>OX456985.1:201385245-202585245 GCA_949752695.1 Melanostoma scalare
ATCTCGCTTCGTTCTCGAGATATTGAGCTTTTTACATTTTGGTCACACCCAGGAAAAGTGAGATTTCAGGAATGTTTTGATGGGATCGTATTAAGCGTCTCAAATGGAGTTGCCCCACCGTAAAACCCCTCAAAAAATCGTTATTTTTCGTCCTATCTCCCTTCGTTCTCGAGATATGGAGCTTTTTACATTTTGGTCACACCCAGGAAAGTGAGATTTCAGGAATGTTTTGATGGGATCGTATTAAGCGTCTCAAATGGAGTTCCCCCACCGTACAACCCCCAAAAAATCGTTATTTTTCGTCTATCTCCCTTCGTTCTCGAGATATGGAGCTTTTTACATTTTGGTCACACCCAGGAAAGTGAGATTTCAGGAATGTTTTGATGGGATCGTATTAAGCGTCTCAAATGGAGTTCCCCCACCGTACAAACCCCAAAAAATCGTTATTTTTCGTCTATCTCGCTTCGTTCTCGAGATATGGAGCTTTTTACATTTTGGTCACACCCAGGAAAGTGAGATTTCAGGAATGTTTGATGGGATCGTATTAAGCGTCTCAAATGGAGTTCCCCCACCGTACAACCCCCAAAAAATCGTTATTTTCGTCTATCTCCCTTCGTTCTCGAGATATGGAGCTTTTTTACATTTTGGTCACACCCAGGAAAGTGAGATTTCAGGAATGTTTTGATGGGATCGTATTAAGCGTCTCAAATGACTTCCCCCACCGTACAACCCCCAAAAAATCGTTATTTTTCGTCTATCTCGCTTCGTTCTCGAGATATGGAGCTTTTTACATTTTGCGCACACCCAGGAAAGTGAGATTTCAGGAATGTTTTGATGGGATCGTATTAAGCGTCTCAAATGAACTCCCCCCACCGTACAACCCCCAAAAAATCGTTATTTTTCGTCTATCTCGCTTCGTTCTCGAGATATTGAGCTTTTTACATTTTGGTCACACCCAGGAAAGTGAGATTTCAGGAATCTTTTGATGGGATCGTATTAAGCGTCTCAAATGGAGTTGCCCCACCGTAAAACCCTCAAAATATCGTTATTTTTCGTCTATCTCCCTTCGTTCTCGAGATATGGAGCTTTTTACATTTTGGTCACACCCAGGAAAGTGAGATTTCAGGAATGTTTTGATGGGATCGTATTAAGCGTCTCAAATGGAGTTCCCCCACCGTACAAACCCCAAAAAATCGTTATTTTTCGTCTATCTCGCTTCGTTCTCGAGATATGGAGCTTTTTACATTTTGGTCACACCCAGGAAAGTGAGATTTCAGGAATGTTTTGATGGGATCGTATTAAGCGTCTCAAATGGAGTTCCCCCACCGTACAACCCCCAAAAAATCGTTATTTTTCGTCTATCTCCCTTCGTTCTCGAGATATGGAGCTTTTTACATTTTGGTCACACCCAGGAAAGTGAGATTTCAGGAATGTTTTGATGGGATCGTATTAAGCGTCTCAAATGAACTTCCCCCACCGTACAACCCCCAAAAAATCGTTATTTTTCGTCTATCTCGCTTCGTTCTCGAGATATTGAGCTTTTTACATTTTGGTCACACCCAGGAAAGTGAGATTTCAGGAATGTTTTGATGGGATCGTATTAAGCGTCTCAAATGGAGTTCCCCCACCGTACAAACCCCAAAAAATCGTTATTTTTCGTCTATCTCCCTTCGATCTCGAGATATGGAGCTTTTTACATTTTGGTCACACCCAGGAAAGTGAGATTTCAGGAATGTTTTGATGGGATCGTATTAAGCGTCTCAAATGGAGTTCCCCCACCGTACAAACCCCAAAAAATCGTTATTTTTCGTCTATCTCGCTTCGTTCTCGAGATATGGAGCTTTTTACATTTTGGTCACACCCAGGAAAGTGAGATTTCATGAATGTTTTGATGGGATCGTATTAAGCGTCTCAAATGAAGGCCCCCCACCGTACAACCCCCAAAAAATCGTTATTTTTCGTCTATCTCCCTTCGATCTCGAGATATGGAGCTTTTTACATTTTGGTCACACCCAGGAAAGTGAGATTTCAGGAATGTTTTGATGGGATCGTATTAAGCGTCTCAAATGGAGTTCCCCCACCGTACAAACCCCAAAAAATCGTTATTTTTCGTCTATCTCCCTTCGTTCTCGAGATATGGAGCTTTTTACATTTTGGTCACACCCAGGAAAGTGAGATTTCAGGAATGTTTTGATGGGATCGTATTAAGCGTCTCAAATGAAGTTCCCCCACCATACAACTCCCAAAAAATCGTTATTTTTCGTCTATCTCGCTTCGTTCTCGAGATATGGAGCTTTTTACATTTTGGTCACACCCAGGAAAGTGAGATTTCAGGAATGTTTTGATGGGATCGTATTAAGCGTCTCAAATGAAGTTCCCCCACCGTACAACCCCCAAAAAATCGTTATTTTTCGTCTATCTCGCTTCGTTCTCGAGATATTGAGCTTTTTACATTTTGGTCACACCCAGGAAAGTGAGATTTCAGGAATGTTTTGATGGGATCGTATTAAGCGTTTCAAATGGAGTTCCCCCATCGTCTATCTCGCTTCGTTCTCGAGATATGGAGCTTTTTACATTTTGGTCACACCCAGGAAAGTGAGATTTCAGGAATGTTTTGATGGAATCGTATTAAGCGTTTCAAATGGAGTTTCCCCACCGTACAAACCCCAAAAAATCGTTATTTTTCGTCTATCTCCCTTCGTTCTCGAGATATGGAGCTTTTTACATTTTGGTCACACCCAGGAAAGTGAGATTTCAGGAATGTTTTGATGGGATCGTATTAAGCGTTTCAAATGGAGTTACCCCACCGTACAAACCCCAAAAAATCGTTATTTTTCGTCTATCTCGCTTCGTTCTCGAGATATGGAGCTTTTTACATTTTGGTCACACCCAGGAAAGTGAGATTTCAGGAATGTTTTGATGGGATCGTATTAAGCGTTTCAAATGGAGTTACCCCACCGTACAAACCCCAAAAAATCGTTATTTTTCGTCTATCTCGCTTCGTTCTCGAGATATGGAGCTTTTTACATTTTGGTCACACCCAGGAAAGTGAGATTTCAGGAATGTTTTGATGGGATCGTATTAAGCGTTTCAAATGGAGTTACCCCACCGTACAAACCCCAAAAAATCGTTATTTTTCGTCTATCTCGCTTCGTTCTCGAGATATGGAGCTTTTTACATTTTGGTCACACCCAGGAAAGTGAGATTTCAGGAATGTTTTGATGGGATCGTATTAAGCGTCTCAAATGGAGTTCCCCCATCGTACAACCCCCAAAAAATCGTTATTTTTCGTCTATCTCGCTTCGTTCTCGAGATATGGAGCTTTTTACATTTTGGTCACACCCAGGAAAGTGAGATTTCAGGAATGTTTTGATGGGATCGTATTAAGCGTCTCAAATGGAGTTCCCCCACGGTACAAACCCCAAAAAATCGTTATTTTTCGTTCTCGAGATATGGAGCTGTTTACATTTTGGTCACACCCAGGAAAGTGAGATTTCAGGAATGTTTTGATGGGATCGTATTAAGCGTCTCAAATGGAGTTCCCCCACAGTACAACCCCCAAAAAATCGTTATTTTTCGTCTATCTCGCTTCGTTCTCGAGATATGGAGCTGTTTACATTTTGGTCACACCCAGGAAAGTGAGATTTCAGGAATGTTTTGATGGGATCGTATTAAGCGTCTCAAATGGAGTTCCCCCACTATACAACCCCCAAAAGATCGTTATTTTTCGTCTATCTCGCTTCGTTCTCGAGATATGGAGCTTTTTACATTTTGGTCACACCCAGGAAAGTGAGATTTCAGGAATGTTTTGATGGGATCGTATTTAGCGTCTCAAATGAAGTACCCCCACGGTACAACCCCCAAAAAATCGTTATTTTTCGTCTATCTCGCTTCGTTCTCGAGATATTGAGCTTTTTACATTTTGGTCACACCCAGGAAAGTGAGATTTCAGGAATGTTTTGATGGGATCGTATTAAGCGTCTCAAATGGAGTTCCCCCACCGTACAAACCCCAAAAAATCGTTACTTTTCGTCTATCTCGCTTCGTTCTCGAGATATGGAGCTTTTTACATTTTGGTCACACCCAGGAAAGTGAGATTTCAGGAATGTTTTGATGGGATCGTATTAAGCGTCTCAAATGGAGTTCCCCCACCGTACAACCCCCAAAAAATCGTTAAATCGTCTATCTCGCTTCGTTCTCGAGATATTGAGCTTTTTACATTTTGGTCACACCCAGGAAAGTGAGATTTCAGGAATGTTTTGATGGGATCATATTAAGCGTCTCAAATGGAGTTCCCCCACTATACAACCCCCAAAAAATCGTTATTTTTCGTCTATCTCGCTTCGTTCTCGAGATATGGAGCTTTTTACATTTTGGTCACACCCAGGAAAGTGAGATTTCAGGAATGTTTTGATGGGATCGTATTAAGCGTCTCAAATGAAGTTCCCCCACCGTACAACTCCCAAAAAATCGTTATTTTTGAAATTTCAGGAATGTTTTGATGGGATTGTATTAAGCGTCTCAAATTGAGTCCCCCCACCATACAAAAAAAAAAAAATCGTTATTTTTCGTCTATCTCGCTTCGTTCTCGAGATATGGAGCTTTTTACATTTTGGTCACACCCAGGAAAGTGAGATTTCAGGAATGTTTCGTCTCAAATGGAGTTCCCCCAACGTACAACCCCCAAAAAATCGTAATTTTTCGTCTATCTCGCTTCGTTCTCGAGATATGGAGCTTTTTACATTTTGGTCACACCCAGGAAAGTGAGATTTCAGGAATGTTTTGATGGGATCGTATTAAGCGTCTCAAATGGTGTTCCCCCACCATACAACCCCCAAAAAATCGTTATTTTTCGTCTATCTCGCTTCGTTCTCGAGATATGGAGCTTTTTACATTTTGGTCACACCCAGGAAAGTGAGATTTCAGGAATGTTTTGACGGGATCGTATTAAGCATCTCAAATGGAGTTCCCCCACCGTACAACCCCCAAAAAATCGTTATTTTTCGTCTATCACGCTTCGTTCTCGAGATATGGAGCTTTTTACATTTTGGTCACACCCAGGAAAGTGAGATTTCAGGAATGTTTTGATGGGATCGTATTAAGCGTCTCAAATGGAGTTCCCCCACCGTACAACCCCCAAAAAATCGTTATTTTTCGTCTATCTCGCTTCGTTCTCGAGATATTGAGCTTTTTACATTTTGGTCACACCCAGGAAAGTGAGATTTCAGGAATGTTTTGATGGGATCGTATTAAGCGTCTCAAATGGAGTTCCCCCACAGTACAACCCCCAAAAAATCGTTATTTTTCGTCTATCTCGCTTCGTTCTCGAGATATGGAGCTTTTTACATTTTGGTCACACCCAGGAAAGTGAGATTTCAGGAATGTTTTGATGGGATCGTATTAAGCGTCTCAAATGAAGTTCCCCCACCGTACAACTCCCAAAAAATCGTTATTTTTGAAATTTCAGGAATGTTTTGATGGGATTGTATTAAGCGTCTCAAATTGAGTCCCCCCACCATACAACCAAAAAAAAATCGTTATTTTTCGTCTATCTCGCTTCGTTCTCGAGATATGGAGCTTTTTACATTTTGGTCACACCCAGGAAAGTGAGATTTCAGGAATGTTTTGATGGGATCGTATTAAGCGTCTCAAATGGAGTTCCCCCAACGTACAACCCCCAAAAAATCGTAATTTTTCGTCTATCTCGCTTCGTTCTCGAGATATGGAGCTTTTTACATTTTGGTCACACCCAGGAAAGTGAGATTTCAGGAATGTTTTGATGGGATCGTATTAAGCGTCTCAAATGGAGTTCCCCCACCGTACAACCCCCAAAAAATCGTTATTTTTCGTCTATCTCCCTTCGTTCTCGAGATATTGAGCTTTTTACATTTTGGTCACACCCAGGAAAGTGAGATTTCAGGAATGTTTTGATGGGATCGTATTAAGCGTCTCAAATGGAGTTCCCCCACCGTACAACCCCCAAAAAATCGTTATTTTTCGTCTATCTCCCTTCGTTCTCGAGATATTGAGCTTTTTACATTTTGGTCACACCCAGGAAAGTGAGATTTCAGGAATGTTTTGATGGGATCGTATTAAGCGTCTCAAATGGAGTTCCCCCACCGTACAACCCCCAAAAAATCGTTATTTTTCGTCTATCTCCCTTCGTTCTCGAGATATGGAGCTTTTTACATTTTGGTCACACCCAGGAAAGTGAGATTTCAGGAATGTTTTGATGGGATCGTATTAAGCGTCTCAAATGGAGTTCCCCCACAGTACAACCCCCAAATATCGTTATTTTTCGTCTATCTCGCTTCGTTCTCGAGATATGGAGCTTTTTACATTTTGGTCACACCCAGGAAAGTGAGATTTCAGGAATGTTTTGATGGGATCGTATTAAGCGTCTCAAATGGAGTTCCCCCACCGTACAACCCCCAAAAAATCGTTATTTTTCGTCTATCTCCCTTCGTTCTCGAGATATGGAGCTTTTTACATTTTGGTCACACCCAGGAAAGTGAGATTTCAGGAATGTTTTGATGGGATCGTATTAAGCGTCTCAAATGGAGTACCCCCACCATACAACCCCCAAAAAATCGTTATTTATCGTCTATCTCGCTTCGTTCTCGAGATATGGAGCTTTTTACATTTTGGTCACACCCAGGAAAGTGAGATTTCAGGAATGTTTTGATGGGATCGTATTAAGCGTCTCAAATGGAGTTCCCCCACCGTACAACCCCCAAAAAATCGTTATTTTTCGTCTATCTCCCTTCGTTCTCGAGATATTGAGCTTTTTACATTTTGGTCACACCCAGGAAAGTGAGATTTCAGGAATGTTTTGATGGGATCGTATTAAGCGTCTCAAATGGAGTTCCCCCACCGTACAACCCCCAAAAAATCGTTATTTTTCGTCTATCTCGCTTCGTTCTCGAGATATGGAGCTTTTTACATTTTGGTCACACCCAGGAAAGTGAGATTTCAGGAATGTTTTGATGGGATCGTATTAAGCGTCTCAAATGGAGTTCCCCCACCGTACAACCCCCAAAAAATCGTTATTTTTCGTCTATCTCCCTTCGTTCTCGAGATATGGAGCTTTTTACATTTTGGTCACACCCAGGAAAGTGAGATTTCAGGAATGTTTTGATGGGATCGTATTAAGCGTCTCAAATGGAGTTCCCCCACAGTACAACCCCCAAATATCGTTATTTTTCGTCTATCTCGCTTCGTTCTCGAGATATGGAGCTTTTTACATTTTGGTCACACCCAGGAAAGTGAGATTTCAGGAATGTTTTGATGGGATCGTATTAAGCGTCTCAAATGGAGTTCCCCCACCGTACAACCCCCAAAAAATCGTTATTTTTCGTCTATCTCGCTTCGTTCTCGAGATATTGAGCTTTTTACATTTTGGTCACACCCAGGAAAGTGAGATTTCAGGAATGTTTTGATGGGATCGTATTAAGCGTCTCAAATGGAGTTCCCCCACAATACAACATCCAAATATCGTTATTTTTCGTCTATCTCGCTTCGTTCTCGAGATATGGAGCTTTTTACATTTTGGTCACACCCAGGAAAGTGAGATTTCAGGAATGTTTTGATGGGATCGTATTAAGCGTCTCAAATGGAGTTCCCCCACCGTACAACCCCCAAAAAATCGTTATTTTTCGTCTATCTCCCTACGTTCTCGAGATATGGAGCTTTTTACATTTTGGTCACACCCAGGAAAGTGAGATTTCAGGAATGTTTTGATGGGATCGTATTAAGCGTCTCAAATGGAGTACCCCCACCATACAACCCCCAAAAAATCGTTATTTATCGTCTATCTCGCTTCGTTCTCGAGATATGGAGCTTTTTACATTTTGGTCACACCCAGGAAAGTGAGATTTCAGGAATGTTTTGATGGGATCGTATTAAGCGTCTCAAATGGAGTTCCCCCACCATACAACCCCCAAAAAATCGTTATTTTTCGTCTATCTCGCTTCGTTCTCGAGATATGGAGCTTTTTACATTTTGGTCACACCCAGGAAAGTGAGATTTCAGGAATGTTTTGATGGGATCGTATTAAGCGTCTCAAATGGAGTTCCCCCACTATACAACCCCCAAAAAATCGTTATTTTTCGTCTATCTCGCTTCGTTCTCGAGATATGGAGCTTTTTACATTTTGGTCACACCCAGGAAAGTGAGATTTCAGGAATGTTTTGATGGGATCGTATTAAGCGTCTCAAATGGAGTTCCCCCACCGTACAACCCCCAAAAAATCGTTATTTTTCGTCTATCTCGCTTCGTTCTCGAGATATTGAGCTTTTTACATTTTGGTCACACCCAGGAAAGTGAGATTTCAGGAATGTTTTGATGGGATCGTATTAAGCGTCTCAAATGGAGTTCCCCCACCGTACAACCCCCAAAAAATCGTTATTTTTCGTCTATCTCGCTTCGTTCTCGAGATATGGAGCTTTTTACATTTTGGTCACACCCAGGAAAGTGAGATTTCAGGAATGTTTTGATGGGATCGTATTAAGCGTCTCAAATGAAGTTCCCCCACCGTACAACTCCCAAAAAATCGTTATTTTTGAAATTTCAGGAATGTTTTGATGGGATTGTATTAAGCGTCTCTAATTGAGTCCCCCCACCATACAACCCCCAAAAAATCGTTATTTTTCGTCTATCTCGCTTCGTTCTCGAGATATGGAGCTTTTTACATTTTGGTCACACCCAGGAAAGTGAGATTTCAGGAATGTTTTGATGGGATCGTATTAAGCGTCTCAAATGGAGTTCCCCCAACGTACAACCCCCAAAAAATCGTAATTTTTCGTCTATCTCGCTTCGTTCTCGAGATATGGAGCTTTTTACATTTTGGTCACACCCAGGAAAGTGAGATTTCAGGAATGTTTTGATGGGATCGTATTAAGCGTCTCAAATGGAGTTCCCCCACCGTACAACCCCCAAAAAATCGTTATTTTTCGTCTATCTCGCTTCGTTCTCGAGATATTGAGCTTTTTACATTTTGGTCACACCCAGGAAAGTGAGATTTCAGGAATGTTTTGATGGGATCGTATTAAGCGTCTCAAATTTTTACATTTTGGTCACACCCAGGAAAGTGAGATTTCAGGAATGTTTTGATGGGATCGTATTAAGCGTCTCAAATGGAGTACCCCCACCATACAACCCCCAAAAAATCGTTATTTATCGTCTATCTCGCTTCGTTCTCGAGATATGGAGCTTTTTACATTTTGGTCACACCCAGGAAAGTGAGATTTCAGGAATGTTTTGATGGGATCGTATTAAGCGTCTCAAATGGAGTACCCCCACCATACAACCCCCAAAAAATCGTTATTTATCGTCTATCTCGCTTCGTTCTCGAGATATGGAGCTTTTTACATTTTGGTCACACCCAGGAAAGTGAGATTTCAGGAATGTTTTGATGGGATCGTATTAAGCGTCTCAAATGGAGTTCCCCCACCATACAACCCCCAAAAAATCGTTATTTTTCGTCTATCTCGCTTCGTTCTCGAGATATGGAGCTTTTTACATTTTGGTCACACCCAGGAAAGTGAGATTTCAGGAATGTTTTGATGGGATCGTATTAAGCGTCTCAAATGGAGTACCCCCACCATACAACCCCCAAAAAATCGTTATTTATCGTCTATCTCGCTTCGTTCTCGAGATATGGAGCTTTTTACATTTTGGTCACACCCAGGAAAGTGAGATTTCAGGAATGTTTTGATGGGATCGTATTAAGCGTCTCAAATGGAGTTCCCCCACAGTACAACCCCCAAATATCGTTATTTTTCGTCTATCTCACTTCGTTCTCGAGATATGGAGCTTTTTACATTTTGGTCACACCCAGGAAAGTGAGATTTCAGGAATGTTTTGATGGGATCGTATTAAGCGTCTCAAAATTTTACATTTTGGTCACACCCAGGAAAGTGAGATTTCAGGAATGTTTTGATGGGATCGTATTAAGCGTCTCAAATGGAGTTGCCCCACCGTACAACCCCCAAAAAATCGTTATTTTTCGTCTATCTCGCTTCGTTCTCGAGATATGGAGCTTTTTACATTTTGGTCACACCCAGGAAAGTGAGATTTCAGGAATGTTTTGACGGGATCGTATTAAGCATCTCAAATGGAGTTCCCCCACAGTACAACCCCCAAAAAATCGTTATTTTTCGTCTATCACGCTTCGTTCTCGAGATATGGAGCTTTTTACATTTTGGTCACACCCAGGAAAGTGAGATTTCAGGAATGTTTTGATGGGATCGTATTAAGCGTCTCAAATGGAGTTCCCCCACCGTACAACCCCCAAAAAATCGTTATTTTTCGTCTATCTCGCTTCGTTCTCGAGATATTGAGCTTTTTACATTTTGGTCACACCCAGGAAAGTGAGATTTCAGGAATGTTTTGATGGGATCGTATTAAGCGTCTCAAATGGAGTTCCCCCACCGTACAACCCCCAAAAAATCGTTATTTTTCGTCTATCTCGCTTCGTTCTCGAGATATGGAGCTTTTTACATTTTGGTCACACCCAGGAAAGTGAGATTTCAGGAATGTTTTGATGGGATCGTATTAAGCGTCTCAAATGAAGTTCCCCCACCGTACAACTCCCAAAAAATCGTTACTTTTGAAATTTCAGGAATGTTTTGATGGGATTGTATTAAGCGTCTCTAATTGAGTCATCCCACCATACAACCCCCAAAAAATCGTTATTTTTCGTCTATCTCGCTTCGTTCTCGAGATATGGAGCTTTTTACATTTTGGTCACACCCAGGAAAGTGAGATTTCAGGAATGTTTTGATGGGATCGTATTAAGCGTCTCAAATGGAGTTCCCCCAACGTACAACCCCCAAAAAATCGTAATTTTTCGTCTATCTCGCTTCGTTCTCGAGATATGGAGCTTTTTACATTTTGGTCACACCCAGGAAAGTGAGATTTCAGGAATGTTTTGATGGGATCGTATTAAGCGTCTCAAATGGAGTTCCCCCACCGTACAACCCCCAAAAAATCGTTATTTTTCGTCTATCTCGCTTCGTTCTCGAGATATTGAGCTTTTTACATTTTGGTCACACACAGGAAAGTGAGATTTCAGGAATGTTTTGATGGGATCGTATTAAGCGTCTCAAATGGAGTTCCCCCACCGTACAACCCCCAAAAAATCGTTATTTTTCGTCTATCTCGCTTCGTTCTCGAGATATGGAGCTTTTTACATTTTGGTCACACCCAGGAAAGTGAGATTTCAGGAATGTTTTGATGGGATCGTATTAAGCGTCTCAAATGGAGTTCCAACAGTGTACAACCCCCAAAAAATCGTTATTTTTCGTCTATCTCCCTTCGTTCTCGAGATATGGAGCTTTTTACATTTTGGTCACACCCAGGAAAGTGAGATTTCAGGAATGTTTTGATGGGATCGTATTAAGCGTCTCAAATGGAGTTCCCACACAGTACAACCCCCAAATATCGTTATTTTTCGTCTATCTCGCTTCGTTCTCGAGATATGGAGCTTTTTACATTTTGGTCACACCCAGGAAAGTGAGATTTCAGGAATGTTTTGATGGGATCGTATTAAGCGTCTCAAATGGAGTTCCCCCACCGTACAACCCCCAAAAAATCGTTATTTTTCGTCTATCTCCCTTCGTTCTCGAGATATGGAGCTTTTTACATTTTGGTCAAACCCAGGAAAGTGAGATTTCAGGAATGTTTTGATGGGATCGTATTAAGCGTCTCAAATGGAGTTCCCCCACCGTACAACCCCCAAAAAATCGTTATTTTTCGTCTATTTCGCTTCGTTCTCGAGATATGGAGCTTTTTACATTTTGGTCACACCCAGGAAAGTGAGATTTCAGGAATGTTTTGATGGGATCGTATTAAGCGTCTCAAATGGAGTTCCCCCACCATACAACCCCCAAAAAATCGTTATTTTTCGTCTATTTCGCTTCGTTCTCGAGATATGGAGCTTTTTACATTTTGGTCACACCCAGGAAAGTGAGATTTCAGGAATGTTTTGATGGGATCGTATTAAGCGTCTCAAATGGAGTTCCCCCACCATACAACCCCCAAAAAATCGTTATTTTTCGTCTATTTCGCTTCGTTCTCGAGATATGGAGCTTTTTACATTTTGGTCACACCCAGGAAAGTGAGATTTCAGGAATGTTTTGATGGGATCGTATTAAGCGTCTCAAATGGAGTTCCCCCACCGTACAACCCCCAAATATCGTTATTTTTCGTCTATCTCGCTTCGTTCTCGAGATATGGAGCTTTTTACATTTTGGTCACACCCAGGAAAGTGAGATTTCAGGAATGTTTTGATGGGATCGTATTAAGCATCTCAAATGGAGTTCCCCCACAGTACAACCCCCAAATATCGTTATTTTTCGTCTATCTCGCTTCGTTCTCGAGATATGGAGCTTTTTACATTTTGGTCACACCCAGGAAAGTGAGATTTCAGGAATGTTTTGATGGGATCGTATTAAGCGTCTCAAATGGAGTTCCCCCACCGTACAACCCCCAAAAAATCGTTATTTTTCGTCTATCTCCCTTCGTTCTCGAGATATGGAGCTTTTTACATTTTGGTCACACCCAGGAAAGTGAGATTTCAGGAATGTTTTGATGGGATCGTATTAAGCGTCTCAAATGGAGTTCCCCCACCATACAACCCCCAAAAAATCGTTATTTTTCGTCTATCTCGCTTCGTTCTCGATCGTATTAAGCGTCTCAAATGGAATTCCCCCACAGTACAACCCCCAAATATCGTTATTTTTCGTCTATCTCGCTTCGTTCTCGAGATATGGAGCTTTTTACATTTTGGTCACACCCAGGAAAGTGAGATTTCAGGAATGTTTTGATGGGATCGTATTAAGCGTCTCAAATGGAGTTCCCCCACCGTACAACCCCCAAAAAATCGTTATTTTTCGTCTATCTCGCTTCGTTCTCGAGATATGGAGCTTTTTACATTTTGGTCACACCCAGGAAAGTGAGATTTCAGGAATGTTTTGATGGGATCGTATTAAGCGTCTCAAATGGAGTTCCCCCACAGTACAACCCCCAAATATCGTTATTTTTCGTCTATCTCGCTTCGTTCTCGAGATATGGAGCTTTTTACATTTTGGTCACACCCAGGAAAGTGAGATTTCAGGAATGTTTTGATGGGATCGTATTAAGCGTCTCAAATGGAGTTCCCCCACCGTACAACCCCCAAAAAATCGTTATTTTTCGTCTATCTCGCTTCGTTCTCGAGATATGGAGCTTTTTACATTTTGGTCACACCCAGGAAAGTGAGATTTCAGGAATGTTTTGATGGGATCGTATTAAGCGTCTCAAATGGAGTTCCCCCACGGTAAAACCCCCTAATATCGTTATTTTTCGTCTATCTCGCTTCGTTCTCGAGATATGGAGCTTTTTACATTTTGGTCACACCCAGGAAAGTGAGATTTCAGGAATGTTTTGATGGTATCGTATTAAGCGTCTCAAATGGAGTTCCCCCACCATACAACCCCCAAAAAATCGTTATTTTTCGTCTATCTCGCTTCGTTCTCGAGATATTGAGCTTTTTACATTTTGGTCACACCCAGGAAAGTGAGATTCCAGGAATGTTTTGATGGGATCGTATTAAGCGTCTCAAATGGAGTTCCCCCACCGTACAACCCCCAAAAAATCGTTATTTTTCGTCTATCTCGCTTCGTTCTCGAGATATGGAGCTTTTTACATTTTGGTCACACCCAGGAAAGTGAGATTTCAGGAATGTTTTGATGGGATCGTATTAAGCGTCTCAAATGGAGTTCCCCCACCGTACAACCCCCAAAAAATCGTTATTTTTCGTCTATCTCCCTTCGTTCTCGAGATATGGAGCTTTTTACATTTTGGTCACACCCAGGAAAGTGAGATTTCAGGAATGTTTTGATGGGATCGTATTAAGCGTCTCAAATGGAGTTCCCCCACCGTACAACCCCCAAAAAATCGTTATTTTTCGTCTATCTCCCTTCGTTCTCGAGATATGGAGCTTTTTACATTTTGGTCACACCCAGGAAAGTGAGATTTCAGGAATGTTTTGATGGGATCGTATTAAGCGTCTCAAATGGAGTTCCCCCACAGTACAACCCCCAAATATCGTTATTTTTCGTCTATCTCGCTTCGTTCTCGAGATATGGAGCTTTTTACATTTTGGTCACACCCAGGAAAGTGAGATTTCAGGAATGTTTTGATGGGATCGTATTAAGCGTCTCAAATGGAGTTCCCCCACCGTACAACCCCCAAAAAATCGTTATTTTTCGTCTATCTCCCTTCGTTCTAATATCGTTATTTTTCGTCTATCTCGCTTCGTTCTCGAGATATGGAGCTTTTTACATTTTGGTCACACCCAGGAAAGTGAGATTTCAGGAATGTTTTGATGGGATCGAATTAAGCGTCTCAAATGAAGTCCCCCCACCGTACAACCCCCAAAAAATCGTTATTTTTCGTCTATCTCGCTTCGTTCTCGAGATATTGAGCTTTTTACATTTTGGTCACACCCAGGAAAGTGAGATTTCAGGAATGTTTTGATGGGATCGTATTAAGCGTCTCAAATGGAGTTCCCCCACCGTACAACCCCCAAAAAATCGTTATTTTTCGTCTATCTCGCTTCGTTCTCGAGATATGGAGCTTTTTACATTTTGGTCACACCCAGGAAAGTGAGATTTCAGGAATGTTTTGATGGGATCGTATTAAGCGTCTCAAATGGAGTTCCCCCACCGTACAACCCCCAAAAAATCGTTATTTTTCGTCTATCTCGCTTCGTTCTCGAGATATGGAGCTTTTTACATTTTGGTCACACCCAGGAAAGTGAGATTTCAGGAATGTTTTGATGGGATCGTATTAAGCGTCTCAAATGGAGTTCCCCCACCATACAACCCCCAAAAAATCGTTATTTTTCGTCTATCTCGCTTCGTTCTCGAGATATGGAGCTTTTTACATTTTGGTCACACCCAGGAAAGTGAGATTTCAGGAATGTTTTGATGGGATCGTATTAAGCGTCTCAAATGGAATTCCCCCACAGTACAACCCCCAAATATCGTTATTTTTCGTCTATCTCGCTTCGTTCTCGAGATATGGAGCTTTTTACATTTTGGTCACACCCAGGAAAGTGAGATTTCAGGAATGTTTTGATGGGATCGTATTAAGCGTCTCAAATGGAGTTCCCCCACCGTACAACCCCCAAAAAATCGTTATTTTTCGTCTATCTCGCTTCGTTCTCGAGATATGGAGCTTTTTACATTTTGGTCACACCCAGGAAAGTGAGATTTCAGGAATGTTTTGATGGGATCGTATTAAGCGTCTCAAATGGAGTTCCCCCACCGTACAACCCCCAAAAAATCGTTATTTTTCGTCTATCTCGCTTCGTTCTCGAGATATTGAGCTTTTTACATTTTGGTCACACCCAGGAAAGTGAGATTTCAGGAATGTTTTGATGGGATCGTATTAAGCGTCTCAAATGGAGTTCCCCCACCGTACAACCCCCAAAAAATCGTTATTTTTCGTCTATCTCGCTTCGTTCTCGAGATATGGAGCTTTTTACATTTTGGTCACACCCAGGAAAGTGAGATTTCAGGAATGTTTTGATGGGATCGTATTAAGCGTCTCAAATGGAGTTCCCCCACCGTACAACCCACAAAAAATCGTTATTTTTCGTCTATCTCCCTTCGTTCTCGAGATATGGAGCTTTTTACATTTTGGTCACACCCAGGAAAGTGAGATTTCAGGAATGTTTTGATGGGATCGTATTAAGCGTCTCAAATGGAGTTCCCCCACGGTAAAACCCCCTAATATCGTTATTTTTCGTCTATCTCGCTTCGTTCTCGAGATATGGAGCTTTTTACATTTTGGTCACACCCAGGAAAGTGAGATTTCAGGAATGTTTTGATGGGATCGTATTAAGCGTCTCAAATGGAGTTCCCCCACGGTAAAACCCCCTAATATCGTTATTTTTCGTCTATCTCGCTTCGTTCTCGAGATATGGAGCTTTTTACATTTTGGTCACACCCAGGAAAGTGAGATTTCAGGAATGTTTTGATGGGATCGTATTAAGCGTCTCAAATGGAGTTCCCCCACCATACAACCCCCAAAAAATCGTTATTTATCGTCTATCTCGCTTCGTTCTCGAGATATGGAGCTTTTTACATTTTGGTCACACCCAGGAAAGTGAGATTTCAGGAATGTTTTGATGGGATCGTATTAAGCGTCTCAAATGGAGTTCCCCCACCATTAAACCCCCAAAAAATCGTTATTTTTCGTCTATCTCGCTTCGTTCTCGAGATATGGAGCTTTTTACATTTTGGTCACACCCAGGAAAGTGAGATTTCAGGAATGTTTTGATGGGATCGTATTAAGCGTCTCAAATGAAGTCCCCCCACCGTACAACCCCCAAAAAATCGTTATTTTTCGTCTATCTCGCTTCGTTCTCGAGATATTGAGCTTTTTACATTTTGGTCAAACCCAGGAAAGTGAGATTCCAGGAATGTTTTGATGGGATCGTATTAAGCGTCTCAAATGGAGTTCCCCCACAGTACAACCCCCAAAAAATCGTTATTTTTCGTCTATCTCGCTTCGTTCTCGAGATATGGAGCTTTTTACATTTTGGTCACACCCAGGAAAGTGAGATTTCAGGAATGTTTTGATGGGATCGTATTAAGCGTCTCAAATGGAGTTCCCCCACCGTACAACCCCCAAAAAATCGTTATTTTTCGTCTATCTCCCTACTCGAGATATGGAGCTTTTTACATTTTGGTCACACCCAGGAAAGTGAGATTTCAGGAATGTTTTGATGGGATCGTATTAAGCGTCTCAAATGGAGTTCCCCCACGGTAAAACCCCCTAATATCGTTATTTTTCGTCTATCTCGCTTCGTTCTCGAGATATGGAGCTTTTTACATTTTGGTCACACCCAGGAAAGTGAGATTTCAGGAATGTTTTGATGGTATCGTATTAAGCGTCTCAAATGGAGTTCCCCCACCATACAACCCCCAAAAAATCGTTATTTTTCGTCTATCTCGCTTCGTTCTCGAGATATTGAGCTTTTTACATTTTGGTCACACCCAGGAAGGTGAGATTCCAGGAATGTTTTGATGGGATCGTATTAAGCGTCTCAAATGGAGTTCCCCCACCGTACAACCCCCAAAAAATCGTTATTTTTCGTCTATCTCGCTTCGTTCTCGAGATATGGAGCTTTTTACATTTTGGTCACACCCAGGAAAGTGAGATTTCAGGAATGTTTTGATGGGATCGTATTAAGCGTCTCAAATGGAGTTCCCCCACAGTACAACCCCCAAATATCGTTATTTTTCGTCTATCTCGCTTCGTTCTCGAGATATGGAGCTTTTTACATTTTGGTCACACCCAGGAAAGTGAGATTTCAGGAATGTTTTGATGGGATCGTATTAAGCGTCTCAAATGGAGTTCCCCCACCGTACAACCCCCAAAAAATCGTTATTTTTCGTCTATCTCCCTTCGTTCTAATATCGTTATTTTTCGTCTATCTCGCTTCGTTCTCGAGATATGGAGCTTTTTACATTTTGGTCACACCCAGGAAAGTGAGATTTCAGGAATGTTTTGATGGGATCGTATTAAGCGTCTCAAATGGAGTTCCCCCACCGTACAACCCCCAAAAAATCGTTATTTTTCGTCTATCTCGCTTCGTTCTCGAGATATTGAGCTTTTTACATTTTGGTCACACCCAGGAAAGTGAGATTTCAGGAATGTTTTGATGGGATCGTATTAAGCGTCTCAAATGGAGTTCCCCCACCGTACAACCCCCAAAAAATCGTTATTTTTCGTCTATCTCGCTTCGTTCTCGAGATATGGAGCTTTTTACATTTTGGTCACACCCAGGAAAGTGAGATTTCAGGAATGTTTTGATGGGATCGTATTAAGCGTCTCAAATGGAGTTCCCCCACCGTACAACCCCCAAAAAATCGTTATTTTTCGTCTATCTCCCTTCGTTCTCGAGATATGGAGCTTTTTACATTTTGGTCACACCCAGGAAAGTGAGATTTCAGGAATGTTTTGATGGGATCGTATTAAGCGTCTCAAATGGAGTTCCCCCACAGTACAACCCCCAAATATCGTTATTTTTCGTCTATCTCGCTTCGTTCTCGAGATATGGAGCTTTTTACATTTTGGTCACACCCAGGAAAGTGAGATTTCAGGAATGTTTTGATGGGATCGTATTAAGCGTCTCAAATGGAGTTCCCCCACCGTACAACCCCCAAAAAATCGTTATTTTTCGTCTATCTCCCTTCGTTCTAATATCGTTATTTTTCGTCTATCTCGCTTCGTTCTCGAGATATGGAGCTTTTTACATTTTGGTCACACCCAGGAAAGTGAGATTTCAGGAATGTTTTGATGGGATCGAATTAAGCGTCTCAAATGAAGTCCCCCCACCGTACAACCCCCAAAAAATCGTTATTTTTCGTCTATCTCGCTTCGTTCTCGAGATATTGAGCTTTTTACATTTTGGTCACACCCAGGAAAGTGAGATTTCAGGAATGTTTTGATGGGATCGTATTAAGCGTCTCAAATGGAGTTCCCCCACCGTACAACCCCCAAAAAATCGTTATTTTTCGTCTATCTCGCTTCGTTCTCGAGATATGGAGCTTTTTACATTTTGGTCACACCCAGGAAAGTGAGATTTCAGGAATGTTTTGATGGGATCGTATTAAGCGTCTCAAATGGAGTTCCCCCACCGTACAACCCCCAAAAAATCGTTATTTTTCGTCTATCTCGCTTCGTTCTCGAGATATGGAGCTTTTTACATTTTGGTCACACCCAGGAAAGTGAGATTTCAGGAATGTTTTGATGGGATCGTATTAAGCGTCTCAAATGGAGTTCCCCCACCGTACAACCCCCAAAAAATCGTTATTTTTAGTCTATCTCCCTTCGTTCTCGAGATATGGAGCTTTTTACATTTTGGTCACACCCAGGAAAGTGAGATTTCAGGAATGTTTTTGTGATATTTCAGGTCAATTAAAATACACACTCGATTTCAGTAATTCAATATTAACTTTATTTATAATCTTAGAGTTAACTCGCAGAAGGAAAGAACTGGCAAACTTGAGCTATCTGTCTGACTGACTCGCTGAGTTTAGTCGCATTCGAGTATACATGTACATTTACATGTAGATGTACTCTCGAATGAGTAAGCATATAATAAGTATTTACACTTATCAATCGTACTTTATTACAATATCCCCCCAGTCTGCCTCTTCAGTAGCTTATAAATTTTCCATAATTTCATTATACGTACTAGGTAAAGAAAATAATCAATATACTGATCTTAAATATAAATTAGTTCGTTAAATTCATTTGCAAAATATTTTAAAGTTAGATATACGTTTACATCTCAAGTAATAATTATTTATTTATTATTCTTAAACTTGCTACGAAGCGGATATCTACAACACCTTGAGTTAACAATTCCAGGATTTTGGTGTTTGCAATTGTTAGGAAACACACGCTTTCTTTGTTTGGATCTTACAATGCTGGCACTAGTTTTTGATCTTACTTACATAGGTGGGGACTTCAGTTCGGGGTGAACCTGGGCCTCAACCAACATGCTTCTATATAACGACTTCGATTTCGGTCGAGCTCTCTCCGATCTTGCACTGTCGGTTGAGGTCTTCTTCCACTTGATTGCGCCACCTAAGACGAGGTTTTCCCCTTTCGTGATTTCCCTGCAATGTGCTTTCGATAACCCGTCATTTCGGAGCGTTTGGGTCCATCCGCTATATATGTCCCAGCCATCGTAGTCTCGCGATGCTTACTCTTCTAGCTATGCCCATGTCGCAGTACAGCTCATTGTTATTTTATCAGAAATAACTGATTTAAAGACTTACGAACCAACACCGGCCACAAAACTTTTCCTTCCCCTTGAATTACTCAAAAGCATGGTGTTAAATGAAGCTTTTTTACCCCTCGAATAAGTCGTATAGTCCCGTGTTGGGTGCATATAGACTCTTCGAACGAAAAACACATCGAACGATCTTTGGTTCCGTTCGTGAAGCCAATCACCCTTATAACGATAGGTGTTTTACTTAGATACCTTAAAAACGTCAGAGTTTCACAAGCTACTATTTGTACTTTAAAAAAACTTAATATCAGCTTTTTGTCTGTTTTTTACTGCCATTACATATTTCTAATATTGTTTTACTTTGACTCCAATCGTTGTAATTATAGATCTATTTTATTTTACTATTTACTGGAGTGTCACTAAAATGACTATCGTAATAGGGGTTAATATGCGGAGACGACGATTCAACAAGGCACTGTATAAGCAATACTGCTGCATAAGTATAGCCTTGAACCCCAGGCTAAATTCCGAACTGTAATTCCTCTTCAGTAAGTAAATAGAAAGAAATCACAAAATCGTTGGAAATAAATTTCCGAGATACGAGGACACTACCGGTTCGTGATTTAAGAAGTGAACTTGATTAGAAACTTACTGGTGACTGCAAAGTCTAATATCAAGTAACACCACAATTCGGGATCCGGTTTGATTGCAAATCTATCAGCCACTGCTAAAGGATCCGCCAAATAACTTTTTTTTTCAAAAACAGGGCGCAAAACTTCGAGTGAAGCTTCGGCTGTGTGGCACGAAGCGCCGTCCTGTTGAGACCAAATGTTGCCAATATCCTCCTTTTCAATTTTTGTGAACAAAAATTCGTTCAACATGGCCTAATAACGATTGCCATTGACTGTAACGGACTTTGTCATTTTCGAAGAAAAATGGCCCAATTATGCCTCTGGACCAAAATCCGCACCAAACAGTGACTCGTTTTGGGTGTATCAGCTTTTCAATGTATGCGTGCGGGTTTTCTGTGTCCCAAATGCGACAATTTGCTTGTTTACATACCCGCCAAGATCAAAATGAGCTTCATCTGAAAAGATAATTTTTTTGGCATGACTTTCAAAGTAATGTCGCAATATTTCAGTGCGTTGTTCAAGCGCATACACAACCACATTCGTTTAGCGGAATGATAAAACTAATTATCTGTCAAATCAGACATGAGCTAAGTGTTACCATTCACGAAATAAGCACTAGTTAAAAAAAACGTTAGATGGTGGACTATTTATAAATGGGGTGTGTGTACTTGCTAAGCTATAACTTCTGTGTACTAGCTAAGCGGAAAAACTAACCATCTTATAGATCTTGCAGAAAATCACGCACTAGCGGAGTTCACACTGTACTGTACTGTAGTTGGACAGACTTTGGTTAGAACGACCAATGTTGGATAATGTAAACGCTCAGACTACCGCTTGGCCAACTTGTTGAATGGTTTTCAAATATTTATGAAAATTTTGAAGTTGGACGGAGCAGATGAAAATGTTACATAATGTTGGACGACAGGTCTGATAAGTCTGAACGCAAAGTACATTCGACCATCCAACATTCATCAAACGAAGTTTGTCCAACTAATTGTTCAGTGTGAACTCCGTTATTGCTGTAAAGTTAACTAGGAAATCTCAATGATAAGGCTTTTGACTGATGTTATTGTAGCTTATTAACAAGATGAGATACAAGGCTTGCATGTTATCCTTTGTTAGTAAACTCACCACTAAGGCTATGAATTTCGCTTTAAATTGGATGTTCTACTCTTTCTACGTTGCTGATCTTTAAAAGTTAAAAAAAAAAAAAGTGAGATGAGACCGGAACCTCCAACTCCTTACGTAAAGAAGTTTAGAAAAAGAGTAGTCTTTGGCTTTTGGTTGATGCTGTTCTTCAGATTAACTACCCAACCACCTTTAAAAATTAGCTTCTAAACAAAAAACAGCCTTGGGCATTTGTTATGATCTTCTCATTGACGACATAAACAAACGAAATCAGAAAAAATTTACTTTTCTCAAACAAGTTTACTATTTATTAAAATTTGTTCTCTTTGTTAGTACGGAATCTAATTTGTGTAAGCCTGACTCGTTCTTGATGGTTTTTTTTTTTCTAATTCAATACCAAAACGTGATTCAAATCAAAATCGTGCTGCCATTCGCGCCTTCTATTTAAACGACATAATTAGTTCATTTTTTATTGCTTCAAAAATTGAACAGCCCTTCCGAAAAGACTACAAATGCACGTTTGCCGAAATTGAAACTGACAAATGGATAATTAAAAGCAGTTAACAATTAGGCTTCCATCATGATACATAAATTGTTTAAACTGATTGCCTTTAAAAAACCACCGTGACTCACATGAAAGTTTCGTTTGTCTGGCTAAATAATAATAAGTATTCATTGTTTTCAAAATGAGCTGATAAAATTGGAAAACGAGTAAGAACATACTTAATACCTGATGAGAGAGACTTAATTTAAATTCACATCAGAATATAATCAGGTATCTGCTTATTCCAGTTTTAGATTTTTATGTCAACTCGGTGTGGGGTAGTAGACTTAAAATAGTAAGCAATCGAGTGTTCAAGCCATCAGTTATGGAGTATTTAGTGTTTTTCCTTATTTTTGTCATATTTTTCGGTACACATTGTTCGTCACAACAAGTTGAAGAGCAAAAACGTTGTAACGTAGCATACAAGTGTTCTTCTGAACCGATGCCAGTATGGACTACTACCGATTACACTGCCTGTGAAGTTTTCAGAAACAATTGCCAAATGCTTAATGAGAACTGCCAACGCGTTAATAGAAATGAGCTTGGTTGGAAGATAGTAAATTATGTAATCATATTTAAAATATTAACTACTTCCCTTATAGAGGCAGTATTAGTACCAGAAGAAGATTGTAAACTGCTTTGTGGTCCGGAGTGTCCAGCGGTGGATGTCGAAATGCCGATCTGTGGATATTTGAATGAAGAGAGACGCACTTTTCCCAGCGAATGCGAAATGAGAAATTATAGATGCCGAACTGGAGAGAGTATGCAATACTTTTCGGATTTGAATTTTGTACCTCAGTAAACGCTAATGTTTTACCATTTTTTTAAATTTATTATAGCATTTGACTTATTGGCCCCAGGACCGTGCCCTACAACGAGTGCCTAAATTATTGTGATATTGAATATTGATTTTGTTTTTGGTGTATTCCATGGCTCGAATAAATACACACAGATGTCGTTGCATCTGTTACAATCAGAAGTGTTTTGGTCTGCCTTTCCTTTTGTTTCTTAGCGATCGTGTCTGAACGTTGTATGGTATTACTTGGGGTGCCATTACTTTTTCGACGGGGTTCTTCTTTAACATGGCAATGCCAACAGAGCCAGTCAACTTATCTTAATACATACTTCGATTGGATATAGAAGCAATAGTAAGTTCAAAAGGTGATTTAACAATAAAATAACACCGGCGAGCGGCGGCGCAGCAATCGCTTTTATACATACAATGGTGAAATCAATAGTTTGTAACGAAAAATGCTAAGATAGACCGGAGACAATAGGATCGCCACCAGTTCAAATGTCTACTCAATCCGACTATAGTTTCTATATACAATTCTTCTTCTAATAGGTCCGTTCAGAGTTCAAACTATACAATTAGTTGGACTGACTTTGGTTTGAACGACCAATGTTTGATAATGTGAACCCTCAGACGACAGCTTGAACGACTTGCTGGATCGTTTTCAAATATTTTAAAAAAATTTGAATTTGGACGGAGCGGAGGAATATATATGACATAGTGTTAGCCGACAAGTCTGATCAGTCTGAACGCAAACTACATAAAAAAAATTTCGACCATCCAACATCCATCAAACGAAGTCTGTCCAACTAATTATATAGTTTGAACAGTTGCACACGTTCGCCACAGCTCTCTTTCAAAAAAACATCTTCAGGAAAAACTAGTGGAACCAAAAAAAGCCATCAACTGTAACCTCGGGCAGGAGTCCTTGGAAAAACACATAGCCCGAAGCGCTCTTAGAGGCTGTGATGAGATCTGTAATGTGCTATGCTGGTCAGGTATGGGGTTATCTGCAGTATGATGAAGTGGAAAACTGCTGAGATATTTTATTAAAAGAATGTTCTGGCTGCCAGTAAATACTCCCACTAATATGCTGCACTTAAAGACCGGTATATCACCACTCTAAATCTTTACGCTTAAGTAACATTTAAGATACGTGAAGAAAATAATGGCTCTACCAAACCACAGGCTACCCAAAATCATTGCAAGCTATACTAGCTGCAACGAAAGTCCCTGTTCTTCGCGGAATGGTCGCTACTGGAACGACAACATGGCATCCAGTTGATGGAAAGAAACATCGAAACATGGAATGATGCTATACGCAAGTTTTGGGGAAAACTGAAGACACTATATTCTTCAATTTCACGGAAGCAGCACAACGGAGCAAGACGCGTAGTATATATAGTGTTCTACAACACAACCTTGGTGCAAGTAACTATTTCAACGACCGATACTCACGTCATACGATTTTTCTAGTTTTCAAAACCAGAGGAGAGTTACTACGTTTAAATTACTAGCCATATGGACCTGACGGAAATACGGAAAGCACTTTATGTTATCATCGTGCCACAGAAAATATTTTTCACTTTTTAACAACTTGCGTATCCTGCAGACAATACTACATTTGCAATGGGGAAAAAATTGCATAACCGTAAATGGACGATTTTAGCCAGTGACGTTAAATCTGCATTTAATTATCGAAATAAAATTTTAAACAAGTTTTTTATAAATCCCATTATGTAACAACTGCTTAAAAAAAAAAAACAAAAAAACTATGAATTCTGTAAAATAACTTTTCGATTTATATAATTAGTTTTATCAATACTCTTTTTTTGAGTATTAGTTTTATCAATAGGGTAGACGGGGGAGCATTTGCCACCGGGGTACCTTTGCCAACCGAGTTTTTTAGTCGATCTAACAAAATGTAAAATATCGAAAAATCGATATTTATAGCACATCACCAAATAAAAATATCCCACGAAGTTTGACAGTTCTCAAGTAGACGCCAACAAAGTTGGACGTGTGTGTTGTTTTTTTTACCTCTGGATCCAAAAATTATAAGATAATCAGTAGTCGCATATTCGTAGTGTGTTTATTTACTTCATACTTTTTCTTGCAATTATTATTAGAATATGCATTTACTTTCGTACGGGTATCGCCTTTCGCGAGGAATTGGCAAGTCCTCCGTTAGTATTCATTGCCATGAAAAGCGCTTTCTCGATTAGCCGTTCGGAACCGGCAGAAAATTGTAGGTCCCCTCCATTCCCTCACAAGGGATGGTTGTGAGAAATGCGCTAGGCCCAGGGGCTCCTCGCTCTGTTGCGCCACCCTATTTATTTATTTATTTATTTACTTTCGTAAAATGGAGCTTTTTACATTATCTTTTAATTGGAAAAAATAGTAGAAGTGAATTTAAGAAAAAACAGCTTGTGGGGGCCTTTTGCCATTTTCTTGTGGGGAGGCAAAGCATTTGCCAGTGGCAAAGTCTCCTCATGGGGTGCATTTGCTGAGTTGCCATTGCACCCCAAGAAGTTATTTTAATGTATTGAATTAATAAAATTGTTTTGTTGCGTTCTTTAATACTGTGTATTTATTAAAATCTATTCAATTGTGTTTATTTCTGATACTTAGGTACCCGGCAAAGTCACCCCTATCCTCATGGCAAAACCTCCCACCCAGGGAGACTTTGCCATATCACATTTTAATGTCTTGAATTAATTATTAGAAATAGAAGTTACAAAAGCACAAATATTAAAAATATTTTAAATGAAGATAAAAAGATAAGGAACATATTTGATATTAACAAAAATTAAAACACAGCAGAAATTAGGTGAAAGGTCAAATTTCCTAAATCCTGGCAAATGCTCCCCCGTCTACCCTACTCTTTTTTTGAGGTTGAGATGGCTCACGATTCTCATCTCCAAACTTATAAGAGGTGACAGTTTGCCTAATCAATGGAGAAAAAGTTTTCTTCTTCCAATGTACAAGGGAAAGGGAGATACCAGAAGCTGTGACAACTATCGTTCGATCAAGTTGATGTCCCACACTATGAAGATCGTTGAGCGGGTTTTGGATAGCCGACTGCGGAAAATAATAAGGCTGTCTGATGACCAATGCGGGTTTGTCGCGGGTAAGTCAACTACAGACGCAATCCAAAGTATAAGGATCATTATGGAAAAACACCGAGATGCCTTAGAGGATTTGCATATTGTGTTGGTTGACTTCGAAAAAGCATTCGATCGGCCACGAGATCTGATATGGGTGGCCCTCAGACACCGAGGAGTTCCTGAAGCCTATGTGCGAATAATTATGGACATGTACGAGGGAGCAGTCACAAAAGTGAGATGCCCAGCTGGAGTCACCGAAGAATTCCAAATAACAGTAGGTGTACATCAGGGAAGTGTCTTGAGTCCACTGCTCTTTATTGGTGTTCTGGATTATTTGCTCGAAGGAAAAGTAACGGACAATAAAGTACAACAATTATTCTTTGCTGACGATGGAGCCATCATAAGCGAGGATCCTACATCCCTGCAACGAGCACTTGACGTTTGGATTGATGTTCTGCATGGAAATGGGTACCGTATTAGCGCTAAAAAGACTGAATACCTGTGCTGCCCTTTTTCTGATCCAGACAAGTCTATTCCAGACATTTATTTGAATGGAAATGTGCTTCCCAAGTGTGAAAAGTTTAAATATCTGGGATCTATGATCAATAGTGAAGCAACTTGTGATGACGACATCAATCATCGAGTAAGCGTAGGGTGGATGAAGTGGCGAGAAAACTCCGCTATCTTCTGTGATCGAAAAATGCCCCCTAAGCTGAAGGGAAGACTCTACACAGCAGTTGTCCGTCCAGCTCTGACATACGGTTCACAATGTTGGACAATGTACAAAAAGTATGATAGCAAATTGACGGAAGCCGAAGTGAAGATGCTTCGGATGACAGCAGGAGTAACAAAGCTTGATCGAATTAGAAGTACTAAGATCCGTGGAAGCCTTCATGTCAAAAGTACCATCTTGGACAAAATTCAGCACGACCGGCTCAGTTGGTATTCTCATGTTCAAAGGAGAGATACGCAGAACCCCGTCCAAAAGGCAATATCGTACAACGTTTCAACAAATTCGCGACGAAAAATAAAAGGCAGGCCAAAACACTCCTGGTACAAGCAAATGCAAAAACAGCAGCATTTGGTTGGCCTCAGACATGGAAAAATCCAAAACCGGGAGGCTTGCCGACGCTTTCTGAGGTCAACGCGGCGTACCCCACAGGCGGATCACTAGTGTGAAGCAGAAAAGTGGGAGAGTTGTGATCGCTTCAAGATCACTACTCGTAACGCCGGAAATGGAAAGAAGAAGAAGAAGACTATTTCTTGTAGGATTATTTGAAGTCGTTGGTCTTTCAATATAAACAAGATTCGGTTCAAGCTTTGCAAGTCAATATTGAACGTGCCATTCATGATATACTACTTGATTTAGTGGAAAAAGTGCTCGAAAATTGGGTTCATTTGTTGCTACAGAAGAAGTCGTGGTGGCCATTTGAATGAACTTTTATTTAAAACTTAATTGTATTGATTGAACTGTACATCAAATAAAAATATTTGAATTTCATTAACAAAAAGTGTGTTTTACATCCAAAGTTTGAACGGTTTTAATACGATCAAGCCTTTTTACTCCTGCATCTCCATCTCAGTTGCCTTCGACTTACTATCACACCCCTTGGACACAGTCCAAAGTTCAATATTGTGAACCGTTTGGGAGTTATGGACGCACAACCACGATGTAGAATCCAAAAATTCGTTTGTGGGGGATTTTTCTATTACAGTAGATGGCTGAATTTTCTCGCTAACTCATTCATCCCCCGCTTACTCAATTATTGATTTCGTCATCTCAAGTTGCTTTTTTGATCGCTGATATTAAAACTTTTCACACTTGGGAAGCATATCATCAAATAAATGTCTAAATCAGAATATATTTTTGTATTTATTAATATTGCTTAAATTATTGTTATCTTATCAACTTTATAAGAGAAAAAATAAACTGTATCTATCTATCTATCTATCTATCTATCTAATATGCAACACAAGTCATTTTTAGTATAGTACGGTACCAACTTCTAAGACTTTTACCCGAACATTTAGTGCTTCTTCCAGGGATGTGTACTTTGGTGTTCTGTTCTTTAGAGCAGACATTTATCTAAAAGGACTCAAGGCGCCCTCTTGGTGTGCACCTAATTGGACTTGAAACACTTTGATGATTCCAGCCCTGGTTTCTTTATGCATATCCCCAATACATATCCCCAATGCGGATAACATACGCCGCTGGAACTCATTCGAGTCCGAAGGCTGCCCATAGATTTGTGATTGAAATTTTTTTCGAAATCAACAAGCATAATATGCGAATCCCCTAAAGGTGCGTCCACAATATGCCGAACGAGAGCAATTCCGTCAAGTAATATCAAATCAGTGTAGACATCCCGATCCTTACGGAAAATCCACCCAAATTCGAACCGAATGAAATGGATGCGATTGCCGGTGGCAACAGTGAGGACGCACCTTAAGGTACTACAATGCTTTTTAATTTGGATTGCATCTGTTGTTGACTTATCCACGACAAACCCACATTGGTTACTGAATACCCTTATTATTTACATTTACATTCACATGAAACCTACTCCACACATAAATCTGCGGAGTAGGGGGGTTGCAGCCTGGCGACAAAGACCATTTGGCTGATACACCACAAGACTAACTACACAAACACTACATAGAACAAATAACACATGACAGCAGCGCGCAGTAGCACAGGACGGTCCCCCATCTTGTCACTAACAGCGCTCATTCCGATTTAATTACGGTGTTCTAATGGGAACCGACTCTTTGCGGTTGACAAGGCCGTTGTCTACCCTTATTATTTTACCAAGTCGTCTACCCAATACCCGCTCAACGGTCTTCAAAGTGTGGGACATCAAATTGATCGAACGGTAGTCAAAGCAACTTCATGTACCTGTCTTTCCACTGCATGTTGATAAAAAACATTTCCTCCACTGACTATCACCCCCTATGAACTTGGAGACTAGAATCGTGAGCCATCTAATCGCGCAGAATTTTTATTTTAACTTCGGCGAACGGAGCTCTTAGGCATTTCCTCTTCTTTGAGCGGCTGTTTTGAAAACGTTTGCATCTACTCAAATTGCTTCGTCGTATTTCTTTAATAGCTTGTTTTGCTTCAAGCTCTCGTTACAATCTGTGCTTGGAGTTGGGCTCAATTTTCCGCTTCTTCCTTTCTGCTTTTGTATTCCCTTTGAGGTGAGTCATTTTACTACCATAGTACGATTAAACAGTAAGAAACATAGTCGTGAATTGTATTTAGAGCTAACTGTAAGCTTTTAAAAATATTGTTAATCAAGCTAATGAGTATTTATCGGTCTTATGATTTTTTTTGCAGCACGCTTAGCGAAATTGTAAGTGACAAGTGAATAATTAGGAACAATTTACAATTAATATCGTGAAACATGAATTGTTTCAACTGATTGCTTTCAAAATACCACCGTGACTTACTTCAAGGTTTTATTTGTCAGGCCAGAAAGACACTTAAAAATTGTTTCAAAACTGAATAGATAAGCGTAGCAGTAAATAAGATAACGATTAAGAACACAATGCCTGATCAGCGAGGAACAATTCAAACTGAAATTAAATCTCATTGATTTGAAAACAAAAATTATTTAAACTCCATCAGTTTCAGCTCGTCTTCCTCGCATTGGGGAAGTAGACTTTAAGTAGTAAGCAATTGAATGTTCAAGCGATCAGTTATGGGGTTTTCAGTGTTTTTCCTTGTTTTTGTTTTATTTTCTGTCACGTTGTGTGCATCAGAAGTTGAAAAGCCAAAACGTTGTAATGTAGCATATAAGTGTTCTTCTGTACAGCAGCCGGTATGGACAACCACCAACAACATTGATTGTGTAGTATTCAGAAATCGTTGCATTTTGCTGAGTGCGAATTGCGGTCGCGTGAATAGAGATGAGCCAGGTTAGTGGAGAGTAAAATATGAAGAAAAGTTACGAGTCCATAATGCCTCGAATTTTTTGTTGCAGTTGCAAAGGAAATACCAAAAGACGATTGCATAAAGCTTTGCCGAAAGTGTCCCGTGGGGTGTTCTGGAAGTCGAATTTGTGGTTACTTGGATGAAGTGAAGCGAACTTTTCCAAGTGAATGCGCGATGAAGTACCACAGATGCACAACTGGAGAAAGTGAGTAAAACTCCTTCCTTTGACTATGAAAACTGAGTAAACGCTAACGTTTTTTTAATACCTCTAGCATTTGAATTATTCCGCAAGGGACCATGTCCTGCAACGAGTGTCTAAGTGTAAGAGACTTGTGTATTAATATTACTTAAATAGAGTTAATCAATCAGAAATATTTCACAATAAAGAATTTCATCACTAATTTCTAATTTCCTTCGAGTAATGTGTAAGGTCTTTCACTCGAATCAGATAAAATTAATTTTGGATAAAGGAGGATAAAAGAGTAGGGGTACATACTGAAAACGATTCTGAGTGATTGATGGTGATCAAATGCTTAAAGTTGAGGATCTTCTGGAATTTTTGAATGAATTTTGAATGTTGTTCAGTGGCTGATTTAAGATGTTACCCCGTCATCAAAGGTTGTTTTTCTGTAGTGAGCCAAGCTTGCGCACTCACTCAGAAGAAGTGAAACTACACTTCCTCTGACCAATCGTAGTAGCATTTTTCACATAAATGAGATGTGATTTTGCAAATTCTAATCATGTGGGTACCCAATGAGCTGTGCCCCATGAAAATGCCGATCAACAAAAAGAGTCCAGTCCTCATAAACGGTAGTAAAAATTCGGTTATCTTCCTAAATAGACTTTGTCATTGATTCTTGGTAACCCGGCTAATTCCTGAAGATGATCACATGTCGTTTGTAGTTTTAACCGCTGGCTGCTAAAACAGGGTGTGTAAACTAGATAAGCTATAGCCATAAGCCTTGTGAACAAGCTTAGCCGCGAAATTAACCATCTAAACTTTAAAGTTCGTGCCGAAAAGTGACGTCATTGTATATAGAAAGTGTAGTAAGTTCAAAACGCGATTTAACAATATTATGAACCGGAGGAACGTGGTGGCACTGAATTCGCTTCTCTGCACATAATGGTGAAGTCAATAGCTTGGAACGGAGACTGCTAAGTTGGGCCGGAAAAAATAGGTACGCCACCAGTTCAAAGGTCTTCATAATAATATTATAGTTTCTATATGCAATAGTGACGTTTCAAAAAGAAACGCTTCATTCAAGTAAATTTTGCTAAGTTGCTTAATTTTACTCATCATATGCGACTTGTCAAAAACTTGCTCTTTTTTACTCTTAGTATCAATTATGATATTTATAACTATACAGTTTCATATGGTCTCACGAATCTTTCATTACTGTCAAATAAATCCTTAAAACATTGAAATAGAACTGTTGCTTAATCTTTGGGTGGTGGATCACTTGGAGGTGGATCTCTCGGAGGTGGATCGCTCGGAGTTGGATCAGTCGGTGGTGGACATGGAGGTGCCTCAAACCAAGTCATCGATCTCAAGGAATTCTTCATTTTCTCTGCCCCAGAAGAGCAAGCCCAAGAAGGACATACCCACGAAAGTATCGTCACACAAATCAAGAAGAACCTCCGTGTCATCTTCATCAGGGCCCCAGAAAACAACGCCGTCCATAACTCTGCCCTCAACTTGGTCAGACAAGCTACCGAAGACAAGACTGCCATCTATATCTTGGTCAAGGAAGCCGATGCATCAGAAATTGCCCACCAAGTCGAACAAATCAGCGAGAACGTCAGAGCCAAGCCAGAGGTTCGATTCGTCAAGTACAGGACTGCTCAAGATGCCCTCAATGCCCAACAGATAATTCAGCAACAATATGAACAATTGGATGGTTCCTCTCAAAGCTCTAACGAAGGTATAGCTCCAGTGTTGAACTACGCTTCTCCTCCTGAACACCACAGTGGTCATTCCCATGGTGGTAGTTTGGTTGGAGCCGGATCTTCAGTTGGTTCTGGATCAGTTGCCAGTGCTCCAGTAGCTCTTAACCTTGGTTCCGCATCGCAACAAAGCTCACAGAGCGTTAACTTGGGAAGTCTCGGCAGTGGTTCGTCTTTGAGCGGCCAGGTCGTCAGATCCCAAAACAGCTACTTGCCCCCTACTACTACTAACTGTTTGGCTTGCTCTGAAACCGCACCAAAAACCTTGGACTTTGTTAAGTCCTAAAACTGCATCGTTCTAAGCTGTAGAGAATGAATGATGCAACAAAATTTACAAAATTTACTGCGAAAGCAAATGTTGAATGATTTTGAATGCCCCATAGTCTGAGCGAGGTAAGAAGCATGAGTAGACTATGTGAGTGAAACATTTACCTACGAATTGTGTTATAAAGAATTTAGTTGCAAAAATGGAATTACGAATTTAATCTAACGCTGATTAACCACTCTCAGGTTTTTAGCCCCATCCAATCGCTGAATGAACGATAGCATTTCTTCAATGAAGTATCTTATTGCTTAATACTGTTGCAGGTTATGAACTTGAATAAGATTATGAAAGAAGGATTTACAAAATTTGAACTTCAAATCCATTTCCACATCAAGATTAATTAAGGTCATTAAGATTCAAGCAGAATTTTAGGGTCCGTTAAACGATCAGTTTACTAGGAAAGCAATTTAAAGTAGGTACGCAAGGTAAGTATGCAAATTAAATGAGTCGTTCTTAATTTGGCTTTTTAAAAAAGAACTTTTATTCTCATTGTCTTAAACTAACTTAACTTATTTTACGACCTCTATATCCCTACGACTGCCTCCGACCGCGTGCTTTTTCAATCTCCCTTTTGTATCTGCTTTTTGTATCTGACTGGAGTTAGACTGCAAGTTGAGTATAACCCTATTATTTATGATGACCGTCTGCTGTCTCGCTATTCTAAGAAGCGAATCAGCCAAATGTGGAGTTGATGATGTGACATTAATGTATGTGGGATAGATGGGGATGATTGAAGGTGATAACTTGCATTTAAACAACCTGCATCAAAATCCGTTGAATAGTTTTAAGGATCTAAGTACATAGACTGACAACGGAAAGTGGTTTTTTTTATACTATGTAAGAATAAGGAAGAAATCATATAAATTTATTGAGGGTGGGAGTCAAAGGTGAGTAGGCATAGGTACAGGTTCCAGTCTACGAGTGTCGGAATCATGAGTCTCCAAAAAAAGGGTTTCATTTATCTTACACTACCTAGTACGACATACACCGTGTGGGTGCGAGAAGACACTTTCTTTCTCTTAAAAAACAGCCAACGGTTTCCTTATCCGCCTACGATGAGGTCCATATTTTCTCGCCGTATAGCAGAGGAACATGGTCTTATAAAGGGTTACCTCGGTTTTTTCTAGAGAATGTTTTATTTCTCAATTACCTTCTTAACCCAAAGAATCAGCAAGTAATGACTAGAATAATTCTCCATTTGAATTCCGTACTGATGTTACCTTCCGTATCTATAACGGATTCTAGGTAGACGAGGTCCTGCACTACCTCGAAGTTACGACTGTCTTTTGTGACGTTTTGTCAAATTCGTTGATGTTATCTGTTCTTGTTCGATGACAACATATACTTCGGTTTGCCATCATCAACCATTATAGTGATTTGAGCAGCGCCGCCTCTGTTTCAATGCTCACAAAAGCACCTATGACATCTCGCTTCTTTCTCCCCATTACCTCAATATCGTCTACGTACACATTTTAGGAAAAAAATCCATAAAATAAAAATAAAAATAAATAGGGTGGCACAGCCACGCCTTGTGAGGGAATGGAGGGAATTTACTTCTTTTCTGTCGGTCTCGAACGGCTAATCGAGGAAGCGCTTTTCATGGCAATGAGTTCACTAACAGAGTACTTTACCATTTCCTCGCAAAAGGTTATGCCCGTGGAAAAACATTTTTGCCTCTGTTGATTTCGATTCGAAACACAATCCACTGGGTTAACAGGTGGACATGCTAACCATCACGCCACGGGTACCTCAAAATTCCATACACTTCCGAAATTAGAGAAATATGGAAAATTGGATGCAAAAAAAGAATGACGATAATAATTTACTGGCAAAATTTTGCTTAACGTTTAAGTCACCGAAAAGTCGCAAATACATTTCACCAGAAGAAATTGGTTCGAAATAAACTTGGACTTGAAATGGCTTTTTCGGCTTCGTGTGCGCACTCTTGCCTTTCAAATTTGCGTACTTTATCAACACTTCCTTGCCTATTCACAACATCATCCCCACAGGTCTCAGGAAGCTAAGTAAAACTGAAGTAAACACGCAGTGCATTGTTCCCCGTTGTGGCTATAATATTTACTATTCCATAGTTTTCCGCTGGTCATGAACAATTTTACTTTAGCTATTTCTCACTTTAAGGGTGGAGATATAAAAAACCTGCACTGAAGAGCATGAAGAAGAAGAGCATGAGCCTTGTATATACAGCGTAATACGACTAAAAAAAACCTTTTTGAAGCAATTCCGAAATAAGTATAATCAATCATATTTAGAAAGGATGAGCATTTATTTTTTAATTCAGTTCGACGTGATCTTCGGGAAGAACTCCAGCCTTTTTGATGTTTTTGCAGTTCTCCTTGGGAAGTTCCACAAGTGCTACAAAAAAAAAAAAAATAAAATCTTCACTAAAATATTTACACTTTAATGCGAAATGAATATCTTACGAGGCTTTCCATGGTTCTGACGAGAGCAGTTCTCGTTCACCAAAAAGCAATTGTTATGATGTTCAAGACAATTATTTCCATTATCAGCTGAGGACCATTTTAAGTCAGGTTCCGCTGAGCACAGAGCAGCTACCAAACAACGAGGATCAACTGCAAAAGACTCTGCTGTGGTATACGTAAACACAGCAAAAAAACATAAACAAACTATTGACAACTTCATGATGTAGGACGTATCGCGTTAGACAAAGTTATAAACACTACTACAAGTTCATTGACGATCACTGGCCTTTTAAATAATTCTCACCAGAGATAACTAGCAAAACACATATAAAGTAATAAGCACTTTGTAGTACAACAGTTGCTGTACCCTATAAATTAAAATCGAATGAGGTATGAGAAAAGACATACGTCAACAGAGATTTATCAGAATAAATGTTATCATATTTCTTTAAGTGTTCTTCAACCTCATTTCGACGTTTTGTGTGTCCAAAGAAAGATCACTTTGAATTTTGGACATTGTACTCAAAGTAGTTTGTTGATTAAGCGTTATCAGTCAGTTGAAACTTCAAAGCCTAAAAAATTTATCACACTGTTTGTTTCATCTTTCTTTGCGATGTGCTCTTAAGACTTATTTGATTTACCCTTTTAATTTAATGCTGTTTAGTCACGGTGGTTTTCCAGTCAAGCTCAGTTAGAGCTCTACTGACGTAGGTAATTATTGAATTGATTATCATTTTGATTTGTCAACTAATTGTTTGTTTTACTGGTTATGATATTGCTTTGAATGAATCTGTTTGTTTATTAAAATTTTAATTAGTAAAACAACTTAATTCAAAAGAAAATTATAAGTTTACCTATGTGTTCTCTTATAGGTGTAAGTGGGAATAATTTCAACTCATATTTATAAAGGTCAATGGTGCTTGAACCATCTGATTAGGTGAGTTGATTACTAGTTTGTAGAGAACACTCAATTTAAAAAGCAATGATGATGACGCGTTGTACATTTTATGAACTTAACATAAAAAATACTAACAAGCTTCACTGGCGATTCTAGAAGAAGCAACAAGACTTCATATTTGCGTTTATGTATATAGATCTTCAAATGATGAGCACTTCAAAAACCAATATCTACTTGCCAATAAGACTTACAAGGAAATATGTAGACAAAAAAAGGCTGCGTTTTTTGAAGCTGAATTGAGACGATTGGCAGTATGTAGAAGCTCGAAGTATTTCTGGAACCTGCCAAAGCAACTTAATGGCAAAAGGTATTCAATACATTCAAGTTTAAGTCCGCAACTTCTAGCAGCTCACTTTGAAAGATTGTTGAATCCAGCACAAGAAAAACTTTCTTTTCAATATGCAACTCCATCTTTGTACTGTGAAGTTCTTGATTTTTCGATAGGGTATAGAGAAGTGACCTCAACTTTAGAGAAACTTAAAGACGGGAAAACCTCTGGATCAAATGGCATACCAGCTGATTTTTATAAGTATGGTACAATGGAACTAATCAGCAAGCTGACACTTATGTATAACAATATAATGGAAACTGGTCTTATGCCACAGGAATTCAATGAATCCATTATTTTCCCGATATACAAGAAAGGAAATTTGAATGAACCTTCCAACTACAGAGGTATATCGTTTCTTAATGCGTCATATAAGATATTCACACTTATTTTGCAAAAACGCCTTACCAAATGGATCGATGAAAACAAACTCCTGAAAGAGTTTCAAGCAGGATTCAGGTCAGGAAGGATATTCCACGGTGGACCATATATTTACCCTCAAGAGCATTGCAGAATCATTTCTTTGTAAACAAAAGAAGCTATATGCTTTTTTCGTAGATTTCAAATCTGCTTTTGATTTGATCGATAGAAAAGCACTTATCTACAAGCTCTTCAACAACGGCATGTCATGGAAGTTTGGAAGAATTTTACAGAATCTGTATGAGAACACTACGGCAAAAGTATGGAATGGAGAATTGCTGTCGGAAGAATTCAATACACAGTCGGGAGTCAGGCAGAGGTGCACATTGAGCCCAAGTTTGTTTTCATTATACATTGATGACCTTGCGGAAATTTTACCGTGCGGTGTCGAGTACGGTGAAATGATAATTAAAGTTTTGATGTTCGCGGATGACATTGTACTTTTGGCAGCCTCATCAGAATCGCTACAGCTAATGATAAATCGTCTATATAAATATTGTAAACTTTGGAACTTAATTGTCAACCTGGAAAAATCCAAGGTTTTGATTTTCAAACGTGGAGGAGGACGCAATTGCGCAAACGAAAAATGGAACTACAATGGTGAACTCAACGAAGTGGTTACAGAATTTAAATACCTAGGAGTTTATTTCACTAGAACTTTAAATATGGAAAAACATTTGAAAGAAAAACTCATGAAAGCTAAAAGTGCAGTGAACTCAGTTTATAATAGATGTTTCTATAACAAAAATGTAACCCATAGCAGCAAGTACAGGATATTTGAAGCAGTATCAGAATCGGTGCTCTTTTACGCGGCGCAAACTTGGGGAACGAAGATGAAGTCGAGAAGCTTCAGTCGAGCAGCTTCTGCGATACTATTGCAAAAGAATTTTTCAATTGCCGAATAGTACACCTAACTACGTAATCATGTTAGAAACCGGTTTATCCCCGCTTTGTGGATTACATATTGAAGGCACTTAAGATGGATGATAATCAATCGGCTTCTAAAGATAGCAGCTCTGCAAGCCATAAGGAACAAAACAGGCTGGTATGCTGATTGGATAGAACTAGCAACAGAATGTGGCATAGATATAAACGTAAATTATACCAATATTAAATAGCTTGAAACGGCACTTTACCAGCTAATTTCTGCAGTAGACCTTAGACAAATTTTTGAATGATGCAACTGAATCTATGCATAGGCAAATTTACAGCAGATTAGAACACAATCTGGGGGACAAAAACTATTTCAATGACATGAATAGTATTGCAGAAATATCAACAATGGTAACTGCGAGCAGAACTTCTGCCACTGAACTACATACCGCATAGAGAAGATCTACCCATTATATGTTCGCTATGCAACTTAAACGAAAGAGAAGATGTTGCTCATTTTATAGGAAAATGTCCGATTTTTTAAGAAATAAGAAGGGAATTTTTTGGAAGCGACATTCTAACACTAAACCAAGTCGTACGCTTGCTGAATGACATGGATGTAAAGAAGTTATTCCAAATTCTGCAGACTAGCTACTCTTTATAGAAAATGTATTATAAATGAAACCTTTTAAATGAAAAATATAATTGGTAATTTATTTTTTAAGTAAACTTTGCCCCATATTGTAATGGAAAGTTCTTTTTTTAAAACTTGTGATAATTAACTGAAAGGAAAATCTTACTCATATTTATTGATTTATTTTTTATGTTTTGTCAACTAGGCAGACGGCAAAAATGCCATGCTTTTTGTTTTTTTTTTTTTTGTAAACTTTGTAATGGAACAATGAAAACTAATAAAAAACTATCTATCTATCTAGTTGCGTTTGATCTCAAATCAATTTTCAGAAGATCCGCTTTAAAAACACACAATTTTTGTAGGCTTGACAATAAAGATTTGGAAGAATAAATTCGATTAGTACAATCCAAGAATACACCTCGATTGGCAATTTTAACCATTAAAGTCGACGGGCAATGAGATTTCAATTTTTTCTCGCTAGATGAGTAAAAGAGCTAAGTCCACAGCAATATAAATTCGTTTACTAACCACAACTACCTATTCATAGGCTTAGGCATATCGCATATATCATCAAAAAACTAAAGCAATGGGAGGGCTATGAAGATCCTTTTTTAAGGACTTTACATGTTTTATTCATAGACAGCAGTCACTTTGGAGTTTGAAGCTATCGTTAAAAGTTAGGTGCTATGCACTATGGGAAGTATTTCTTCTGGTTCTTGACAAAATGTCAAAAAGAGGAGTTTATGATCATACCATGTTGGATATTGTAAAAAAAAAAATAGTGCGTGGAGTGCCTCCGCGCGGAAGAAATGAAACTTCATAATGTGAAAATGAAAATAGGAAGGGGTAGAAGTTGATTTTTAGTGAACTCATATTGTTTCTTTAAGACAAATTTTATTAACACTGCTTACAACTCACAACTGATCGCATCTTTTAAGCTGAATGACGCTGAATTGATACAGCTGTTATGTCAACAAATTGTGAGTAGTGCCGGAAAGTATGCAATCGATGATCCGCGTTAAACGCTTAACGCAACCTTGTTGGAAGTCGCAAAAGAAGTTTCACTCCAAAAAGCTTATTTTCATGTGAATATTGTCCCTATTCAAAGAATACATGAGAACGGCGATGAATTTTCAAGCTAAGAATCTCAGACAGCTTCCTCAAGGCGGGAACCGTCGTTTGTTCTACCTCACTCAATTTTCGAATGCATTCAGAATCGCTCTTTATCAAAGTAACAATTTTTGCTATCACGATGTATCCCATCTTTTCTTAAAACTCATATGTTATCTCTTCTGGGGTTGGCCTTTGGTCCTGCAACTTTGATCCAGAACCTTTTAACAGGACCTTTGGGACAGCATTTTTTTTTTTAAGTTTTTCAACCTCTTTAACTTCATCGACTGTGATGCCGAGTATTTCCGTTAATTTGAGTCAAACTCAGCAAAGTGCTCTCGAGAAAACTGTTCGTTCAATAGGCCAACACAACTCTGTAGCCACATGCACATAATTTTATCGTCATCCACAAGAAGCTGTCCTGTTAATGAATTCCGGCAAACGGAGCTCTAAGGCATTTCCTCTTCTTTGAGCGGCTGTTTTGAAAATGCTTGCCTCTACTCAAATTGTTTCGTCGCTTTTCTTGAATAGCTTGGTTTGCATCAGCAGCCGATACAGCAACCTCTTCAAGCTCTCGTTAATGTGCTTGGAGTTGGGACAAATGAATAATTAAGAATAATTTTCAATTAATATTGTGATGCATTAATTATTTCAACTGATTGCTTTCATAGAACCACCGTGACTTACTTCAAGAAAAAAAAAAAAAAAAAAAAAAGAGGAGGCTTATGCTAATCTGGAGAACTCAGACCTATATCCAGTCCATTGTACTACCAGAGTAGCAGCCTTCCCTTTTTTTTGTGTTGCAGTAGTTGGAAATAAGTTGTTAGTAATTTCACATATATAACCTCAAGGGCGGCGTCCACATGAAACTGGGAAGCTGAAAGAAAAGTAGATGCCCAGAGCGGGATTCGAACCCACGCGTCCGGCCTATCTACTAAACACTCTACCACTGCACCCCGGCCGCCCAGAAAGACACTTAAAAATTGCTTCAAACCCGAATTGATAAGAGCAGCAGTAAATAAGATAACGATTAAGAACACAATACCTGATTAGCGAGGAGCAATTTAAACTGAAATTAAATCTCATTGGTTTGAAAACAAAAATTGTTTAAACTCCATCAGTTTCAGCTCGTCTTCCTCGCATTGGGGAAGTAGACTTTAAGTAGTTAGCAATTGAGTGAGTTTTTTCCTTATTTTTGTCTTAATTTCTGTCACGTTGTGTGCATCAGAAGTTGAAGAGCCAAAACGTTGTAATGTAGCATATACATGGGCGTAGCCAGGTAGGGGCAGGTAGGGGCAAATGCCCCAACCTAAGCCAAATATCCTCGAAAGATTTTGCGATTTTAAGAAAAAGTTAATCTTTGTTCTCGAGGACATTTGGAGAAAATGCTGAAACAACGAGGACTTTTCAAAGAGCATTCTCGTAAAAAACGATCGTAAAAAACGAGGACAATTTGAGAAAAAACGGAAAAAAGGAGTATAAATGAAAATTTTTATAAAAAATGAGGACAATTCGCAAAATTGCCGAAAAACGAGGATTTTTCAATGAGATTTCTCTAACATCTAGAAATATTACACGAGCATGTTTGGGCATTTATATTTATAATTCTTCGAATCAAAAAATCCTCCACAAGTTCTGAATCATCTGATTGCGGCATTTTGAATGCGTCAACAGAAATTAGTTGCGATTGATCGTTCTAACGGTTCGGCCAAAAGCCAAGCAATAATACGAGAAGAATTCATGGGAGCTAAATGCGATGCACGCTCCAACAATTGCAGATGAAATTGATCGCGCAGTCGTGAGCTGTGAACTTGAACCGAACAAATACTTTGGGCAAGGGTACGATGGCTGCAGTGTTATGGCCGGAAAAGAAGGAGGCGTTCAAGACAAGAACATATCCAAAAATAATACAAAAAAGCATTGTTTTTCCACTGCGCAAGCCACAGATTGAACCTTGTTGTTAATGATTTGAACACGGTCCCGGAAGTACGAAACACTATTGGCACCATCAAAGACATAATAAGATTTTTCCGAGAATCAGTGCTACTGCGAAAGTTTGCTCCGAACATACCCGCCCTTTGTGAAACTCGTTGGTTTCAAAAACACAAGAGCATTGCTGTTTTTAAAGCTAATTTCCTTCAGATCGTGAACGCATTACTGACTTTATCCACCGAAGGCAATGAAAAAACGCGATCAGCTGCCTACAATCTGCAGCAACCAAACCTGTATTTATCATATGCACTTCAATAATTGCCAAATATTCAAATATTCATGAGCCTGTCGTGAATGATCTTCAATCTAAAAGTCTTGACCTGCTCAATTGCAAAGACCATCTTAATAGAATATCAACTGTTATCTCTAGCCATCGAACCGCTGTAGATACCGTGATTGATGAAATTCTAGACGAGGCAAAAGTAATAGCGAACTCGATTGATATTGAATTGGATATACCCAGACTAACCCAACGACAGCAGCATCGTTCAAATCAACCTGCATCGAATCCAAATGATTATTGGAAAATATCGTTGCTGATTCCGTATTTGGATTCATTGATATCATCGCTTGCAAATCGATTTACGCCATTCTATTTGCCTGCATTTTCACTACTCACATTGCATCCATACATTATGTTGAAAAAAGGCAAGTCCTCCGTTAGTAAAAATAAATTGTCCGTTCGGAACCGGCAGAAAATTGTAGGTCCCCTCCATTCCCTCACAAGGCATGGTTGTGAGAAATGCGCTAGGCCCAGGGGCTCCTCGCTTTGTTGCGCCACCCTATTTATTTTATTTTACTTGCAAAGACAAACAGCTTAGTGAAGAAGCGAAGACAAATTTGGAAGTGTGCGACGTAATCACGGAAGCGGACACCTTTTTTCCTGCTGTATCACATGCATTGGAAATATTATGGGCACTAACTTGCACGACTAGCACGGTAGAAAGGTCGTTTTTTTAGGATTAATGCATGCTCAGTGTGCATCGGAAAATGGTAAAGGAAAGAAAATCCGAAATAGAAGATGAAGTCATCAGGAAATTTGCTGAAAATTCCACAAAATTGGTTTAATAAAACGCGAAATCAATGGTAAAAATTTATAAAACCAATTTGATTCATTTCATATATACTAACGATGTTTCTCTATTTTGAGAAACCAAAAAATGATACTTTTAAAGTATCTCTCTTACTTCTTCAATATGTCCTACTTTTTTTCAAAAAAATGTTTTTCACTGATTTTTGAGAAATTGTCTTCGAAAAAAGACCTAAAAAAATTCCGGGCTACGCCCATGAGCATATAAGTGTTCTTCTGCAAAGAGGCCAGTATTTGCAACTACCAACAACTCTGACTGTTGTGAAGAATTCAGAAACGGTTGCATTTTGCTGAGTGTGAATTGCGGTCGCGTGAATAGAGATGAGCCAGGTTAGTGAAGAGTAAAATATAAAGAAAAGTTACGAGTCCATAACAATGTTGCCACTTTACTGCAATTGCAGTAGATCTACTGCATTTTTTTCCTAAAATGATTCTACTGCCTTAAAAAAATATCTACTGCGCTTTTGGTTTTACGAATAAAAACTAAGCTTAAGTATTTACATTACTCATAAATGAATACAACCATCATATACTGAATACAACCATTTTCAAAACGCACCCGTATTATAAGTACACTCAACTTATGGCTATAAAGAGAACTAGTTTTTTTTTTAATTTATTTATAAATAATTTTTAAGTTTTAAAAAGAGATTGGTGTATTTATTTGTAAGTAAGTAAGCAGTGAGATTTGTTACAAATGCTTATGGTTTGCAAGTTAAGTTTACAAATCTTTAACGACATGGCAAAAGCCGGCAAGTTTAAAATAAAACAAAATAGTGAAACGCTGCACTAGGTTACGTATTTTTATAAATAAAAATGCTTTATTTAATATTTGGTTTCGATATCGTAGCGCAGTTTTCATAAAATTGATAAGATTAGGCCAGTCTCGACCGTTCAGTATTTAAGGAACTTCATCCGTTTCGTAGTTCGATTTTCCCAAGTGTAGTTTTCTAAGTTCTGTTAGTATGGGACAGACTCCAATAAAATGCTTTATATCTTCACGATCTTTCAAACTGCACAAGCTGCAGATTATGGGCATATCGGGGCGGTGACGAAGGTAATTTAATAGCCTCTAGCTTTAATATTGTTGAGATTTAGTCTGCATTCACATTATCTTCGAAGTAATTTATCATGCTAAGGTCACACTCCAGTTTTCAGTAATATATTCTGTATATTGATGATTGTTTGATTGTGCTTGCTCAATAAAGGCTTTATGCATTTTTTCATCAAGAGCCTGCAGTACATTATAAAGCTCTTCTTTGGTTTGTTTTAGACTAACTCTTGCAAGATAAAGAGTACATCCTACAACCTACACCCTCCACTAGTTCCTTCCATTTTTCGAAGTATGCTGTTTTTTTGACGCGAGCATGCATTGCTACTATTTTAGGTAAGCGAGCTTCTCCCATGCTAAACACTTTAAGGACGTAATCAAAATTGAGCTTCAGCAGTCCTGTTTCGATGTGTAACATATAAGTGGGCGTGGTCAAGGGAAGGTGCAATACTCTTTTCAGAAAGAATCTAAGTACACTCTCAAGTATCCCCAAACTTGGGCTGCGTTCAACATATCCGACCTCCCTGTGGCCTCGAAGATTTGGTATTTTGCTCGGAGTCCTATATTTTCGTTCTTCATACATGCTGACCAGGTTGTGTTTATGGCAATATTAGCAGTTTTTTATTTTTTCTGCTAAGTGAGGTTTCATATTATTTTGTGGAGTTAGTATAACACCAAGATATTTATAATTATCGACTACTTCCACAACTTCCCTTTCCAGATGTAGTTCCCATTCCTCTGTCCTTTCCTATACCGAAAATCATTATTTGGGACTTTAGCTTATTGTAGGTAAGGTTCCACAGTTTGCAAAACTCATCTAACTTATATATCAACATTTGAAGTTTTATAGGAGTATCTATCATTTATGTTGATTGACAAAAGAAGAGTACTCAAGACGCATCCTTGTTTCAATCCTGATGTGGTTGGGAAACTTTCTGACATTTTGGCGCCATTCTAAACCTTTGCAGTGCAATTATGGTATATTTTCTTGAATCTTTTCAGCATTTTAAAAGGAAGCATTTTAAAATGCAGACAGTTTATAAAACAATAATTTTATTTGTGTATTTATAAAAGAGTTTCTTTGAAAAAAAAATCTACTGCATAAAAATGGAATCTACTGCACTTTTTTTGTAAATCTACTTCGGAAATTTTTTCAAACAGTGGCAACGCTGGTCCATAATGCTTTGAATTTTTGCTGCAGTTGCAATAGAAATACCAAAAGACGATTGCATAAAGTTTTGTTGAAAGTGTCCTGTGGGGTGTTCTGAAAGTCGAGTTTGTGGTTACTTGGATGAAGAGAAGCTAACTTTTTCAAGTGAATGCGCGATGAAGTACCACAGATGCACAACTGGAGAAAGTGAGTAAAACTCCGTCCTTTGGATGTGAAAACTGAGTAAACGCTAACGTTTTTTTAATATTTCTAGCATTTGAATTATTCCGCAAGGGACCGTGTCCTGCAACTAGTGTCTAAGTGTAAGAGACTTGTGTATTAACATTACTTAAATAGAGTTAATCAATCAGAATTTTGTAACAATAAAGACTTTGATTTATTATTTCTAACTTCCTAATTTCCTTGGTGTGATACGTGGTGTTAATGTAAACAAAGCAAGGAAGCTGCTCTTCGTTCGTTCAATGGCTGATTTAAGAGGTCATCCTGTCACCAAAGGTTGTTTTTCTGTTGTGAGCCAAGCTTGGGCACAGTGAAATGACACTTCCTCTGATCCATCGTAGTAGCTCATTCTAATCATGTGGGTACCCAATGAGCTGTGCTTCATAAACGGGAGTAAAAACTCGGTTATCTTCCTAAGTAGACTTGGTCATTGATTCCTGGAAACCCGTATAATTCGACTTGTCGAAGGTTTGCTCTTTTTTAGTCTTAGTTTCAATTATGATATTTATAACTACAGTTTCTTATGGTCTCACGAATCTTTCACTAATGTCAATTGAAACCGCACCAAAAACCTTGGACTTTATTAAGCCCTAGAATTGCATCGTCCTAAGCTGTAGAGAAGGAATGCTGCAACAAAATTTACTGCAAAAACTGTTTAGAGACATTTTTATAAATGTATGAAACTTACTCTTCCCATTTTAGCAATTGTATCTATCCATTTCGCATTTATTGGCAAAAGTTAACCTCTTCTTCAGATATTCTCCACAAACAAGTTGAAATTGACATGGACAAGTTTCACAAAAGGGTTGGCAACATCGCTGTGTAGTCACATCCAGCACTTACAGTTGAATTGAATGTGAAAACGTGAAAAACATATACATATTTAAAACTAATCTCACAAGTTTCGTTTCTGCTTTGTCGAAAACAATTTTCACGTTCAAGCAAACATGGGCTTCTGAAGATACGGCATTTTTGACCAGAATCACAAGTTGGTTTGGAAATAGCCCAGACTTCATCTGGAAATGTTGAGCATTTGTACAATTCACACGTACTGAACACTTTTGAATTTGACACTTTAAATGAAAAGACGAAAAATATCAATACGATTAAGTACTCCACAGTCTGAGCGAGGTAGGAAGAATGAGTAGACAAAGGGAGTGAAACATTTACGACTTGTGTTATAAAGAATTTGGTTGCAAAAATGGAATTACGAATTTAATCTAACGCTGATTAACCACTCTCAGGTTTTTAGCCCCATCCAATCGCTGAATGAACGATAGCACTTCTTCATTGAAGTATCTTACTGCTTAATACTGTTGCAGGTTATGAACTTGAATAAGATTATGAAAGAAGGATTTACAAAATTTGAACTTCAAATCCATTTCCACATCAAGATTAATTAAGGTCATGAAGATTCAAGCAGAATTTTAGGGTCCGTTAAACGATCAGTTTACTAGGAAAGCAATTTAAAGTAGGTCTAGGTACCTAGACCTACGTATGCAAATTAAATGAGTCGTTCTTAATTTTTTTATGAACTTTTATTCTCATTATCTTAATCTAACGTAACTTATTCAACGACCACTATATCCCTACGACTGCCTCGGACCGCCTGCTTTTTCAATCTGCCTTTTGTATCCGACTGGAGTTGGACTGTAAGTTGAGTATAACCCTATTATTTATGATGACCGTCTGCTGTCTCGCTTTTCTAAGAAGTGAATCAGCCAAATGTGGAGTCGATGATGTGACATTAATGTATGTGGGATAGATGGGGATGATTGAAGGTGTTAACTTGCAGTTACACAACCTGCATCAAAATCCGTTGAGTAGCTTTAAAGACAGCGGAAAGCTGCTTTTTTTATACAATGCAAGAGTAAGGAAGAAATCATATAAATTTATTGAGGGTGGGAGTCGAAGGTGAGTAGGCATAAGTACAGGTTCCAGTCTACGAGTGTCGGAATCATGAGTCTAAAAAAAAAGAGTTTAATTTATCATCTCATTGCAAAGAAGATAGTGTACTTTCAATAAAAGAAAGCAAAATGAGCAAAATGGCTGCCACCTTAAGCTTAAGAGCATTCTTTTCATGAAATTTTGCACATTTACGAATGTTTATCTTTGATCTCAAACGTATCTTTTCCTTGAGCTATTGAAACGATTGTAAGCCATTATCATTGGCCTTACCTTTCACGCAGCATTAAAAAAGATTCAAACAAAATAAAATATACAGGGTGTCCCATAATTCGTGTTACGTACTTTGGGATGTGATTCTTGGTCATATTATTCTAAGAAAAAATTGTTTAAGAGTAAAGTCCGTTTCTCAACTTTGACATCACTTTTTGACAATTTAAAGAAGAGGCTAACTTTGGTGTACCCTGACCTGTGTTAAATTCGATTTATCTGTCAATACTGATGGCAGAGACCCCATTTTAGACTTAATTTTCTGTACAAATAATATGTAATAGTTAAGACTGTATTTTAATTGGGCTCCTATAGGCTTAGGGTTGCCTGATTTTCAATTTTCAATAGTGTTCAAATTTTCTTCCCCAACCAAAGTTTTGATTTTGAGGTAAATTTTTTCAGAAAATGCCTGTTAAAAATATAATTTCTTTATTTTTTTTACAGATGAACAAAACAATAATAAAAAAAAACTCATTAATAGGTGCACTCCCAAGCCCACACATTTTATGATACTTGAAAAAACACAAAATGGGTAAGAAATCTAATTTTGGGTTTTTACGGACTTTTATTGTAACAGCTTGCAATGGAGTAGTTTTCGTGGAATTGATTGTTTTAAAGTAATTTTTATGACTGTGCACTGATGAAAAGGGTAAAAAGTGTATTTGACCTGCTACCAAAATTTTAATCGACTTACCTCTTCTCAGGGAGATTTAAGTTTGGGGTATGAATGTTCAATGGGTAAATAAGTCGTATAAAAGAATAAGAAAACAAATTTGTTCATCGGTTTATCAAAATAAGTCACAATTGCAGTTTGATCAGAGAGCTTTTGAAATGCCTTCATTTACGATAGAAGTATACGCAGACACTTTATTCGTATATGGGTTTTGCAATGGAATTCAAAATGAGCACATCGAAGATACCAGGAACCTTATCCTCTCAAAATGTTTTTGGAAATACCTTTCGAAAGCTTCTAGAAACTGGATCAGTATAGTAGAGTTATTGAGAGCAAACATCTACAATGAAATCCAAAAACGGGCTCTGGCATGCATTCAAAGCGAAGGAGAGCACTTTGAGCACTTGTTGTAGTTGTATTTGTATAAAATACATATAAAACTACTAAAAGTACCCATATTATTGTTTTATTCAGACAAACCTCAGGGCTAAAAATCTTCCTTTTTTTTTATATATTTTGCGCATTTTGTATTTTTTCAAGTATCATAAAATGTATGGGTTCTTGAGTGCACTTATCAATGAGTTTTTTTTTTATTATTGTTTTGTTCATCTGTAAAAAATAAATAAACTCTATGTTTATCAGGCAATTTCTGAACAAAAAGGTACACCATAGTTAGGTAATTTGACGACTCTCTTCAAACGTAGTTCAGTCTTCAGTCAACTCGTGAGTTTTGCTTGAAGTCGTTTGAATTTTACGTCTAAAATCAAGAGCCTACCATCGTGTAAGTAGTAAATTTAGATTTAGAAAAAAATAGATTTTCGGTTCATAGTTGAAGTAATTATTGTAATTTAAGTTATACGAAAAATGCATTTTTTCTGATTTTCGTCTCTGTTGGGGCATCTCAAAATATTATGACAGGTTAATTATTTTTTGTACTTTCTATGAACTCACTTTAAGGCTATGCCGTCAAAAACAAAGAAAAAAAAAATGCTCTACCCTAAATTGTGAATATTGTGCATAATATTTGATATTGCAGAACGTATCCAGAGGTTGACTCGCGACAGCTGTACTTAATTCTGGATAGGATAGTCATTATAAGGCAAAAGTTTTTCACACAGAGAAAAAATATTCAACCCTCAGAAGAGAGGGAAGAAAGGATTGCTGCATACGTTTTCTTAGGTCATCTAGTTCCTAGGTATTTTAATAAAAACTATAAAAATTCAGGTTTTGAATAATTTTTGTTCAAGGTCCAAGCTTTTCCATATTGGTAGATCCTGAAGAGATGGTTAGATAAGGTTAGTAGCAAGTGGCACTTGATTTTATGAATCCATTATACTCACTGCGATGACGAAGAATGAAAAAATCGGGATGGTCAAGGGGAGAGGGTGGAATTAACTAAGAAAAAGGACAGCATTTTGAAAGTTCACATGCCTGAAATTGTTTGGAATGACTTTTTAATTCCACGGTACGAAATTTGTTGAAAACTGTTGAAACTGGGTGCTTCCAAGCAAATCAAATAGCGAGTCAAAGTACCTACTATTAAATGTTTTACACATTTTTGTAATACTTTCTGTATGTTTTCACTCAAAAGTATTTTCTCGATCACTTTAAAAGGCTTGCTTGGTTCCATTTTCGGTTCAGTTGCCTGATATCTTTTGATAAACGGTGTTACAATGAAGCTTTCTGTATTCTGTATAAAAATTGTTTTAGTCGTCTGTTTTCTGAGTTTAGGTTCCTGCCTAGAGCTGTGCTCTCTACTTTATCGATGTTCAAGGCAGGATGATCCAGTTTATACAACATCTGACTGTGGTAAAACCTGTAGGGTATACCGAAATCCATGCTTGTTGGGGATGGAAAACTGTAATCGTCGTAATAGAAACGAACCAGGGTCGTAGTTGCTTACAAAAACTCATACTCATAAATAATACACAAAACTTATTAAAAAATAGAGTAAAATTTTTGTTTGTTCTACATGTTCACAGAAGCCCAAGTTATAGAAAAGGAGGAATGTCAGAAGCTATGTAACGAAGAATGTAAAGACGGAGTGTATTCTCCTCGTTGTGCAATCCGCGATGATGAAACGATACAATTTGGCTGTGAAGCTGAAGTGAACAATTATGTTTGCAGAACTGGACGAAGTGAGTCATGAAAACAAAAGTAAATAAAAAACGATTTTGTTGAATATCTTAACTATGTCATTTTAGCTTTTGACGAGGATCGTAGAGGAAAATGCAAACCGATTTCTGTGAAACGTGACTAAAGTAAAATTGATCGATCAGGTTCGCGTTTTACATCGCTTTGTGGATTTTGCTTTTACCTATTCTTTTCTTTGAATAAAGGAAAAATGCTTTGAGTTCTGCAACTGCAATGTTGTTTTTTGTGAAAAGAAAAGAAAACATTTCGTTGAGACCCTAATTGACACAATGCAAATGTAATTTGTTCTAATTTCAATTACTTATGTGCGGTTCTCGTATCGTAATGTCTGTCTGTTAAGTGGGAGGTTTGAAGTTCGATCCGTAGAAACATTAAGGAAGAAAAAAATGTTTTTCCACGGGTGTCGCCTTTCGTGAGAAATTGGAAATCAGTAGTTTCATTCCGCGAAAAGAGCTCTCTCAATTAGCTGTTCGGAATCGTCAGAAAATTATAGGTCCCTTAATAAATAAATGAAAGGCTTACATCAATAGCTTCGTACTTAATTCGAAATGCATTTTGTGCAATGTCTATTTCCAAAGATCGGCAAGAAATTGATAAACCTGGGTGTTTCTGAAGAGATATGTCCTACGACATCAATTTTTTCAGTCTTTCTTGGGAAACATATTACCTACATGCCCCAATGCCTTATTTTTCTATCAGTTTTTTGCTGAAAATTTTCTTAATGACACCTCAAAAATGCTTTTGTTTTGCAAACTGTGTCCCCAAAGTGTTCATCATTTTTGTAGCAAGTTTAATAGTTTCAATACAAAAAGGTTGAAGCGTTTACGGTTCTTTTTTTTATTAATAGCGTTAAATTTTTCTTTGTTATCTGTCAAGTAGTGATACTTTACGTTCCCGTTACAGTGGGAATGAAATATAGTCTATGTTACTCATGAATAAATGAAGCATTCTAATAGTGAATGAGTTTTCCAATTTGGTACAGTGGTTTAAGCAATCCCAGATATGTCTCTGTAGTTTTGTAGCTCATTCAATGCAATAAAAAAAAAAAAAACAATCAACAGCCGTCTTAATCAGTTACTTGAAAACTCGCCTACAAACAAACATAATCATGATAAAAAAAACTCAAATGTCTGAGCAACTGATTTGACCATTTAGAAGCATTATTGGTTGATTATGTTCAAATAATGGCAGTTCAGTTGTCCTATAAAAAAAATCGTTTTTTTCCCCGAGGAATATGAGAACGAAGTAAAGTCCATGCTACTCGGGATAATCAAGCACTCTAACGGCGAAAGAATTTTTGAAATCGGTTTGAATATGGGGATGATATTGAGTCCATGTTACTCGGGGATAATGAAACGCTAACGGAGAAAAAATGTTTGATATCGGTCCAATACTTTCTAAAATCCCGGAAATGTTTCCTTTCCCGTTACTCACATACGGAGTGATTGTCTGGTGGACCGCACTGGACAAGATAATCAACTACAACAAGCTGGTCAAAGTTCTGTTAGTGGCGCACTGAGGGCAACCCCATCGGACGCCCTCAATGTACTACTAGATCTCACACCCCTAGATATCTTCAGCAAACAAGTCGCAGTCAGCTCAGGTACTCGATTCAGAGTTACATCACAGTGGACCAATAATCAAATCGGTCACACTACCATTCTAGACAACTTTAGATTCCTACCGAATCGGTCCGACTACACCACCCCCTAGTTGGTGTTTCATAATAATTTCCAAGTAACCATACCATCAAGAGAAGCTTGTGAAAATGGCACTCTCTTGGAAAATGAAGCAATACACTTTTACACCGATGGTTCAAAAACCAGCGAAGGTATAGGAAGCGGAATCTACTCAGAAAAGCTGAATCTCAGTCTTTTCTTCCTCCACGGATATTCGAATCTTCTCGAAAAAGCCAAGCTGTGCTCTACAAAATCCATCACGGTCCAAAATTGTAAAATGTCTCTGAGGGAGATGTCAAATCACTAGATGGACTGAGAGTAGCAACTGCCATGCAGCCAAAAAAGTTTGGCCGTGTGTAGACTCAAGACGCTCGAAGAGTATGTTAGCCCTGAACCGCCTTTATCTTGGTTCTACCATAGGTCTTCTAACGGAACACTGTCTAATAGGAAGACACGCCAAAAGACTTGATGTGTTTTCCAATGATTTTTGCAGAAGCTGCATGGACGAAGAAGAGGAAGAAACCGTTCATCACCTTCTTTGCTCATGCCCAAGCACTACTTCATAGGAGGAAAACTCATCTCGGTGAATTCTTCTTCGATGATACTAGCGACTTAGCGTACATAGACCCTAAAAGTCTTTTGAAATACATTAAAAGTTCCGCGTGGTTCGAAGATAGGAAGATAAATGGGTGATCAACTCGTTAATCTTACATCGGGCTTCTGAGATCGGATGGTGATTAACTTGCTGACTTCTGTGGTATCAGAATGGGACCTTGCGGCCTAAGTGTGTCAGGCAATGTACTCATTGGCTGACAGCCACTTCCACCTAACCTAACCTAACCTTTCTTTCCCTTTTTCTTCCCGTGGGAATATGGGAATGAAATATAGTCTATGTTACTCGGGGATAATGAATTAAATATTTTCTAAGTTATCTGTTCTGTTCCCGTTCCCGTTCCTTTCCCGTTGGACATGCTCCAAATATTATTCAATTCGGCTCAGTAGTTTTGGAGCCTACTCAATACAAACACTAAGTTCTTGTTTACGTCCCCTATACCCTTTTTCTTTCCCGAAAGAATAGAAGGATGAAATAAGGGCTATTTCCTAGAGTAACAGCCATCTTTAGTAAACATACACAAAACATCATACAATTTTAAATAATCTAAGAAATCATTGAAATGTAAATAATAATCATAGTTAGCACATTTTTTAAATTTAAAAGTGCTCAAAGCAACACATTTTTGTTAATATTAAAATAAGTTATAATGTGCTACTTTTCGCTATAAAAGGACGAACAAAATGTTAAATAATCGCAGTCTGTTGAATAAAGTTGAATTGTTATCATACACCATTACGTTGGGGAAACAAACTTTTTTTATTTTAACAAATTGCTTGAGAAACATCACAATTGGTATTAGATTAGGTTGAGCATAGTATATTTTGGTCGCCTGGCTCTTCTTCTTCGATAATAAGAGATTACTTACATATTCTCATAAACAAGCTGAACGTAATATACGGTCGCCTGGTTCTTTTGATCTCACCATTACCCACATCGGCATCGCATCGGAAGATAATTTTTTTTTTAAATCGACTACACAACTGATTACGACCCCGCACAGTGCCAGCCGCACTTCACTAGGCTATAGAATATCTCTCTTCTAAAACTTATTCAAATCGGCCCAGCAGTTTGGGAGCCTTTTCACTACAAACAAACAAACAAATCGTTCCTCTTGATAATAGTGTAAAGATTGTATTCCCACAAGTCACATAAGAATCCCCAATCAAATTGCGGTCCCAACTGGTGACTTAAGTGGATTTGTTAATTCGTTACCAATTTCCAAAGCAAAAAATGCAAGACTATCAAATAAATATTAAATTTAAAATTTGATTTAAAACACCAATTTAAGTACAAATTTGTAAGTAGTTATTTAATACTAAACTTTTATTATTTAATTTAATTTATCATATTCAATTGAGGTAAGTGAAAAATGTTAAATGCAGCGACAAAATCCTGCCCTGTAAAACACATAAGCTGAAAGAATTTTGTACTTAATTAAAACTCATCAGTCAAAAAGGAAGAAAACTTTCATTTACCTTGGCCAGTTTCGCAACTGTGCGTTTCCATCTGACATTGATTAGGAAATGTTAAAAGTCCACCTCTGAATATGCCACAAACAGGATTGTATATTTTGACACAAGGCCTTCCACACATGGGTTGACAGATCTCCTTGGTTGTTATTGTTTTCAGCTCTAAAAAGACAGAAAGTGAAAAGTTAGCAGAGAATATTTGTTCACACTCCAACAACAGCTAGAGACAACCACCTTAAAGTCCAAGATAATAGCCCAGTTCTCATAAAATTGGATCTTTTTTGTATATTTGATTAATAAATTATCTCTCTGTTTTCAAAAACACTCGGCAAAGAAAACATTCCAATCAAATAGAAGTACTGTAAGTTATCTCACCCTTTTGAAAGCTCTTTCGCCTCCTACAATTCTCACTCTCCAACCAACAGAGATTAAGAAAGAGAAAACCAACTTTTCCATCAATTACCCAGACTCTTTTTTCCTCCAAATTGCATTCCTTATTGCACTTGTTTTTCATGAATTCTTCTGCCACAGATGCGTTAAGAGTTATAAATATAAAAAATAAGGAAGTTATGCAAACTTGAAGCTCCATGCTTACTTCAAAGCCTTTTGCTTTTATTGCAAACTCTTTACTGACTTTGAATTTATAGGTAATTTCAATTGAGCATAGCCAAAGTAGGAACCAAGGCGATATCGCCTGCGTTCGATAAGCAATCATTCGAGACTACATTTGTATTGACTTATCGATTTTATTCAAAAATTTCCTATTACGAAAGAAACATTTTGCAATAACTTTTGAATCTTGAAAATTTGGAAAAATCATCAGCATATTTTTAATCGTTATTTTTTTTTCTTTTACAAGCCCGTGGCGTAGTGGTTAGCATGTCTACGGAGAATTTCGAGGTTCGGATCCGAGATACATTTAACCGTTTTTCCATGGGTAGGTATTTTCAAGGCCTCCGAGAGTAATTACAAGCGACAAAAAGCGCTTGCGATCGGCAAAATTTGTAGGCCCCCTTCATTCCTTACCAAGGTATGGTTGGGAGTAATGCACTAGACATTGCTACTTTGACAGAGAACTTTTTTTTTATACACAGAAAGGACTCACTAACTGATACCAAGAATAAAATTTGAGAAGTGTTACTTATTACAAAAAACTACACGCTGTTATTCAAGCCGCCGAGAAAGTAAAACCTTATGACACTGCCATAAGTTAAAATACTACCCCTAATTTCGCGTTTGCTTGGACTCAAAATTTGAAAAACGAATTTGTTTGAATAATTTGCTTGACCTTTGTGTGGTCTAATTTAAAAGAGTTTCTAGTTATTTAATCGATCTCTTGGTCTAATTTTTAACTAGGAGCTAACATTCCTCTCAATGAGTGTATTGATGTGCCTATGTATTATAGGCATATTTGAGCTCTGTCAATCATCCATTTTCAAGGAAAGCCAATATAAGCGACCTCTGTGAGTAGATGTTTAGTATGTTATAAGTGATCCTAAACCCGAAATCTTAAATCCTAAATATCCCAAATTCTAAATCCTAAATATCCTAAAAAAAATAGTATAAATGTGAAAGTAACTCTGTCTGTTCGTCTTTCTATGTAACCATCTTCCGTCCAAACTACTGAACCGATTTCAATGAAATATTATACAGAGATGATCCGGAACCTGAAGAAGAACATATGCTGTATTTTATTCGAATATTCTCACGGGAACCGGCCCTTACAATTTTTATAAATGCGAATCTGTTTATTAACGAATTTATTAGCTCAGTTTGTTCGTCAAACCACTGACCCGATTTAAATTAAATTTTGTTCAGAAATAGTCTAGAACCGGAGGAAGAACATAGGCTATATGTTTTATCCTTGTGTTCCCACAGAAACGGGAACTTTAACGGAAACTTAGAAACTACTGCACCGATTTCAAAAATTATTCCACCGTTAGAATGCTACACTATCCCCGAGTAACATAAATTTTCTTACCATCTGCTGCCCAAGCTATTGAACCTATTTATATAAATTTTGGTACAGAAATAGTATAGAATAGAATCTGAGGATGAACATCGGGTTAATGTCTTATCTCTATACTCCCACGTTAACCGGGAACGCAGACAGGAATCTAAAAAACTCCTGGACCGATTCCAAAAGTTCTTTCAAAGTGAGGTGATTTCTGTTGAGATAGTTGATGTGATAGTTGAAGATATAAACCAACAAGTTATGTCAGAGTTTCTTAGTTCTTTAGAATTATCAGGAGTACCTTTTCGTAATTTGAGGCAGCAGGTTGGTGTTTCAGTCCTGATAGTTAGAAATCTTGACGCACCAAATTTGCGTAACAAGGCTACAAACTACACATATGGAAAGCAGCGCTATAAATGCTTTAATCATGACTAGAACGGCAAAGGGAGGAAACGTTTTGATTCACCGTATTCCTACAATTCCGATGATTTGCCATTCCAGCTAAAAAAAGAGACCAATATTTGAAATGAGTATTAATAAAGCCCAAGGACATACGCTTAAAGTTGTAGGTGCTCATTTAGAAAAAAAAAAAAAATTTCATGGCACCTCATGCTGCTCACATGTATCAAGCCCACAAAACCTTTATACTTCACAAAATATGAAAAAACTTAGAACGTCGTTTGCAAAATTATACTTAAGTACAAGTAAGATTATCTAATTATAGGTTATTTTAATGCATGTATGTGTTTTACTTGCAAAATAATTAGCCTAAAATGAAAATGCTGCCGAAAGCCACTTTTCCCCACGGACGAAGTCGCGGGTACAGCTAGTATAAAGCATTTTTATGAATCGATATTTACAATTCTTCGACCAACCTCTCTTTCAATACTTTTTGCAAGCTTTACATTTTTTTCTCATAACTTCTGTTTACATTTGAAGATCAATCTTTGGATTTCAATCAAAAGAGCTAAAGGACGATAAAGTTAGAAGTATCACTAAACTTGTGTAAAAAATATGTAAAAAGAGTTGGACATTCCTTCTTTCCTTTGCAGAGTTAGGTAAAGATTTTTTACAACAAGGACTGATTGCCTCTGTTAAACGCTATTCAACGTTTATGCTTCATTCATATTTCAAACTCTATTAGCTTTCCACTGAAGTGCTTTTAAGTCTCAAATATTTGTGATTGCACAACGTTATCTAGTGAGGTTACAAACCTTGAAAAATATTTGCTGCAACTAGATAGCACTCATGTTACTTGATATCTACACAGAAAAAGTTGAATGAATGCTGATAAGAGGGTTTATCAGTTGAGCAAGCAGTTAACATGAATGAGAAAATAGACTTGAACCTCTGGGGGAGGGACAAATGTACAAACGATGAAATCCGTATTATCTTTGATTATGAAATGCTATCGGTTGTTAGCCCAAGATAAAGTTGCAAATATAAATTTGATGTGATTTGCTAAAAACATTTTAACTTGGTTGTCTTTCTGATAAAGTCAACAACACATTGTTCGACTATCAGAAGGTTATAAAATTGATTTGGCTGCCAAAGCTGCATACAAAGCTGTCAACATTATTTGTGATTCTTTTTTGTCTCTTAATATCTTCCGACATAATCGATGTAAGAGATAATCACCTTTATCACAAGGCCTATCGTAAAAATTTGGACTCCGAAGGCCTAATAAAAAGGTATACAAATATCGTACATTTGTAAGGAACATTTAGAACTTGTTAGTAGTTTTATCAACAGTGACAAATTTCGTAGCAAGACTTTCACTACAAGGGCGTTGATGATGCTTCCACTTAAGCACACGTAGTCCGAAATTGTGACGACAGGCCATATGAATGGAGACAAATATATTTTGTTCTATAACTTTGCGATGCTCGAGGGGTAAATAGTTACCATGTCTGATTGATTGATACCAACCATAATACTGCACAAATATCTATGATAATTCGAGTGAGAGGAGAACTACTCAAGCTTAACTACATACCCCATCGCGAGGATGTTCCATCAGTTTGCAGCCTATGTAATACTATGGAAAATGAAGATGTGATGCATTTTCTTGGTTCCTGTCCTATTCTTAAAGAGATAAGACGCTCCCACTATGGAGTCAATCAAATGAGCGTTGAAGATACCAAACAAATACTGAACGATAGCGAAAATTGGACAAAACTTGTTTCTTATTGCCATACCGCTCTCAGCTATAGAACAAGAATTATAAATGAAAGTTTTTAATTGTTTATGTTTGTAATTAAAATCACTATTTATTTTTTGAATTTTTTTAATACAGAATATTGTTTAAATTGTTGTCATTTCTCGGCAGACGGCTAAGCCATGCTTAAATGTACTTATACACCAAAAAGTTACTTTTATAAAATTTTTAAATGATTAAATAAAGTACCAAATAATAAAATGTCTGATTGTTAAGTTGCTGTTCAATATTTGCTAAAATACAACATTGAGCGCAGGATCGGAAGTGTTTTAGATTTTTCTTAAACTTAACAGTCCGTCTCGCCACTGTTCAATATTTGCTTATCCCTAAGAACACAAACGTGAAAAGAAGATCCAACCACACGGTAGATTTGACGTACCAAAAGAAAATGACTTATTTCATGTTCCATGTAAGCTGGTTGAGGAAGCCGTGGGGTGATAGTTAGCCTGCCTGCTAACAGGGATGCTCGTGGTTCGAATGCCAACAGAAGCAAAAATGTTTTTCGTGGGTAATGTCTTTCTCAAGTAATCCGATGGTTAATTTATTGCCATGAAAAGCGCTTTCCCGATTAGCCATTCGCAATCGGAAGAAAATTGTAGACCTCCTCCATTCCCTCACAAAGGAAATGGTTGTGATCTGTTGCGTTAACCTATAAAAATACTAAAATGAAGCTGGTATATTCTCAGATGCATTCACAACAGCATGATTAAAAATTCATTTCCCAAGAATGATAACAATAAAAGATCGGTCGTACAGGCTCTCGCTGAATCCGTTTGGAATGCAGTTTCTTAATGTACAATATACATACATAATATAATTATTAAAAAAAAACTATTTTTAAAATCATGAAACTTTCATACCTGATACTCGAAACTATTGTCCTGCAATTCTGTATGTTTGTCTGTCTGAATGTCTGTATGTTTGTCTGTCCATATATGGATCTACAGCCTAAGCCGCTAGACCGATTTTCTTCAAATTTTGCAGTTTGTGCCTGTGAGGCAGCCCATAGAGGGGTTTTGGAATTAAGTCTCTTGGTCCTTGAAATAACGGTACCCGCCATAAAACAGAAATGATAATACTCATTTTTCTCGAAAACGACTATAACGATTTCAATAAAATTCTTTGTGAAGCATTATTTCTTAAAGATCTTTCTTCTGATGTAAAAAATTTTTTTGGAAAAAGTCTAAGAACGGAACACCTCATAGCACCGTTTTTTGAAAACTGACTTTTTCGTTAATGGCATACACGATTCTTACGAAATGTTATATGAAAGAAATCCTGTGTGGATTAAAATTGATTGCGAATCAAAATTTGAAAAATTTTTACTTTGATTTTGTTTTCGAATTTCTTGCCAAAATATCATGACAAGGTCGTAAAACCTGCATACTTGATTTAAAAAAAGCACTTTTTAAAAAAGTGAAAAACAAAAATCTTGTTTTTAAAAAAACAGCTCTAACGATTTTCGTTAAATTTTTACAGCCGTATTTATAATCGCATTTTAAACTCCGCGAAACTTTAAAACAAGCTTCTTCTTCTTTTTAGGTGGGCATTACAGTTCGGGGTGAACCTGGGCCTCAACCAACATCTATAACGACTTCGATTTCGGGTAGGCTCTCTCCAGTTTCGCACTCCAAGTCGGTTGAGGTCTTCATCCACTTGATTGCGCCACCTAAGACGAGGTCTTCCCCTTCCGGAGCGTTTGGGTCCATCCCCTCTACATGGCCCAACCATCGTAGCCTCGTGATGAGTACTCTTCTGGCTATGCCAATGTCACGGTACAGCTGATACAGCTCGTTGTTGTATCTTCTTCTCCACACATTGTTTTCGCATACGGGACCTAAGATCATTCGGAGAATTTTTCTTTCGAAACGATCAAGGGTTTCCTCATCCGCTTTCGATAAGGTCCATGCTTCCGCGCCGTACAGCAGGACTGGGATGATTAAGGTCTTATACAAGGTCACCTTGGTTTTTCTAGAGAGGGTTTTGTTTCTCAATTGCCTTCTTAACCCAAAGAGCAACGGTTGGCAAGAGTTATTCTCCGTTTGATCTCCGCACTGATGTTGTTGTCCGTGTCTACAGCGGATCCTAGGTAGACGAAGTCCTGTACTACCTCGAAGTTATGTCTGTCTATTGTGACGTTTTGTCCAATTCGTCGATGTTCTCTGTCCTTGTTTGATGACAGCATATACTTCGTTTTGCCCTCATTAACCATCAAACCCATTTTTGCCGCTTCTGTTTCAATACTCGCAAAAGCACCTATGACATCACGCTTTTTTCTTCCCATTACGTCAATATCGTCTGCGTAGGCGAGTAATTGTACAGACTTTTGAAAGATTGTTCCTCTGGTGTTGACGTTTGAGTTTCTTACAATCTGTTCAGGTATGATGTTGAAGAAATCGCATGACAGTTTGTCCCCTTGCCTAAAACCTTTTTCGACATCAAAGGTCTCGGTGAGTTCTTTACCGACCTTGACGGAGCAGCGTGAATTCTCCAAAGTCATCCTGCATAGTCGTACGAGTTTTGCAGGGATGCCGAAACTAGACAGCTCGTCTCTGTAAATACTGTCATACGCGGTCTTGAAATCGATAAAAAGATGGTGAATATCGATATTATACTCTCGGGTTTTTTCCAAGATCTGCCGTAATGTGAAAATTTGGTCTATTGTGGACTTCTCTGGTCCAAAACCACATTGATAAGGACCTATCAAGTTGTTGACGTGGGGTTTCAGACGTTCACATATTACAGTAGACAAGATCTTATAAGCGACGTTAAGGAGGCTTATCCATCCATAATTGGCGCAATTGTGAGGGTCTCCCTTCTTTAGGATCGGGCATACGATACTGAGGTTCCATTCATCGGGCATGCTTTCTTCCGACCATATCATGCAGATCAGCTGGTGCATGCTCCTTTCCAACTGGTCTCCAGCTGCCTTGAAGAGTTCGGCATCAAGGTCATCTGCACCTGCAGTCTTATTTGAATTTGTGTCCTAATCGCCGTTAAGCAGTCTGCAGAAGTGATCTTTCCAGATCCTCAGTAGCGACTGTGACTCTGTAACTATGTTTTCCTGCTGGTCTTTACAGGCTTGAGTTCGGGGCTTGCCACCCTGGCAGGATCTTTTTACCTTTTCGTAAAACTTCCGAATCTCGTTCCTGTCATGGCACCTCTCTATTTCCTCAAACGAGCGCTTCTCATGCTGCTTCTTTTTCTTTTTGAGAAGTCGGTGTTCTTCCCTTCTTTTCTCCTTGTAGATCTCGTTATACTGATCGTAAGCAGCCCTTGTTCGTTGTTGCATCAGCATTTGACGTGCTTTTTGTTTGGCTGTATTTGCCTGCCTGCATTCTTCATCAAACTATGGGTTTCGTTTTGCTGGCCGAGTGAAACCCAGAACCTCAGAAGCAGCGGTTCTGATGGCTTCTTGGCATTGCTGCCACTGGTCTTCAATGTTTAATGCTGGCGGCATGGGATTCAAGGATAATTGAAGGGACACTCGATTGGAAAAGGCACTGGCAATCTCTTGCGATTGTAGCTTTCCGACGTCATATCTCTTCACAGCGTTAGTTCGTGCTGGTCGTGAACAAGATATCCTCATTCGTACCTTGGCTACAACAAGGTAGTGGTCCGAGTCAAAGTTGGCCCCTCGGAAAGTTCGGACATCTAGAACACTGGAAGATTGCCTTGCGTCGATCGCAACATGGTCAATTTGGTTGACGGTTAATTGATCTGGGGATCGCCATGTACCTTTATGAATTTTGAGATGCGGGAAGCGTGTACTACTTACAACAAGATCTAGCCCCGCAGCAAGATTAGCCTCAGTCCGTTTTCGGAGGTTTTGTCATGGAGGCTATGCTTACCGATTGTGTTTCCAAAGATGTCCTACTTCCCTAGTTTTGCGTTAAAATCGCCAAGAACGATTTTCACGTCGTGTCTAGGGCACGCTTATTCGTTGATTAAAACAAAAATCGTATTTATAATCATTTTTCGTCAGTGAATAAGGGCTGATTAGCTTAAACGCAGAAATGCGTGTTTTAAGCGTGTTTCAAGCGTGTTTTAGCGCATAAATGTCATTTGATTTTGAGTATTGAGTTGTCATTCAGGGGTTTATTTACAACTTTGAGAATCTTAAAAATAACTGAAATGGAAATGTACTCAAATTACATTAACTTTATAAATAATTTGGATGTAGTAAATGTGTTTTCAATTGACAGAAATATGCATTGTTTTCCTTTTTTGTAAATTGGTTTCTTACAAGTTTTCTAGTTCTGAAACGTTTTTGATTTTCCCTTTTTGGACAAAACAACAAAATTAAAGATAAAGAATAATAGAATATATATGTACATATATAATAGAACAACGTATATTGCGCGACCTACATTTCATCTTCCATAGGTAAGAAAATATAAACAAAAATGAATTTCTGTTGTCAGTTTTAACCATTGAGAAACCAAATAAGAGAGTTTCTTTATGATTTTGACATAAGGGATGATTAACTAGTATGGGCGAAAAAAAGGATTATAAATTAGAATTTTTTATTCACTGATTAAAGTCTTAATAAGTTCTTATTCACTGCATAACTAATATGCGTTTTAAGCATGTTTTAGCGAAATCTAATAAATACGGCTGTTTGTGCTTAGTAGTTTCAAAAAAAAATGAACGGCTAAAAAGTGGTGCAGAAGATTTTTGCTAGCAACCTCTGGAATATTGAATTTTTTTTTTTTTCTATATTTTTGCGAAAATTAAATTGTAGTTGGCAGCCCTGTACAAATATATTATGAAGAGCGTGAAATCTTTTACTAAGCCTCAAGACTGATATTGTAATGCACTTGTCACACAACCGTAAGTTCGTGCAACCGCAATTCATGTTTAAAACTGCTGTGCCAGGTAAACGTTGCATATGTTCAGTTGCTGAAAGTATAACTTTCGTACGATTGGAAAACATAGCATATTGTAGGAAGTGTTTAAATTTTAACTCTTACACTGATATACGTACGTGTCGCGTGTATCTGTATGCACGGCTTTAAATGAAGGCATGTACTCTGGGAAGTGATAAAGTAATCATGTGCTTAGTACTAAAGGTTGCATTATAAAAAGTGGCATTTTCGAAAAATTCAAATCAGAGTATCAGTTCTTCTGGACCGAGGTATAATGCCGTGGCGTGGGTACAGCATCTACTTTACACTATAAAGTTCACAATTAGTAGAAACAAGTATATAAGGTATTCAACACAATTGTTCGGTTCTCCTTTATAACAGATTTGCACCTTGACAGGCAAGAAACAGTTCACTGTGGTGTATACGCAACTATTTTGTCAGAATTTTTTTAACCAAAAAGTTTTAAACATGATCGGCAATCCTTACCAGACTTTGAGATACGATCAAGTTGTTTTGTGGCAAAAAAAGAAGACAATGCTGTTTGTAGTATGCTACAGTCTCTCCACTTTCAATTCTTTTTTGTATAGCTACCACAGCTGACAAATAAATGTCTCTACTAATGCAAAAGAGACAGAGTTCAAAAAAGGAAGGAAAAGAAAAGAAAAAAAGGAATTGGATGATAAAATGATGAAGGAAACGGAAACGAAAATAAAAAATAGAAAAGACAGCAAAAAAGCAACTTTCCCTGAGCTAAAGACTTGAACATTAGGCCATAGGTCAGAATTGGATGGCAATATACGAAATTGGGAAAAGAAAAAGCGAGAAAATTGAAAATGGTTTTTGTTTCTCTATACGTGGGAGGAATTTCGTCATTGATTCTGAAGTAAGCTTGTGTCCATAAAAGTAGGAGTTTTTGGCATTCGCCGGGACTTGATTCGTCGCAACACAGTCGCAGTCACCTCGCAAGTTTCCTCATATTTTCACAGTGTTTTTGGTGACCTCAAATCATAGTCATTCCAAAGAAGATTACACTTTATATTACGTTGCTAATCATATGCCACGGTTCCAATCCCATTTGTAGAGATTGGAGACGTGAATTCGGGAACGAATATGAGAAGCTGAGGGTTGAGTTGTTAGTAAAACAATAGAGGTGATTGGAAGTTCCGAACAAGAGATCTTTTATGAAATTATCTGTCCCCTGGGGCACAACAGGCGTTTATCAAGTGAGTATGAAACTACAAACCATTCTTTACAGCCATTTCTAATCCAACGAAGAAGAAATTCATCGATACCAAAAGCACGCATTTACGATAAGAGAGCTTGATGTTTGATTGGTTCCACTTTTAAATGAGATAAGCCACCAAAACACCAGTCGTCCTTCTGCTTCGAAGCCGTACTGTCGGTCAAAAATTTGTGAACAGATTGATCTGAACATTGAGATGGAAGCGAAGAAGATGGGTTTAATGGTGCAATGCAATAAGACCCGCGGCAATAAGACCCGTGGGTTTTATTGCCCAAGGAAATGGAAATAACACCTACGGGCTTTGTTTCCACATTGAAGAGGCAATAAGACCCACCAAAGAAAAGAATTAAGGCCCATGTCTTTTGTTGCCATTTTGAAGTAGCATTTATATGAGTCGGATGAACATGGGATCTTAAAATAAGTTTTCTTTCTTAGAATGGATTAAGAACATAGTAGATGCGCTAAGAATATATTCTAGTTTCCTTTTATTTGAAGGAAAAACATTTTGAGGTACCGAAAAACAAAGCTCCAAAATTTCGAAACTTATTTCAGCTTTCCATGGATATGAATTCATAGCTCACGTTGTCTCCCACTTCGTGACATAGGACATAGGATGGTAGCTCTGTCCACTTTCTTTTGCGCACATAATTTCTACTTTATTAATGTTTGTTGTGCTTTGAGCTACATTCTCCTGTTCGGTTCGTGTGAATTTTTTATGTTCAACCCCAAGCCCGTACTACTTGAAGGGAAATTTCGTTAGCTTCGCTTTGCTTTTTACTCACGGATAGAATAATGAAGCTAAAAGCGAAGCGGAAAAAAATTTCTCAAGGGAATATGGATGTGTGGTGTAAAAATAAAAATTCGCGCGAATTTTTATTTTCACACCACACATCCATATTCCCTTGAGAAATTTTTTTCCGCTTCGCTTTTAGCTTCATTATTCTATCCGTGAGTAAAAAGCAAAGCGAACAAAATTTGCCTACGTGTAGTGTTATACGTGCCTGCGGTTGAACTTAAGAAATACGCGCGAATTGACCGCAGTAAACACATAGTATGATTCATAGTTAAATAGATATTTATTATGTACGTGTGTTCCTCTTTGGTATGTCATAACCCACAATCAGAGCATGGACTTATGTCAAGTGGAGTTACGTCCCTGTGCAAGTTTATTCACATTGAAAATAAGTTTAAGTGCAAACGGTGAGACTTCTTTCCATTACGAAATGGTATTTAAGTTCGCAGAAAAAGGAACTAAGGCCCGCGGCTGTTACTGCCATTTCATCATGGAAATAACCCCCGTGGGCCTTACTTCCAAAACAAAGAGGAAATAAGACCCGCGGGTCTTATTGCCGTGGGCCTTATTGCACTGCACCGGGTTTAATGGTCAATGAGGGCAAGACCAAGTATATGCTGTCATCAAGAAAGGACACCCAACGCCGACGTCTTGAACAGAACGTCTCGATTGACAGCTATAAATTTGAGGTAGTTAAGGACTTTTTCTACCTAGGCGCCGCTATTAATTCAGACAACGACACCAGCGCTGAAATCAAACGAAGAATAACTCTTGCCAAATCGTTGTTTCTTCGGAAAAATTCTTCGGGTGATTTTTGGTCCCGTCTGCATAGATGGAGAGTGGACAAGAAGATTCAACGACGAACTGTACGGGCTGTACAGCGACACTGATCTGGTCAAACGAGTCAAGGTCCAGCGGCTTAGATGGCTGGGTCATGTAGAGCGAATGGACACCAACGCTCCGGGCCCAAAGTCTTCGAATCCAATCCCGAGGGACGGCGCAGTAGAGGAAGACCGCGACTCAGGTGGCGCACGCAAGTAGGAGAGGACCTCAACCAACTTGGCGTGCAAAACTGGAGGCAGCTAGCTAGGGACCGAGCTGGCTGGAGAAGCATGTTGGTTGAGGCCCTAGTCCGACCCGGACTGTAGCGCCACCTTAAGTAAGTAAGTAAGATCTCAAATATATGATAATCATTTTAAGTTTAAATGACAATAAAATTTAAGACATTTTAGGTACCAAACGGTGAATGACATATTTTTCCACTGCTTCCTCAATATGGGTATCAAATAAAAGGTCTTCATTAGCAAAGAGTTCTCTGTGAAAATAAAATATAAATTCAAAATGGCTGCCAAATAATGGTTGGTTTATTTTTTTTTTTACAATCTCTCCGGTGATGGTAACAACTAAAAAATCTTAATTATTTTTGTTTACTTTTGTGTCTAATCAATGCCCATGGTTTTTTTTGAAGAGTGGTGTGATTGCTGCTGCCATGTATCTACCGAATTAATTTTAAGCGTTGTCTACTTCATTTTAATATTTACTTTCAATAAAACTATTTAACTAGGTTAGGGTTAGGTTAGGTAGAATGGGCTGACGGTTGATCTTATTCCCGTCACACTTAGATCAATGCAGATCCATTGTGATTCTCTGGAGTATTGTAACGTACAGAAAATTTATATGTTTATGGTTTGTCAATTTTTTTAACCATTTTGTGGCCTTAATGAAGTTCAACAGGTTGTTTCTTGAAGTTTCTGATGATTCTTCTAGTTTGTTGAAGATGTAACTGCCTAGAAAATTTTTCTTGCTGTGGCTGGATAGTGAAAAAAGAAGTGAGTAGTATCCTCATGTTCGTCTTCGTCATTGCATCCTCTACATACATAAGTCATCGGTGCAATGAGCCATTCTCTTTCTGTGGTTGTGTCCTGTTATAATACTGATAAGCTATCGTAATGAAGGCCTATTCAGGGATAGTAGTTTTTCAGATCCGTTCTTATCGTATTTTGGCCATAGTTTTCTGGAAGTGACACAGAAATCTAAGCATTCCCATCTTTCATTGGATTTTCGTATTATTTTGTTACCAATGATCTGCTTAATTTCACAAGGTGGGTCCCTGATTTATTGATCAATGAGGGAAGGGTCAAGTGCTGAGCCTTTTCTCGCTTAGTCGTCCGGTTTTTCATTTCCTGGTATGCCACTGTGATCGGGAACCCGGCAGAGTCTAACGTTATGCTGTTAAATTCATAAATTAAAACTCATTCTTCAATAAACAAAGCTTTTGATCTCAAGTACAGCAATCGATAGCTTCTACTCATGTGACAAATCTACAAATTTCGTTGCCCTTTGCATGGTATACCAATGTTAAACATATTGCAAAAATTATCTTTGTTGCTGGCAGGAGAGGGATCAAGTTCTGAAAAATATGGTTGTCAGTTGTCAGTGTGTTTTTGTACCTTCACTGTGATTCTAATACCAGTTCAGCTTTGCGCATTACCACTGAGCACAGAAATAAATAAATGCTGAGCACATTTAAGCCCGCAATTGATCTCGGTAAGTTGCTGAGATAAAAGTGAAAGCATCCTGGGAAAGAAGGAAGCAGTCAATAGCATAAGAAAAAAATATTGGTTGTGAATTTTTTTCCCAAACACTCGAACTTGCAAAGTAAATAGAGATAATTTTATATCACACTAGCTGAGCCACCCGGCGTTGCTCGGGTCTGTAGTTTTAAAGTTCCCGTTCTCGTTTTTCCGCTTAACCCATTCTCTACCATTGTACTTTTGAAAATACAGTAAAATGCTTTTAGCAAATGGTCATTTAAAAGTATGCTTCCAAATAAAAATCGTCTGTTTGAATTTGTTTTCCAAATAAACAATATTATCTGAATTTTTCAGGTCCTTTTTTTTGTTTTTTGGTCAAGTAAACTATTGTCTAACCGTTTTTTTTTTTTTAGAATGCATTTGGAATTATTTCTAGCTTTGTCTCCTTCCAAGATATTTGTGGTCTATAAACTTCAATAAGCAAAATATTTGAAATTATTTTCTAATTTTATATTCTTAACAATCATAAAGCATACGAGAATTAAAGTTTTTTCATATTTTTGTTTTTATTTAGGCAATGCCAAAGTTGTATGTACTTTAAAAAGTACATTGGATTCATGCATACATTATTCTTCTAGAAGTCTAAATGGTTTTTAAAACTATCCCTACTAAAATTTTTTGCATAAGTTGACTGCCTCACCGTTATGGACGAAATCAATTTCATCAAACGAGTTTGAACGAACAGAAAACTATTGAGATAGAATCCTTGACTGCTTCAGACTTATTCGGCCTCAACGAAGTCGAAGTTTTTGAAGTGTTGTTTGACCCTGAAGTCAGACAACTTATGGTAAATCAAACCATGTTATATGCAGGGCAAAAGAACCAAAGACAATAAGATCGTTACATTATGGGCAGTGTGGACCTATGCGAGTTTATAAACACGTACTCCATTGAAATACGACGCAAGAAGTGGTTGTGGAACATTTTCACCTCTATGCTCTCTTCAACTGTATGAAATGCCTGGAAGCTCCACAAGCTAGCAAATAACAACAATAGTGATCTGCTCGAGTTCACCAGGGCAATAACGCTTCACTATCTCATTTTTCATACTCTGAATCCAGGACAACCTACGCTTACCGTCCAGAGAAAGAAGCATTGTGGAAAGCCCAGGATACCACTTTCCTAAAAAACTACCCAATCAGTTGAGATCCCGTCAGTGCCATCTACGATCGAAATGGTGCTGTGAAATGTGCGATTTTACATTAGGTTCGTTCGTTGAACTTTCCCCAGGGTTGACCCAGGTTTTCTTGGCAACCCTATGAGTTGTCAAAAAAAACCTTGGTTTTCCAGTTCTCAAAAAACGCTAAATCACAAATCACCACACATCCCTGTCATAAAAAAACACGTACTATTTGACAGCCCTCAACTCGCCACAGCAAAAACCTAGGGCGAGTTGAGGGAAAACCTAGGTCAATCCTAGAGCTCAAAAAACACTCAATTTGGCATTCAGGGCGACTTTAGGTTTCTCAAAAAAAAAAACGCTGTGTGGCGACCTAAGGGCGACCATAGGGCTCCAACGAACAAACCTATTGTGTATTCATAAATACTGTTTCACAAATTTTCATGTCAATTCAAAATAAAAAAGTATGTATGATCCCGTTGTACTTTATAAATTAAGTAAAGTAATTTGTTTTTTTGCAGAAGTGTGTTATTTTACCTCAATAAGAGGAAAATACTATAAAAATATAAACTTCTCTGCTTTTGGTACCCTTGGGAGTTAATGGGTTAGGTGGGAACTTGGGGATGAAAAATAATCGTTTTTACTTTGGGATTATGTAGCATCCCAATGACGAAAGAATTTTTGAAATCTGTCCAGTAGTTTCTAGGTTTCCGTTCCCAGCCCCCGTTCCTGTGGGAATCTTCAATTACCGTGGAAATATGTGAAATATAAGTCTATGTCACTGAGGGATAAGGTAACATCGTAAAGTTGAAAGAATTTTTGAAATCGGTGAAATAGCTTTACGGATGGAATATAATCTAAATTACTAATTGAGGGGTAGCAATCTTATCTTGGTTTCTAAGTTTCCTTTCCCAAACCCGTTCCCGTCGGAATATCCGCGCAATTTTTTAAATTCCGTTCCTGTGGGAATATGGGGAACAAACCTTGACAGGAACCACTTATAAGTAATTGTGACTGAGGGATAATGTAACATCTTAGAGTTGAAAGAATTTTTGAAATCGGCCAAGTAACTTTAAGGTTTCGGTTCTCGTTCCCGTTTCTGTTCCCGTGGGATTAATGGCATGAAATATAACCTGAATTACTTATGGAGGGGGATAATATAGCACCCCTAATGCTGGAATCGTTATAGAAACCTGTCTAGTAGTTTCTAAGTTTCCGTTCCCAAACCTGTTCCTGTGGGAATATCAATTTTAAAATTTTTTTATGCCATAAGAACCTTCTCCTGACAATAACAAACACAACAAAAAAAGAATTGGCCAAATTGGTCCAGGCGTTGTTGAGTTATACGCTTACCAACACATTTTGCGATTCATTTTTATAAATAAGATGAACAATGTATTCGTAAACAGAAAGGATTTTCAATTCGTTTTTGAGTAGTGACAGGCTCATCTCACAATTGTAGTAGTAGTAGTAGTAGTAGTAGTAGTAAAATTCATTTTATTGTGTAGTGTATGTTACAGTGATTATAATTTTCTATGAACTTAAATAGCTATGGCATTGCCGTCAGTATGGTTTTCAAAAAAATATAGAGAGTCTTCCAGTCAGTGTCATTAAGTACGGTGATTGTTTCTTGCAGCGTCATAGTTTTCTTATTGAAATATGAATTTCGATAAGGAGCAAATATTGGACATATGCTTATGAAATGGAAACAGTCTTCTTTGGCTTTTAAATTGCATAATGTGCAGAACTGGTTGAAACTGCCGTTGTAAGGATTTCCGTTGAGGCCAAAAACTTCGCATCTTATTGTTTAATAATATAAAAGAAATTTCTTTGTAGCATAGCGAATCATTGAAGTAGTTTCTTTCCTCCAGATTAAGTCTCAGCTGGGAGTAGAGAATTCTACTCTCCGACTTTCGTGATTCCTCCATGAATGTACTATGAACGGAGTTTTCATGTATTTGAATTACTTTGTACAGCTGCTCCATCAAATGGTTCAAATTTAGGGGATTGAACGTAATCTCTTCACCACATATGTTCCCTAATTGCTTCCACTTTGCCACCCACCAATCTTCATTTCTCAATTCATACAGTGCCATTTGTTTTGTCAGACGAACATCTGGGTAGGACAATACCTTAATGATATAATCGGCATGTAATTTTAGTGTGCTGGTGTAAAGTTTAGGGAGTCCGGTTTCAAGATATAATGCATAGTTTGGTGTTTGCAAAGGGAGATAAAAGAGTTTCTTTAAAAAACTTCTGTGCAGCTTTTCTATTACCTCATATTCGTTACTACCCCATACTTGGGCAGCATAGCATAGAGAACTTTTAACAACTGCATCAAATATTTTGTATTTCGCCGACAGAAGTATGCGTTGATTTGAAAATATGTTTCTCCATGTCATATTTAATAGGCTTTGGGAAGATTTGGCTTTGATTGAAACGTGATTGTTGAAGTCCATGGTTTTATTTAAATTAACTTTTAACTCCCAAGTACTTGTATTCGTCCTTTATTTTTAAACGATTTTCATTGAAGTGACAATTGTACATATTGCGATTCGGGGTTCCGATTCTTGAGAAGACCATAACCTTTGATTTGTGAGCATTAATTTCAAGGCCCCATTTACTACAGTAGTCTGATAAGCGGTTTATCATCAGTTGTAGGTTCTCTGGTGACTTAGACAGTATCACTAGATCATCTGCATAAAGAAGTACATTAATAGTTAAAGCGGCAATTCGGAGTCCTCCAGCCTGGTGAGCTTCAACATCATTAATAAAAAGTGCAAAAAGTAGAGCACTTAAAAGACACCCTTGCTTAACTCCAGTGTCGGTTTCAAACCAGTCTGAATATGTTGATCCATCCCAAAATATCTGCTCGTGAACCTGCATACATTTCTTTGACTATACTGATGAACTTTGTAGACAGACCCAGTTGTGAAAGTTTATAGAAAAGGGCATTTCGATTCACAAGATCGAAGGCAGATTTAAAATCTACGAAAAAAGCATATACCTTCTTCCTCCTAGCTTGGTATGCTTTGACTATAGAGGTAAGAGTAAATATATGGTCCACTGTCGAGAAATTTTTCCGGAAACCAGCTTGGAATTTTGAGAGGATGTTGTTGGACTCTACCCACGCTTCTAGTCTATCAACAAGAACACCACAAAAAAGTTTCGAAATTACATTCATAAAAGAGATGCCTCTGTAATTTTCAACATTATCTACGTCTCCTATTTTGTATATCGGGAATATAACTGACTTCTTAAACGACGTAGGAACATCACCTCTTGAAAAGACTTCGTTGTAAAAGGATTTAAGCTGGAGAACAAAAGTCGGAGTTGCGTTTTTGAAAAACTCATATGGAATCCCATCTTCTCCAGGCGCTTTTTCATGTTTCGCTTTAAGTATAACAGCTTGAACTTCAGAATAGGTAATTTCGCTATTCTCACAATTGTTTGATGTGAATTGAGATGAGAACAGCGTTTTTATCTTAAGTTTGTTTCATTACAGGACCTGAAGTGGAGCCCAACGTCTAAATTGAAACACGAAATTATCAGCATAGTAAGTGATTTTGGCCAAAAACATAATTCTGCCGTTTCAGAAATACTCTCTTTGGTATCAGTATCGTACATTGCGATCAAGGCGTTCAACTTGTTTAAAGCTTGCTTTTGGCTTTCGTTATTTTCGCATTCACTATCATGATGTGTTTTTGTTTTTTGAAGCTAATATGTTGCTCGTATAGGTTGCTAAGAGTTGTTTGTATCTCTACAAGAGTAATTATGCAAATTGAATAGACGACAGCTTTTGTAAAGCCACAGGCTAGGCACATTTGATCCAAAAAAAGCCAATCGCCACCCGATCACACTACTGAGCATGCTGAACAAAATAAAACGGTTGCACCTTCGTGACTAAGAAGCGGCAATTCAAAGTGCATCTACATATCTTTGGAATTCGTTATTGAAACGCATACACCTACCCGCTCCCGGCACAGCATATGTCGATTGAAATAAATTTGCAATAATTTGTTTTCATATTTATTCATCGCCGACTATGCCAGCTGCAATTTCGATTCGATTTTGAACAAGTGATCGAAAGACAGAACCTTTAACAGAATAAAGACAAATTCTAAGTAATTTATGACAAGCAGAAAATATGTAAAATTGAGGCGTAACATTTGTGCGTATGACTGACCATTGAATGCTTTGGCTGCGTTTTTGGCCTCAATTTGTTTGTGAACAAAACAAAAACAAAAAAATTCACGCAGTCATGCGAGAACAATTAGAATGAAGTCAAGTGAGCTATTAGATTTTCCAGACTTATTTCTCACGAGTAGTCGATTTAAAATTTGAACTCATAGACAATATTTTTTTACAATCGCAGTATGTTGAAACAGCTGTGGAAATTCGAATTGAGTTCACCTCCTTTCTCAAAAATAGAGCTTAAGTGTCGATGCTTATCGATTTACTCAAACTTATTCATTCACCACTCGTAGTTTTCAAAACAAAACACAATTAGTTGGTAATGCGCGCTAATATTGTTCGAGTTCACGTAATGTAACCTGATACAGCATCTCTATTAGCAAATATAAGCCAAAGAGTATTGAAGGAATTAGTTATCTAATGAACCACCATTGGCAGAAGCTACTTTTCCAAACTCGTGATTCGATTGGCGCCCAATTAAAGATAATTAATTTGAAGAAATTGAAAGTTTGTTGTAAAACAAGCAACTCACTTCTTATGTAATGCCGAATCGCCGCGTTACCATATCAATCAAAAAATGTTGTGTTAATTTGATTTTTGTTGCTGGTCTACAAACAACCCTTCTCTTTCCTCGCATTTTTTAAAGATTTTTTTCTTTGGTTTTTTTGACGTCTCCAAGAGAAAACTTCACATAGAAAAATTTTTGACAATCGTCTAACAGACAAGACAACACATGATCGTTGTTGATCGTGTGCCCAGCCTTTGGCTCTTATAACGTGCGACAGCCACGCTTTGGGCTTCCTTTGCTGTGTGGTCAAAAGCACTCCAAGTAATAAATCGTTTTTTGTCTGCCGTTTATTATGTTTTGTGCCGGCGCGGCACACCAGCTTAGTATAGTGGAGAATTAATCACCTGCTGGATTCGTGTAATTTCCTATGCGTTTCATTTGACTGTTTTTTGGTTTTTCTAATTTTCGTTTTTTGCCAAAGGCGTTTAATCGAAAGCGATCTAAATACGAAAAACAACGGTGTCAACAGTAAGCGATTGTGTAGGACTACAGCTTTTAAGCATAAATCTAGATAACTCTTCTTTTTTCCCAAATGCTTTCACTTTTATTAAAAAAAAAAATTAAGGAAAACGACAATTAGAAGTCATGAGTTCTTCCCCCACTACTCGGTCGAGACAAAAGGAAGACAAAGATGATACTTCTCTGCTTATAGGCTTGATTATGTTAGCAACCAACGCGGAAGCTATGTGTCAAAATAATGGCAAACATTAAAGCAGTCAAAGCAACTAGTTTGGGAAGCCATAGCAATGCACAACACCACAGCACTCTCAGTCACATGGTTATGCCTGATGATGTATTTATTCACCTCGGGGTGAAGACGCTTTTTTCGGATTGTTTTAGCATTGACGATCCGCTGGTTTCCTAGGGCTGTTTGAGCATTTGAGGCCAGCAGAGGCACACTTTCTTGTGTGCACACATAAATATGAGGACCAGGTGACGGTGACCGACTGTAACGGTAACTTATCTAAAACATTCACCCATTTGTTTCGCGGCAATGATAATGTGTGTAATGGGTGCACTGGGGCTCCATAATTCATTAGAAACCAGATGCCTGGGAACAGCGTTGCCACAATGATACAAGTGTAACAAAAGTGTTACACTTTTCAATTATTTTATAGTTTTGTTACAATGTTACTTTTATTTCCGTTTCGTTACACTTTTCCCGTAAAAATTTTTTTGTTTTTTTTTTCGTTAAAAAATATTGAAAAGTTTAACTGGGAGCACTTTTCGCTTTCGAACTATTTGTATGTGAATTATATAGTCTGCTTTACATTGAGACGTTCTTAGCTCGACGCTTTTCGAAAATACGTTAGAGCAAAGAGTGAAAGCATCTTTTTCAATCTATGTTTCTCTTTTACCCTACAGCATTTTCGAATTGCGTCGAGCTAAGAAGGTCTCCATGTAAAAGCAGACATAGTATTTTAGAGGGAAAGTACTTAGTTACGCGCCGTTCGGGCAGCAGATGGCGAAGTAGGTCTATCTTTTGATGAAAAAAAAATGTATAAAAACAAAAATGAAATTATTTTATGCAGAACTGCGTCAGATTAAAAAGAGGTTCGATTTTACTAATGAAAAATTAAAAAATATTGCGCTTCTAGATCCTGGAAAAATAGTTTCTGAAAGCAATTGTATCTTGTCACTATCAAATAATTTCCCGAATTTGTATGATCCCGAAAAAAAAAAAGAAAAAAATATGCACTGAGCTTAGTTACAGTTACAGTTACAGTTACAGTTACAACAAAACTTAAAATATATTGACGACATTGAATTAATTTGGGGCCTTGTTAAATCTTTACAAAATCCACAAAATGAGAAATGTTTGAAAATGTTGTACAATTTTCCAAAAAAAATATTGAGCTTACTTCACAGTTCCGCTACTGCGAAACGTGTTTTTCTGAACTTCATTAAATAAAAAATAATAAGGCGAACAAATATGATTTAAAAACAATTGAGGCAATAATATTTGCAAAGCAAATCAAAGACTTGTACTTGTAAGACTAATGAGAAAAAATTAATTTATTACATTTTCTTAGTATGTATGTATGTACATATATAAAAACGAAATGTGATAGGGTGTTCCTAATAAAGTTTTTTTTCTTTTTGTTTTTAGTTAAGAAAACATGTTTTTATTATTATTGTAGTTTTTTTTCCAGTTTGTTACATTTTCTTTCCATTTGTTACACTTTTTGAAAAAAATTGTTACACTTTCAAAAAAACCTGCGGCAACATTGCCTGGGAATGTCGTTAAGCGAGATCATCGCAATACGCGTCGTCGCGTCGGTCGTATGACGACGCCAGGTGAAAGTAAAAGACGAAACTGAGAGCTTTCGACAAACTTGGATGGATATTTTAGCTTTGCAAATAAATATTTGTTGGTTAGGTGATGCTGCGCTTAATGCAATGTGATGGGTCTTTTGTGACAAATTGATGAAGTAACAATGTTTTGTGGAATGGGTAACAAAATATGCGACTATTGGATGTTTCCGGATTGAGTGTTGACACGTTTGAGATAGGAAGTTTTGTAATATGACTCCTGGACATTCTTTATTTGAAATTTTTGTAATGATGCATAGTTCCATGCCTCGATGCATTGAAAACATTCCATTTTAGATGCTAATGTTAACTAAGTAAATAAGAAGGTGCAGCAGTGCTACTTTAAGGACCAACGATCTTATGCCAATTGCGATCGCCTAAGTTAGAAAACGCTTTTAATTTAATTTTTAATTTAATTTTAATTTTGGTGGGGGCAAAACCCCCATTTATTTGGCTTAATACAAGCCATTAATTAATCTAACTTACAAACTAAGAAACTTAATAGCTAAGACTTAAGTTAACTAGTTGGAGGGCATAGGGGACGAAGTTTTAGGCAGGGAGTACTCATAATGAAGTCAAAACAGGAAGAGTGAGAATTGACATTCCTCAGCATTCGGGAGATGGGTTCATTGGAGCCGTACGAGGTTCGATGGGTGGGAAGATAGAAGAGACGGGGATTCCGAGTGTTACGAGGGTTAGTATTTAGAAAAATGGATTCGTTAAGGGCTGGACAGTCAATGGTACCTGTAAGGATTCGGTGAATGAAGAGAACGTCAAATATTTCTCTTCGATCTTTCAGCGTATTTAGGTTTAGGAGTTAGTTCGGTCTTGATAACGAGGTAATATTAAAGGATTACTGCAATTAAGACCTCGAAGAGCAAATCGGAGGAAACGGCGTTGTATGCTCTCAATTCTGGCAATGTGCACTTGTTGGAAAGGCGACCACAGACTTGACAAGCGTATTCAAGAAGCGGACGAACAAAAGAAACGTAAAGCGATCGGGTTACGTAGGGGTCTGCAAATTCTTTGGACCATCGTTTAACGAAGTCAAGTGCTGAATTTGCCTTAAGGATTATATCGTCGATATGCTTGAGGAAATTCAGCTCACGGTCGCAAATAATCCAAAGGTCACGAATCACTTGAACGGGGGAAATGATTTGACTGTTTCGAAGATAAAGACGGGGAAGAGATTTGATGCGTTTATGTGAGTAAGTAATTGATTGGCACTTGGAAACATTTAGCTCCAGGCAGTTTTTGGAGCACCATATTGAAAAATTGGGTAGGCATCGAGGTTTGTTGTTGTTGACCTGCCTTTGAGTAACCCTTGTTGTCTGGGGAAAATGAGAGATTTGTAACGAAAACTTCTGTTTTCATACAATATGCTTTCGAAAATTTTGGGTATATGCGATAGTTTAGCGATGGGACGGTAATTTTTCACGTCGTACTTAGGACCTTTTTTGTGTATAGGGGTTATAAACGCCGTTTTCCAAGCTTGGGGGAAAACTCCTAGGGATATGGGAAAGTTAAAGATTTTTGAGATGGGAAGTAAAAAAATGGATACCATCGGGACCAGGAATCACTTTGATGATTCAAAAACGAGACGAGACAAAAAGCTTAAAACGAGAAATAAGCTGAGTCAGGATTAAAGGAATCATCCGTGAAAGAGCGTTTGAAGTAACTTGCGAAATAGTTTGCTACGGCGCCGGCGGCGGCGGTGAGTGCATCGGATGAGGTTTCGTAACTGAACGAAAGGGAGGAAGGGTACCCGTCTTATTTTCTATTGTGGTTGACAAATTTATAAAAAGACTTAAAGTCATTAATAATGTTAGATTTCATTTCGATTAAATAGCTTTGGTAAAGGGTGTTGAAAAGCTCACAGAAGTGTAGCTAAGAACCAAGGTAAGCTGAATAGTCAGTAGGTGATCGAGTACGAAGGAAGATTGTCCACAATTTGTTCCTTTTATTTCTTAGAGTACGGTACAGAGGGGCTTGGTAATCACGAAAAAGTGGTGTACATCTCTAGGGCTGAACATCAACCCCACAAAAACTGCAATTATACCATTCACCAGAAGAAGACTCCTACCACTTATGAAAGACATTACACTGGATGGAGTAACCATAATACCTACAACAAAGTACAGAAGTTAAGTATCTAGGCGTGATTCTAGATAGTAAACTCTTGTGGAAAAAGCAAGTAGAAGCAGCAACTGAAAAGGCTAAGAAAACCCTATGCAAAAGTATAGCAGGGAGATCATGGGGTTGTAAACCAAGCATTATTCGGTGGATGTACCTTATGATGGTAAGACCGACCCTTACCTATGGACCGGTAGTCTGGAACAAGAGAACTGACCAGGTGACCACTAGGAAAGCATTAGAAAAAGTACAAATACTTGCGTTCATATGCATATCAGGAGCAATGAGAAGCTGTCCAACTGCGGCTTTGGAAGTATTGCTAAACTTGACACCTTTGCACCTGATAATAAGAAGCATCTCATATGCAACGATAGCTAGATTTGCCACAGACACTGAGTGTCTCCTGAAATCTATAGCGAAAAGGGTATAATATCGAACGAGGTACAACTCATTGACTTCCCTCGGGATAGCAAGACTAAGGAATTCAAATTCGATAAGCTCTTCAACGTTGAGCTAAGTAACAACAAAGGAATGGCAAAGTGAAGAAGAGACCTAGTCAACTAAGACCCAGACAATAAAATGTTATACAGATGGCTCAAAAACAACGGAGGGAACTGGAGCAGGAATTTTTGGGCCAAGGACAAAAATTTCAGTACCTATGGGAAGAATGTCAAGCATATTCTTATCAGAAGTCTATGCATTACGCAAATGCGCGGAAGTAGACATTGAAAGGAAATATAAAAACAAACATATTGCAATAATGACCTCAAATCTTGTCAGCGAATGCATTGACAAATTTAACAAACTGGACTGCAACAACAAGGTTACAATCTACTGGGTACAAGGACATGTAGGAATCATAGGCAACGAACATGCAGACGAACTGGCAAAGACAGGAACCGGATCACCATTCATAGGACCGGAACCTTTTTGTGGAGTAACAGAAACCCACATCAAGAAAGAAATCAACTGGAACGCCTTCCCCAAAATGCGCCAAGCCAAACTCTTACTTGGCACTTTTAACACAAAACGTTTTAAAGACGCAATAAAACTAAGTAGAAACAATGTAAGAATGCTAGCCGGGTTCTTAACCGGACACTGCAGACTAAGAAAACACCTTAAAGTACTAGGCATAGAGAGCGACGACCAATGCAGATACTGCAACGAACAGGAAGAGTGTCCTGACCACCTCTTAGGTGACTGCGAAGCTCTAATACACCAAAGAAAGAAGCACCTAGGATCATACTACGTAGAGGAGAAGGAGCTTGAACTCCTAAGCGTAACCCAGATACTAAGTTTCATCAGAAGAACTAATCTGGATGAAGTACTTTAATTAAAGAATACCACTTAAAAGCAGGGGGTACAATAGACCTAAAAAGGTCGAGGTGCAATACAAACCCCAATTATTCATTCATTCATTCATTCAGTTCCTCGCGAGACATATTTCTTATGTTGCTCCTGAGATTCGAAGAACTATTCTATTATTTCGCCATGGGCCCCTTTATGTGGTAGAAAGTCCTCAAAATGCAATCATAAAATTATAGCTTATTAAAGGCGATTAAATAAAGTTGAGGAGATGAAAACCCAAGATTACACTTTATAAGACCTTAATCATCCCTATCCCCCTTTACGGCATAACTTTATCGAAAGCGGAAGAGGAAACCATTGGTGGCTTCGAAAAAAAAAATACTACGAGTTGTCTTTGGTCCTGTATGAGAAAACAATGTTTGGAGAAGAAAATACCACAAAGAGCTGTATGAGCTCTACAGCGACATGAGTATAGATAGAAGAGTACGCATCGCGAAACTACGATGGCTGGGCCATGTAGAGCGGATGGACCTAAAAGTTATCTGATCCTCTGTTTCTGGATACGCCTTGTCATCGAGCCAATATTTATGTTTTTTACTGCTTCATTTACTTTGTTTCTTTAAATATTTCAAATCATAGCTACCTTTCAAATTCAAAAATAGTTTTAATTTGCATTTTTCGTTTTCTTAATCGAAGTACCCCGTTGTTATTCTTCTCTTCTTTTGTCAAAAAATATTATTTCATCATCATTTCTGTTCTTATGTTCATATTGATAAGTTGTAGTTCCTCAGTGTTTGTAATTTGCCTTAGCTTAAAAGGAATGTAAGTACATATTGTTTAGACTGTTTCCAGAATATTCTTTAATGAAAAATATTTTTCCATAGAAAATAAAATCGTTGTTTGGATTCACGATACATATTTATAATTCTTCGAATCCTGGTGTTTTATTTTGGAGCTAAAACACGCCTAATGACACTACTTGTGTTGTTCATCGGAAATGACTTACGATTCTCGGAAAGGATACATACCTGCGGAATTACAGTACCTGCTTATTTAATGAGTTCATTAGACAGGTAATAAATACAAAATGGTAATTAAGTCAATGGAGAGAGAACTCATGTTTTGCTAATTGCGATAAAATAGAAGAAAATCGAGCGAAGAAATCATTTTAAGTACTAACCATCACTGGACACGGTTATATTTATGTGCTCGCTCGAAAACTTAACGCAGTTTCAAAATAAAATAATTTTTTCTTTAAATTGTTTTTCTTCTAACGCGAACAGTGAAAGTATAAATATTCAAAGTTGGTTGTATTAGCATCTCGAAAAAATAACAACATGACAACCAAAACGAATCCAACTGAAACTGAACCCGACTTCAAGTTCGAGTCGAGCATTTTTACTGAAGGTGTCCTGAGAAAATTCAAAGATTTTCTCGAAGAAGAAATGTATTGTGATGTGACCTTGGTTTCCATTCCCGGCAGTATCAAAATCAAAGCGCATAAGTTAATACTCTCCGCGGCAAGTGAATTTTTTCATGAAAGGCTTTGCCCTCACAAAAATCATGTAGAAGTACACCTCGCCGTCGATGGCGAGTCGCTGAAGTCGGTAATTGGATATATCTACACATCGTCTATTGAACTGTCACCTGGCACTGTTGCGAACGTATTAAGAGCAGCTAGTCGGCTTCAGATCGAAACCTTGGTAACAATATGCAGTGATTTCATGGCTAATCAACTTGATTCGACCAGTTGCTTGGGAATCAGTCTATTCGCTGAGCAATACAATTTGGAGAAACTTTCAAAGTTATCGGATGATTTTGTTTGTGAACATTTTATGGAAACCTTGGAAGAAGAAGAGTTCTTCATGCTTGACGTGGGCCAGTTGAGTAGAACACTTTCGAATGACAACCTGAGATTATACACAGAGGAGGATGTCTTTAGAAGTATTAAGTCGTGGGTGGATCACGATAGACCCAAACGAGAGAAACACATGCTAAAACTTCTTCATCAAGTTCGCTTCCAGCTCTTAAACCCTGACTACATTTTGGATGAGATCCTCGAAACGAATAAAAACAAAGAAGTTCGAGAGTTAATAGTTGAATCGTTAATTTGGCATTCGCTCTCGGAGAGTCGTCAACTGAAGTATGCAGAAAAGCAAAAGCCACGAAGAATTAGAACTGACAGGCTTGTAGCTATTACTGGCTGGAGCGGAAACCATAGCACCTTAAATGTTGGATTCCTTTATCCAAAATCAAGCGAATGGATCTACAAGTCCTGGCCTGGTCTGCCCGTTGGCCTTCACAAATTTGCAAGCGTTTCTTTTGAAAACAAGTTGATCATTGCCGGTGGAGTGTTGAAGGACACTCAAGAAGTCACCAATAGTGTTCACTGTTTGGATTTGAAAACTTTGAAATGGACATCGCTCGCCCCACTCTTATCTCCAAGACATTCTTTCAAAATGGCTGCTCTCGATGGGTGTGTTTATGCTGTAGGCGGAATTAAAGATGGCGAATGGATAGGCACTGTAGACAAATGGAATTCATCTACAAATCAATGGACAGAACTTGATTCTATCCGCGAAGTTCCTTACAATTTCAAGACTATTTGGAATAGTTTTCATGTCTGTGCTTCTGCAGGTCTCTTGTATTTATACATTCGAGTTGATGGAAAACCAAGAGTGTGGATGGCCTTTCATTGCACACCAAATGGCTTGATACGAAAGAACATGACTTTAACTGAAAAAAACATTTTAGGACTTTTCAAAATGTGTGATGAAACGATTTTGCACATTTACAGGCAAACTTCTTGTACTTTTGAATGTGGTAAGGAAAAAAAGCCGAAACTCATCAGTCAATCTGTGTTTGATCCATCGATAAGTAAAGACTGTGACAAGCTTTTTTTACACGATGGTAGAATAATTGCTTATGGAAGAAATCTTTTTGAACAATATGATCGTGATCCAGACGCAAATATGTGGGTAAGGAAACCAATGCCACAACTTAAAAATGATGATAAAGACGAAGTGGTTATGGTGTCAATTTGAGAAGAAAATAAATTGTAATTTCGTTTAAGACTGAAGTCCTTCGACCTAATCATACCGTATTAAATAAATAAAACTAGAACCTACTAAAACTGAGTAATTTTTTGTTTCTTATCTTAGTCTTAAGCTCTTTATCTCATATTTGAAAGTAGACAGCGATCCACTTTTTTTCTGAATGTTTGCTTTCCATTTTTTTTTTTTTAATATGTATTTAAAATTTTTTAGAGTCGATTTCAGCAGCATTAGGGGGTTGCAATCGAATTTCTTTTCTGCAAAATGCAGGCCTGCAGTTTTGGCATTGAGTGAAACTCATGTGGGTGTTGATTCTGATTCATTAGAGTTCAACCTGCCAGGTTATAGCTTAGAGCCATTATTAAAAATTAATAGAAAGTTAGAAATTAGATAAAATAAAGGTTAGAAAGGTAGCTACTTATCCAGCGAAGAAGAAACTCATCGATACCAAATGCACGCAGTTTAGATAAAAGAGCTTGATGCCAAACTCTATCGAATGCTTTTGAAATATCAAGCGCAATAATCTTACTTTCTCCAAATCGATGTAAAGACTTGTGCCACTGCTCGGTGAGATATACCATCAAATCACCAGTGGACCTATTGCAACGAAAGCCATGCTGTGGGTCAATAAGAAGCTTTCGTTCTTCGAGATATTTCTTAAGCTGATAATTGATCAGCGTTTCCATGACCTTGGAAAGAAGGGAAGTACATAAGTGCTATTGGACGGTAGTTCAAGGATGATGAAGATTCGCTTTTTTAGGGACTGGCTGGACAAATGCTGTTACACTCTGGAAAAGACCTGTAGAGTAGGACAGATAGAAAAGCTTACGCAGTGGCCACCTCTTCAGAACAATAGCAGGGATACTATCTATCCGATCCAACGAATTTATGAATGTCGAGATCTTTCAAGACTCTTGCCACTGTACGAGTGCGAAAGTAGATTGGTCCCATGAAATCAGTCACGCGCTCAAGTACTGGATGAGCCATAACACTTTCTGGAAGCGTTGAGTTGGCGGCGAACTGCGTCGCAAAAAGATTAGCTTTTTTTATTGTGTTCCGGATCATCTTAACAAATGACCAAAAATTTTTACTACCTTTGGGACATTGTAGTATTTTTTGTATTAATTTTTGATCATGTAAAAATATCGTTCGTCGAATATGAACGTTGCTGGCTTTCCTGGCTTGTTTAAACTTTTTCCGACTTTCCTCAGTTGGGTTGGCTTTGTATCGTCGGAAGCTTACTTCTCTTACCCTGATAACCTCTTTACAGCTCGAATCAAACCATGAGTTTTAGTATCGTCTGATACTTTTCACCCTATTCGGGATGAAATTTCTCATTCCCAAAAGGATTAAATTTGTGACCATATCTGCACTGGAATCAACGTCACTATCGAAGAAACATAGTGACCAGTTAAAGTTCTTAAAGAAGCAATCTAGACCGTCCCAGTTGGCTTTTTTGTATTGCCAGACGGTTCTCTTTGGGATTTTATCATTAACTGGGTTATTTTGGCACGAGAAATTAGCAGATATGACACAATGGTCTGATGTGCCTAGAGGCGATAATATACATATGTACATTCATGGTGAATTTATCAGGGTCAGAGGTAAGAAACAAGTCAAGCTTGTTTTCAGCTCGCCGACGGCATGTCAGCTACGCCCAATGCCCATGTCGCGGTACAGCTCATACAGCTCGTTGTTGTATCTTCTTCTCCACATATTGTTTTCGCAAACGAGACCAATAAATCATTCAGAGTATTTTTCTTTCGAAACGACCAAGGGTTTTGTTGAAAATATTTAACTACAATAATAATTTGAATAACCTGGCAATGCTCTCACTGCAAATATTGTTCACTTCTTTTTCCTTTATATTACTATTCTTATAATAAAGTCAGTTGCATAGTATTCTTAATCCGAGCAAGTCACTTTTCATTGAATTCCTTTTAACAGGTTATGGACCCAGGCTATGCGGTAAAAAGATTTTTGAAGGTTATACTAAGGTTAAATAAGGAAAATTTTAAAATTAATAATTTTTGGTAAACACTTCAGTTCTGGGAGCCTTTTGTCAAAATTTTATTTCTTTGTTTAAGAACGAAAATTAAGAGCAATGGAAAATAATTCATTTAAAATTGAACAACTGAAGACTGCGGATCAGTATTCCGTGTGGAAATTTTAAGCCACCATTTTTCTCAATGCATCAGGAATTTTTTCATTAGTAGAAGCTGATGCGTTTCCAATAAAAGCTCAAAGTGAATCACAAGACGATTTTAACAAGAGGCTTTTGATATGGAAGAAAAACGACAGCAAAGCCCAGCAGATAATCGCAACTAGCGTTGGTCCTATTCCTCTTCGTCATATCGTCAATTGCAAAACTGCAAGAGAAATGTGGGTGAAGTTGAAATCGATATACGAACAGACTTCGAAGGCGAATGTCCATATGTTGCTGCAGAAGTTTTATGGATTTGAAAAAAATTCAGATGACGATATTTCGACGCACATATCCAAGTTGGAAAATATTGTTCGACAATTGAGAGACATTGGGGAGACAATATCAGAGAGTATGATCATTACAAAAGTGTTAATGACACTTCCAAGCAATTTTAAACATTTTTTTTGTGCATGGGAGTCGACCGCAAAAGACCAGCAAACGCTAGAAAATCTTACGTCACGACTGGTGATGGAAGAGACACGCATGTCGTCGCATGCAGCAAATACATCCGTTGCTCTATTCGCAAAGCAGAAGACAAAGAAGGGGAAGGTGAAATCTTCGAAACCTGGAAAGTGTTTCCACTGTAATGAGCATGGCCACTGGAAAAGTGAGTGTCCTAAGAAAAATTCTGTAGTTAATGGAAATAGATGGACTGGAACCAGGGGCGAAGTACGAAGGGGTGATGCACTTATATGCAAAGTAGAACGAAAAGTGATGACTGGAAGTTCACCCGAAGAGCAAAAGGGAAACAGTGTGCCGGTTGTAGGCGCACAAATTTTTGATCGTGGATGGACTGGAAGTACAGGTGAGATGCAGAGACGAAGCGAATCGTTGTGTAAGCCATGCATTAGGCGATGGACTGGAACTAGGAGTGAGGTTCAAGGGGAACCACCACTTGGTTTTAATGCGCTTTTTGCAAGAGATGGTACATCGGTAGGTCAGAACTGGTATTTGGACTCTGGAGCTAGTGACCATATGGCGGGCAGAAGAGAGTGGTTCGCATCTTATAGGCAATTCAATGATCCTGTTGGTATTCAAATAGGAAGTGGAGAAAGAATTTATGCAGAGGGCATTGGTGACATCAATATTCTCGCTTCTATTGGAGAAAGCTGGTGTGAAAGGCACCTGTCCGAAGTTCTCTATGTTCCGAAGATTACTATGAATCTTTTATCACAGACTCGTGCTCTGGATAAAAATCTTAGCATCATTTCTGATAGTCTAAAATTTAGGTTTGTGAAGAGTGACGGTTCAGTGATGGCGATGGGAGATAGACAAGGGCAGCTCTTTAAGATCTGCTTTAAGGTAGTATTACCATCTGTGAAGGAAGTAAATGTGGCAAATAAAATACTACCAATAAGAGTTTGGCACGAACGAATGGCGCATTAAAACTTGTACATGTTCGCAACCATTTTAAAGCGGAAGGTATTCAGTTTACAGACAGTGAAAATTTTTTTTGTGATAGCTGCGTCTATGGCAAACAGCATAGATTACCATTTTCCCGTAGTGATTTCAAAGCTTCTCAACCGGGAGAGCTTATTCATGCGGACGTGTGTGGACCTATGGAAGATAATGCAATAGGCGGTTCTAGGTACTTTTTATTATTTAAAGACCATTTTTCAATGTACCAGGTGGTGTATTTTATGAAGCATAAGTCTGAAGTTGTTGCTTGTCTTGAACAGTACCTAAGCAAAGTAAAGAACGAATGTGGCAATATTGTAAGAACGCTCCGTACGGACAATGGAACAGAGTTTTTAAATGAAAGTGTTAAAACACTTCTTACCAAGCACTCCGTTCGACACCAGACTACAGTTCCTTACACTCCCGAGCAGAATGGTAGTGTCGAACGTGACAATCGCACCATTGTTGAAGCTGCAAAACGATGCTATGTGGAAGTGGTCTGTCAAAGAAGTTTTGGGCAGAGGCAGTTAACACTGCGGTGTTTGTCATCAATCGGACAGGTGTTAGTCCAACAAAAGGCAAAGCCCCTTATGAACTTTGGTAGGGCTGTGCATGTAAGGCTATTGATTTCAAAACATTCGGTGAAGAGGTTTTCGTGCATGTACCAAAACAGAAACGAAAGAAGTTTGATCAGAAAGCTGGCAAAGGTTTGTTCATGGGGTATGCAGAAAACTCGAAAGGTTATCGTATTTGGAATCTGTCATCAACAACATTTCAAATTGTCAGAGATGTCACATTTAAGGAATTTTCGCAATCTGTGGAATCTAACCTGAATAGCAGAACACTGAAAGAAGACTCAGGCGAAATGTTTGATCTTAAACAGTATAATGGTATGCTCGGATATGATAAAACACATGATGAAGCGCATGGCAATAATATGCATGATTTGGCTGATTGTTCACAACATGATGATGGTGGTTCTCAAACAGATTCCGGTAGTTGTTATGAGCCTGATGGTCAAAACATTAGCTTGGAAGATGGGGTTTTCGACTCGGTGGATGAGGATGCTGATTTAATTGACGTTTCATACAGAAACAAACTTCGTAGTGCAACGAACTGGAAAAGCTCAGGTATGCTTAATTTAGCAGAAAAGCATGCTTTTCTCGTTCAAGGTGAGCCTGTTAACTATAAAGAAGCAGTTTCTTGTAAGGATGCGTATCACTGGAAAGCAGCGATGGCAGACGAGGTGAAAAGTCTTCTTAAAAACCGTACTTGGGATCTGGTTACACAGCCATCGAATAGAAAGGTCATCGATAATATATGGGTGTTTAAAATCAAGAATCTGGATGCACATGGAAGAAAAAAATACAAGGCATGCTTAGTGGTTCGTGGTTTTACACAGAAATATGGTGTTGACTATATTGAAACCTTCAGTCCTGTGGCAAAATTTGATTCAATCCGGTCGATTTTAGCAATCGCCGCCTGCGAGGAGTTGTCTCTTGTTCAATTCGACGTTAGGTTAGGTTACAATGGCTGTCAGGAATACACCCGACACACTTAGACCAATACTAGGTCCATTGTGAAAAAATTCAATTCGACGTTAAAACAGCCTTTTTGAACGGCAATCTTCTGGAAGACATCTACATGCGGCAGACAATTGGTTTCGACGATGGTTCTGGAAGAGTTTGTAAGCTTCGTAAGAGCCTTTACGGCTTAAAGCAAGCCTCCAGGTGTTGGAATAAAAAAATCACTCAGGTACTAAAAAAGTTCAATTTAAGAGTTTCCGAAATGGATCCTTGCGTTTTTGTTGGTAACTGTTCTGACAGTCGTCTTATACTGACAATATATATTGATGATGGTCTGATAGCCGCAAAGAAGAAAGAAAATGCTATGAAGCTGGTTGAATTCTTAAGGACATAATTTGAGATTAAACTTTTGGATGCTGAATGGTTCTTAGGCATGCAGTTGTCACGGGGCCCAAACGGAGAGATACACGTCAGCCAAACGAGCTATGCCGAACGAGTTTTAAAAAGGTTCAGTATGAATGACAGTAAACCAGTCTCAACACCAGCAAAAAGTCTCGGTAGTGAAAATGACTCGTCTCAAAATGACATTAGATTTCCATATAGAGAAGCGGTGGGATGTCTCATGTACTTGGCGGTGGCCACTCGACCAGATATTGCATTTGGAGTGGGAGTTGTTTCCCGATACCTAGATGCACCTACTCAAATGCATGTGAAGGGTGTCAAAAGGATTCTAAAATACATCAGCGGAACGAAGCAAATGGGTATAATTTTTAAGAAACCTAACAATTTATCTTTGAAATGTTTCAGTGATGCCGATTACGCTGGTGACATCGTCACAAGAAGATCTACCTCTGGCTTTATTTTTATGTTTTGGGGTGGATCTGTTTCCTGGGCATCACAGAGGCAGAAATGTGTCGCACTATCAACCACCGAATCTAAATACGTGGCAGCATCTCAAGCTGTGAAAGATTTAGTGTGGCTTCAAGGACTTGTGGCGGAACTGGTGCCATCTAAGAGATTCTGTGCAGCTGAGTTGAATATAGGCAACCAAGGTGCAATCCGGTTGATTAAAAATCCGGAATTACACAAACGCACGAAACATATTGATGTGCGCTATCACTTTATACGTGAAAGATACGAAAGAAAAGATTTCGACATAAATTATGTTCCTTCTGAACATCAAATTGCAGACATATTTACTAAAGCCTTAAGCAAAGAAAAATTTGAAAAATTTAGATTTTTGATTATTTCTTTAGTATCCTTTATATTACTATTCTTATAATAAAGTCAGTTGCATAGTATTCTTAATCCAAGCAAGTCGCTTTTCATTGAATTCCTTTTAACAGGTTTCCTCATCCTGACTAGCCTCGCTTGCACATATTATCCCAAAGTATCCTTTTCAATTTTTTGTATAGTATAATTGGCGCTTTTTCGACAAAGTGTACTGCTTCGTACTAAGTATCTCACTCATATCATTTTACTCATGCTCATTTTACTTGCAACCTGCTTTGACCACTCGGTGGAGTCTATTTAATCCGTCAAGCAATCCTTCAACAAGGCCATCAGAACTGCACTACAAAATTGTCTGAAGAAAAAATATTAGTCCCAAGATGCAGCCTTGGCTTTCCTCGTTTTCATTTCCGAATTCTTCTCAAAAAAATTGCCTCCTTAGCAGAATGCCCTCATTTGGACCAGTCTTATGCCTTCTGGTCACGGTATTCCTATTGCAGAGCGTTAACAACCTTCGAACTTCCTTTTTCTTAATTAAAACTCTATAAAACAAAAACAGAACACGTTTTACTGCCTCCTGTCAATTAAAGCACAGCAATTAACCAGATTAAATCAACTAATTTCGGATCAAATGCCGACCTCGTTAAGAAGTCAAAGCGTATATTTATAGCCACAGTTATCAGTACCAAGCACACATTTAATTCAATTAAAATTGCTTTCGTATATCAAAGTCGTATATGTAGATATAACTAATTTAGAATCCTTTGGGTGTTCTGTATATCATGCTCCATTCAAGACATTGCCACCTTTTATCGCAAAATCATATCAACGTGAAGGCGAAACTTATGGCGATAGTAAAGTCTCATTAGCCTGGCAAAATAAAAATATTTTATCAAATATTTGTGCCATTGCGAAATAAGAAATAACAGCTTTTCCATGGAATAAACAAAATAAAAGAAAAAAATCGAATTAGTATCTCGTTTATCAACAGACCCGGATCTTAAATTTTTTTTAGGCGGGGCAAATACTGAAAAATGCCGCCCCTACCAACCTATGTGTATTTTTACTTTTATCATCTTTAAAATTTCATCAGATGTCGAGTAAACTCGCAAAGTAATATAATTATTTGAAAGGTGCGACAGTTCTTCACATTTTGTCCAATCAAAACAATATTTATTGACCACTTTGTTACCTTTTGTTGCGGCTATTTTGGTCGCAACGGAAACCTTTTTGTCAACCTCGGTAAAAACACTTATTTTACTTTAGAGAGGTTACAAATCCTTTATTTGTAAATAGAGTACAGAATATTACAATTATATTCACAATGGTTTGCTTAAATTTACTTACTTAGTCTCTTACTTAGTCTTTTATCTTCTTATTGGTAACTTAAAAAAGGCGAATTGGCGAATTGACAGCAGCTCGTGGTCGTCTCTCTGTCGGAAATAAACGAGTTGAAAAAGATGGACGCAAAATGAAAATTTAAAAGATGGCTGCAAATCGAAATTAAAGATGGCTGGCGCGAGGTGGAGGCGAGAGCTCCCTCTGTTGGCCGGTGAGAGGCTACTTTTAAGGTGTGCCCACACCTCTCTCAACACTCCCCCTTAGTAGTTTCTCCTGCGGACTGGTGTCTTCTTGAGCCTTTATGTCGAGGACAGCCAACTTGACTGCAGGTCTTTCGTAGACTCCATTCGTCGTTTGTACGAAGGCACTTCGTATCTGGTTATCCTTAGAGAGCTTAACCTTGACTATTCGTCCCTTGGGCCAGCTGTTCCGGGGGCTATTAGGATCAACTACCAGGACTACGTCTCCGACTTCCAAAGGCTTGGCCGGTGTGAACCATTTTGTTCGCCTGGTAATGGTTGGCTAGTATTCTGCTACCCAGCGTCTCCAGAAGTGGTCGGCGTACTGCTGCGAGGTGAGCCAATTTTTGCGAAGCACTGTCACGTTGTCGTTGTATTCCACTGGTGGTTTTGAGCCGCATGCCGATAAGTCAAAATTCTGAGAAAAAACATAATTTTTTTTTCAAACCATTTTTTTTTTAAATTTTACGTAATCAAGGAGCATTTTTCTGTCTTATTTTCAATGCTCTTATTTATTGCCGCTGACGCGTGCCGCCGACGCGTGTCGCTGACGCGTGCATCTCTGCACGCATCTCTGCATGCGTTGGCTGCACGCATCTCTGCATGCGTTGGCTGCACGCATCTCTGCATGCGTTGGCTGCACGCATCTCTGCACGCGTCAACTGCACGCATCTCTGCACGCGTTGGCTGCACGCATCTCTGCATGCGTTAGCTGCACGCATCTCTGCACGCGTCGACTGCACGCATCTCTGCACACGTCAACTGCACGCATCTCTGCACGCGTTGGCTGCATCTCTGCACGCACCTCTGCGTGCATATCTGCACGCATATCTGCATGTGCATATCTGCACGCATGCGCATATCTGCACGCATCTCTGCACGCATCTCTGAATGCGCATATCTGCACGCGTTGGCTGCACGCATCTCTGCACGCATATCTGCATGCATATCTGCACGCATATCTGCATGCGCATATCTGCACGCATCTCTGCGTGCATATCTGCATGCGCATATCTGCACGCATATCTGCACGCATCTCTGCACGCATATCTGCACGCGTATCTGCATGTGCATATCTACACGCATCTCTGCATGCATATCTGGACCCATATCTGCATGCGCATATCTGCACGCATATCTGCACGCATCTCTGCATGCGCATATCTGCACGCATATCTGCATGCGCATATCTGCACGCATAACTGCATGTGCATATCTGCACGCATCTCTGCATACGCATATCTGCACGCATCTCTGCATGCGCATATCTGCACGCATATCTGCACGTATATCTTCACGCATATCTGCACGTATATCTGCACGCATATCTGCATGCGCATATCTGCACGCATATCTGCATGCGCATATCTGCACGCATATCTGCATGTGCATATCTGCATGCGCATATCTGCATGCGCATATCTGCACGCATATCTGCATGTGCATATCTGCATGTGCACATCTGCATGTGCATATCTGCATGTGCATATTTTGCATGTGCATATTCTGCATGTGCATATTCTGCATGTGCATATCTGCATGTGCATCTCTGCATGTGCATCTCTGCATGTGCATCTCTGCATGTGCATCTCTGCATGTGCATATCTGCATGTGCATATTCTGCATGTGCATATTCTGCATGTGCATATTCTGCATGTGCATATTCTGCATGTGCATCTCTGCATGTGCATCTCTGCATGTGCATATTCTGCACGTGCATATCTGCATGTGCATATTCTGCATGTGCATCTCTGCATGTGCATCTCTGCATGTGCATATCTGCATGTGCATATTCTGCATGTGCATCTCTGCATGTGCATATTCTGCACGTGCATCTCTGCATGTATATATCTGCATGTGCATCTCTGCATGTGCATATCTGCATGTGCATATCTGCATGTGCATATCTGCACGTGCATATCTGCATGTGCATATTCTGCATGTGCATATTCTGCATGTGCATATTCTGCATGTGCATATCTGCACGTGCATCTCTGCATGCGTTGGCTGCACGCATCTCTGCACGCGTCAACTGCACGCATCTCTGCACGCGTTGGCTGCACGCATCTCTGCATGCGTTGGCTGCACGCATCTCTGCACGCGTCGACTGCACGCATCTCTGCACACGTCAACTGCACGCATCTCTGCACGCGTTGGCTGCATCTCTGCACGCACCTCTGCGTGCATATCTGCACGCATATCTGCATGTGCATATCTGCACGCATGCGCATATCTGCACGCATCTCTGCACGCATCTCTGAATGCGCATATCTGCACGCGTTGGCTGCACGCATCTCTGCACGCATATCTGCATGCATATCTGCACGCATATCTGCATGCGCATATCTGCACGCATCTCTGCGTGCATATCTGCATGCGCATATCTGCACGCATATCTGCACGCATCTCTGCACGCATATCTGCACGCGTATCTGCATGTGCATATCTACACGCATCTCTGCATGCATATCTGGACCCATATCTGCATGCGCATATCTGCACGCATATCTGCACGCATCTCTGCATGCGCATATCTGCACGCATATCTGCATGCGCATATCTGCACGCATAACTGCATGTGCATATCTGCACGCATCTCTGCATACGCATATCTGCACGCATCTCTGCATGCGCATATCTGCACGCATATCTGCACGTATATCTTCACGCATATCTGCACGTATATCTGCACGCATATCTGCATGCGCATATCTGCACGCATATCTGCATGCGCATATCTGCACGCATATCTGCATGTGCATATCTGCATGCGCATATCTGCATGCGCATATCTGCACGCATATCTGCATGTGCATATCTGCATGTGCACATCTGCATGTGCATATCTGCATGTGCATATTTTGCATGTGCATATTCTGCATGTGCATATTCTGCATGTGCATATCTGCATGTGCATCTCTGCATGTGCATATTCTGCATGTGCATATTCTGCATGTGCATCTCTGCATGTGCATCTCTGCATGTGCATATTCTGCATGTGCATATTCTGCATGTGCATATTCTGCATGTGCATCTCTGCATGTGCATATTCTGCATGTGCATCTCTGCATGTGCATCTCTGCATGTGCATCTCTGCATGTGCATCTCTGCATGTGCATATCTGCATGTGCATCTCTGCATGTGCATATTCTGCACGTGCATATCTGCATGTGCATATTCTGCATGTGCATCTCTGCATGTGCATCTCTGCATGTGCATATCTGCATGTGCATATTCTGCATGTGCATCTCTGCATGTGCATATTCTGCACGTGCATCTCTGCATGTATATATCTGCATGTGCATCTCTGCATGTGCATATCTGCATGTGCATCTCTGCATGTGCATATCTGCACGTGCATATCTGCATGTGCATATTCTGCATGTGCATATTCTGCATGTGCATATTCTGCATGTGCATATCTGCACGTGCATATCTGCATGTGCATATTCTGCATGTGCATATCTGCATGTGCATATTCTGCATGTGCATCTCTGCATGTGCATATTCTGCATGTGCATATTCTGCATGTGCATATTCTGCATGTGCATATCTGCATGTGCATCTCTGCATGTGCATCTCTGCATGTGCATATCTGCATGTGCATATTCTGCATGTGCATCTCTGCATGTGCATATCTGCATGTGCATATTCTGCATGTGCATATCTGCATGTGCATATTCTGCATGTGCATATTCTGCATGTGCATATTCTGCATGTGCATCTCTGCATGTGCATCTCTGCATGTGCATCTCTGCATGTGCATATTCTGCATGTGCATATTCTGCATGTGCATCTCTGCATGTGCATCTCTGCATGTGCATATTCTGCATGTGCATATTCTGCATGTGCATCTCTGCATGTGCATATTCTGCATGTGCATATTCTGCATGTGCATATTCTGCATGTGCATATTCTGCATGTGCATATTCTGCATGTGCATCTCTGCATGTGCATCTCTGCATGTGCATATTCTGCATGTGCATCTCTGCATGTGCATATCTGCATGTGCATATTCTGCATGTGCATCTCTGCATGTGCATCTCTGCATGTGCATCTCTGCATGTGCATCTCTGCATGTGCATATTCTGCATGTGCATATTCTGCATGTGCATATCTGCATGTGCATCTCTGCATGTGCATATTCTGCACGTGCATCTCTGCATGTATATATCTGCATGTGCATCTCTGCATGTGCATATCTAAATGTGCATCTCTGCATGTGCATATCTGCACGTGCATATCTGCATGTGCATATTCTGCATGTGCATATTCTGCATGTGCATATTCTGCATGTGCATATCTGCACGTGCATATCTGCATGTGCATATTCTGCATGTGCATATTCTGCATGTGCATCTCTGCATGTGCATATCTGCATGTGCATATTCTGCATGTGCATCTCTGCATGTGCATATCTGCATGTGCATATTCTGCATGTGCATCTCTGCATGTGCATATTCTGCATGTGCATATTCTGCATGTGCATATCTGCATGTGCATCTCTGCATGTGCATCTCTGCATGTGCATATCTGCATGTGCATATTCTGCATCTGCATCTCTGCATGTGCATCTCTGCATGTGCATATCTGCATGTGCATATTCTGCATGTGCATATTCTGCATGTGCATATCTGCATGTGCATATTCTGCATGTGCATATTCTGCATGTGCATCTCTGCATGTGCATCTCTGCATGTGCATCTCTGCATGTGCATATTCTGCATGTGCATATTCTGCATGTGCATCTCTGCATGTGCATCTCTGCATGTGCATCTCTGCATGTGCATATCTGCATGTGCATATTCTGCATGTGTATATCTGCACGTGCATATTCTGCATGTGCATCTCTGCATGTGCATCTCTGCATGTGCATCTCTGCATGTGCATATTCTGCATGTGCATATCAGCATGTGCATCTCTGCATGTGCATCTCTGCATGTGCATATTCTGCATGTGCATATTCTGCATGTGTATATCTGCACGTGCATATTCTGCATGTGCATATTCTGCATGTGTATATCTGCACGTGCATATTCTGCATGTGCATATTCTGCATGTGCATATCTGCATGTGCATATTCTGCATGTGTATATCTGCACGTGCATATTCTGCATGTGCATCTCTGCATGTGCATCTCTGCATGTGCATCTCTGCATGTGCATGTGTATATCTGCACGTGCATATCTGTGTATATCTGCACGTGCATGTGTATATCTGCACGTGCATGTGTATATCTGCACGTGCATATTCTGCATGTGCATATTCTGCATGTGCATATTCTGCATGTGCATATCAGCATGTGCATCTCTGCATGTGCATCTCTGCATGTGCATATTCTGCATGTGCATATTCTGCATGTGCATATTCTGCATGTGCATCTCTGCATGTGCATCTCTGCATGTGCATATTCTGCATGTGCATATTCTGCATGTGCATATTCTGCATGTGCATATCTGCATGTGCATCTCTGCATGTGCATCTCTGCATGTGCATATCTGCATGTGCATATTCTGCATGTGCATCTCTGCATGTGCATATCTGCATGTGCATATTCTGCATGTGCATATTCTGCATGTGCATATCTGCATGTGCATATTCTGCATGTGCATATTCTGCATGTGCATATTCTGCATGTGCATCTCTGCATGTGCATCTCTGCATGTGCATCTCTGCATGTGCATCTCTGCATGTGCATATTCTGCATGTGCATATTCTGCATGTGCATCTCTGCATGTGCATCTCTGCATGTGCATCTCTGCATGTGCATATCTGCATGTGCATATTCTGCATGCGCATATCTGCATGTGCATATCTGCATGTGCATCTCTGCATGTGCATATTCTGCACGTGCATATTCTGCACGTGCATATCTGCATGTGCATATTCTGCATGCGCATATCTGCATGTGCATATTCTGCATGTGCATATCTGCATGTGCAAATTCTGCATGTGTATATCTGCACGTGCATATTCTGCATGTGCATCTCTGCATGTGCATCTCTGCATGTGCATATTCTGCATGTGCATATCAGCATGTGCATCTCTGCATGTGCATCTCTGCATGTGCATATTCTGCATGTGCATATTCTGCATGTGCATATTCTGCATGTGCATCTCTGCATGTGCATCTCTGCATGTGCATCTCTGCATGTGCATATTCTGCATGTGCATATTCTGCATGTGCATCTCTGCATGTGCATCTCTGCATGTGCATCTCTGCATGTGCATATCTGCATGTGCATATTCTGCATGCGCATATCTGCATGTGCATATCTGCATGTGCATCTCTGCATGTGCATATTCTGCACGTGCATATCTGCATGTGCATATTCTGCACGTGCATATCTGCATGTGCATCTCTGCATGTGCATCTCTGCATGTGCATATCTGCATGTGCATATTCTGCATGCGCATATCTGCATGTGCATATCTGCATGTGCATCTCTGCATGTGCATATTCTGCACGTGCATATCTGCATGTGCATATTCTGCACGTGCATATCTGCATGTGCATATTCTGCATGCGCATATCTGCATGTGCATATTCTGCATGTGCATATCTGCATGTGCATATTCTGCATGTGTATATCTGCACGTGCATATTCTGCATGTGCATCTCTGCATGTGCATCTCTGCATGTGCATCTCTGCATGTGCATATTCTGCATGTGCATATCAGCATGTGCATCTCTGCATGTGCATCTCTGCATGTGCATATTCTGCACGTGCATATCTGCATGTGCATATTCTGCATGTGCATCTCTGCATGTGCATCTCTGCATGTGCATCTCTGCATGTGCATATTCTGCACGTGCATAACTGCATGTGCATATTCTGCATGTGCATCTCTGCATGTGCATCTCTGCATGTGCATATCTGCATGTGCAGATTCTGCATGTGCATCTCTGCATGTGCATCTCTGCATGTGCATATCTGCATGTGCATATTCTGCATGTGCATATTCTGCATGTGCATATTCTGCATGTCATATCTGCATGTGCATCTCTGCATGTGCATCTCTGCATGTGCATATCTGCATGTGCATATTCTGCATGTGCATATCTGCATGTGCATATTCTGCATGTGCATATCTGCATGTGCATATTCTGCATGTACATCTCTGCATGTGCATCTCTGCATGTGCATCTCTGCATGTTCATATCTGCATGTAAATATCTGCATGTGCATCTCTGCATGTAAATATCTGCATGTGCATATTCTGCATTTGCATATCTGCATGCATGTGCATATCTGCATGTAAATATCTGCATGTGCATATTCTGCATTTGCATATCTGCATGTGCTTATCTGCATGCATCTCTGCATGCGCATTTCTGCACGCATCTCTGCACGCATATCTGCATGCATCTCTGCACGCATATCTGCATGCGCATATCTGCACGCATCTCTGCACGCATATCTGCTCGCGTTGGCTGCACGCATCTCTGCACGCATCTCTGCATGCGTCGACTGCACGCATATCTGCATGCGTTGGCTGCACGCATCTCTGCACGCATATCTGCATGCGTTGGCTGCACGCATCTCTGCATTCATCTCTGCACGCATATCTGCATGCGTTGGCTGCACGCATATCTGCACGCATCTCTGCACGCGTTGGCTGCACGCATATCTGCATGCGTTGGCTGCACGCATATCTGCATGCGTTGGCTGCACGCATATCTGCATGCGTTGGCTGCACGCATCGTCCGTTTAGCAGTCTGCAGAAATGATCTTGATTATTATTATTCCGCTGAAATGAAATCACCCAAAATCAGTTTGCGCCGACGGCACGCAAACGATGACGGCTCAACTCTAGAAACATCTCAAAAAAGAGTCTAATAACCTTTAGATCGTGTAGATGTAAAATTCTAAAATTCTATGCAAACTTTACAACGAAAAAATTTTAATAAAAATTTCATTAGGTCTCTTTTTTATGCTTCCGACTTAAAAGTGTGTAGGATAGTAAAGTAAATATGTTTATAAGATCAAACTCGCTTTGATTATTTCTACCTAAACTACTTTTAAAAAGTAATTTTTAGCACCTTTGTACGTAGGACACTGACCAGAACTTGTGTCTAATAAAAAAATACATACAAGTACCTACGCAAAAAAAAAACAGTCAAAAGAACTGAAGTCAACGCCGCTGCCCGTGTCGGCACTTTAGTTTTCTAAGTAGGTACTCACATTCACATTAGGTGCTCCAAGCTAAGAACTTTTTGACAAATAACTGTTAGTGTCGTGTGCATAAAACTCAAGTGGGCAGTAAAATCCGGAATGTAGTTTAGCAAAAAAAAACCTTGTGGAGGTGTATAAAAGTTGTTTCTTATTTGGCAGACTTTGATAATTAACATGAATAATATACACCTGATTAACTATACGCACTTCAATTAAATAATATTATTCCACTGTCTGCTGCGTATTACATCAAACAGCATTTTGAATTGTTAAACTTAAATCTGCCTACATAATCTATTTTTCCGCAATTGAAACAAATATAAAAATAATGGCTAGCTGCATAACTTTGTATGCAAATGTTACGGTAATGATTGCAGTTTGTAATCTTACACCAAAGAATACAAAAAAAACATTTTCTTTCTGTTAAACTATAAGGATTTTAAGGACTCAACCGAACAAGACTTTTCATGAATCAAGGGAATAATCTATTTGAATGTAGGAGTGACTGGGTTAGATGAAAGCGTATAGCAAACTCTTGCGTGTGCAACTTTCAGTAAAAGTTAATTGCAAGAAGAACAAGGAAAATAAAAATATCTTTAAAAATCAGTCAGTAAATGTTATAAATTTTTACTATTAATCTTTATATTCCCTCTTCCACAAAGCTTGTCTCACTCTCTTCGATGTTTAATAAACTGCATGTGCATCTCTGCATGTGCATCTCTGCATGTAAATATCTGCATGTGCATATTCTGCATTTGCATATCTGCATGCATGTGCATATCTGCATGTAAATATCTGCATGTGCATATTCTGCATTTGCATATCTGCATGTGCTTATCTGCATGCATCTCTGCATGCGCATTTCTGCACGCATCTCTGCACGCATATCTGCATGCATCTCTGCACGCATATCTGCATGCGCATATCTGCACGCATCTCTGCACGCATATCTGCTCGCGTTGGCTGCACGCATCTCTGCACGCATCTCTGCATGCGTCGACTGCACGCATCTCTGCACGCATATCTGCATGCGTTGGCTGCACGCATCTCTGCACGCATATCTGCATGCGTTGGCTGCACGCATCTCTGCATTCATCTCTGCACGCATATCTGCATGCGTTGGCTGCACGCATATCTGCACGCATCTCTGCACGCGTTGGCTGCACGCATATCTGCATGCGTTGGCTGCACGCATATCTGCATGCGTTGGCTGCACGCATATCTGCATGCGTTGGCTGCACGCATCGTCCGTTTAGCAGTCTGCAGAAATGATCTTGATTATTATTATTCCGCTGAAATGAAATCACCCAAAATCAGTTTGCGCCGACGGCACGCAAACGATGACGGCTCAACTCTAGAAACATCTCAAAAAAGAGTCTAATAACCTTTAGATCGTGTAGATGTAAAATTCTAAAATTCTATGCAAACTTTACAACGAAAAAATTTTAATAAAAATTTCATTAGGTCTCTTTTTTATGCTTCCGACTTAAAAGTGTGTAGGATAGTAAAGTAAATATGTTTATAAGATCAAACTCGCTTTGATTATTTCTACCTAAACTACTTTTAAAAAGTAATTTTTAGCACCTTTGTACGTAGGACACTGACCAGAACTTGTGTCTAATAAAAAAATACATACAAGTACCTACGCAAAAAAAAAACAGTCAAAAGAACTGAAGTCAACGCCGCTGCCCGTGTCGGCACTTTAGTTTTCTAAGTAGGTACTCACATTCACATTAGGTGCTCCAAGCTAAGAACTTTTTGACAAATAACTGTTAGTGTCGTGTGCATAAAACTCAAGTGGGCAGTAAAATCCGGAATGTAGTTTAGCAAAAAAAAACCTTGTGGAGGTGTATAAAAGTTGTTTCTTATTTGGCAGACTTTGATAATTAACATGAATAATATACACCTGATTAACTATACGCACTTCAATTAAATAATATTATTCCACTGTCTGCTGCGTATTACATCAAACAGCATTTTGAATTGTTAAACTTAAATCTGCCTACATAATCTATTTTTCCGCAATTGAAACAAATATAAAAATAATGGCTAGCTGCATAACTTTGTATGCAAATGTTACTCAACCGAACAAGACTTATCATGAATCAAGGGAATAATCTATTTGAATGTAGGAGTGACTGGGTTAGATGAAAGCGTATAGCAAACTCTTGCGTGTGCAACTTTCAGTAAAAGTTAATTGCAAGAAGAACAAGGAAAATAAAAATATCTTTAAAAATCAGTCAGTAAATGTTATAAATTTTTACTATTAATCTTTATATTCCCTCTTCCACAAAGCTTGTCTCACTCTCTTCGATGTTTAATAAACTTCGTAAGTTCATTATTGGCTGCGTTCGAGAATAGCTTGTTGTTGTTGTTCACATGTTAAACAAGCATATCTGCATGTGCATCTCTGCATGTGCATATCTGCATGTGCATCTCTGCATGTGCATATCTGCATGTGCATATTCTGCATGTGCATATCTGCATGCGCATATCTGCATGTGCATATCTGCATGTGCATCTCTGCATGTGCATCTCTGCATGTGCATCTCTGCATGTGCATCTCTGCATGTGCATATTCTGCATGTGCATATTCTGCATGTGCATCTCTGCATGTGCATCTCTGCATGTGCATATTCTGCACGTGCATATCTGCATGTGCATATTCTGCATGTGCATCTCTGCATGTGCATCTCTGCATGTGCATCTCTGCATGTGCATATTCTGCATGTGCATCTCTCTGCATGTGCATCTCTGCATGTGCATATTCTGCACGTGCATATCTGCATGTGCATATTCTGCATGTGCATCTCTCTGCATGTGCATCTCTGCATGTGCATATCTGCATGTGCATATTCTGCATGCGCATATCTGCACGCATATCTGCATGCGCATATCTGCACGCATATCTGCATGTGCATATCTGCATGTGCATATCTGCATGTGCATATTCTGCATGCGCATATCTGCACGCATATCTGCATGCGCATATCTAAATGTGCATATTCTGCATGTGCATGTGCATATTCTGCATGTACATCTCTGCATGTGCATCTCTGCATGTGCATCTCTGCATGTTCATATCTGCATGTAAATATCTGCATGTGCATCTCTGCATGTGCATCTCTGCATGTAAATATCTGCATGTGCATATTCTGCATTTGCATATCTGCATGCATGTGCATATCTGCATGTAAATATCTGCATGTGCATATTCTGCATTTGCATATCTGCATGTGCTTATCTGCATGCATCTCTGCATGCGCATTTCTGCACGCATCTCTGCACGCATATCTGCATGCATCTCTGCACGCATATCTGCATGCGCATATCTGCACGCATCTCTGCACGCATCTCTGCACGCATATCTGCATGTGCATATCTGCACGCATCTCTGCACGCATCTCTGCATGCGCATATCTGCATGCGTTGGCTGCACGCATCTCTGCACGCATATCTGCACGCATCTCTGCACGCATATCTGCACGCATCTCTGCACGCATCTCTGCACGCATATCTGAATGCGCATATCTGCACGCATCTCTGCACGCATATCTGCTCGCGTTGGCTGCACGCATCTCTGCACGCATCTCTGCATGCGTCGACTGCACGCATCTCTGCACGCATATCTGCATGCGTTGGCTGCACGCATCTCTGCACGCATATCTGCATGCGTTGGCTGCACGCATCTCTGCATTCATCTCTGCACGCATATCTGCATGCGTTGGCTGCACGCATATCTGCACGCATCTCTGCACGCGTTGGCTGCACGCATATCTGCATGCGTTGGCTGCACGCATATCTGCATGCGTTGGCTGCACGCATATCTGCATGCGTTGGCTGCACGCATCGTCCGTTTAGCAGTCTGCAGAAATGATCTTGATTATTATTATTCCGCTGAAATGAAATCACCCAAAATCAGTTTGCGCCGACGGCACGCAAACGATGACGGCTCAACTCTAGAAACATCTCAAAAAAGAGTCTAATAACCTTTAGATCGTGTAGATGTAAAATTCTAAAATTCTATGCAAACTTTACAACGAAAAAATTTTAATAAAAATTTCATTAGGTCTCTTTTTTATGCTTCCGACTTAAAAGTGTGTAGGATAGTAAAGTAAATATGTTTATAAGATCAAACTCGCTTTGATTATTTCTACCTAAACTACTTTTAAAAAGTAATTTTTAGCACCTTTGTACGTAGGACACTGACCAGAACTTGTGTCTAATAAAAAAATACATACAAGTACCTACGCAAAAAAAAAACAGTCAAAAGAACTGAAGTCAACGCCGCTGCCCGTGTCGGCACTTTAGTTTTCTAAGTAGGTACTCACATTCACATTAGGTGCTCCAAGCTAAGAACTTTTTGACAAATAACTGTTTATCAACGAGTAAAAAGGCGTACATAGGAGCTTACGTACAAAAACAAAAAAATGAAACCCAATCTACAAATGAGAAAAAAAGTAACCAAACTGTAAGGTTACTTACATACAAGTCTGCTTTTATGCGGCAACAGTTAAAAATGCAACTTTTGATATCGTAATGTCCATTTATGGTTGTCACTAATGAAGACATTGGAATTTTTTTTCAGCGTCTGGTCATTTCATTCTTCAGTAATGTTTCATGGTTTTAGGAGTACGAAAAGGTTTGATGTTGGTTTACACACATAACGCATACCCACATTCACATGTTTTGCAATTCTTATCCACCCTGATTATTGCTATTTTGTTTTAATGAATCAATTTATCGGTCGCACGATAAATCAATGATTTGTAAAAAAAAAAATTGTTTTGAAATTGCGGCGTTCGATAATAAGCCTTGAAAAAAAATTGGGTTATTTTTTGTTTGTAACTTCTTTTTGACTTTAACGAAGTTGTAGTAAGGCCTCGAATAGGGATTGAATTCATATTGAGCAAAGAAGACTTTTTTGATTGCGAAGGAACTCAAAGGATCACCAAAGCGATTTCTCAGTTGTAGCAGATGCAGAAACGCTGTTGCATTTAAATGGCTGCGTCGACGTCGTTGTTGTTGCGTCAGTGTGGTAATCCCATTTATCGCTATAATTAAACTGCTGAATTTGTCACGGCCGACACTACAAAAGTGCTTCGGTTTAGGAAACGCTTATACTCAAGAAGTGAAGGACTTCAAAACCGCTGGTTCCATCAATGACAAGCTAGATTAAAGGTGGAAGAACGGAATACGATAATTAGTGGACACATAAATAAAAGAGAGGAATCAACCCGGTCAGAAGCTTATTTCTATCAACAAAAATACAAGAACCTAAGTTGGATTCATTGTTTTTATTTCAAAAGGAGACAAATTCAGACATCTTCAAAATATCACCAAAAATCGATTCAACAGAAAGCAATCCGGTTAATTTACCTTCTATCGGCGGTGAAGTAGGAGCTTCATCATCCCTTAATGACAAAACTGGTCTTCGTCGTTTATTCCCAAGAAAAAGTTTGTGATGGCAGAGTTAAGTTAACCTCAACATGGATGGGTTGAAATCCCAGGATCAGGCAAATCAGGCAAACTGCTATTTATTATTGTTCCCTCAGCAGAGCCTTAATATTAAAAGCCTTACCTTGAGAGAACCACTGATAGAAGGAAGCACTAGAACACCATCCACAAAAAACACAGTTTCGATTAAATCTTGTCTATTGCCAACCAAATGCATCACTCGTTTATCTGAAGCCTCTGTAAGGTGGTCATTTATACCGCTAGAAGCGTTGATTACAAAGATGATAGAATACCACTGCTCGATATCATCGATGATATTAATACTGAACCAAGTTGTATAAGAATAGGTTGGTTTAAGACAAAGTTTTTGTGAGAGTTTTCACAATATTTTCTTTTAATTGAAAGTACAACAATCTATTTTTAAATATTACATTTTTCTCGCTGCTGTCTGGTAGGCTATGCTTCAACGACTCCTCTAATAATAATTTAACTTTGTTTTTGCTAATCATGAATGAGAGCAGTTCAGCAATGATTTAAGTGTTAACAATTCAGCTAATTTTAGTACTAATTTTATACAAACAAAAAATGATACTTTGTATTAGTTTTCACAGCTAAAAAATAGAAATATTAATTAAAGTGGCATTCTACCCACCTTGAAGTAGGTATCTTAGGGACGCCTTCAATCTTTTTCAACTGGAAGTGGTGCTATTCGATGAATCGATCTACGTATCACACCTTTCTTCGATTTTATATCAACTACTCCGACATATCCATATCTGAGGATTCAACCAGCTTAGCTTCCTATCAGCCAGTTTAGTGGAGGTGCGTTGTCATCCCCAACAAGAACGATAGTGTCGATTTCAATATTTTGCGATGGAGGTTGCTATTGACACGTTTTTATAATTCGACCAGATACTCGCTCCACCATCTGTTCCGCAAAGTGCTGTTTTATTAACCACAATCGGTGTCACCTCTTCATTGCATACATCTTAAAGTCAGTGACCATACGGGTTCAACCATTGCATTCATAGGTCCACCCACCAAAAAATGCCTAGGGGTCAAGACTTCCTCATCACTTGGACCATTGGACATCGTATACATTGGACGTGAATTCAATATGGCTTCTATGTCCGTTACAACGGTAGACAGCTCTTCAAATGTAAGAAAAGCTTCACCAACAGTGCGAATTAAATGTTTTTTGGTTGAATTCATGGCACCTTCTCATAATTCCCCAAAATGTGGAGTCCTTGGGAATTATTGATGGAATTGAGTCCGCTCAATCGTACACTAACAACTATTTTGTTTTCCAGTTTGCTGGCCCAGGAAACTCTGTCTGAATGGCGAGTATTGCTACTAAAGGTTCCGGCCTAGTAAACAGGCTTATGGTTCAAGCCAGACAACAATTGGACGTTTTTTTGAAGTACGCCAAAGTGGAATTGGTACCACCAACCCCTGCTGCAGCTCTGGAAACTTTCCTGTCGCTAGCCCCCCTAGATTTTTGACTAAGGAGATGGCTGGCGGCCAAAAGCGCACTGCCACTCAAACAATGCAACAATTGGAAAACAGGCATTTCAAGCCATTGAACCATCATGAACCATACAGATATAGACATTCAAACAGACTATACCCCCCCCCCCCGTATATTGACTTCAATCCAGTGGCCCTAACAGTCTTTCCGACAAGAGAAAGCTGGGAGGAAAACAGGGTTATAAAAGGAAATCACATTTCCGTCTTCACGAAGAGGTAGGGTCAGGTATCTTCTCAGACTACCCCACCATGAATAGATCAATAAAACCTCCCGACTTCTGCAGTGTCTTTCAGGCAGAAGTACTTGCAGTGTGCGAAGCCGCGAAGCACCTAGCTACTCAAAACCTGATCAACAAAAATATTGACTTCTTTATAGACAGCCAAGCGGCCATTAAAGCTATCTCATCCATTATCACAAAATCCAGGCTAGTAGACAGCTGTCGCAGTAACCTAAGACTGCTCAGCGAAACAAACACAGTTAGTTTAACCTGGGTTCCAGGACATCGTGACATAATCGGTAATGAAATGGCGGATAAGCTGGCTAAAATCGGGTCAGCACTCGAATCCAGCGAAACGAACACTTCAGTTTTAAAGCCACTTGAGCAAGAAAAAAACGGAATCAAACACAATTTTCTAAAAACCGCCAATGACAGGTGGTCATCTTTAGAAACATGCCGAGTCTCTAGAAACCTTTGGCCAGATATTTCCAAGGAAAAAACAGAAGTTCTACTCCAGCTAAGCAGACCTCGGCTCTCTCTGTTGATTGGCACTCTCACGGGACACAACTCGTTGGGTACCCACATGATGAGAATGGGCATTAGCACATCCGACTTATGTAGAGGATGCCAAGATGAGGAGGCAGAGGAGGGATCATTCCACTTCCTCTGTGAGTGTCCTAGCTTGGCCCACACTCGGAAAAAAACCCTCGGAGAATACTTTTTCGACGAACTGGGCGACATCTCAAATCTCCCACTGAGCTACGTCCTGAAATTTACTCAGGGCTACAAGTGGTTCAGTGGGAGTTCCCTACCACAATAACCATCCCATCTACCATTTCCTCATCCTCTGATTTCCCGGGGAGCACAATTGGTCCTTGAGATCCCTGCTGATATTCCAGCAATTCGTCAAGGATTTGGCCGACTCATAACTGGTGGCCGTACAGGTGCATGGAAAAATGTTACCGTCCGTGATGCAACGTTGAACACATTGGTAACAATGGAGGTGTTATTTTGGTTCTATGTTGGCGAATGCATCGGAAAACGTCACATTGTTGGTTATGATGTATAAGAAAAGGTAGTTAATAAGCAATTTCCATAATTTTATGTGTTATTTTCGACACTTCCGCAAATTAGAAGTCGATCCTGTCTGCGAACGAAAACAATAAAGATCGCAAGTCGAAGAAGTAAAATCATCTAACTGATTACAAGCTGCAACTGGTCATGTCATCGCAATACAGATGTTGGGGCAATCCTCGCCTAGCAACGAACCGCTTAAGTGCTGGTATGAACCCTTCAGTAGATAAGTCTGACACGACTTCCAAGTGAACCGCCTTCACAAAACCTTCACCTAAACATTTTGGATTTGTATTTGAAGCAGTTCCAACAACCATTTACGACTTTCTTTGCCAATGTGCGGACATCCAGAACCTTTGTCGCACTATTCCAACTAGAGCTTGTGGACCTGTATGATAATTTTTATTATGCAAATCAGTCACAAGGTTTTTGACAAAAGCACTTGATTTAGGAAGAAGAATAGGGAATTTAACAGAATATGGTATGTCCGCATTCAGCAGACACCCACTCGAATGAGTTTGCATGAGTCACCATCAAGGAAGGGATTCAAATTTTTGACGGGACTCTAATGACTAGTTATTTCTCCTTTCTGCAATCTGTGAGTCTCTTCCTGAAAGTTCTTTTGTTGGATGTTTTAAAAACTGCGAAGTAAGGCATTATCGACCTCATTAATTTTGAGATATGAATCATAACGAAGCTCGGTCACCTCAAAGCCATCAGTTTTTTTCAACTTCCTTCGAAATAAGCTTAACCAACGAAGCGTGATAGCAAATATTCTGCAAGTTTTCTCGATACTTTTGAAACGCAAGATCCAATTTTCGAAACTAACATCTATACAGTTGTTGTCAAAAGCACTACTTTACATTTTCGTGTAGGTACCAGGAATGTTTCTTTCTACCGTAGAAAAGTCTTTTGTTATTCAACATAAAACTATTTCTGAGTCAGTTCAACCAAAAATATGTTCAAATAAATCCGAAAAGTTCGGCAATATATTTGCGATGAGAGGTGAAAGCATTTCCGCTGCACACAACTCCAACCGTGAGTTGACTTTGACCCATTTTCGTCAGCCGTCCATAGATAAATACAGCAACCGTCGCGTCGGCTCGTAGAAATGCATCCGAAAATCCATGAATTTGTGTTTTTTTTTTAATGGGAACTTTTAAAAAAGTGGTCCAAAATGAATACCTTGAGGAACACCAACTTAAGCAAGGGCTGGGTGCGGTCAGTATTGGCGAAAAAATGAACTTTCCCCAGTTAAGGCAGAGCAAGACGTACAATTCTTTTTTCAATTATTGACAAACACCAACTAAGTCAAAAATAATAGTTCACAAATGCTTGAATGAGAAACATCACTTGTTGAGTATTTAAAGAAATACAAATTCTTAAATAACTAGTTTTCAAGTTTGGTTCCATTCATACTTTTTTAATGCTCATTCTGGAGCCTTACATAACTCCTTCGATGAACCATCATATTTTTATCTCGAAACCAAAAATATATCATAACGTCCGACTATCACAATTGCCTCTATCTAGAGACAGGATAATGATTGGCATACAAAGACACCTTTCCTTCACTTGTCTTCAATAAATGCCTGCTTCAATGGAGGCATTTAATGGTACATTTGCTGAAGCAAGAGCCAGAGGCATCGTTCCTTTGTACCTTGGCAAAATAATTGAGCAATTCTTCATGTCTGACTCAAGCATTGTAAACACAACTGAAATGTGGAACGAATATCTTTGCAATTTTTGGTATGGACACAAGCCAGAGGCAAAAAGGTACGATTTATCTCATTCAATTTTTTGAAGCCTTGCTTTGATTATTTTTTGTTTTCTGTATTCATTAACAATACCCACTGCACCCACCTTCTTTGATGGAAAGGCTGAGTCATTCATTAAACAGGAGCACTGGAGCACTGGAGCACCCAGCCTTGCATTGGAATTTTGGTTTGAAAAACACCGATCCAACGCGTGTCGACACTGTGGGATTCGTTTCGCAAGTGCTAGATGTACCTTCAGCCAAATTTGTTAACTTCGTTGCATTTGTTCATTATTATCTTTGAGCCTATGTACAACTACCTACGTACATACGTACATATCTTTTTTGATTTTGAAGAAAAATTCAACACGAGGATTGTGACATTCCCCATCAATCAGTCTGTGAAATTCCGAGTGCTGTGTATACCTATACAGATCGCAAAGTGGAATGATCTACATTACATTAAATAATTATGAGCCCCACATATTGTCAGGTATATCAGAATGGATAAATGTGTTCGCATATCAAAAAAAGCCGATAAATTATTCATCGGTTTTTAATGGCATCATAAATAATGCAAGTTAAAGAGCTCATTTGTACGAGTTGGATAGATATACGATGCAAGTGTGTAAAATCAGACTGCTTTTTCTTTGTGCATTCTTTTGGAACCAAGTTGAGAGTAAATTGGGTTCCATTAGGTCTACTGAAACACTTAATTTTGGGTCTTGAGTAATTTTGCAGGTTTAATCGGGTATTGCGGTTTGACATGGAACTATCGCAACACAACTTAGTGATCTTTCTGCGGTTTATTAAGAAGAAATTGGTTTGGCTTTTATTGGAATTCCATTAAATGTGCTTAGTAAATCTTTGAACATGTACTCTGTGAATTGCATAATTTAGAAAGAGAAAAAGTAGTTGTTTTTGATTTGCAGAAATTGCTTGATTCTCGAATCAGACAATTCACTGTGAAGTGTGAACACGTACCTACACAAGTGAAAAAATAAATGAAACATGATCAAATGGTGATCAGTGCTCTAAATCGCTCTTTAAAAAAGAGTAGGACAGTTGTTAAGCCCAGTTCATCGGCGAATTTGTCAACACATTCATATTTAAAGGAACTAAGTCGGATCATATGCGACTTATTCTCTACACTATATCCAGTATTTGTAAAGGCAGACAAAAAAAAATCTCAAATTTGTGAAACTTGCCCTTGAGAGCTGAGGTCTTGAAAAAGAGCAACTGACGGTTTGGCAGATCATCGAAACTCTAAAACCCTAGCCATGGAAAAGAAGAATTAAAAAAAAAATGAAGTATCTCCTTCGCTATCTCTATCTCTATCTCTATCTCTATCTCTATCTTTATCTCTATCTCTATCTCTATCTCTATCTCTATCTCTATCTCTATCTCTATCTCTATCTCTATCTCTATCTCTATCTCTATCTCTATCTCTATCTCTATCTCTATCTCTATCTCTATCTCTATCTCTATCTCTATCTCTATCTCTATCTCTATCTCTATCTCTATCTCTATCTCTATCTCTATCTCTATCTCTATCTCTATCTCTATCTCTATCTCTATCTCTATCTCTATCTCTATCTCTATCTCTATCTCTATCTCTATCTCTATCTCTATCTCTATCTCTATCTCTATCTCTATCTCTATCTCTATCTCTATCTCTATCTCTATCTCTATCTCTATCTCTATCTCTATCTCTATCTCTATCTCTATCTCTATCTCTATCTCTATCTCTATCTCTATCTCTATCTCTATCTCTATCTCTATCTCTATCTCTATCTCTATCTCTATCTCTATCTCTATCTCTATCTCTATCTCTATCTCTATCTCTATCTCTATCTCTATCTCTATCTCTATCTCTATCTCTATCTCTATCTCTATCTCTATCTCTATCTCTATCTCTATCTCTATCTCTATCTCTATCTCTATCTCTATCTCTATCTCTATCTCTATCTCTATCTCTATCTCTATCTCTATCTCTATCTCTATCTCTATCTCTATCTCTATCTCTATCTCTATCTCTATCTCTATCTCTATCTCTATCTCTATCTCTATCTCTATCTCTATCTCTATCTCTATCTCTATCTCTATTGAGCAAGTGATTAGACGTGTTTTTAAAGCGATCCCCATATTTTTTGATTTTTACCCAGTTAAATCTAGAAAACTTACCAAGTGTGAATTGCTAAACAATAAATAAGACAGTGACTTTTAAATAAAAACTAGCAAAGTGCATCAAAATCCATTTTGAATAAGTTTATTCTTTTTATTTTTCCTCTAAATTCTTTGTTTTTACATACATATATTTTAATATTCTCTTTGTTACCAAATCCCATTAAATATGAATGTGTGCGCTCATTGTAAGGATAGGCTCCCATACGAAGGCGATTTTGCGCTTTGCTCGGTGTGCAACAGCAAATTGCACTTTGAATGCACCACCATCACCGAAAAATCATGGAGAACCATGGGAAAACCAAAAAAAGACGTGTGGAGATGTCAAACATGTAGAAATAATTCTATGGATGCCCAAGGTTTAGCTGCTGCTAGAGGCAACACATTGACTGTGCCACAACAAAATACACCTGATGGACAAGCATCAAAGAGAATTCGAACACCAAACAGCCCAGAAAACGTTCCCCAAAACCCTAATATAAACAACACAATTGTTCTTGAGGAGATTCGACTCTTAAGAGATCAAATGAAGGAAATAACAGCCAGCAACGATTTCCTAGGCACTAAGTTTGATGAGATAAATGCCAATATAAAAAAAAACAACAACCTCATCGAAGATTTCACGAAAGAAATAAACGAATTGAAGGAAAACAACAAAAAAAAAAAGATGAAATCATAGAAAATATGCAAGCACAAATAAATAATATGGAACAACAAATGATCCGAAACAATGTAGATATTAAAAACATTCTACCTACACCAAACGAAAATCTTATTGAAATTGTCAAAGGAATTGGAAAAACAATAAATTGCGAAATAAAAGACAACGATCTTACTGACATATATAGAACTAAACCGAGAAACCCCGAAAATTCAGTAATCATTGCTTCATTTTCGTCTAATATATGCAAAACACATTTTGTTAAACAAGCGCGCGCCACCCGACCCATCAAATTGAATGCAGTAATGCAAAACATCAACAAAGAGCTAAGCTCTGGTTCAGCCGCATCTCCGTTTGATAACACAATATATATAAATAATCAACTCACAAGCAGCGTTGCCACAGTGATACAAGTGTAACAAAAGTGTTACACTTTTCAATTATTTTATAGTTTTGTTACAATGTTACTTTTTTTTCCGTTTCGTTACACTTTTCCCGTAAAATTTTTTTTGTTTTTTTTTCGTTAAAAAACATTGAAAAGTTTAACTGGCAGCACTTTTCTCTTTCGAACCATTTGTATGTGAATTCTATAGTCTGCTTTTACATTGAGACGTTCTTAGCTCGACGACTTTCTCTTTTACCCTACAGCATTTTCGAATTGCGTCGAGCTAAGAAGGTCTCCATGTTAAAGCAGACATAGTAGGTTTGTTCGTTGAAGCCCTGGGGTTGCCCTAGGGTCGCCACAAAGCTCTTTTTTGAGAAACCTAAATTCGCCCTGAATGTCAAATTGAGTGTTTTTTGAGCCATAGGTTTGCCATAGGTTTTCCCCAAACTCGCCCTAGCTTTTTGCTGTGGCGATTTGAGGGCTGTCAAATGGCATGTGTTTTTATTTAAATGACAGGGATGTGTGGCGATTTGTGGTTTAGCGTTTTTTGAGGACTGGAAAACCCAGGTTTTTTTGACAACTCATGGGGTTGTCAAGAAAACCTGGGTCAACCCTGGGGTAAGTTCAACGAACAGACCTAGTATTTTAGAGGGAACGTACCTAGTTATGCGCCGTTAGGGCAGCAGATGGCAAAGTAGGTCTATCTATTGATGAAAAAAAAAATGTATAAAAACAAAAATGAAATTATTTTATACAGAGCTATGTCAGATTAAAAAGAGGTTCGATTTTACTAATGAAAAATTACAAAATATTGCGCTTCTAGATCCTGGAAAAATTGTTTCTGAAAGCAATTGTATCTTGCCACTATCAAATAATTTCCCGAATTTGTATGATCCCGAAAAAAAAAGAAAAAAATATGCACTGAGTTTAGAAAGTTACAGTTACAACAAAACTTAAAATATATTGACGACATTGAATTAATTTGGGGCCTTGTTAAATCTTTACAAAATCCACAAAAAGAGAAATGTTTGAAAATGTTGTACAATTTTCCAAAAAAAATATTAAGCTTACTTCACAGTTCCGCTACTACGAAACGTGTTTTTTCTGAACTTCATTAAATAAAAAATAATAAGGCGAACAAATATGATTTAAAAACAATTGAGGCAATAATATTTGCAAAGCAAATCAAAGACTTGTACTTGTAAGACTAATGAGAAAAAATGAATTTATTACATTTTCTTAGTATGTATGTATGTACATATATAAAAACGAAATGTGATAAAGTGTTCCCAATAAAATTTTTTTTTCTTTTTTTTTTTTTTAGTTAAGAAAACATGTTTTTATTATTATTGTGGTTTTTTTTCACTTTGTTACATTTTCTTTCCATTTGTTACACTTTTTGAAAAAAATTGTTACACTTTCAAAAAGACCTGCGGCAACATTGCTCACAAGACAAAATAAACATTTACTGTGGCTAACAAAAGAAAAGGCAAAGCAAGTGAACTGGAGATTTGTGTGGGAGAGTGCAGGCAAAATATTGGCATGAAGAATGAGAGCACACAACCGATTGTTATAAGCACCGCTAATGACGTGAACAAATTAACATCTACATAAACACGCATAATGCGTGTGCGTGTATATATAGATACCAGTGGCGTGGCGTCCATATAACACGATTCCTATCGTCTTACCTTTTAAAATTTATCCCTTGTTCATAGAAAAAACCAGCAACATAAGACATAAGTCTACAACTAAGCAGTCAACAGCCTATCTTTACCCATACGCACAATGTTCTTCAAGCTCTTTTAAATTTGCGAGGTACACACACAATACACATTACACAAAGCATACACAAAGCATTGAAAATAGCCGCGCAGAACATATTTTGTGTTTATCCCTGTCTTTCCTACGATATACTTCCACGATATACTTCCACCCCGGTGTCGCTTTTCAATACACGTTCTCTTATTGAAAAAAGTAAGACGATAATTTTTGTCTTACTGCAATAGTGCAATGTCTGCTTGGAAAAAATAATACAGTTTTCGCCTTCGAGTAATGTACGGCGAATTCGCTTTTATTTTACTGTTTTGTTTTGTTCTACTGATCATTGTTTTGGATTATTTGCAAGTTTAAAATGAATTTTAAGTAACATGCATTTGTAAAAACTGTGAAAAAAATCTAAAAATTCTGAAAATTGTGAAAAGTTAACGTAGAAGAGAACTGTTTTGTTTTAATTATTTAAATGGCTTTGCTAAATGTTGAGTGTTGTTTAACTGATTACCTTTTAGAAGAAGAAAATCTAGTTAGAAAGTTAGATTTTTTACGTTGCGTTACTTAAAATTTTATTTTATTTTCTTGCATTCCCACATAGGCTTCTTTTGAATACACTTTTTTTTATGCTTTGGCTCATTGTGAATTTTAACTTAAATGACTTAAAGTATAGAAAAATTGGATTCGATTAATCCACGTTTGGAATTTAAGGTACCTTCTACTTATTCCTTATTGATTTGTGTAGGTGAATTATTTTTCTCGACTTACATACATACATACATAGGGTGGCGCTACAGAGCGAGGAGCCCCTGGGCCTAGCGCATTTCTCACAACCATGCCTTGTGAGGAAATGGAGGGACCTACAATTTTATGCCGGATCCGAACGGCTAATTGAGAAAGCGCTTTTCATGGCATGAATTTACTAACGGAGGACTTGCCAATTCCTCGCGAAAGGCGATACCCGGGGAAAAACATTTTTTTTGCCTCTGCTGGGATTCGAACCTCGAACCTCTGGGTTAGCAGGTGGACATGCTAACTATCGCACCACGGGTACCACATTTTTTCTCGACTTACCATTTGAAAATATCCACGCCACGCCACTGATAGATACACAAAATTTTAACAACAAAAATGGATAACACAAATGGAAACAATGAATTAATAGTCAACTTAAATTGTAGGGTAATACATGGGTTTAACGGCGTTAATATAAATGAATTAAAAAATAATAATTGCTGTTGCTTATGTTTTAACATAAGATCGTTGCGGTTACATTGGAGTAACTTTTGTTTAAATATAAGTCACTTTTTAAGTAAACTGAAAATTATCATTCTTGTCGAAACAAATATTGATGATGAGGAAAATGATTTTTATAAAATAGATGGTTTTGATATGGAATATTTAAATAGAAACAAACAGAGAGGTGGAGGAATTTTGATGTTTATTCGGAAGAATTTAAATCACAAACGAATACCTTCGGTTACTGTATCGTATGAAAATATAAAAATAAGCTACACGGAGAAAAATATTAGAAAATACGTTGTTGGAATTTACAGACCACCTGGATTTAGTAAAAGAGCATTTATTGAGGAAATAGGAAATAATCTGGGACAAATTGGAAGAAATGAAGAAATCATAGTGATGGGAGATATGAATATTAATATTCGTGAAGCAGAATCAAGCTATGTGAAGGATTACTTGGAGATGCTCGCCTCATTAAGACTTGCGAATGTAATTACTGAATATACAAGGGTAGATCCGATTAACGGAACAAAATCAGTAATTGATCATGTCCTTGTAAGCGAAATTGGTAATGAAATTAATTCTGCTGTGATTGAGAGCGGCATAACCGATCATTATCCAACTTTATACTACACTGTTACTACATCGACGTCAGAAAATCACACAGTAAACACTTATTACATATGTAATAACAAAGTGAATAATCTCATACGTGAAGAAAACTGGGAGGAAGTCTTAAACGAAGAAGATCCTGATACTATGTATAATAAACTTGTCAACAAACTCGATGATATATACAAAAAATCAACTTTAACTAGAAGATTCCAGAACAAAAGAAATAATTGCCCTTGTACAACCCCTCATCTCATCGATGAATGCAGAAAACGGGATGAACTATATAGAAGGTGGAAAAATAATAGGAATAACAAAGGCTATGAAATGGAATACAAGAGATTCCGAAATAAAACCAATAAAATGATTGCAGCTCAAAAATCAAATTATTATAAAAATCAGTTTATACAATTTAAAAAAGATCCTAAAAAGACGTGGGGATTAATAAATCAAATACTAGGAAGAAAACAGTCAAATGTCGACGATATAATGGCAAAACATTTTCCAACCACTGCAGTACAAAACTTGTCAAACGAATGTGCACTACTTTTCGCTACGCAAATATCGCAAATTATTCACCACTGCAGATTTGTCACATCGAACCATACGAGTGATGCAATAGAAAACACAATATTTGCTCGTCCTACAAATATACACGAAATGCGCAGCATGGTAATGTCTCTTGGTGAAAATAAGTCGCCAGGAATTGATGGAGTTAGAATAGCTGACATCAGAAAAAACATAGAAATTTTTGCTCCAATACTATGTAAACTAATCAATTTAAGCCTGACACAGTCTAAAATCCCGTCAACTATGAAAACTGCTTTAGTAAGGCCAATATATAAAGGTGGAGTTAAAAATCAGCTTAGTAATTACAGACCAATTTCGATACTTCCTGCAATTGAAAAGTGTCTAGAAGGAGTTATATTGGCAAGACTACAAAGTTTTATTGATAAACACTCGCTCATAGATAAAAGTCAATACGGATTTCAGAAAAACAAAAACACTGGAAAACTGCTAAGCGAATTTGTGAATTGTGTCAATGAAAGCTTAAATAAAAGTCACCATGTCCTGGTCATTTTCATGGATTTTAGTAAAGCCTTCGATACTCTAAACCATACAAAACTGATACAAGCACTAAACAGGATTGGAATAAGAGGAGTAATGGCTGATTGGATCATGGACTATTTGCACAACAGGTCGTTTGTGGTCAAGATTAAAGACGTGAAGAGCGAGAAAGAGTACGTGGAATATGGTGTTCCTCAGGGATCTAAACTTGGTCCGATCCTATTTATTCTTTACACTAACGAATTACTTCGCGTTTTCAAGAAGGGCATTCCATTCGCCTTTGCTGATGACACAGCGATTGTTGTGACACACCGATCTTTGGACATGGCGACGATGATAATGCAGGAGGAGTTCAATGCTGCAGTTAATTGGTGTCACGACAATGGCTTGGTCATCAACGCCTCCAAGACTAAGATGATGCACATACGCAGCCCACAATTCAAATCAACACAAAGCAGAATACTTGTGAAGAATGATGAATGTCCCAACACCCCAATCAAAACTATAGAAATTGTAGAAACGTATAAATATCTTGGAGTGATCATCGACTGTAATTTTCTATGGAGCCAACACATAGACAAGCTGCGCATGGACCTTAAAAAGGCCTTATATGCACTATCCCATTTACGATATTATACCACGGTTCCTGTTTTGAAACAAGTATATTATGCTTTAGTGGAGTCTAAGCTTCGGTATGGCATACTTGCCTATGGAAATGCAGCAAAAACTCACATTCAAAAAATACAAAAAATACAAAACTCAGCACTAAAACTGATAAATAATGGATATTTGCGAAATAATGATTGCACATTTAAAACTCTCAACGTCGAGCAAATTTTCAAGATGACCATTATACTGGAGTACTATGATGACAACCGATTCATCCGACCAATCGACCATATGATCAACACCAGAAGACGCGCTCAAGGAATGCTCAAATTGCCCTTCAACTACAATCTATACGGAAGACGTCAACTACTATACAGCGTTCCTTCAATCATCAATGAATTACCTCGACATTTAGTAAATATTGAAAATTTCAAAACCAGAAAAAAACAGATTAAAAATTTCTTTTTAAACTCAAATGAGTAAAATCATAATTATTTTTTTAAAAAACCTTGTGTAATTATGTAATATCACGTAAAAAACTTGCTTTAAATTTAATTTTTCTTTGAAACACAATCTCCTGCAGACAAGCCAAAAGGCTTCGCGGGAACTTATAATTTTGTTAAAACTTTTTCATAAATAAATAAATTAAAGTCTAAAGTCTAAAGTCTAAAAGTCTATCTCTATCTCTATCTCTATCTCTATCTCTATCTCTATCTCTATCTCTATCTCTATCTCTATCTCTATCTCTATCTCTATCTCTATCTCTATCTCTATCTCTATCTCTATCTCTATCTCTATCTCTATCTCTATCTCTATCTCTATCTCTATCTCTATCTCTATCTCTATCTCTATCTCTATCTCTATCTCTATCTCTATCTCTATCTCTATCTCTATCTCTATCTCTATCTCTATCTCTATCTCTATCTCTATCTCTATCTCTATCTCTATCTCTATCTCTATCTCTATCTCTATCTCTATCTCTATCTCTATCTCTATCTCTATCTCTATCTCTATCTCTATCTCTATCTCTATCTCTATCTCTATCTCTATCTCTATCTCTATCTCTATCTCTATCTCTATCTCTATCTCTATCTCTATCTCTATCTCTATCTCTATCTCTATCTCTATCTCTATCTCTATCTCTATCTCTATCTCTATCTCTATCTCTATCTCTATCTCTATCTCTATCTCTATCTCTATCTCTATCTCTATCTCTATCTCTATCTCTATCTCTATCTCTATCTCTATCTCTATCTCTATCTCTATCTCTATCTCTATCTCTATCTCTATCTCTATCTCTATCTCTATCTCTATCTATATCTCTCTCTATCTCTATCTCTATCTCTATCTCTATCTCTATCTCTATCTCTATCTCTATCTCTATCTCTATCTCTATCTCTATCTCTATCTCTATCTCTATCTCTATCTCATGGTTTTATTGGTTTGAATGCTATTGATTTTAAAAAATTAAATTTTTGTTGTGTGTGTATGAATATTCAATCGCTTCGAAAAAATTGGAATTGTTTCATGGCTGAAATTCAAAGCTTTATAAGTTATTTAAATATAATTGTTTTAACGGAGATTAACATTAATGAGGAAGAAAATTGCCTGTATCGCATTGAAGGTTTTAATATGGAGTTTATGCATAGAAAAGGATCTGGGTTAGGAGGAATTGCTATGTTCATAAGGCAAGATATATGCTATGAAAGACTTTCTACGGACGCATTAAGCTACGACAGTCTCAATATAAAAATAGAAAATGATGGTGGAATTAAGAATATTTATGGAGTTTATAGATCGCCGTCACTGAATAAAAACTTATTTATTGAAGAATTTGATGAAATTTGTAAAATCGACAAAAGCTCAATAGTTCTGGGAGACGTTAATATCGACGCCCAAGATTTGGATAACTCTGTTACGAAAAAATTTCTGGAAATGATGTCCTCGAAAGGCTTAATGAACGTGATTAAAAAGAGTACCAGAATAAACATGACAACAGGAACCGGCTCATTGATTGACCCCTTGTTTGTTACACTTCCGGAAAACGATATAATTTCAGCTGTAATAGAAACCGATATATCTGATCATTTTACAACCTTTTACGGTACTAAACAAAATACGGAACAGATAAACACAGTCTGCAAACCACTAACAAAAATTAACCAAGAAAAGGTAAATCAACTTATACAACAAACGAATTGGCAAGAAATGTATGAAAATGAAAACGATGTCGATCAAATTTACAATAAGTTTGTTGAGAAAATGAAGAATATATATGCGAATTCAACTGAAGTACTTAAAAGGAAAAAACGTCAAAACAAAAATTGGATAACGCCATATATACTAGAGCTTTGCAAAAAAAGAGATGAATTATATAGAAGATGGAGAAATAATCTACGAAATGAAGTATACAAGTCTGAATATAAAAGATATAGAAACTATGTCAACAAAAATATACAAATAGAGAAGTCAAACTTTTACAAAGCAAAATTAGCGAATGTGAAACATGATCCGAAAAAGACTTGGAGTGTTATAAATGAACTACTTGGTAGAAAAAAACCATCAATTGATGAAATTATTGAAAAAAATCTTTGTACTCAATCAAACACTGCCATTGCAGAAGAATTTGCTATGCTATATTCTACACAAGCATCTAAGATTGCACATATATGCAGTAAAAAAACTTGCTATCAACCGAGCCAATATATAGCTCAAACAATATATGTAGATGAAGCTGATGAAACAGAAATTAAAAATATACTATGTAAACTGAATACGAACAAAAGTCCAGGAGTTGATGGAATAAGAGCGTGTGATATTAAAAATAATGCGCGTTGCCTAACACCAATTATACAAACAATTATCAACAGAAGTCTTAGCCAAGGATGCATCCCAAAATTTCTGAAAACGTCTGTTATTCGTCCCATTTATAAAGGAGGAAAGAAAAATGAGATTCAGAATTATAGGCCGATTTCAATTCTACCCGTTGTGGAAAAATGCTTGGAAGAAATTGTATCAAAACGCTTAACCAAATTTATTGAGAAACATCGCTTGATACAAGCTAATCAGTATGGGTTTCAAAAAGGCAAAAGCACCGGAAAACTTCTTGGGGAATTCTGCAACACGGTTAACATGAGTCTCAATAAAAACCATCATATTTTGGTTATGTTCGTGGACTTTAGCAAAGCATTTGACACGTTGAGTCACGAAAAACTGTTGGATGTTCTGTACAAGATTGGCATTAGAGGAACTTTATGGAAATGGATGGAAAGCTATCTCATAGGAAGAACTTTTAAAGTTAAAGTTGGAAGCGAAATGAGTCAAGAAAGGGTTTGCACACAAGGTGTACCACAGGGTTCAAAACTTGGTCCAGTTCTCTTTATATTATTTACAAATGCGCTACTTCAAGTTCTTAAGATCAGCACCGTTTTTGCATACGCTGACGATATAGCAATTGTTGTAAGACACAGGTGTCTAACAACAGCTATTTCTATAATGCAACAGGAGTTTGATGAAGTTGTTCGATGGTGTCACGATTTTGGATTGGTAGTGAATGCCACGAAAACGAAGCTTATGCATATTCGCACACCAAGTCAGCAAGAAGAGAGAATATGTATCTTCTATCAAAACCCAGTGTGCCCAACGTGGGAAAAAGGTGACCCAATCGAAATTGTAAAATCCATCAAATATCTGGGAGTTACAATAGATGACCACTTCCTATGGCGCGAGCATATCGACAACATACGGATAAGTATGAGAAGTGCTATGTTTGCCCTCTATTACCTTGAGAGATACTCAACAAAAGATGTCCAAAAACAAGTTTACTTTTCGCTGGTTGAATCCCGCTTAAGGTACGGAGTACTTGCATGGGGAAACGCTTCTAAAACACATACAGATAAGCTTGTTAATCTGCAACATAGAATCATCAAAATAATTGATAAAAATAACCGTTATTTCAAGTTTCTGAGTGTAGGCAATATATTTAAGATGACAGCAATACTGGAGTATTACGATGACCGGAGATTTCAACAGCGTATTTCGCACAACATAAACACCAGGAGACGAGCGCAGGGTCTACTTGAAATTCCAGCTGTTTACAACAATTATGGAAGAAGACAACTGGCTTTTACTATACCATACATTCTAAATCAACTTCCAACAAACTTAAAAAATATCCAAAACTTTAAAAAACGCAAAAAATGTATAAAAATTTTCTTTTTAAACTAAATTTGAAACTAGATAATTAATTAATTAATCAATTAATGTAAATTACTCTTGTTACTGTATAAATCTCAAAAAATGCACATAAATTCTTTAAATTAACACTTTATACCTCAATTCAATTCAAAATGTTCTTGAAAATTCAAACACCCACAGATAAGCATAAAGCTTCGTGGGTAGCACAATCATTGTTAAAAACTTTGAATTGAATAAAAAATCTTTGTAAATCTAATCTAAATCTATCTCTATCTCTATCTCTATCTCTATCTCTATCTCTATCTCTATCTCTATCTCTATCTCTATCTCTATCTCTATCTCTATCTCTATCTCTATCTCTATCTCTATCTCTATCTCTATCTCTATCTCTATCTCTATCTCTATCTCTATCTCTATCTCTATCTCTATCTCTATCTCTATCTCTATCTCTATCTCTATCTCTATCTCTATCACTTTGATTGCACCACTATCACCGAAAAATCATGGAGAACCATGAGCAACCCAAAAAAAAACGTGTGGAGATGTCAATTATGCAGAAACAATTCTATGGATGCTGCTGCTAAAGGTAACACATTGACTGTGTCTCAGCAAAACACACCTGATGGGCAAGCATCAAAGAGAATTCGTACACCAAATAGCCCAGAAAACGTACCCCTCTCTCTCTATCTCAAAAAAGCTTACTGAATATTTACACAAAAATGAACTTTCAAAATATGTATTCGCTTCGGTAAACTCTCAATAACCACACATTTATCGCAACTTAGTGTTTTTTGACAGAAGCTGCAATAAATTTCCAACTTCATAATTTATTCATAACGCTGTCAAAATAAAAGGTCACACTCAATTTGTAAATGACAAATGAATTTGCATGCTTGAGTGACCCTAACTCCGAATTACACAATCGCATACGCAGCTTATAACTAATTTATGTCTCTTTTGTCTTATCTTAAAGGCTGGAAAAATCATTGTCGGTTATTATCGAACTAATGCGTCTACAAATTAGATTTGAATAACAATGGACAGTTTAATTATGAGGAGTTTGCTTGATGATCATTATGCTCATTCATTCGAGAAAAAAGAATATGTTGATCTTTGAATTCACAAAAAGGATTAGTACAACTCAATGAAACTCGAGTAGGTCATCATCATCATGTGTGTAGTCTTTTTTGTTGTGCGTTTTGAAGGTAAAACGATGACTTAGCCAATAAATCGAAGAAGAATAGAAACATAAACAATACAAAGTAACAGAATGGTTTTGTTTACATTTTCACCACATTTACACACGTTCTCTGATACTTATCGACACAAATAAACTTGAGTGCTGACAGATTGCTGAGAGAACGTAAGAAAAGCTTTTGCATTTAAGAAGCCACAAAGAAAGAAGCTATGGTCAGCCAAGTTCACCATAATGATTAGTTACAGCAAGTAGGTATTTTACAGGCAGAAGACATCGCTATAACATTCGTTGCCAGAGAAAAAGGACGAAATTTCTTGGTCTGGCCAGAAGTCCTTAGACGATAAAAGTATGTGTTTAATTTAATTTAGAACTGTTTCATTTAAGACCATACTACTCTTACTTTCTGTTCCTGTTCTGAATATGAAGGCATAAGTTGGAATGAGGAGATTGATATCGTTGCTAGACTCGGTTAATAACCGCAATTTATAGATCCAATGAAAGTGTTCAGGAAATCAATATGAAAAACTAAGTGGCACGCTGAGATATGTAGCTAATAAAATGATCTACTTACTCTCGGAGGTCCACATTTCGAATCTATAGAGTGTTTTTACACGAAGGAACAGACTGAGATGAATGAACTTGACATTGAAGCAGTGAAGTAAGTGAGTTAAGGCCCCGGCCCATAGAACGCGGTGCGTGCGTGCGGCACCGCTTTCAACTGACAGCTCGATTAAATACACACGTTCTTATGAGAGGTGACCCATAAGCACCGCGAGCAACGCGCCGCACGCGCCGAGTAGCCAAACTTCTATTTTGCCGCGGCTCTCACGCGGTGACAGAAGAGAGACATGCGCAGTCACAACCAATTTGAAGTTTTTTCTTATATGGAAAAAGTGACAATGGGCGCGTTCAAGAACCTATCGGATAGCCTATCTCGGATAGCCGTATCTTAGATACCTTTTTGAACGATCGACAACAGACAACAGCTGTGAAATATTAAAAGTCGACTTTTGAAAACAGAAAAACATTCAAAATATCATTGCTAGACGATTATAACTTATTTTTTTCGATTTCCCACACGTAAACAACAACAACAAGCTATCCGGATACGATTCTTGAACGCCCCCATTTTGACTAAATTTATCTGTCAAAACACCGCAACGGATTCTATGGGTCACCCCTATCAGTTGCGCGCGGCAAAACCCACCGCATCAGTTGCCGCGCCGCTTCTACCGCACGCAACGCGTTCTATGGGTCGGGGCCTTTATGTGTTCCCTCTTTTTGAAAAAAATGGATCTAAAGCTCTTGAAGAGAGTTCACCAGTCCTATGGACTTAAGTCGTCGGAGTCGAAAATCATTTTTGCTTGGGTAAAGAGTGAAGTCAGCCCAAATGATCTTCCAGTAGAAGTAAAAGTACTTCCTTCCTTGATGACTAATCTTATTCAAAAAGAGTACCGTGAACTATACTTTTTGAACGAAGTTCCTTATGGCAGGTAAATTTCTATATTGTGTCTGCAGATTCAAAAATTAATTCCCATTACAAACAAAAACAAAAAACCATGTGTCAGCGAAAAAAGATTTTGCCAAATTTTTATTTTTCAAAATTTCCCGACACAATTTTTTCTATAATAACGACGATTGAAAATACACCAAATGAGAATTCCTTAAGGCGGAAACACATTATTTTCTGAAGACAATAGAAACGCAAGCGTCGTAATTTCAGTCATGAAATTTCGGAGCAAATTTTTAAAAAAGTCCAGTAAAACAGAAAAAAAAGCTTTTACCTTTTCTTTAAGAAAAAGTTTATATGAGTAAAGGGTGCGTCATCTTATAGCTTCTTTTAACCTTATACCTTAGATTATTTTGACTCTGACAGCTGCTCCCTGCTATGAACTTATGACAGAAAGTCAGTATCATACCTCACTCCGGACCGAAGTAAGTCGCTGTTAATCGCTTGTTAATCAAAGTTAAAAAATGTTGAGCAACTAATTCCAAAGTTAGTACTGTGTGTCAAAACGGTGCGTTTTTTGAAGAGGTTTTGGTTGAAGAGAAACACCCAGCACATCGCTGTTAGAAAGCAATTTTGTGTAGAAAGTGATTTTAGTAAACAACTCCCAAGGTCATGTCGTACGTTCTACACAGACTGGAAAGTGGCTGCTGTAGCCGAGAGTGTGAGACTCAATCCACGATCACGTTTCTTCAGTTTGATACAGACATGGACCACTTTTAATTGGATGCCCGGATCTTCAACTTAACATATTTCTACTATTTTTTGTGGGGACTGTAAAGGACCGATGCTATGTTGAGAGATTTTTGATTTTGCGAGGAACTGGCAAGTCAAGAGAATTAAATTGCCATAAAGAGCACCATCTCACTTAAATAAAATAAAAAAAAATGAATTTTGCATCAAATTGTATATCCTTGGAATGTGCTAGGTCCCGAGATTCGCAGTTTTGTTGCACCTTCTTTTCATTTGCTTATTAAAATACAAATTTCAAATCCATGGTTGTCTGGAGTTTAGGAATCCGAAAATGTTTAAAAGAAAAAAGTGGAGCAAGCCCTGAAAAAATTGGAGCGTCGGAGTCGATTTTGTTTTCCTTCAAAAGTGGAGCAAATTTGCTCCGATCGAATCAAGGTTTTAACGCTGGTCAGTAGCAGGGGTAGAGTGTATACGATAAAAATGCAAGACTTAAGGGTGTATTCTGGTCTAGAGACATGAATTTCAGGTGATTTTTGAAGTGTTCTAAGAAAAAGGCAATTAATGTTTTTAGTATCCATTTTTTTTATTAGTTATTTATCAACATTATAAGAATACAGAAAAAATCAAAATATAAAACAATTAAAAATTCCACAAATTAGCTGATGAAGTGGGTAGTTTAAAAAAAACGGCACCTGACCATACACACGATTTCAACCCTAATAGTAATATGAAAAACAAAATTGATTTTTAAACTAGAATAATGTAGCTGTCTACTATAGAAAAGATTGAAATTTTTTTTCACAAAATGGCGACTGCTGAAAAAAAGAGCAATAGATGTACCTCCTTTTTTCAAGTAAATCGGTTCAGTAGAACCTGATAAATCGTGGGTATCGTTTTGAAAAAGACAGTTTAGAGAAAATTCGCGTTTAAATTTTCGTGTAAAGTGTCGTTCCGGCCGAACCAGTTAGGATGGTCGTGTTATTATATATTAGATTACTGATTTCTTAAAGATATCAGCATGTAAAGACCAACTTAAATATCTTCATTTTTAAAAACAGTTTATAATAATTGTTCTGTCTTCTGTGTTAGTTTATAAATCCTCTTGAATTTATGTACTTACTCATGCGATGCGTTTCCATCTTAACATGGAAATTAGAATACAAATGTTTCTATCCTATCGAATATCTTTCGAAGCGCAACGTATTACGGGTTCATTGCTCATTTGGTCCTGGGCTTAAGGATACGAAATTTCCCATTTTCTGTTTTGTTATGTATTTTAACTGTATTGTTTGTCATACTCGTATCTCATATATATTGAATTTTTTTTGACAATTTGCTTTGTTTATTTTACAACAAGTCATTTGTCGTTTTTATTTAAATACAAAATCTAAACTAAAACAACATGATAAACTTGAAGATGACATCTTTTACTAGCTTGAATTACTGTTCGGCGAGTATGTGGGCGATGGTGCCTACTTTGTTTGGGCGAGGGTCTGAGAAAATTTCCAAGTCAAACTGAGATGCTTTCCTATCTCCACTTAAAATAAAAAATTGCGCTTCGAGGATCTGTACATTCAAATAAGGGATTACCCCGACCTTTTCAGTTCCAACAAATGTAACTACGAGCGTCAATATCCCTTCAGGGGTGGTACGCTTTCATATGTCTGGAAAACAATGGTCATTTTCTTCTCTCTTTTCAGCGTTCAGCTCCGAAACGGCTCTTCGAAGTGGAGGTGGCAAGAGCCACATGTGTTTTTGGGTCACTATTTTCCGATTATTTATGAATTTTTTAACCTTGCGGGAAACGTGGACCATCTCTGCAAAAGAATTGGTGTCGAAAGTGATTAACAGTTTACACAAATTGCTTAACATTGTTTTTCGTCACTTCCATGATCTCCCTATCTGTTCTTCATAACTCTGACCTTGCAGTCAGCAGTTGAACGGTGATATAAAAGTCGCAGAAAGACTCTTTCGAGTCCTGATGATGTTTGTCGAGTTATCTCTAGACTCCTGAAATGCTCAATCAGCGCATTCTTCCAGGTCAGCCACAAGGTTTAGTTTCAGAAGTACCCAAACCCAGGTTTCCATTGGCACATTGATGAAGTGGTGGAAAATAAATTATGACCACTTTATCCTATGTTCTAAAATTGTTCAATAAACCACTCAAAATTTGAATGTTTAGTTCCATCATTTTCATTCTTTCTGAGATATTTTACTCTCATCGCGCGTAGAAAAGTTTCAATCTAAAATACAATTAAGAAGCTATTCTCCACTGTTGGAGTTTTATGTAAAGGAACTTCGTTCTTAACAGGTGTCCCATAGCACCTGTCTTTTTTTCCAAACAGTGATGCTTTTTCGTTTTCTTATGACACTATTCAAGAAATAATTTTTATTTGTAGCAAAAAGTACTGTAAAACAGCTATCGTTAGTGGAAAAACTGTGTCTTTCTCTAAATCGATTTGATAAATAATCCCACCAAGAAAAACAGTACGTTAAAGGCCTTTTGGAGTCGAACACTTCCAATGATAATTCACCTTTCGTATCGATGTAATCATAAACCGGAACCAACTTGTCAAACAATAAAAACTCATTCATTGGCTATGCTGAATGAATCTAAAGTATAATTTGCAACATCATTTTTCCCTTTGTTTTTCTTTTCGGAACTTCAAACTGAATGAAACCATGAGAATTCCCCTCACGTTACGCTTTTTGTCCACAAAAATAAAAAAAACAGTCTTTGTTTTCACTTAGATAACAGAGAAGATATGCTCGCCCATCGAGTATAGTCGGTCAGGTCATATCTGGTCAATAAAATGTGAGGTAGACCAATTAAAACAGTACATCAACAACAACAGAATAGTGATTTAAGTTTTGATGTTGGCATTTCTTGAGATTGTTACAAATTATTCTCGCGTATGTGGTCAGCTCTTTGAACAGACCAGTCTATAAAAGTTTGAAAAAGAGGTAAGTAAAATAAAATAGAAAGTGATTTGGTGTGTCTATACGCAGTCATGTGATCGTAGAGGTACGTGCGTCGATCGGTCGTGGCGTCGTCGTCGTAGGGGGCGATTTACCGCCTCTGTGGTATGCGAATAAGTACCAATACTTGCCATTGGGTAACCACGACATTTATACTCGTAAGCGAACCAATTTGAAGTCTTTGAAATAAGTTCAGTCGTTTAAATTAATATCTAGCAATTGATTGTGTGTTTTGTTGATTTTTGTTTTTGTCTGATTTTAACGACCTATTTATTACTGTTATGGTAGAGCTATGGAGTATAGTTAAGTAAGGTGCTTATGGCTTTTAGTTTCGTTTTAACTAAGCCAGTTTAAGGCATAGCAGGAACAATGTTGTCACGTATTCTGGGATACGAGAGAGAAACTGCTACATGTCTAAAGATTTTTCATATACGATTGCTCAAGTTGTTGACAAAGTCTGTAAGCAGACAAAATCTATTTAAGAGATATGAGGCGTTAAGATAACAATAAGGAAAAAATAGAAACTGTTTTCTTTGTCGGAAAGTCCTTTCCTCAATTTTAAGCTTGTTGAAACCGATACGCCTTGTAAATTGAAAACTCAAAGAAGATACTCGTTTGTTTGACCAAGGAAAGTCTAAAACAAACACGCTTTTCAGTTTTCTAACCATCGTTTGAAGTTTGTGCGAAGTGCTTGCTGCACTGCTAATAAGAATAGTTCTATCCAATCGCTTTTGTACATCAAGATTCATCAAAGTGTCACTTCCTTAAACTTGTAACGAAGCGTTACATTGAACTCCCTGCTTGCTCCATGGCATTTTTTGAATACTTCCCCAAATAAACTGGAGAGACGGCAACTTCAACTTTAATTAAAGAACTCACTTCTAACATAACTCAACTTGCCCGCAGAACAAAACAAAAACTACAAACTGTTCTACCTTTGCCAGCAGCAAAATTCTACCCAAATCTCTAACTAAGATTACATGGATGGCGCCTTAGACTCAGAAGTCATCCATCGTAACTTCGCCGCACCTCAAATCAAAGACACAACGGCTTTTCATCACATATAGCTTATGTCATTCTTAAGTGGCAGCTTAATACGTAACCATAGCGCATTTAATTAAACACAAAAGCAACTTGAGCCGAGAAATCTTAGCCAATGAATCTCAATTGAAGTTTTATTTGACATTTATTCTTCAGTTGCAAAAGTTATTCAGTTATCGACTTACACGATTTGAAAATGTAATCAAAGCAATTGATTAGAATGACTTTTAATTTATTTATCAGCTGAGATTCAATAGCTTCATTAGGAGGCATGAACAAAAGTTGTTGTTATATTTTTTTAGATGCAAACAAGCCACCCTTGATGAAGCTATTGTGTTAAATTTGCGACTTTGACACCATCTGCCAGAATAATGAAACCAGATGTGGTGATTTGCCAATTGAGGTTTAGTTACAAATGGCTTGTGATGCAAGGACACACATTGTCATTGTCAAATGGAGATGTAGGCTCGTATAAAGAGAGAAAAGATAAGGCTTTTTGTAATTCACGATTGTGAATTATATTGGGGAATTGCCTTTGAGTATTGGTTCGCGTTTGAAGCGAAGTTATTTTCTTCAAGTTTTAACGCCAGCTCTTTTGTTTCTTTTTTCTTTTTTTTTTAATTAATCAGAAAGGTGACTTGGGTAATTATAATAGATGTTTGAGCTTATGTTTATGAAAACCCAAAAACCCATATGCTAATGGAATTGATTTAAATTGCACACAAATAATTTTTTGAGATGCAGCAGTCCTCATCTTGAAATATGTAGATGACAATGATTGCAGTTCAGATTATGTTAAATGCTTTGAACGAAAGCAGAGCATTGAAAAATATTCAGGAATAGACTTCAATGTGCAAGAACTAGTAACAGATCATCACTTACTAATTTTTTTTTATAATAAAGGCTCATATTAAGCGGTTATGACCACCCTTATAATGTTATAAAACACAGTGCGAGCATTTACGGAACTATGAGAGGATTCAATTGGAGACACCGGTGCACACTGATTTTGAATTTTTGTTATTTTTAAGCCTTGAATTCATTGTTATCCTATGTAACAATGCTGTAAAGGTCAGAATTCAATTGAGTTCATTATACGCAACAGTTCCAGTTCCACATCAGAAGAGCTGGGATGTAGATTTGGAAACGATTGTGAAAAGCTGAGGGTTGACTTGTCAGCAAAACAATTAAGAGTATTGGAAGTTTCAGATAAGAGATCATTAATGAAAATAAGGAAGAGAGTCGGAGACAAAACGGAGCCCTGGGTCACACCCATTTAAAGGTGAGTATCATAGGAGGCAGAAAAAGGATTCAAGAAAGCAGGAACACCACAATGATGTTTTATTCCTAAATACTCTCGGATTTGAAAATAAAACTAACCTCTTAATGTCTCAAAATATCACAAGTATCATGTGAAAGTTTTTTACTTAGAATACAGCATCTAGTCACGTTGTTCTTTAATCATTGCAAACCTAATTCTTTTAATGTATATTCGTTTTACCATTGCATTATGCACAGTAATAACTCAATGATAGTTTGTAAAAAGTACCCTCACTCAGGACTTGGCTTATACTTGAATTTTTACATTTATGTAAGAGAAAGCTTACAAGTAACTTTCATTACATTTGGTACACTGACGGTTCAAAAACTATCAACGGTGAAGGTTCAGGAATTTTCGGTCTCATCTTCAAATTATCTATATCCCCCTTGGTAGCCCAACAAATATCTCTCAAGAGAGATAATAGCTAAAGAATTATGTTTAAGAGAATACATTAGGTTTCTCCGAAGATCACGCACTATGATTTGCTTTGACAATCAGGCAACCCTAAAGGGCCTGTCCTCAATCAAAATCGAATCCAAACTAGCTTGGAGCTGCCTAACTTGTCTATCTCGGTTAGCCACCCACAGTAAAATAACTCTTTTCTGGGTGCCTGGACATGAAGGTGTACAGGGCAACGAGGAGGCTGACTTACATTTTATGTCAATGCCCTTCCATAGGCAGATCCAGACTAGGATTCACTAGTCCCCTTGACATTATAAACATATTATTCATTATATTCTTAGACGACCTCAACTTCGAATGAACAACTTTACACTTAACGTGTTTAAACCTAAGAGAACAGCACAAAAAGTGATCTTTCTAGTCGAAGTGTTACTAAAGGTATAGGTGATCCACCTTCGTCCTATCTAGTGAATAAAGAAATAAAAAATATGAGAGAAAGCTTTGATTCTGTTTTATCATTGACTTAGTTATAGCATTGCAAATTTATGTTTTGATACAATTTAAGATATACGGACAATGAACCTAATTGATACTGCATGGTTTCGATCACTGTTCAATTTTTTACATTTGGGAAGCACATTTTAATTCGAATAAGTGTCTGAAATAGGCATGTCGGGATCAGAAAACGGGCAACACAGGTACTTAGTCTTTTTTGAAATAGTACGGTACCCATAACTTTCTAAAACTTCTCAATTTACATTTGGTGCTCCTTTGCAGTGATGGAGGATCCTCGCATACGGTGGCTTCATCGCCAGATGAACTTTGGTGTTTTGTTACAGCAAGTATTCAAGGACTGTATTAAAGTGTAAAGGACTTAATACGCTTCCTTGGTTTATGCCTACTGTGACTTTTAAGTCTTCAATGATCTCAGTTGAGGCTCTTAAGTTCGTCATTGTTCTTATTGTTTGAGGGCAGTCCATATTAGATCTTGCTGTTGTCGATCGAATGTTTTTTAAATTCAAACAGCACAACTTGCAATTCCATTAAGAAATAATGATGTTATTCCCCTCAAATTTTTGTACTTTGGATTATTGCATCTGTTGCTGACTTACCAGTGACAGACCGGGACTGGTAATCAGAAAGATACCCACTCAATGATCTCCAAAATGTGCTACATGAGCTTGATCAAACTGCAGTCGTGGCCACTTCGATTGTCGCACTTCCACTTGTATATACATTAGAAGAAAGTAATTTTCCTTCCATTGCTTGGCTTACTATGGCCTCCTTCAAGGTTGGAGATGACAATTGTCAGCATTATAAGCCCAGTTACTTCGTTTTTTTTTCAGAAATAGATCGTATCTTGTCTGACTCAGAAGCTCTGTCTTTTTTGGAGTTCTGGGAATCCAACTTACTGACTTCTACTAGCTGGGTACTCACCTTAAAATAGTTTCTACTCCCATACAGCTCCCGAAAAACTTTCGATTTTTCAAAAATTCTGCCGAAAAGAAGGGTCTGCTGGGCTTCAACTTCACTCAGTAATTCATCTTTGTTTCATTTCCACAAAGTATAGGTATCGGTTTGATGAACATGGTACTCAACACGATTAGACCATGTGACATACTTATGATATCTTCGCTAGGAGGGTTCCTGGTACAGTATCACATACCTCAATGATAATTCCCATAATCATCATTTATCTTCCCAACATCTCCTTTGAAATCGATGCCAATAAATATAATCTCCTCTTTTTGGATATGTCTAAGAAGATTGTAAAAACTTTTTCGACTTGCTCACAACTAATTAGTGCATATTAGTGACAGCATTCTACACCTGCTTTCCTTGCATCACCAATTTAAAAAATATCAAACTGTTACTAGGATCTTCCAAGTAGGTCTTCGGCAAGCATGATACGATACCGTTTTTATCATGATCCGTTTCATAGTAGAACATCTTATAGGCTTTTGTTTTATAACATCCCAAAAACGGGCCCTGTATCCTGTATACTGTCATATCGTTTCATGGACACACAACTTTCGTCCCACTTTATCTACTATCAATGGTAACTAGCTTTGCCAAAACAATGCTTCTAAGTACGTACATAACTCGATCTTCAACTTACAGAGCAGAAAGTTTTTAATTTATTTAATAAAAATATGGAACTTGCTTTAAGTATGTAAGTTTTATTAAATATCGAATAGATGCAGAGTGCGAGAACAACATGCGGTCGGGTGACGAGTCAGGTAGCTCGGGCTGTTAGAGGAGGAGCGACCTTCGCTTCACAATACCCTCTACTGTTGACCTTTGGTATGGTCAGGCAGTTGTTTCGGGGAATTCTATTGTTTCTTTTGAACGCGCCTGGAAACACCAATTAATCCGTAAGTTATTACAGTTAAAAATTTTCTCGTGTTGAAACTTTAAAGTTTAAACGCAATTATCTCGGAACTATACTTTTTCAAAAACTGCTCGTGTTGTAGCTCAAAAAGTTAGTAACCGATTTAGATGAAATTTTGAGTGATTACTCTCAGTAATATTATCAAAAGGATATACCTAGAGTTTGAAAGCTACCGTGTATATAAATAATTTTTCGGGGGTCAAATATGTCGAAAAAATTGACGAAAAATTTTGGGAGAATTTTGCACTTTTTCATTCTATGTCAGGTATATCCTTCCCCTTAATATGTCAGTAAAAGAACGAACTTTGGTAAATCTTTCTCAGATCAACCGAAAAAGAGTGGCAGTTTTCGATGTCACCGGAAACAGTTGTTCGGAAAACTTCAATAACGCCGCCATTTTGTTGGTCATCGAATAGATAATTTTTTTTTTTGAATACTGGGCAGCTCTAATTAACAATTCTCCTAATTTTGAAAATGTTTGGGTGATTTTATTCCCTTTAAAAAAAAAATCCCCAAAAAACATGTTTTTTACGCTCCAAGTGGTCTCCCCCCTTACGGGATAAATGTAACTAAAGCAAAAATCTAGTGATTATGAGCGAAGATTTAAGTAAAATGTTGCAGACTTTGCTTCTAGACACTTGCAACTTTCGATTGCTATACGTTGCGTCCATCTCATTTGATTAGATTCTGAATAAGTAAACTAAAATAAACTTATAGCGAGTTGATTCCTTGCAAGAGAGTGCTACTGTTCAACTTTAAACTATTCGCCTTCATGAAAGCAACGATAAATTTAGCAAAATTGATTAAATAGTTTCGAGAACTTTTAAGCCTATCGACATATTAATGTCATGTCAAGGAGCATTTAAGCAGAACAGGCCATTCTTTCACCTTCTCTTCCATAAAGCTCATCAATGTGAACATTCTCTACCTACTCTAAGATTAATTTTTTTCGAAACCAACTTTGAATTTTTTTCAGTGTATTACGCGCAAAAATTCCACTCAAGGAAAACCAAATAATCAAACTCATCAAAACCGAGACAACCGACACCAATCACAAGTGGAAAATAAATGCAGGCCTACCAGCCACCGAAAACCTTATTCCAGTTCCAGTTTATCCATTCACTTCCAGTGTACACCACACGTTCACACAACTGCCTGCAATGCTAACAACCAGCAGCACCAAGTCCTCAACAATAACAAACAAACAAACAGTCAGACAAAAAGAAAAAAACACACAAAGAACCCGCTTCACTTCACTTTCGAAAAGCCACCTCACACAGTGTAATAATCTCGCACCCAAACAAAACAACATCAACACAATAGAGCTTTTAAACCACATGACTCGATCTTACTGCATCTTAGTCGAAGCTAATCCATCAGATTACAATGGATCCTTACGAGAGCTCTCATGGTTCTCTTTTGAATCGCAACACGATTTTTTCTTTGACAGCCACAGAAGCTTGGTAGACATGCATCTTGTGACTAACGACGAAAGGGGTTAGGGGACAAGATCACCAAAAAGGTATAGCAACACTATAGGAAAAGTATCTATACCTCCAAAGTATCTGCCAACATCAAAGCTTACCATAGCTTCCAGTAAGCCAGCAAATTTTTTGGCTGACAACTCTTTTATACATTTCCACTGTATGTTGGTGTCGGTGGGTTGGCTGCGGCTGCTGACAATCTTCGATGGTTACTTTGAGGATTTTCTTCACTGACTCGGCTGCCAAGAAGTCAGTTAATTGTTGGACATTCGCTGGTATGGTTGGAAAGTAAAAATACTTTTCACACTCCTCCGACATATCAGTTCTGCTTGCTTGCTTGCTTGCTTCGAACAACGCAAAACAAAACCGTTTAAATTGTCGTGGCGTTGCGCGCGCGCTTTTGGTTGCAAAAACAGTTACAATAATTGAGGAAGCCAATATGATAATAGTGTCGGGCTAAATAATTTTTTAACCTACAAAAAAGGAAGTGTAGCCAAAAATAATAGCAATAAAAAAGAAGAGAAAGATAGTTCACAACCTGACCGTCCAAAAAGAAAAAAGATACACCTCAAAGGGAAAGCCATCACAAAAGTATCTCAAAGTGCTTGTGTTGAATTTGAATATAAATTTGTTTTCTGTGTTCATTCAGAATAAGAATATTTTGTTTTATATTAAATAAGATACTTTTGTATCTCGAAGATACTCTTGTATCTTCTCAACGAACTTCGTAACTGACTGGCTACATAGTTTGTTACGCGCGCGCATTTAGATCGTTCTTCGGTGAATTTCGAATCTCTGTGCGTTAACCTTATTTGTTAGTTATTTTTATCTGTGCTGCCATAAGTGGATTAATTAAAAGCCAAACCGACATCATGATTTTAAGGTAAGTCAGGTAGAACTTGGCCAATTTTTTAATTAGCTTCGCTTAATCGCTATATTTGTTCATTGCGAGTTTTTTTTTCTTTTTTTGGTTTTTGTTGATGACAGTTTTTGAGTTTTTCAAATAGTTCATCGCACATGAGGTACCGTTAGAGTGAATTAACATACAGGTGACACTTGGATTCTGGGTTGATTGAGCCAGAGATAGGTTGTGTAACCACAAGCCGCAAAGGCCTTTTTTTATTGTTTTGTTTTTATGTGTAAACACTTAACAGAACGAACGAGAATGAAGAACAGAATCTATCTGTGGTACGTGTTGAGTTTAAGATCTTCGAGAGAAGTTAGTTTGTCAGTTAGTCAAACGCTGATCATATTTGCTCGATGCGAATGGGGTCAATGTATACATCTAGTCGTCTGCTTTATTGACGTTTACGTGCTTAAGAGCATTTTTATTTTTTTATTTCTTATTTTTATGATCGGCTCACAGCGGTTGCAAAGGTGATAATCATGGAAATCAAGAGAAGAGTGTCAGTGTTTTTCTTTTGTTACCCTAGTGTCGAGGAAAACTACTGAGTGTGATGGGTTGGTAATCTGTTCACAATATGCATTCGAAATGAAATCGATTAGTAGGTCACGGTGCCAACGAGACCTGCATTTTAATATTATATTTCTTCTTTTTCTCCAACAAAAAGACGTATAGACAGACGTCTGGAAAAGAATTGCACCTCCTTACCTAGTGTGCTATTTAAGTCGACGCGCCGTGCAAATAATCACCACATCAATGTGTGGCAATGAAGTAACAGAAATGCAGAAATGCATTGATTGTTTAACAAATTGTGAGTCAATATTGGTGTCATGTGAGATAAATGATAAATCAAGCTAAAGTTGGAATATTTAATACGGTCAGTGACCCTTGGAGTCTGGGTCAGGTATTTTTATTATTCTTGTAATAAAACATTGAATTGATTAACTGAGATAGATATTTCGAATTTTTGATTTGGTCAGTTAACTGGTTTCGAGGGAGGGAAGTCACTGTTTAGATTTCAGATTGAACTGAAGTTAATGCTTAAAAATGTTCGTCCAAATTTCGTCTAAGAGGATTTGGTTGCATTTGTACACTGTAATGCAGGTGAATCGTAGTCCCTAGTCGATTTTAGCATGATGCAAGTTCTCTACCAGCTGAATTTCATCAGTGGAATTGGAAGTGAGAGGGGCAAGTACTGTGATGGTTTAGATTGCGAATTTCACCAGAGATTGAAATTCCGTTTGTTGCATCCTAGAAAGAGTTGCAATAAAACCTTTCATATCTGCAGCATTCAATAATAATTAACTAATCATACATATTTTTCCATGGTACTATAAAAGAAGTCCCTTGAGCACAAGAAGACTTGACTGTGGTCTGTGATCTCGATTAATATACTCCAACTTTGGGCAATGGGCTTCAAAAAATCTTATTTTGAAAGATTTATCTTTATTGATTCGGTGATGTAAGGTTACAGCAAATAAGACCTCAAATTAGAATTGAACAGGGATCTGAAAAAGAACTTACGATACGAAACACTTTTAACGAAATTTCATATTTTCAGTTCATTTTATAAGAATTTTTTTAACTTTCGTTACTTGTTTGTTTGTCTACTGTAGCGATCTTAACTCAATTACACAATTTATAGAAATTGGTAGTTATTAAACAATAAATACAAATTTGGTACGAGAAAGGCTTGAAGGATAAGCTACGACTGAAAACCTTCATTAAAATTTTCATATTTTCAGTCAAAAATTTGAAGAACCACTTAAGTATTTTGAAATTATCTTGAAATATTCTCATTAATCAGAAAGTGTTTACTTCTTTGTGCCTTGTACTTGCCCTTGCAGCTACCAATCACTTATGAGTTTATCTACAACACTTCAACAGGACACATATATTCATAGTCAGCCTCAGTGTGGATTTCAGAGACAGTACCTACGGGATTTTTGAAAAATTACACATTGGGCATAAATATGGAATCTAAGTACCTCGCTCTTATAAACCCCCGACTTAACTTAGTGTGTTGCTTTGAGGTAATTTCCACATGTTACGGCAAAAATTTGCCAATTTCGAATGAATAAACGAGGAAGCTATTATTACATCATGAACAGGCAATACCCGTGGGAAAACAAAGTCCGGTTGATTGGGACATAGAACTTAACCCATCTAATGGTGTAACAATTTATGAAAGAACAATTTGAAAAGTTATGGATTACCAATTAAATTCGTGTTTTTCACTGAGCACTTTGGCTCATTTAATGAATTTTTAATTTAGTTTGTATGGGACTTATTAAAAAGATAACACCGTACAAATCAAAATAATTAAAACTGAACAAAGGGTATTTGGGAGAGTAAATAATCGAAAAAGTCTTCTTACTTGCTTCTAGACCCAAAGTGTTTTCACCGACCAGTCTTGAATTTCAAAATTCCCACGCGAGAGCCACTAACTCTTAAAAAATAACAAAAATTTAAATTTATCCTGAATAAATAGGGAAGAGAAAATTACTTGATTATTTATACAAAAAGAAGCAAGTAATAAACCAATATCTACTACAATTTTAGTTGTTGCTTGATGCTCCTTGCCATGTGTTTTTGAATAAGTCGCTCAAAATAAAGTAAGCAACAGCACTAGAATTTTTTAATTGAAACTACGATTTTCAAATCACTTCAGGGATCTTCAATTTTATGCCAATCCTGAACGACTAAGTTGCAAAGCGTTTCTCATGGCAGTGTGTAATTATAGTTTCTCCCAACCAGAAGCAAAAATGTTTTTCCACGGATATCACCTTTTGCGAGAAATTGGCAAAGTCATCCGTTAGTAAATTTGTTGCCATGAAAAGCGTTTTCTCGATTAGCCGTTGGGAACCGGCCGGAAATTGTAGGCCCCCTCCATTCCCTGACAAGGAATGATTGAGAGGAATGTTCAAGGTCCTGGAGCTCTTCGCTCTGTTTATTTTTATTGTGTAATTACTTTCAAAGGAGTTGCCAAATCGTCGCGTAAGGCGATACCTGCGAATTCTGGAATCCTGGATTCGAACCACGAACCCTTCACGCAACAGTTAAATATTCTAACCATTATGCCATAGGCACTATACTAAAACAAGGAGCTACTATTTTCTGATGGTTATACCCTAATCCATATTTAGAAGCTCGTTCGCCATTTATTTTGAATTTATGAATGGATTAGATGGCTCTATTAAAAAATATAAATGTAACTAACATGTTACACTACACTAACACTACATAAAATTCCTGAAAAGTAAGCAAGCAATAGATAGGGCTACTTTAACAATGGGTACAGAATTGTAGGCATATTTTTCGATAGAATTCGTTTATACCGTTAAATGAGGTTTACCCACCAGTTCTTGATCCAATAAAATTAAAATTTTTGGACGACCTTAAGCTCGTATTATTGCTCAATTCGAGGCTATTCCATTCACTACTCACCGCAGACTTCAAACCAAAGGTACCGCCATCGAATCAAATTTCGGAAGGGCCAACTTCTTTCTGGTTTCCATCATACATCGTAGCTTCTTAATATGATACGCGTATCTAAGTAGATTAAACGTCTTATTTCAAAGATTAACAAAACACTTTAAACGCTAACCCTGAATAATTTTATTATTTTTTCCGTTGATGTACTTTTGTAACGTACACCTTACACGCATAATTCTTCAATAAAATCTTTATTGCTTTTGCTGCAGAGCTACAGTGCTCCTATTGTCGGCTTCGTTAATGGAAAAGAAAGAGAAGTCACTATTTCTGATATAAGCTCCTTTTGATTGAATTCTTTTTTTGGTGTGAAAAATCTCACAAACAATTTTCAAATCATTAGCAACATATTTTTGGAGGTTTTTATAATGAATTATATACCATTGTTTTGGTTCAGCAATAATTTTTGAAAATTTGGAACCATTCATTTGTTTGCTTTGAGCACAAAACGGTAGATTATTGTGTTCATCATTTAGGGAAAGAGGACAATCTAAGTCTACTTCAAAAATATATCCTATCTCAGAATCCTCGGAAATGTCACATTAGGTCAATGTAATTCAGATTATAACTTTGCTCCTATTTGATGTGCATCTCCTTTTTCTGTGGTCACATAGTAGGATCCAATCACAAATTTTTTTCCTTAGACTCAAAGTAGGAGTTCAATTTTCAAACTTTGAGATTCCGTTAAACTTCAATGGAAGCTGCAGGTCAGCCAAATCGATTCTCATATTATTTTTTTCGATTATTCTGCTGCTTTTATTTCTGCTTATGTATGTTTGAGGCTTTTCGACGTGGGTCTTTCATTCTGAAAGTGGAGCAGAAAGTATTGCCAACTTAAAGCAGTATTTATCCTCTTTTTGTACAGTTATGCATGTTTTTTTCGCTAGTAGAACGCTCGGTAGTTCAATATACCTCGAATCATTTAATGGGGTATACTTGTTTATTTCAACATGAGTTGTTCTCAGCGAAGCCAATCCTCCATATTTTTTCCTGAAACTTCCTTCATATTCTCCAAGATCAGTGTTACAACCCTTTCTTTGAAACAGAACTGCCCGGTACAGAACAGCACGTTCCAACCACCCTGTTTAGAGCTGCCCTGTCTAGAGCTGTCCGGTATAGAACTGCCCTCTGTGTAGAAGATTCATTCAATGTACAGAACTATGAAAATTCGTCCAATTGATGAGAATTAGGAAAATTCCGAGCAACTCTTATCAACAGCATATACAAAATTGTCCCCCAAGGTAAATATCGGGTTGAAGACAAAGTTAGAATAAGCAAGTTCAAACGCGTTCTTAGGGGCCAGTTATAGCGATCAGGAAAACGAATCAGGAAAAATTTTCAAATAGCAAATGTTATAGCAATCGATGGCAAATCACCAAAGAATTTTTTGTGCCCAAAAAAGATATAATGAACAAATATTTGCTGTTTAATTTGTATTTTTCTATTTTCCTGTTTCAATTCCATCAGGAAATTAAAAAAATTCAATTTTACGGCAAAGTATTTGTTCAATTGAACATTTTCTTGGCAAAATAGATTCTCTGGGCTGTTTACTATTGATTGGTATAACATTTGTTATTCAATTGTAACAAAAATATAGTGATAACTAGCTGAGCCGCCCGGCTTTGCTCGGGTCTGTAGTTTTAAGGTTCCCGTTCTCGTTTTTCCTTTTCCGTGGGAATTCGGGGATGAAATAAAAGCTTTTTTACTGTGGGACTATGTGGCATCTTAATGCTGAAAGAATTTTTAAAATCTGTTCAGTAGTTCCTTAGTTTCCGTTCCCATTCCATTCCTGTTGGAATCTTCCGTTCCCGTGGAAATATGTGAATAAAATATTATTCTATATCACTGAGGGATAATTTTACATTCTAGAGCAGAAAGAATTTTTGAGATCGGTCAAGTAACTTTAATGTTCCCGTTCTCGTTCCTGTTTCTGATCCTGTCGGATTATAGGGATGAAAAATAAATTCTAAGTTACTGACAAAGGGTAAAGGGGGATAATGTAGCACCCCTAATGTTGAAAGAATTTTTGAAATCTATCCAGTAGTTTCTGAGTTTCCGTTCCCAACCCCGTTCCTGTGGGAATCTTCTGTTACCATGGCAATAAGTGAATGAAATGTAAGTCTATGTCACTGAGGGATAATGTAACTTCCTGGAGTTGAAAGAATTTTTGAAATCGGTCAAGTAACTTTATGGTTCCCGTTCTCGTTCCCGTTTCTGTTCCTGTGGGATTATAGGGATGAAATACAGTTATAGCTACTGATGAAAGGAGATAATGTAGCACCCCTAGTGTTGAAAGAATTTTTGAAATTTGTATAGAAATTTCTAGTTTTATGTTCCCAACCCCGTTCCTGTGAGAATATGGGGATCAAACCTTGACAGGAACCATCTCTGGACTAAACTATGTCTGCGCTGAAAATTGCATAAAAATCCGTTGGGTGGTTTAGGAGCTTACCCCGGACATACATACATACATACATACATCCTATTTTATATATATAGATTAATTTTGAAAATTTTTCCTGATTCGTTTTCCTGATCGCTATAACTGGCACCTTAAAAGGCTATTGGACAACCCAAATTTTTGAGATATCAAAATTGAACGTATAACCAATCATGCAACATATCTACTTGAAGATTATAGTGGCCAACATGTCAACGGATGGTTCTATGAAAAAGAATTGCAAAAGACACAATTTCCGAATTTCAACTTGTTGAAAAAGTACTCGAAAGTATAGAAGGAAAGGCATGTGTTAAATGACTTGGCTTATCATCAGCTAGCAATTCATGTATCAATAAATTACCACAAATATAAAAGAAAACTTTTTGCCTTTTTTCCCTTCAGAAGTACATATAACTTAAAGTCATATAAACCATCCATCCAACCATACATTGTAACCCCAGTGAATTGTAATATCAACGTCATAATAAAGGGTGGTTATATTTTAATGAATTGAATAGAATGTTTAAGGGCAAATGTTGATTTTCAATAAAACACAAATTATTTAGGAAATTCTTATCATTTCTTTTTATTACGATTTAATGTTGGTATGGCTCAATTATGTATAGAATAACGAAATATCGGCCGAATGGCCGCCGCAACTTCGCGGAACACCTCCATACGATAGTCTAAATTTTCGATAACTCTGAGGTTCTATGCCGTTAATGTGCCGAATTTTCTCATCCTTTAGCTCTTGAGTTGCTGCTGGCTCATCGACGTTCACATTTTCTTTCAAATAACCCTGAAAAAAGAAGCCTGACGGTGTCAAATGACATGATTTTATCGGCCAATTGAAATATCTCCATCACGTGAGATAATAATAAGAAAATAGGGTGGCACTACAGAGCAAGGAGCCCCTGGGCCTAGCATTTCTCACAACCATGCCTAGTGGGGGGGGAATGGAATTCCATTCCCCCTTAACGTGAGATAACACGGCCAATAAACTTGTTTCGCAAAAGATCCATGTTTTATCGTCCACATCCATATCTTCCAATTCGGGCCATAAAAAGATCGTCATCATCTCACGATAGCGAACACCTTTCACAGTAACTGCCTGGCCGGCTTAATTTTGGAAAAAACGGCTTGATGATGCCCTCAGGCTTTTCGACCATCTCTCTTGGATTATCTTTCGTGTGGCAATTCTGCTGATTTTCTTCGAAAATTGATTTTCCATTCTCATAATAAGCCTGAATAACTTTAACGCTTTGCTCCATTGTTCAAATTAAGTAAGTCTGAAATTGAGAATTGTCAGACGAAATGCAAAAATTGCTTTTTTTTTTTTAAAGAAAAGAGGAGGCTTATATGCTATATCCGGTCCATTGTACTACCAGAGTAGCAGCCTTCCTTTTTTTGTGTTACAGTAGTTGGAAATAAGTTGCTAGTAATTTCACATATATAACCTCAAGGCTGGCGTCCATATGAAACTGGGAGGCTGAAAGAAAAGTAGATGCCCAGAGCGGGATTCGAACCCACGCGTCCGGCCTATCTACTAAACACTCTACCACTGCACCATGCATGGCCACCCCTGAATAAAAAATAACTTGATGTTTAGCAGTGGTTCACTTTCAACATTGGCCATTCGGATTTTACCGCATTTTATTATCATTTTAAAACATACACACATATTTCCCAAAAAACTACTCAAGTGATCTTTTTTTTCCGCGCATGGCCGCTATACATACCTACCCGAATACACTCAGCCTTCATATCGACGACCACAAAGCTCAAATGCCATTCACATCACTTAATCAAAATTTACACTCACAAAAACACATATCACACTTTCCTCTCATCTCTATTCCTAAGATCGAAAATTATATTTATACAGTGGCGACAAAAATCTTTCAAAATTTCTTCTCCTGCTTCTTCTCCAAACTACACACAGTATCGTACACTAACGCCTTCATGAGAAATTTTGGTGATAAAGAACCCAAAAATTTACACTGGGAGCGCATTTTTTGTTCCTCAACTCTGGTATTTATTCTACTTAGGTAGCATAACCCGAACTTGTTGAAAGTATTTTTTTCGTTCAAAAATGATATTACGAGTTCGCTCTTATCCGCATAGGTATTCTTACGTAAAGTTGCCTTGTACAAAAATATTTACTCATTCTTCGTCTCTACGTTCTAGACTTGAGGATATACCGTAAACCCTCTCTGAACAGAGGTTTGTAGTCTACAGCTGAACTTTCCATTTCATAATGCCAGTTGACCTTACTTTGAAAACAAGTCCCCATTCATTAGTGGGCTGTGTCCACCAATTATACTGCATTTTGTATATCACAATATCCTTTGTCTATTGCATCACAAATGCAATGATAAAGCCCAACTAGTCTCCAAGTTTCTCTAACTGTTAGTTCTATTTGAAGTGTTATAACATGTAAGACACTTTTTAACACAATGTATAGATAAACAATTCACTTTGCCTGATCAGTTCATGGGCGCAATTACTTCAACCGTAGCAGTTTATTTTTATCTTAAGCTGCAAACAAGTGTCTGTTTCTCGTTTGCATATACATGACTCTGCATGGAAGGAGTTTCATCATTTTAATTAGATACCCCAGTGCCCTATTTATTTGTAGATAGTATAGCTGCACAAATCTTTCCCAAGCCGCACCCATAATATATGCTCTGATGCTTGCATAGCAAAGCGAGTAGCCAGCAAACGAATTAACTATGCTTTCTGTATAACATCGATTCTGTGTAGCCATGCCTAGTTGTCAACGTGCTGTTAACATGCAACATAGCATGGCTTTTATAGCTCAAAGCTCACTTTACATCACACAAGATGTTATGCGATCCAGAAACTCACAAGTATGTATATTTTGCACTAAACATGGATCTGAGCTACAGACTTACGCGGTCTTCGTTTAACGCTGCACAAAAACATTTTTCTAATTACAATTCCGACCATAAAAGCAACATCACTCGAAGAGCATCATTCGGTATGACAAAGGTTAATCACAGCCATTCAAATTTCGGAGCCAGCCATTAAACCTGTCAGGCCGAGCCAAATTGAAAAAAAGAACCACGCAGTGAAAACCATGTCTCGAGCGTGGAGTCATTGATCCCGCAGCAAAAACAAAAAGGAGATCAGTGGTTGGTTGGTCTTATAAGATGAAGACCGCCAATATGCACGAGGTGTCGTGTGATTCAAAAGAAAGTGGTTTGCCACTCTCGTGAAATCCGAGACGCATTTCACAAGGGAAACACGCATTTCATTCGCACTTTACAACAAAAAAGAGAGCAAACCAAACAAATCCCGTCGCATCCATCCAGCAGCACAACGAGCAGCAGCAATAGCCATATGACGTTTGACTAGGCTGCCTTTTAAGATAGAGATACTGTTGCTGTGCCAAACAAAGTGTATATACTTGGCTTGAACTGAACAACACCTGCTTTGCTTACAACACGGATACACCTCAGTCTGGTGCAGTCACACGCAAATTAACCACCACAAGATCAGAGATTGCACATGGATTTTTGTATTTCTTTTTTGTGTGTCGTAAAGACACTGCTGCGAATGTATCTTCTTATACACCACACACAACAGCATACGCCCGGTTCATTCTTTTGCAAATTGATATAATTTGATACTCTCCTAAGATTGCATCAAGTCGGTGGTACGGTACCGCGAGAATGTGATGTCTTTGATTGGGACACTGTGCGCACAACTATACTCGTACGCCAAAGAACACAGTCAGAGTTGGAGTGGGTTTGTAAAGATGCAATTTACAAGAAACTAAATATAGATGGGTCTTTTGTGATGCTAACCCTGAAAGACGTTCACTTGCAAACTGCCATCATATATTTTTACTTTCTCCCAAAATATAAAACAGAAAAAAAAGTGAAAGAAACCTGTTGTCAGAACGTTTTTCAACGACTTCCTCATGGCGAAATAAAAAAAAATTTAAGAAGTCGAAGAAGCTTAGTTGCAGATTTCAAGCCGGTTTCTGTTTTTTCGGAAATGCATGCTGGATGCGTCTTCAAAGTCACAAGTGAGCGGCTTTTAGATTTCACTCAAAGTGAGGTATTTGTGTCAAGGCTATATTGAGTGCTTCGGTAGCTGGGGAAGTTCATAAATTATAATCAATGCGGCGAGGTGTCGGTATGATGTACACTCGTATGTGAAGTGTCCTCCTAAGAGCAGTTCTCTTGAAATACGAAGCGAGTCACTTGCAACAGCATTTGTAATTAATTGCGGGTCAGAAAAGTCGCATCAGGGAAATGTAGGTATACTAAGTGGTGATTGAATGCTCAATGTACATAATATACAATCTAATCTCGATGATAGTTAAACCTTTCGTACTTTCTATTTAATAAGCTCGTTTTACTAATAGGAGATGAAAATAAGCCTACCTTCACTTTTTATAATGAAGTTGAATGAAGATAAATGAGGTTGTGAACGCTTAGAAAATTGTTTTCATAAAGTGGAGTGAAATAGAAACAATTTGAAATAATTTTCTTGTTCCTGAGAGGAATTTTGATGCGTTTGATTTATCTATAAGTTGATTACTTGAAAGGATAGAGAGCAAGACATAGCCTATGGAGAAACACAGTGAAGCTCTTGGCAGCATATTCACCCTGTCATCACATACAGTAACAACATACCCAAAAGGACAAGTTTCCAGTAATTTACTATGTTTTTCTTACTTGTGTTTTCAAAAACTTTAAAACACAAAACAAGTCAATATTTACTCTTTCCATAGAACAATCTCAGTTACAGACTTTATGGGATATTCACAAAAGTGTGAAGTAGCTTTGTCTTTTTAGACTTTAGTGCCACGAAGGGTTGTCATCAATTATCACTTTTTCTTTGTGTGTATTAAAAATGTACCTATTAAAATAGAGCCATCGGAACTATAATAATCGATTGTGCATTAGGTGGTACAGTGGTTAAGTTTTAAGGCAATAGGCCAAACACGTGGGCTGGAGTCTCGTATCGGATTTCGGATACCTACTTTTTTCAGCCTCTCAGTTTCATCTGGACACCCCTTTTGATGTTACAAGTGAAATTACAACCATTTATTTGCATTAATAGCCCTACAAAGAAAGATGTAGAAGAAAGTTGTCGTTCGAACTCGACTTATTTTCTGTGACATTTTTTTAAAATGGCAGTCACGCATAGCTTTAATTACCTTTTATTTTGAAACGATTCATCAAACTATGGCAGTTCTATGAAAATTGGATTATAGTCCATTATAGGTAAAGTGAAAAGCAAATGGCTAAGGCTTAGGTTATGGTTACACAAAGTTGGCTGTCAACTGTATAGACCCTAAGGGCCGTTGTGATACCACAAACGATCACTTTTATTCTGTCACTGATGAAACCATTTGTAAATACTAATGAAGTAGGACTGACACAAAGAAAAGAGAAAAACCCAGTTGCATCACTTGTTATTGAGCATTATGAACATAGAAGACGAGGAAAAGCTTCCCTCTCCTCCTTGTTATTTATGCAGTTTCTATAGAAGTCTACATATTAATGGTCGCAGTAAAGTGCTTAACACGTCTGGCTGCTACGTAAGAATTCGAGGCTCGAATCTCAGAAACATTGAATTGTCTTTCACCTTTTATTCATTTTATTCATTTATTCATTTATTCATCTATCGAGTTTCCTCTTACAGATATCATAAGCTATAATAACAATAGTTTATAATGTTCAATTACTTCATTCTTAAACAATTTTCTTTCCTTTGTAAAATCAATTTTATCACAAAGAGAATTAAATAACTTCATACATCTAGTAAATGGTTCATTAAGAGCATAATTACATCTATGATGAGGAATATAAAAAATATTTCTGGGCCGAATACTTCTTTCCGGAACATAAATATTCAAATGACTTAAAACAACGGGACATTTTATGTGATAAGACAATATATCATAAATAAACATAATGCAATTTACACCGCGACGGCTTTCTAAACTGTCAAGACTAATTAGAGCACATCTAGTGGAGTAAGAAGGCATCTCTGGTAAATTCCACCGGAGTTGTCTAACTAAGAACCTTGTAAAGGATTTTTGTACTTTTTCAACACGATTTTTTGAAACAATGTAATGAGGATCCCAAACTACTGAAGCATATTCCAAATAGGGTCGTACAAGTGACGTATAGATCGTTTTTATTGCATAGGGGTTCGAAAACTCAGAGCAGTTTCTTTTTAGAAAACCAAGCATTGAATTTGCTTTCGCAACAACGAAGTCAACATGCAGAGTAAAATTTAATTTCGGGTCAAATAACACACCAAGATCTTTTACCTCAGACGACCTGTTCAAAGTAATATTTGAAATTGAATAATCATATAATATAGAGGTTGTAGATCTACTAAAAGATAAAATATTACATTTGGAAACGTTAAGAGAAAGATAATTGTCATCACTCCACTTTACTATTGCATTTAAGTCTTTCTGTATTTCGTAACAATCACCAATGCTTTTAACTGATGCGAAAAGTTTGAAATCATCCGCAAATAACAATCCACTTGAGAATCTTAGTAGCGAAGGCAGTTCATTAATATATACCAGAAACAGTAAAGGGCCAAGATGGCTTCCTTGGGGAACTCCTGAAGAAACATTCATAATTCCCGACTCGGAATCAAAGATTTTGACAATTTGCTTTCTGTTTGTCAAATAGCTACAAATCCACTGAAGGAGAGTTGAGTGAATACCGAAAACCTTTAACTTTTTTTATCAAAACCTGGATGCATAAGCTATCAAAAGCTTTTTGAAAGTCTGTATAAATGACATCAACTTGTTGTCCAGACTCAAGAGAATTAGCAACATAATTTGTAAACAACGATAAGTTTGTTGTTGTGCACCTGCCGTTAATAAATCCATGTTGAAATGGGGAAATATGTTCCTTTATATGAAAAAACAACTTGTTCTTAACAATAAGCTCAATTAATTTAGGTATTGCTGAAAGCTTAGAAATACCACGATAATTTTCAACCTTATGCTTATGTCCAGCTTTCAGTATAGGTGTAATGAATGAAAATTTCCATTCATTGAGAAAAACACCAGCAGAAAGAGAAGCGTTGAAAATTATTTGAAGAGGTTCATGTAATGATTCACTGCACTGCTTTAATAAAAAAGAAGGAATACCATCTGGACCTGCATTCAAGCTCATGTTGAGCATTAAGATTCCTTCAGAAACATCCTCAACAGTTATAAAAAGATGACCCAAATTAACATTAGAGTCCAACACACTATCAGTTAGAGAGACGTCAATAGCTGTATGATTCTTATACACCGTTTCAAAAAATTTAGCAAATAAATTACAAGTAGAAGCATAGTCAGAAGAGGTTTCATTCCCATACTCCATGTTTGTGAAAACACCACTATTTTTCTTTTTACTATTAATAAAAGTCCAAAAAGCCTTCGGATTTGATGTTAATTGAGACTGAATATTGACAATATATTGCTTGTATAGAAATTGATTCAAAAAATCGTACTCACGTCGCAGTTGACAATAACGTTTTTTGTCTACTTCAGCTTTAGTTTTCCTGAAAGTCTTAAATGCTTTGTTTTTTACATTTTTTAAATTTCTCAACCTATAATTATCCCACGGTAATTTTGTAATTTTTTTTGTTTGCATTTTGGGAATAAATCTTAAAAATCCACCAAACATTGCATTACGAAAAGACGTATAAATTTCATTTAAATCTGTTCCAGTAAGAACTTCCGCCCAGTTCAGAGAATTAAAATAATCATTTAAATAAACATAGTTCCCTTTAGCAAAAGCAAAATGGTTATCAATTTGATCATTCACAGTATTTGGTGAAGAATAAACATTGAAAAGTTTAAATTTAATTGAAATTGCATTATGAAATAATGTATTATTTAATAAAGGAAATATAGGTTCATTAACTTCATAGGCCAAACTATTACATATAAAAACAAGATCTAGGAACCTATAGAATGAATTATAAAATGAATTTATCTGAATTACATTAAGTGATAATAGTAAATCAATGAATAATACTTCACATTCGTTTCTTACATTATACGGAACCAAACATTTTTGCAAGATATTGGCAAGACCTCCGATAATAATAAGAATAACACTGACATGAAATTCTTGATATAGTTACGTAGAATGTCCCAGAAGCATAACAGGCCCGATTTTAACATGATAATATAAGAAAAAATAAAAGATGCCGTTGAAATTGCCCCGGAGCTAATCAGAATCATTCGCCTCCTTTCTTCCACATAAACGACTAAAATTGTTTCAATTTACGGAAATCAGCTGCTGTACGCCATTGTCCTTTATGGAAACTTTCGGAATGGAATCGCAGGCTAAGAAAAGTCGATGGAGATAGATAGTCTTTCTTACCAAGCCAGCAGCTGCATCATTGCAACAAACTCACATTGGGATTGTTTTTAGAAATAAATTCTGTTTAATATCTAAAAATAGACCTTATCATATGAAATTAAGAAACCCAATGCCTTCTTCATAACTTTCCCTTTTAAATACGAACGGCTCTTCTTTCCGATCCCAAATTTTCCTTCAAATCCCAGATCATACCCAATTTTGCACCACCCTTTTTTATTCCAAACCGTCCTCTTCACTATTTCTAACCGATCCATCAATCTTTGCCCCACAGTCCCAATCGGGACTAAAATTCAAAGGAATTTTCTGTATGTCTTCCTATAAAAGCAATAACCCGCAAAGATATTTACTGAAGGAGATGAAACCATTTGATCGTTTAAAATCGTTTGACTATTGCTGATGGGTTTTTGTATGCGTTGAGATTAGTTAGCAGTAGTTTTTGTTTAGCGAATTGTTGGCCGATATCCTCCTAACTAAGTCAATCAGTGGTACCCGTGGCGTGATGGTAAGCATGTCTGCCTGTTCACCCAGAGGTTCGGAGTTCGAATCTCAACAGAGGCAAAAAGTTTTTCTACGGCTATCGCCTTTCGCGAGGAATTGGCAAGTCTTCCGTTAATAAATCCATTTCCATGAAAAGCGGTTTCTTGATTAGCCTTTTGGAACTGGCAGAAAATTGTAGGTCGCCTCCATTCCCTTATAAGGCATGGTTGTGAGAAATGCGCTAGACCCTGGGGCTCCTCGCTCTGTTGCGCCACCCTACTTATTTATTTATTTGAGTGAATCAGTAAGAAGCGATTCATCATTGGAGAGCTCTTGTGCTTTGCAGCCTCCTGAAATATCTCTTTGCTCCGACACCTAACAAAGATAAGTATCGAACTGCTTCCTGACGTCTCACTGAAAGTTGATATACAGGTCAATAAATACATAAAGAGTGTTTTTAATGCTAAGACGTGTAGTAAATTGCCTCGAAACGAAGCCGCTGTTGAAGTCGATTTTTGCATAACTTCGAGTTTAGAACTGAGAGTTACCTACAAGATCGGACGATTTAGCACCACTGGACTGTTTTATATATTTTGTTCCTAAGACGACTAACGCATTGGAAGAGAATATTCGGTGTGTTATTACCAGCATAAGACCCCTAATGCTGCAAAAAGTGGTCGAAAATTGGGCCTCTCGACTTCAATTTATTCGATCAGGCCTTCTGCCCTAAATCATTTTTTAAACATAATACAAACCCTTATTTTTATATTGAATCTTAATTCGCGACCATAACATTAAATATGCGTTTTATTTCTTCTTGAAAATCACATGTCTAAAAAATCATCCTTTGTATAGCCCTAAGTACATAAAAACAAAGCTCGTGAAACCCAATGCAGAATATTTACTGAAAGCTTTATGAAAGTTCCTTGGCATAGATAGCCTAAATATACAAATCAGCAAGAATCATTGAAAAACCAATGAGAGTGACTTCTAATTAAAAGGGGTATCATATTTTTGTATCCCATCTAAAATAAAGTTGTGTATAAATAAATATCTTATCTGTTTTGCAAGAGTAAGCAATTCTGAAGAATTACGCAGGATCTCACGGATATATCATGAACTTAAATGTCTATTTAAGCTTCAACGTTTCAGGTCAAAGTGTGTCAGAATTTTTCTTCGAAAAATTGATAAAAAATCAAGAGAAAAGGTGCTTCTTCCAATACTGGAGATTTAAGTGCAGCACAACAAGTGTTTTACTCTTTTAATTTTGGTTATTTGTTTTGTCGGTGTAGTAGTGAAAGAAGATTAATTGATTTTCTTCCACCAATGAGCAATGCAATTCATTGACATATACATGCACTTTTTATCTTGTTCAGCACAAGTTTATATTTTTGTAATCTGATAAATGTGCCAACACAATTCTCATAATTAAAGGCGCCCTCACTTGGGTGCCATTTCGAAAAACAAAGCGTAATGAGCTTTCACCAATACTTTAGACTCTGAATTTGCTAGAGCTACTTTTTGACGTTAAGCTAAGAATAGGAAAATCAAGGGTTCAACTCTCTTTGGCAAAAAAGCTATTCTTACGTGTTTTTTCATCGTTTCTTGACAGAAAAAAAACATATTTTGCCTCAAAATTTAACAAATCGTATGATATGCGCTATAGCTATAGTCCTAACGAACATATCGTTAATTGTGGGTAAGGATCGGTTAAATAAATTTGGAGATTTTATCAAAAAGCCACCAAAAAGCGTAATTTCGAGAAAAACGCGTTTAAGGCATTCTTTCACGAAAAATCGTCATATTTGCTCAGGTAGCTACGTAAGCGTCACCAAAAAATTCTGTTGGGCAGCTCCGGATATTGATAAAGTTAAAGTGTAAAACTTTTAAATAACTGTAATTGCAAAAATTCGATTTGTTGAAAGGCCTAAAGAGGGCCCCTTAAAATAGTCGAGTATTTTGAGAACCTTACTCACAAGTTGGTCTCTTTTTGATCGTTCTTAATCTTAATGTATTATAATAACTTTTCAATCCTATTTTTCTTAATGCTCACACTGTGTCTTACAACATTAAAGTGGTTTATTGATGTGAGCCCGAGTTATAAAAAAAAATTAAAATTAGCTTCACACACTTTTATCAATTGTTTTTTTTTCGTTTTTCTAATGCTTTCTTTGTCGATAAATAGACACCCTTAACATCTACTTTAATTCTTTATGATAATGAATACTTACTTACTTACTTAGGTGGGCATTACAGTTCGGGGTGAACCTGGGCCTCAACCAACATCCTTCTATAACGATTTCGATCTCGGGCGAGCTCTCTCCAGTTTCGCACTCCAAGTCGGTTGAGGTCTTCATCCACTTGATTGCGCCACCTAAGACGAGGTCTTCCCCTTCCGCGATTTCCCTGCAATGTGCTTTCGAACACCCGACGAGCCGGAGCGTTTGGGTCCATCCGCTCTACATGGCCCAACCATCGTAGCCTCGCGATGCGTACTCTTCTGGCTATGCCCATGTCGCGGTACAGCTCATACAGCTCGTTGTTGTATCTTCTTCTCCACACATTGTCTTCGCATACGGGACCAAAGATCATTCGGAGAATTTTTCTTTCGAAACGACCAAGGGCTTCCTCATCCGCTTTCGATAAGGTCCATGCTTCCGCGCCGTACAGCAGGACTGGGATGATTAAGGTCTTATACAAGGTCACCTTGGTTTTTCTAGAGAGGGTTTTGTTTCTCAATTGCCTTCTTAACCCAAAGAAGCAACGGTTGGCAAGAGTTATTCTCCGTTTGATCTCCGCACTGATGTTGTTGTCCGTGTCTACAGCGGAACCTAGGTAGACGAAGTCCTGTACTACCTCGAAGTTATGTCTGTCTATTGTGACGTTTTGTCCAATTCGTCGATGTTCTGTGTCCTTGTTTGATGACAGCATATACTTCGTTTTCCCTCATTTACCATCAAACCCATTTTTGCCGCTTCTGTTTCAATACTCGCAAAAGCACCTATGACATCACGCTTTTTTCTTCCCATTACGTCAATATCGTCTGCATAGGCGAGTAATTGTACAGACTTTTGAAAGATTGTTCCTCTGGTGTTGACGTTTGAGTTTCTTACAATCTGTTCAAGTATGATGTTGAAGAAATCGCATGACAGTTTGTCGCCTTGCCTAAAGCCTTTTTCGACATCAAAGGCCTCGGTGAGTTCTTTTCCGACCTTGGCGGAGCAGCGTGAATTCTCCAAAGTCATCCTGCTTAGTCGTACGAGCTTTGCAGGGATGCCGAAACTAGACATGGCTCTGTACAGCTCGTCTCTGTAAATACTGTCATACGCGGCCTTGAAATCGATAAAGAGGTGGTGAATATCGATATTATGTTCTCGGGTTTTTTCCAAGATCTGCCGTAATGTGAAAATTTGGTCTATTGTGGACTTCTCTGGTCTAAAACCACATTGATAAGGACCTATCAAGTTAATGATAATGAATAACCGAACGAAATGGAGGTAAAGCACTAAACAGTGTTAAATACTTCCAAAAATGATGATGGCTCAATAACTTAAAGTAAACCCTTTTTATTTTCTATTCACACATTCACTCTTCACGGCAACCATAATACCGCACGACAGCTATGCACTTCCGTTAACCACTTCCCAGCTTATTGTTATTATTTTTATTTTTATTAATGAGCCCAAGACAACCTGGGCCGAGCAAATTACCTCAACACATCATGGACTCATGGTGCGTCTGCAAACACATTATACATGAGCTATGCCAACATTAAAAAGCAACAAACAGCCGCAGCCAACTTATGTGTTTTGTGATTTATTTCATCTTAATCAGATTATGGTTAGCGCAGCATGTTCCATTCAAGTGAATCTTTACCCGGCCGGAGCTCTGTGTGGGTGCCCGTTCTACTGAACAGAGTAGTAGACTGATGGAAGTTTTAACCAACCGCGCATATGTATGTCTAGCTTTATGTCTGGGAATATTTTTTGTATTGATTTCTTTTCTGAATGCGTTTTGCTTACAAACTTTAAGCCGTGCACCTGCTTACGTAATGCTCTGCCGCCGTTAGATTGAAGATGCGAGCTGACTTTTAAGTAGTGAAAGGAAATTTTGTTTTACACAAATTTACTCACGTTAGAGCTTCAAGTTAACTAAGTAGAGTGGTGCATCCTCAGGCTTATGAGCTTAAAGAATGACCAGTCACGATTGCGAGCAATTCGCTTGTTAGAAGAAAAATACAAAAGTTAACAAATAGAGGTGCGATCAATGCAATATATTGACGATAGTACAAAAAGCTTGATGGAGTGCATGCAGGTGGATTGCCGGTTAAGGAAACAGAAGCTTCTCAATACTCTTTCGTATGTGTCAATTTTGAAAAGGTCTTTAAACAGAAGAGCCATCATAGTTGACATTCCGTGAAATAGCTTGAACTTTTTAAAGCAGCTCGTTAAGAACTCATGAAACCATGTAAAGAACTCAAACAAAAAAGCTGACAACCGAACTCTTTTTAGAATTTCCTTATCTGAGAATTGTGTTGTAAAAGTTTTCTTAGCAAATTTATATTTGATTTGAACTTAACTATGTGCCATAAGCTCCTTTATTACTTCCGTATGAAAAATGAGAACTTATTGCTATTTGCTTTTACCACAACGATTATGCAAGTGAACGATGGTAATAAAATGAATGTGCTGTGTGTGCGGTTGTGGATTTATTTATCTGTTGTCGGTTTTGCTGCCTTTCTTTTTTCTATTTTTTTTTTTCTGCAAATTCATTTGTACCACTGTTACTGCCCTCCTTTCTTAAGTCAAAATAATGAAAATAAAACGCAAGTGAATATAAAGCACAATAAAAAATTCCGCACCCATTTTGTAAGAAGGCATAAGTAGGCATAACTATGCACAACGAATATATTGATTGCTATTGGATTGTGCTTCTATTACGTAATAAATTTTATTAGTGCTTGAGCTACAGTATTACACATTTTATTGTGATTGATGACATGGAGAAACTATTTACGGTTTTTCGTGGGTTGCGTTAGTAAGATAAGTAATTGCATAAAGGAATGTCTTAGGGCTACCTACACAGGATACCTTTGGTCATGCAAGTCTGCGAAGGACTTTGTTTATTCCTAATATAGCTTGATAGGACTATGTTGGTTTCGTTGGCTGATTGGATTGATAAATAGTTAAGTCTTTCTGTAGACAATGATAGATCAATGCGATTTTCTCATCTGCAATGCTTTAAATGTTAAGTCGAGGCCAAGTCTCTTATTCCATCGGGCACATAAGCTATATTTTGAGCAAATCTTTGTTCGATTTATAAAAGTGCAAACGTGCAGTGTAGATGGAAAACATTCATTGAGTATGACTTTGCTATGCCGTTAATTGGTACGCAAACGATAAGACACTTCATATTCTTCTATGCCGTTAATTGGTACGCAATCGATAAGATATTTCTTATTCTTCTTTTATCTTACTGGCAGCGGCGCTGTGATTTCGACCTGAGATGTCGACCCTACGCCCTTCCAGGGGTATGGGGTAGCTAAGGTAAGAAATCACAATTAGACAATTTTCGTCATAGTGAGTCCGACACCCATAACACCTGAATACTTTGCCACAATAGTGAGGAGTCCAGGATTATACGACTGGAGGTCACCGGTGTAGCAAAAGGGAGATCAAATTAAAAAATGAAGTGTGAACATTTCCAAAAGTATACAGAAACGTTTCGAGAAACTTCGTTGAAGTTCGAGCACTATTACAATAGTTGTAATTAAATGATAGGATCTCACCAGAAACTACCTACCACTGCTACGCATGACACTAATGCTGAATAGAAGAGAAATACTGTCTGATGTTTGGTCAGAGGAAAGGTGCATACGTGAATTGGGATGTTTCAATCTATCTTAATCGTAGAAGTTAGTGAGTTGGAACACTAACAAAGCAAAGCTGTTCAGAGCCATTCGGATGTCATATAATTTTTAAGGAAAAGTTAGAGTCTTCGGGCTTAGATGGCTCACGATTCGCATGTCCACGGTTGTGGAAGACGATAGGTTGCTTAAGTAATGAAGGGCATGTTACGCTCCACCAACTCATAATGTAAAGGAAGATACATGAGGTTGAGATAATTGCCGTCTGATCGAGCTGATGAAACACATTTTTAAGATCATTGAGTGGGTATTAGTTAGCCGACTGAGGAAATTAATTATGCTGTTTGAAGATTAATGGGGTTTGACGTGGGTGAGTCATCAACAGCTAAATTCCAAGCCATGAAGATCCAAGCATCATGCTTTCTTGGGGAACAGCCTAGTAATGAGTGGCAAAATAAGAGCAAATTTGAGTGACGTCGATCAGCCGCTCAACTTTCTATTTTGTTTTGATTTTAGCGCCCTGGCGATTTTCCGCGCAGTACGTGGCTGTACCCTTAGAGGACTTACATGTTGTGTTGATTGATTTTGAAAAAGAATACGATCGACAGAACGTACCTACTTACTCGGGCATTACAGTTCGGAGTGAACCTGTGCCTCAACCAACATCCTTCTATAACGACTTCTATTTCGGGCGAGCTCTCTCCAGTTTTGCACTCCAAGTCGGTTGAGGTGTTTTTCCACTTGATTGGGCCACCTAAGACGAGGTCTTCCCCTTTCGCGATTTCCCTGTAATGTGCTTTCGAATACCCGTCGAGCAGGAATGTTGATTTCCATCCCCTCTACATGTCCCAGCCATCGTAGCCACGCTATGAGTACTCTTTTGCCTATGCCCATGTCGCGGTACAGCTCATACAGCTCGTTGTTGTAGCTTCTTCTCCTCACATTGTTTTCGCATACGGGACCAAAGATCATTCGGAGAATCTTTCTTTCGAAACGACCAAGGGTCTCCTCATCCGCTTTCGACATGGTCCACGATTCCGCGCCGTAAAGCAGAACTGGGATGATCAAATTCTTATACAGGGTTACCTTAGATTTTCTGGAGAGGGTTTTGTATCTCAATTGCCTTCTTAACACAAAGAAGCAATGGTTGGCAAAGGTTGTTCTCTGTTTGATCTCCGCACAGATGTTGTTATCCGTGTCTATAGTGGATCCTAAGAAGACGAAGACCTGTACTACCTTGAAGTAATGTCGGTCTATTGTAACGTTGTCCAATTGTTTGATGACAGCATATACTTCGTTTTGCCCTCATTATCCACCAAACCAATCTGTTTCAATACTCGCATAAGCCCCTATGACATCACGCTTTTTTCTTCCCATTACGTCAATATCGTCTGCGTGGGCGAGTAATTGTACAGACTTTTAAAATATTGTTCCTCTGGTGTTGACGTTTGTGTTTGACGGTCAACAGCAACGAGATCTAATATGAGCGGCCCTCAGACAATAAGCACTTATAGAGGCCAATGTGCAAATGATAAAGAGGCAATAACGAAAACAAGATGTCAAGAGCCACCGATGAGTAGGAGAACATCAAGAAAGTGCCTTAAGTCCTGCAACTTTGTTACAGTCCTTGACCACCTAAATAAATAAATAAATAAAAAATTAAATAGGGTGGCGCAACAGAGGAGCCCCTGGGCCTAGCGCATTTCTCACAACCATGACTTGTGAGGGAATGGAGGGGACCTACAATTTTCTGCCGGTTCTGAACGGCTAATCGAGAAAGCGCTTTCCATGGCAATGAATACTAACGGAGGACTTGCCAATTCCTCGCGAAAGGCGATACCCGTGGAAAAAACATTTTTGCTTCTGTTGGGATTCGAACTCGAACCTCTGGATTAACAGGCGGACATGCTATCCATCACACCACGGGTACCACCATTTCTTCCTTGACCACCTGCTGCAAGATAAAGTAGAGATCACCAAAGTACATCAACTCTTTTTAGTATTTGCTGACGACTTACCCATTTTAAACTTCATATATCACTCATATATCACTGCCACGAGCACTTGATGCATGGGAATACGTTTTGGGAAGAATAGAGTACAGTATCAGCTCTTAAACTTCTGAAGGTTGATTTTATGGTGCAGCCGTTAGAAAAATTCAAATAAAGGGTGCTTAAATCTTAAGGGCCGATGTTGAATGTGAACCACACCTAAACGTCAAGTTGTTTCTACATTTCATTTGCCATTTCTCAATTTCAGACTAACTTAATTGAACCATGGATACACAATCGAGCAACGCGTTAAAGTTATTCAGACTCATTATGAAAATGGGTATTCAAATGAAAATGCTTATCGTGTACTTGAAATTTTTTAGGTCAATTTAATCGTCCAAATGTGCGTACAATCGGGAAAGGTGTGCGAAAATTTGAGCAAACCGGGTCTGTAGAAGATGTGAAAACTTCAATAGTGAAGCAACTTGTGATGACGACATCAATCATCGAGTAAGCGTAGGGTGGATGAAGTGGCGAGAAAACTCCGCTATCTTCTGTGATCGAAAAATGCCCCCTAAGCTGAAGGGAAGACTCTACACAGCAGTTGTCCGTCCAGCTCTGACATACGGTTCACAATGTTGGAGAATGTACAATGTATGTAATTGCAAATTATGCAATGTAATGGTTAGAATGGTGGCAAGTGTGTCAACAGTGCATGATCAATTTTCGAAGAAAATCATGAGGCGCATTTTCACCTCAGTGGATTCGTCAATAAGCAGAATAGCCACATTTGGGCGAATGATAATCCAGGACTGAATATCGAAAAACCAGTGCACTCGCAAAGAGTGACATCATCGGGCCGTTTTTTTGCCAAAATGAGGCCGGTCAGGCAGTCATTGAGAATGGTGATCGGCATCGTGAGAATATAACGAGCTTTTTATGGTCCGAATTGGAAGATATGGATCTGGACGATGAAACAAAATGTTTCAACAGGACGGTGCCACTTGTCACTCAGCTAACGAAACAATGGCTCTTTTGAGCGACAAATTCAATGGCGGTGTTATCTCTTATTGACATCGTTGGACTTCTTTCTTTGAAGTTTTGAAAGAAAAGGTGTACGTTGTTAAGCCAGCAACAATTCAAGAGCGTCATCGAAAATTTGGACCTTCGGATGGAGGTGTGCCGCCGAGGCCGCTTAAGATCTTATACCACCCTTTATCTGGGATCAATAAGCAATTTGTAATGAGAACGTCAACGATCGGACAAACGTCGAACAGATGTAGTTTCTAAAGAGCTCCGCCATCTATTATGACCGAAATATGCCTCCCTAGTTCAATGGAAGACTCTACGGTTATGCGGTTATGCGTTCAGCGCTTACATACGGCTCATAACTTTAGACAATGTGCAAAAAAATGACATTCAGTCGGTGACAGCTGAGATGAAGATGCTTCGTATGACAACGCATGTAACAAAGCGTGATCTCATAAGATTTGCCAAAGTCCGTGCAAAAAAAAACTCTGTCACACACAAATGCGAGTGGATACGCAAGAAAATCAGATATTCAATAATCCAAAATCGAAGGGTTTTTGAACGCGTTCTGGAAGTCAATGCAACTTGCCACACACAAGTGAATCAATCATGTCTAGTAGGCAATTGAAGAGACCTTTGATCTCTAAGTGATAGACACGCTGATAACGCCCGCCGTTAAAAAAGAAAAGCTGTACCATTTATCTAAAAGCTGTACCATTTACCTACTGCTCCTTAGTGATCCGCCTATCAGATACGTTGAAGGGTGCGAATTTCGGTGATGAAAAGTAGAAAACTGAAATGGATAAGCCTTTGTTTCCTGACACAGCTTCCATCTGTCTTTAAAATATGAACGCGCTTTCTTTTTTAATTAACTATGAAAAAACTTAATCAACTGTTGAGGAAATTGGGCTTAACTTAAAATTAAAACACTCGCACAGACGCCACTCGTACGTATAGTCTTTTTAGACAGCAACGTTTAAGGTATTCAATCACGATGATTGATGAATGAAGCTGAACAAAATGCACTGTTCCTCCTTGTAAAAATGTTTTGTACCTGCTTCCAAACGCAATTCTCCATCATCCTCATGGAACATATTTTCAAATCAAAAACTGCTTTCAATTTCATGTAAAAAGTAAAAGACACCATAGTTAAAGGCATCTAATGGTAAAAGGTAAATTACATATACAAACTTTGTTTGCCCAAGGTATTAATTATTTTAATTACACAGCCATTAGTGGAAAACCAACTTTAATTTACGCACCTATTTGCCTGCCAGGAGTATGTTTACCACTCCAGCACAAAATTTGAGCAAAACTAAATCATTTTCGTCTTATTTTGCATTCAAAACAAAATACAGGCCCACGAGAATAAACACATGTTGCTTGAAAATGCGACGCTTGAACCGACCTGAGGTATCAAAACTCGCCATGATGTCGCGAGCCAAACACCGAGTGTAGGCAGCCATTCATTAATCCTATAACAACTCTAGCCAAAAGGCTCCTTCGAGATTGTGCAACTTCCTTCTGCACAAAAACGATAGCATTATTATGTTAGTTTAGTGCGTTATCGTTCCCATTGCCTAGTAAATTTTACCACCAGCAGTTTTGTGTTTTGCCCCAGTAAATGCAAAGCAATTTGCAAAAACAAAATTAAAAAATAAAAACACTCCCCTGCCCAAGACTATGTGTACTCTACGCACCTCCAATCAAGCTCAAATTAAATTATTCACTTGCAAGGACGTGTAGAGCTCTTAACTTTTTCGCACATTGCTGCGGTGTTGGTGGTGCCGTAGCTGGTGGGGCGCGCAACGTATACCATCCAGTAAATATTTCTTAGCTGAAAGATACTTTCAAATTTTATGTATCATGTGCTAAGAATTGCACTTAACGGCCAACAGAGAATCATATCATAACTATTCTGCGGTGCCAACAAAAATAAAGTCAAGGCGATTAACTTCGGTCTGTCTTTCTGAGGAGAGACACTTCGCATTCGATCAAGGTGTTTAGATCGTCATATAATCGAATGGGGTGATAAATTAAAAAATCAGATTGCCACAACACAGAGTTTGATGGAAAATCAATGAGAGATTTTTTCGATACTACACAGCGAGGGTGATTTTGCAGAGTAATTGATATTATAAATGGTGTATTATTTAATTAGAGATCATGCGTTACATAAAAGAGTTGATAAAATCTGATTGATTGTATGGTTTGCGTACAAGTCAATTATTGCTATCAACACAAGAGTGTAGGCTGAGTTATTTGAGTAGACGAGAGTGCGTGTTGGAATGCAATTTGGACTTCAGTAATTCTGATAAGGAAAATAATTAGTTCTTTTAGAAGCAGCGAAGGTGAGCTGCGTTTTTCTTCTGAGAAAAGTAGGCGGTTAGGCCAGCAAAGCGATACTGGTTTATATCAAGGTGGCATAACAGAAGGGGAGCACCGGGCCTCGCTCATTTCTCTCAACTAAATCTTGTAAGGGAAGGGAAGGGACCTCTATAATATTCTGTCGATTCCGAATAGCTTAATGAAGAAGCACCTTTCATGACATGAGATTACTATCGGAGCAATTACTAACTCCTCGTGATCACTGGCTAGGCCTGTACCAGCCTCACAATCTAATGATTTCTTGAGCCAGGTTAAAAATATTCCAGCTTACTATTTTATTCGACATATTACTAACTCAAATAAGGACATTTAGATCTTAATTAGACAAGTCAGATATGAGAAAATAACGGAATTTCTTATATTTCTTTTCCCCCACAAATGTAACATGTCACATAAAGTCTGCTTTCGTCAATAATTTTCTCATTGTAGCTTTTTGAAGTTTTTCATGGTATTGCTTTACTGAAAACTTCAGAATTTTGTAAATGAAGCTTTTAGAATGAATAAGTGATATGGAAGACTTGTAGAGGCAGTACCTTTGTTCCACAAAGAGTCTACAGAAGTTCTATAATGATCATTTTGAAAACGTCTCATTCTTTCTAAGCGCTCTTTGTCATAGAATAAAGATAAACACCTTTCTATCTATCATTCCAGCCGCCCAGCTTTCAATTATTCTATTTTATTTATTATAGTTTTTCCACTCTGCTACTCTACTGCTTTGCCGTTCATTCGCCAAAGCTGCTGTAAGGGCACGCACTGAGCGGACAAAATGGAAAAAAATTAGAAGCTAAGCTGTAGAATGATGCCGCTAGGTCGGAGGGCCTCGTGGCTGAGGGCATTTCTCTTGACCATACCTTTCGGATTTTGCGGAATGGAAGAGACCTTCAAATGTTTGACTCTTCCGAACGGTTAACTGAGAAAGCCTTTTTCATAGCAGGGTTTTTACTTTCGGAGGTCTTGTTAAAAAAAATCCTGGTGAAAGGCGACACCAGTGAAAAACTATTGTATACTGTTCTGTTTTTGAACTCTCTAATAATGAAAAAGCAAATATAGTAACCATTTGACACAGAAACTTTTCAATTTCTAAGAATAACATCAACTTCCGAAAGACATTTTAAATAGAAATTTCTGGAACATGTAATACTAGCTGACATGCCCGGCCTTGCTCGGGTCTAACTTGTTTGACGTTGTTCACACAAAATTGATAAGGAACACAAAAGCAGCACCTGGTGCCTAAGCTGAGATTGTCTAATAGTTTTTCGGTTCCACTTTTCGTCGCCGCGCCGTAGGAATATGGGCGTGAAATAATATAATATAGATAATATATCATCCTAATGCTCAAGGAAGAAGAAACAGTCTGTATGTTACTGCGAGATAGCGAAGCATCTAAATACTGAAAGTCCTGTTTCCATAGGAATATGGAGATCTAACTTTTGCAGGAACCATCCTTGGACTAAACTATATTTACGATAAAAATTTTATAGAACTTCAATGGGCGGCCTAGAAGTTTTTACCGGACAATTTTATATATACAGACAGTACCTACTTTGCATAAGATACGACAATCGCCGAGGATGGATAGGTTGAATGAAGACAAAAAAAATTGTATGGGAGGGAGAGATCCGTTTAGTGGGGAGGTGTATTTTTATGAAAAATTTACTAAAAGATCTTGAAAAACAATGATAAAAAGCAAGTAGGTCACTTACTACCACGTGCTATAATGTTTTTGGAATTTAATACTTTGTTCTTCAACTGACTTTTTATTTCACGATGTTTTAGTCAACAATTTTTGAGTAAATTCTCATCAAAGTCACGATAAATTTTTACAAGGTTCAATTTTTTCCGTTAAATCAATGTTCTTATTAGTTTCGAGTCAAACACTGAAAACCAAACACGAACATTTTTCTTAGTTTTTGAGAAGTTAAAAAGAAAAATCAAAGATATTTCCTTCCATAAAATTATTCAGAGTGGTTTTCAACTCGGCTGACACACTTAGGACCCTTGTGGTACCACGATGGATTTAAATTATCCTTATCCTAATGGAACCATTACGAGCTCACAATGAAGCGGAAGAGACACAGGACGTCGATGCGAGTGAGATCACTAGAGTCATCAAAGAAATACGAACCTGGTTTATCCTACGTTAGTGGGCTGGGCATGAACAGAGAAGGTGGGAAATAGTTGCCTCCTCCTCCTCATCCATACAGCTTCTTAAAAAATCGTTTGAGGCGACTCCTAGCTATGCGGTATGTCTTCTAATAAGACAGTGTCCTGTGATGACACTTATCGGCGCACTAATGTGATTTCTGTTGAGATAGATCAAGCCGTTCGACCGCTTCAGATCTAGCTTGGGCCAGATTTGTTTCGTTGCGGTTTCTTGTATATGCATCCTGCTTGAGCAAGAGTTTTTATGTAGCGATTGGTATATACCAATACTCTAAGTTATCGGTGAGAAGGGCAGAAATGTTCCGTTTCTGGCAAGATCATCTGCTTTGCAATTTTCTGGAATGCCTCTATGCCCCGCACAAGTGAATGTTAAACTACTCTAACGTCTTTCTGAGAGATGATCGGCAGCTAAGGGCTAGAACAGAGTTGAAGGAATTTGACGACAGGTATTTGATGGCCGCCTGACTGTCTGAGAAGATACTCGTACATATATCCCTTCTGGATATCATGTTTTTGCTTAGCGATGACAGAGCTTCGCTGATTGCCATCATCTCCCCTTGGAAAACGCTGTAATGATCTGGAAAACGAAGCGAGATTTCGTCTGAATAGTCGCCAGGAGTAGGTTTCCTTCATTTGTTTTTGAACCGTCCGTGTAAAAACGGACTTACTCGTTTTCCAAGAATGATTGGTCCTCCCATCGGGGGAAAACTACAAAAGAGGATTTTCAATTCGACAAAAATGCACCTATTGCAAGAAAATGAAGGACGGTAACTCATTCTTAACTATGGTTGACGATTCGTATCAGAAGACTGCTACGAGCTTGCTTCCTGCTTTGGTTGGAGTTGTTTTTATGAGAAAACTTGCCACTGTGTTGATTGTGTTGTGTTCATAGCTACATCGCTGAATTAGCTATTAGCAAGACCTCGGAATATCTTAGAATTTAAGACCTGTGGTTTAATTCCTTTTATCTCTGAGAGCTATGCACTGAAACCCTTGAAAGAAGGTATGAAATGCAAAGCGACTGATGCTCGTAAGAATCATCTAACAATTGTTGAGTATTTTAAAATAGTCTCACAAATACTGTACCTACTCGTATGTCTTCCCCTTTTTATCTGCTTGTTCGGACGACGTTCGTCTTATGTTTCACTACTGTTGCACACCTTACAAGTTCAATTTTTCAATAAAGCTTCAAAAAATGAGATTTCAAAATAACTAATACTTCCCTTACCATTAAAACATATGCGGAAGGGAATGGAGTGGTTATCGCTCCAAGAGCTGTTAATTGGGAATTTTTCAAAGATCCCTAAAACTATTGAGCCTATCTTTTTTATAATGTCCGATGGACTTGGCATGCGATATGCATTTTTGGGGCCATTAGAGACAGCTCATTTAAATGCCGAAGGAATGTCTAATTACTTTGAACGTTACTCGGCAACAATATTTGCAGTAAGTGAAACCATGGGCCCAATACCAAAAATGGGGGAAGAAACTGGCGCTGAAATTGCAAAACAACTAGAAGCTATGGTGCCACAGGATAAATTGGCTGAAAGACGTCTCTATCGTGACAATTGTCTTACCAAGTTGAGTATCCTTAAAAATGAGGTCAGCAAAGGAAAATAAATGTTCAAAATTGTTCTCTTCGGAAATTCGTATTTTATTTACAAAAAATCACAATCATATACATATATCACAATCGGACTTTGCTCGGTAGTCTTGGGTTAGTATTTTGTTTTACTGGTTTTCTCTTAAGCCCTGTTCACACTGTACGATTAGTTGGACAGACTTAAGTTTGATCGACCAATGCTTGATAGTGTGAACCCTTCATACGACCGCTTGTCCAACTTGTTGGATGGTTTTCAAAAATTTTTGAAAATCTAGAAGTTGGACGGAGTGGAAGGGTATGTGAGATAAAGTTGGACGACAAGCTTGATAAGTGTGAACGTGAACTACATCAGACCATCCAACTTCCATCAAACGAAGTCTGTCCAATTAATTGTACAGTGTGTACATGTACAGGGCCTTACTTGTTGAATAGGAATTGATTATTATTGATGTTTTTAACATTGAAAGTTAATTTGTGATTTTTTTTTGTAGAAGTTTTAACGCAATTCACACACGGCCTAAATTGCCATGCAAAAACAAGTAAACAATAATCAGAGTTAAGTCCTGCGCAAACCAGCGCGATTTGTGCTTGCGATGCGATTGCGTTAAGTCAAACCTCCATAAGATTACATGTATTTCATTTTGACAGAAATCGCATCGCACGACGTTATCGCACTGGTTTGCGCAGGCAATTACAGAGCTTCTTGGTTTTCCTTCTTGTTCTTTATTCCTCTAAGGTGTAGAACTGTAGGTCTCACGATGCGACTTTTTTTCGAGCAGCAACTCCTCATCAAGCTAGTGGCGGCGCTACTTCGGTTAGAGAGAATTTTTATTTTGCTGATATGATTGAACATGAACGTTGACTTATGATAGGCCAGTTCCACAAACAGAGTGTTTTGAGCCCTTTGAGATCTTTTTAATGCAATATAAAATCTCAGCTAAGCTTTTATTTTTTTGTCGGAGATTTCTGAGACGAAAAAATGTATGCACCGTTTTTCTCTCAGCAAGTTTGGCATTTATGTGTCATAACTTTCGTTGTACATTCTGATGATGATGAGTAAAAGTTTGAAAACAAGGACACAGTTGAAAAAATATAAGCCCTAAAAAGCTGAGAATTATGTTCCACAAAACTGTTTGCGCTCCGTCAAAGTGACATTGAGCGCTCAGTGAGATTTTTCTTTGTGGAACTGGCGCAATAGGTCAATGTGATTGAAGCATTGCATTGACTTATTATACATGGACTGCTAGTTGCATTAATTCTCCATACAAAAGTTGGATAACAATTGGGGTTTTTCTTTTTTAGTTCCGAACAGTGAACTGAACTGAGAACGAACAGCGTGAACGTGTTCTGAACTGAGCTATGTGAAGTTGGCAGCGCTCAGACTTTTGTTCTAGATGCCCCGTCATTTTATTTCGAGCACGTAAAGTGCGCTCGCGAGCTCGCGTTGTTCTGAATAAAATAGAAAAGCATTTTGAGCCTTCAGGTGTTGCCGAATTGAAAAAGAAATACTCTTACGTTTTTGACGTTTCACTTTTCTGTTCGGAACTAAAAAAGAAAAACCCCTAATGGTTGCACTTATTTTTGGTTACACTAGCCCGCCATATCGTACTCTTAAATAAAACACTAACGACATCTGCTGTGATTTAGCTAGCGTGATTATTTAGCAGTGTCAAGAATGTTTCACTAGTTTTCCGCTGAAATGATGTTCGCTAGTATCGTTTAGAATAAGTGGAACCATCGTGAAGTTGGCTCCTAGCGGTTCATGTTTAATAAATCAATGATTTTAATAAAAAGGAGCCCTACTAACACATTTCAACTGTTTTTTATAGTTCAATGTAGGCAAAAACACAAACATACATCTATTTAGATACTGATTTGCGAAAAACAAATTTGTATCAATAAATCAAAATAAAATAAAAAAATATATGAAGCGTTTGAATGATAATCGACTGAAATATTTTCGGGGGGGGGGGGGGTTTATCCCCAAAACCCCCCCCTACGCTACGCCACTGCTACGAGTACAAAGACAAATCTTGGATCCCATACACATCCACGTCAGAGAATTTGAAAAGAAAACTGGTGTCTTTATTTCAATATATCAACACATTTTTTGTGAATTGATTCCTTCTTCAGTCGTAAGAAAAAAATATTCGGCAGAAGCAGTTTGACAACTTGCAATGGCATAGATTGAGTCGATTAAGTAGCGTCAGGTTGTTTTCTTTTAATATTTACGCCAACTGAACACGAACACGAAGTGCTACAAGACGACTTATTTTATTAACCCCTTTTCCTTTTCTTTAGAGCGTGAATGAACACATGCTAAATAAATAAAAAATAAATAAATAAATAGTGTGGCGCAACAGAGCGAGGAGCCCCAGGGCCTAGTACTTTGCTCTCAACCATGCCTTGAGAGGGAATGGAGGGGACCTACAATTTGAATCGAGAAAGCGCTTTTCATGGCAATGAATTTACTGACGGAGAACTTGCCAATTCTTCGCGAAAGGTAATACAGGTGGAAAATCATTTTTGCCTCTGTGGGGATTCGAACTACGAACCTCTGGGTTATCAGGTACTACAAAGGAACACTTGTTACCGACAGACAACGAAATGTTCCTGAATTTTAAGGTTCCAATACTCGAAACCAAGTTAATAAAATGTAAAAGAAAAACACAACAGAGCAGATAGCCTAAATTCCTAATTCATTTCTCACAACCATACTTTGAATGAGGAACGGAGGGATCTATATTTTCAGCCGAATCCGAATGGCTAATCGAGAAAGCGAATTTCATGTCACTGAAATTACTATCGAAGGACTTGACAACTCATCAACAAGCAACTCGGTACGATATTTCACATAATCAGGCAAGAATTCACAAGAAACATTTTTCTTATAACTATTTCTCTTTTTATAAAAAACCAAAGGCTAAGAAGCAAGTGCCTTCGTTGACATAAATGAGTTCATGTCTTTTTCTTACTTCTTTTTGATTTTTAAAATAGTGTTTTTCTAAGAGCGACTGTCCCAATTGTGGTTAATGTGATACTCAAAGACTAATGACAAACCTAACTAATTGAAGTGGCTGTGTCTCCGCAATGAGTTTAGCTACTGAACACGCAGAAGAATAAAAAATTAATTGCACGCCGATCAAGGCTACAAGACCATGTTTGTTCAAATATAAAGGATTAAAAAAAACTCAAAAATTATAAACAAACAACTGAACTTAATTCGTTTTGACGTAAAGTCCCGTTGATGGCAGTGCAATCAAACAAGTGATTGCTGTGATCTTGGAACCATTCCAAGACAAACACAAAATATTTTCTGAAATAACAAAGTCCATCGAAGAAATAATAGAATTAAGTCCACCACCAAGTTGGCATTAACCATTAAAGGAATGTTAACTTTTGTGCACCTAGACTGTGCACGCGCGCCATTTGAAAGCCAACTTCGTGGTAAGCCGCATGAGATATCTGCACATAAGTTCCTTATTTGGAGGACCCCCTAGAGAATGTTCAACCAAAATCAGTAGTAGAGAATAGCACTGCCCAAAGTTTAAAGTAAAAGTCGACCAAAAAGAGAATATTTGTGTGAAATCCGTGTTCACGAACGCCGCCCCCAGAATCGGATCACCTTCAATAGATAAATATTTTTTTGTTCTTGTATTACAACCGTCCATTCAGTTATTTATTGACCTCTGATTAGTAACGCAGACATTTGTGATATTATTTATGTGTTTGCGGGTGTAGAAGTCCAAAAGGTGGCACTGCAATTTGTGGAACACTTGAACCTTTGAAAAACAACATTGCAGCTGCTGGATATTACAGCACTTAGCTCTACTTACATGCAGATATAGATTTCTGTGAGAATACGTCGCGACGGCCACAGCGGCGGCAACGCGTAGCCAACTTGTTTTCTGTAGGGAGTGGTGCCACAACGGCAAAGGTGATGTTTGTGGCTAAGATTGACAAATAAGTCTAATTCTAATCGAATTTTATGTGTAGGTATAGATAGATAGGTAAGTGGGTAAGCCTAGTGACACGCAAATGCGTTTCGCAATTTCCATAAGACAAACAAAAACCAAATACCGAATGGAATGGTAAATGTGCAGAATAAAGTATGTTGAGTGGCCAACAACAACTTGTTCTTGTTCGAATTCAGTAGTTTGTTTGCATTTAGAGAGACTGTGCAATTTCCTAATCACTTAAAAGCCAACTAAACTTCTTAGATAGAATTGCTTGAAGTCAACAGGAATGGTTTTAGTCAAACAAACGACCGTTCGTAAGACTCTTGACAGTTAATTTGTTAGGAATTTTTCACTGTTTTAAGGTCACGACTGCAGCAGTCGTCGAAGAAGAATAAATATGGAATTCTATGGCCTGACATCAATTTGCTAGCAAAAAGCTAACCATTTCGATGTCAGTTAATTGCTCCGACACGGAATAGATTAAATATGGAATTGAAGCTCCATAAATTAATTGGTTGTTAGTATTGGTTGGTCAAAGGCCATTATGTCTTCATTATGACAAAACTTCATTTGAATATGTTGCGAGTCTTAAAACTGACAACTCTATATTAATTGTTAGAACCAAACTAAGAACTAAAGGCCATCAGTTTCTTCGAAACAATGGTTACTGAGTGATTTATAAGGCATAAACACTTTGCCTTTGGTTAACTTCATTTGTTTTTGTACTTCAAAGATTAAGCCGTATACTAAGTAAGACAGAGCTCATAAGCACCAACAAACGTAATTACGTTATTCATCACGGTTAGAAGTGTTGGCTATAATTCAAAAATGAAACATAACACAAGCATAGAGAAGAACATGAGAAACACAATCATTATTACGAAAAAGATGAAGTTCCTGACAAAGGAAAGGTTAACATTTATATGAAAGATGTATACATACATACATTCTTGCGAAAAATACCCATCGATTACGACGATACTACGATTGAAAGATCTTTGTGCGGATTTTGGCTTCGTAGCGGATAAGTTGAAAAGTGAGGTAATCCAAAGTATACAAGGATCCTCATGAAATATCTTTGTGATTCCTGAGAAGATGTAGAAATGTAGATGTTGAGCTGTTTGGTAATGTAAGTGGTCCTCAAACAACGAGGAGTTTCAATGCGAATGATCAAGGATGAACATGAAGGAGTAGTAACGAAGAACAAATGTCCTGCAGGAGTCACCAAAGTATTTCAGGTCACAGTATACACCAAGGAAGTGTCCTGAGTACTCTGCTCTTTATTACAGGAATTATCTACTGGAAGATAAAGTACATAACGCTGTAGTATATCGACTACTCCTTTATGACAAAGGAGCCATCCAGAAGCTCTTGGCATATGGGTAAGAGTCTTAGAAGGTAGCGAGTACCGTACCTATATAGACTTGTACTTGTATTGACCGTTCAGACATGCCTATTCCAGAAATTGGCTGGCCAAGTGCTTAAATTTTAAATATCTGAAATCAATGCATTTGGGGGCACCCCCAAATGCAAACACGCCAGCAAAAATTTGGCCTCAGCCATAAAATAATTTGAAACGCACTTTTCGACCCGCGGTTTAATGATTTGCATGTCTGCTTGTGACGCTGGAGGTTCGTGAATCGATTCCCAACAGACACCAAATAATTTTTTTTGTAGGGCAAAATTCATAGCAAAATTCATTGCCCTGAAAAGAGCTTTCTCGATCAGCAGTTTGGAATCGCAGAAAATTGTAGATTAGATTAGATTAGATTTAGGGGACGGGTAGAGCTTGCTTAGCTCCGGGCACTGCGGTGTCTGAATGAAACTTATTGTGCCAGCCCATGTGTGGTTTCAGGACTGTTCTCCTGCTCCTGAATTGAACCAGAAGTTAGCAATCTTCTGTGGGTGAAAGAGTTTGAGTTTATCTAGGGGGATAATCTCATAGTCAAGTATTTGCTTTCTAAGACGGAAAAGTGCTGGACATTCTGTAATAATGTAATAAAAATTGTAAGTCCTCTCCACTCTCTCAGAAAGGCAATGGTTGTGAGAAATACACTAGGCCCCGTTCCAAGATCATCGTAGGATAGCCCACAAACGGATCACTGATTTGAAGCAGAGAGCTCACATCCTTTCAAGGTAAATAACGCTCTTAGTGCTACCATTAGGGAAAGAGGAGACGTTTAAATAAGTTAGTCTCGATACTTTGAGCCAATATACTTTGTAAAAATTTTAATGTCTAGACTTTTTATTTCTTAGAATTATGGTTATTATCATAAACGAAGCAGCGGTCGATTATTTCGTCGGCCCGTTCGACCCCGCACAGGGTATTTCTTCTTAAAACAGATTTACTACTACGCTACTTTTGAGATGCTTAGTCAAATAATAACTTAGACAAGTCTCGGGACCCGAAGCATTTCAGTGACCGATAACTTTTGCCCTTTGCGTAAATGGGGTTTTCCAATGAGGGCTTGACAACTTTTATTTTAAAATGAAACGCGACCGATATTTCAAAAAATTTATTTTTGACTTGAAGTACAGTCAAAGAAGAACTTATGAATAAAACTCAACTTCGTTCATATGGCTATGCTGGGTTCGTTTGGAAAAATGTTCAATGACATATTTCGGCCAAATTTACCTCTATTTTGCGTTCAATCTTCAATGTTGGCTCTGAGCTATTGTCACGTCGACGCGTCGTCGACTTGTTTTCATAAGCCTATGACTTCACATAGTCCCAAAGAAAATAGTCTAGAGGCGTTAAATCGGACGACGAGTCGGTTAGTCGCCTGGCCAATTTTTAATGAAACTTACTCTTCAGCTAATCTATTGCAACGTGTGATGTGTGGCTTGTTCCACCGTACAGTTTAAACCACATGCCCTCCAAGTCCATACCTTTCAACTCGGGATCTATGGCTCGATAAGCTGGCCATTCATATTAACGTAATGATCGTTATCGTCGCCGGCATGCAAACCACACCTAATTTTTACTTGCGATTATAGGTACTATAAGGCAAGTCTTGCAATCGTGCAGAAAAAAAAATTTTGAGATAACAATCAAACATGACATTACGATGATAGAGAATACGAAAAAAGTGGGTCCTGCAATTCTGTCTGTCTGTCTGTCTGTCTGTCTGTCTGTCTGTGTGTCTGTCTGTCTGTCTGTCTGTTTATGGATCTACAGCCTGAATCAATGGACCGATTTTCTTCAAAATTTGCAGTTAGGGTCTGTGGAGCATCCTACAGAAGGGTTTTTGGAATTGGGTCTCTAGGTCTTGAAATAACGGTACCTGCCATACAACCGATATGATAATACTTATTTTTCTCGAAAACGGCTCCAACGATTTCTATAAAATTTTGTGTGAAGGATTAATTTAAGATTGTTTTTCTTATGATGTAAAAAAAATTTTTGGAAAAGGCCTAAAAACGGTTCCTCCCATAGTACCGTTTTTTTTAAAACCGACTTTCTCGTTAATGGCTGACACGATCTTGACGAAATTTTGGATTTAAGAAGTCGTAAGCTGTTAAAAAAAGACTGCATATCAATATTTAAAATTTTTTTAAAAAATTTTGATTTTTGAAAGTAACTTCGAAACCATAACTTTTATTTTTTTCAAATTTTTTGTCAAAATAACTCCTGTTAAGATCTAAAACTTTGCATACTCGACTTTAAAAAAACAGTTTTAAAAAAAAAGTGAAAAATAAAAAACCGTTTTTTGGAAATACTGCTCCAACGATTTTGATTAAATTTTCATCATTCATGTGTATTAGCGATTGCAAAAAAAATGTCGTTTTTAGATTTTTGCTTGAAACCTTTGGAATATTTAATTTAATTTTTTTACTATTTTGCGTGATTTAATTCAATTTTCATAATTAATGTGTAGTTGGCAACCCTGTACCACAAAATATATTATGAAGAGCTAATACCAAAACCTTTAACTCAGGTTTTCGATTTTGATATCGTATTTAGAACACAATCGCAAGTTCGTGCGACCCAGTCGTGTCCTTTTTTTAAGGATGAAGTGGTGATTCATAAAGCTCATGTGAATTATAATTCAACCAATGACATATTACATTTTACTTATTGATGAGCCCATAATGCCAAAAAAAATGAGCTTCGTTACTGAAGATGATTTTGTGATCTTGATGCAACTTCTTCAGAGCTCAATCCCCAATCGGATAACGTACGTCACTCTAAATGGTTTATTCTTGTGTCAGCTTAATCTTGCAAACCAAGATTCTTACGCAAAGTACTACACACTATTTTAAAGTTTGAGTAATTAAATTCTTGAGAACGCCGTGGAATTGACTGAATTGGATCGTTTGTAACGGATGCCTGAACGGCAGCGGTATTTTCGGCACTTCGACCAACCCGTTGTCTCACTGATGCGACAACATCACATAAAGAATATGTAGACTTAAATTGTTGCTTTAAACTTGTTATTGTCTCCAAGGGCGAGTATTACGACCGAAAATTGAAGTCAACGCAATTAAAGTTGCTGTCACTCGGAGTCAAGTTTGGTAGAAAATGTTTATAATTTGCAGACGTCCGCGTCGGAGGGCGTCGCTCGTTGGTGTACTTTGCCATGATGAAAATTTTGAGTTTACTGAATAAATTGACAGTAACAGTTCGATGATTAGCAAAAAGTTGCGTTCAGAAATTAATTAAAAAGTTGTCAAGTTCCTATTCGAGGACCCTAAGGTTATTGATAAAGTGAAAAGGAATCCCGAAACTCTTTACTTGGAGACTTGTGTTGTTTTTGTTGACAAAATCGACAAAACTACGATAAAGCTGGAATTAATCAACTCAATGCAGGAAAAAATGTCCCAAAAAATTAATTCACTCTTACGAGGGAAAACAAACCAAAAAATAAGAACAAATTCACTAAATGCGAATGCAAATTAAATAAAAAGTATTCCAATAGTACCTTTCCGGTTTCCTTCTTATAAAATTTGATCTGTTTCCCTCTGATTAAGGTTTGATTGCTGCAGTCAGCTCTGTCGACACAAAGACAAAAGCATTTTAATCTCTATTTACATAAAGATTCACACATCTCTAGGGTTAATGCTGCTATCGGAGCTAATTCCTTCTGATGTCTTCTAATGTTCGCTGTTTGATTTCTATATGACGCCACGATCTCCTGGCAGGTCCTCTGATAGTAATATCTGATAGTAATATCATTGCCATGAAAAGCGCTTTCTCGATTAGCCTTTAGAAATCGCCAGAAAATTGAAGGCAACTCCACCTCCTCACTGGGCATGGATGTGAAAAATGAGATAGGTCCCGGGGCTCCCCGTTATGTTGAAAAATACCTTCTCGTGTAATTTTTATGTTTTCCCCCTTGAAAGTTCACATATGGATGTAATGCCATCTATGTTCACTAAATTGTTACAAAAAGTTTTGACTGTCTCATCATTTTAATTTTATTTCCTTCAGTGTTGACTTATCCATGTCATAAAAGATCTTCAAGCATTTCTTACATTCATTTCCATCTCAATTCCTATGGGTTTAAATTAAGTCGAACATATATTTTGCATGATTGGTAAAATTAATTCAAACCCTTAATTTAGAAAGACTATTTTGTAAAAAATATTTTTTCGCCACACCTTACTTTCATTACATTCATTTTTCCTTTCGAAAATTAAATCGAACTCTAACCGATAGCTTTTCTACACGCAGAAGCTTAAACCCTTGCGTGTAGATATATATTTATAACTCCATAGTTAATTGTAACTTAATCAGATTAAATTCAAGTAACGGAAGAGAATTATGTTATTTTCTTTTTGCATATCACCACATATCACCTTAAACATCATAATTCCCTAATAACACCCGAAATTATGCCCATAATGAGTTTATTTTCATCTCACGAGTCGCATTACTGACAACTCAAGCCCACCTTACAATCTAAAGCAAACAATAAGCGTTAGGTGTCAGATTGCGTGTGTCGAGTCATTAATCATATGAAGCATTTTGTTAAATTGGTTAATTTGACTTGAGGATATTATATACCATCTACAAGACAAATCTTCTACTTTCACCACTTTGATGGTGTTTTAATATGTGAACAGTAGGAAGCATTTGAGGTATCATGGTGTAATAACTGTTGAAAATGACTTAAGAGAGATGATAATTTTGAAGAATAGGAAGTGGTGTTTCAATTAAGTTTCTGTATCACGCTAGCTTCGAAGACTAATTGACAATTTTGTTTTTCTTTTCTTTTTACAGAATATTTTTATTAGCAATTGCCTTGTTGAATGTAAGGGGACAATACCATCCCTTCGGACAGAATATCAACACAGAATTTGGCTCAGACTGTGCACTTGTACTATCAGGACCAGGAAGATCATCAGTCTACGATTACAATGTTAATCTCTTCAGAGGATCAGTGTAAGTTCTTTTTTTTTTTTTTAAATTTTGTGTCAAGTAATTATAAACAAAAATAAGATTTAAAACCACTGTTCAAATGAAATGCCCTTGGCGTTAACGTGCTTGTAACGTAGAAGGTTAAAGGGTAAAATTATATTTGTCTGAAACTAAATGCTTACATTAGGTTTTGTTACTGAATTAAAAATAATGGTTTTCCTCAAGGTTGCCATTCCGCTCCACTACTTTTTAGTTGTTTCATCGAGTAAAGAAGTTTCAGAAAACAAGTTCTCATTGTTTGATGATAACATCCGATTTCTCAAGCACTGTTTCTGGTTCACAGTTCATCTTTACCGACCATAAAGGACAGCCCTAGTGAAGGCTACTGAGGCTAGTTTCGAAGTCTTCAGTTTTCGAGATTTCAAACTAGATAAATGTACAACCGAAAACAACTCATCAAAAACCTCGTATGGCTTCCTAAAAGAACTCTTTTCTGCCGCGAAAATTGTGTCTTGAAGGGATCACAACTCTCCCTCTTATCTGCTTCACCTCGTGAAGAGTATACTGAAAGATAAGATACCTTCAAGTCAGTTATGTCTTTTTCGGTAAGTGGCAAATTCATGCAAAGCAGGCTTAATAGACCTTAGTCGAAAACTAACTCAACCAACTCATCGGCACATGTACAATCGTCCTGAGAAAGAATGCGAAAAGTTTCCTCTCAGCCTTGGCATTAAAAAATTAACTGACCAAAAACAATAACGAATGCCACTTATAATTGGCCAATTCACCACGATTCTTTCGAAGGTCTCAAAGGCCAACAACAACCTCAAACAATCTAAACCAATTTAAAACTACCACAAGCCCATCCAACTGTTCAAGGATAATCACATTCAAGACCACTCTCATGTTGCAGATGCACTCTTTAAAACGAAAGCACACATAGAATACACCAATCCCCTCTGGGTGGCTATCTCTCTGGCTATTAACTCTGGTGTCTGGCCGTTTTGTTACATACGCGATATCTGGATTTCCGCTTGAAAGTAATCGACCATGAAAATCAACGAACCACTCACGTGAGCTTAACAGAGCATTTCACTTTCAGTCACAAGGTGCATGTGTGCCTTGTCTTGTTTGTTTCTGCCTTATATTGCCATTTAAAGGTCTAGACCGAACGTAACTTGCTATTAATTTTAGCTCTCCTCCGGCTTGTTGAAGGTATAGACTGGCAAAGTAATATCGCAAATACAAACGGTTCATCATCTTAGGAATTTCTTCACAGACACACACATATGAAACAGGAATTAAAACAAAAATGAATCTTGAACTAGTTCAGACTCAAAAGCTGCACTTTCCATGCATCAAAAGCTGGTTTGAGATAGACGCATGCCTTATACGTAGGCACGCAGTTTAACTTTGGCCAGAAATGAGTGCATTTTGTTTTGAAGATAACAAGCAAAATATTCGACGTGTTAATCCTTAGAAGCTGGTTATACTGGATGAACAGTAGGAAAGCTACATATTTTCACAATGTTGTGTGAATGAGGAAATGTCATTTGGAATAAGGCGAGAGTGCTAACCATCATCGTCGAGCTGAAGTGCAACGAATATTTATTTTTGCCGGCTTGAATTTAATGGAAAGCGATTATAGTTTTGAGACAACAAATCAGTTATAGTGAAGGAAAAATGTTTTTTGTTGGCATTGCGTGGTTTCCTGTTTACCTTGAGAAGGAAGTTTGATTTCAACCGGGGGAGTTTTCAGCAATAATTGGCTTGCCTTGTTCAAATTCCCTTGAAATAGACAGAACAGCTATTATCTTTGACGAATTCGTAAACGAGACTGAAAGCAGATTGTCCTTTATTACCAAACTCAATAACTTACTTGGTTGAGAGAACTCATGTTCGTCCTTTTACCGCTATCGAATCTAATAGTTTGAAATTTCAATTGTTTGAGTTTAAATAGAAAATTTTAATATTTCCGTTAAACTTTAATAAATTATTCCAAACAAACCGCTCGCCGGCCGTTGCCGAAAACACTCAAAGGAATGAGCTTAAAACTGAAAAGGGTTTCGAAAAGTTCGTCACACTATTAGTGCTCTCTTGGGAACCACTTTTTGGTAATCTATAATTTGAGAAATTAAAGATCCTTTCTCACTTATAAAGTGACCTTTGCACCCTTATTCCCCACACAAGGTTCTTTACGAAGTGAATAAAACAAAAGAGCTGTAGCACGAACCAGCTTCACATGTCGTTTGCTCTTTTAAACTTATCAGACTCTTTTCAAAGCCAGTCAACTCAGTCATACCATATAAGACTAGCCAAACAATTTTCTCGACCAACTCTGACCATATGCCACTTGCACACAATTTGAGTTAAGCGAGTTCACTTCGAAATAGATGCAAATCACTTTTCATTTCGCAGGTGCTTAGTGATCTACGATGACGTGATGTAATCTCAGTCAGATCCTAACACAGTACTACATAACAAGATGTTTTAACAACATTATGCATATACAAGTAATGCCAACAACTTGGAAGAGAACTTGAACCACTACACATAGCTAGAGCTACTCTCGGTGTAGAAAATGAAAGCGGTTCAGATGCATATTAATTCGCCGCACGACTAACAGTGGCAGTAACCAGATTTTTTGTTTGTTTGTTCATGTTGCATTGTATGTGCTGAGCAAGTGTGCAGCAGTTCATGGGGGCAGTGCTGCATTTTTTATTGATGGTATTCAGGTCATTCTGTCTCATTTCTAAGATCAATCTTCTGCCTTCTGACATAACTTATCACCATAAAGCGATGGCCTTATACTCGAAGCTGCTGCTGTCGTTTGTGTGATGAAATTTGAGATCTTTCATATAGTGCTACTTGTCTATAAAGAATGACTATTGTATGCACAAAGAGATGACGAATTAAATGTCTTTGAAGATATATCAGAGAGGCAAGAGAGGAGAAGGATGATTAACTACGCTAGTTGTCACAAAAGGTGTGAACATTTAGATTTAGAAACAGCTTGAGGCGCTGTGCTGTCGTGGGAATGATATACTTGACATGACGTCTGATATATCAGATGATGAACTGAGTTGATTGCAATCGGCAGATTTGTGTAATTTAGTTCCATTCGTATTTTTCGAATTCACCTTGAGCGAGCCTTTGTTAAATGTGATAAAATTGCCGGTTTGTGGAAATGCATCAATGCAGACTTGACTTGAATTTATTCGGTGTTTCACTTTACTTCTATGAATTGTCACTTGACAACTTTTTCAATTCTATTCGAGTTTATATCTGTTTAATTTATTTATTCAATTGGACTTTCATTTACTTTCACAAAATTATTTATGAAGAAGTTTGAGTAGACTGGAACTGCACTAGAAAAAGTGAAATGAAAACAAACAACAATAATTGAAACATGTAGATGATTTGTTTATAGACTTTCTGAATATCATATAGACTTTCAGATGGAAATATATTCCGTATAAGCTTAATTGCTATTATTAAGGTTTTAACTGTTCTAATGTTCAAGACTTCATAAAGCCAATGCCATGAAATTCAAAATCAAGGCTTGTGAGATAGTGAAACAGTATGTTTGTAATCCTCCGTTCAGTGAAGAAAGTAGGTGTACTTGGAGAAGATGATGGTTTGAGTACAAGAGGCTATACAGAGTGTCTGAACTTTGTGGTCACATTCGACCTTTATACCTTTTGATTAAAACGTTCACAAAATTCAAAAAATAAGAAAACAGCCAGTTATGGTGTGGAATTCAGTTGAATTTTATGAGAGATTTTCAACTGAAATTTTTTCTTAACAGAAACCCTACACGACCTTTTTTGGGTGCCTATAAACACTCTATTGACTTGTAGGTTTCTTTCTTAACTTCGATAGCCAGCCAGAACTCTTTATCAAACAAGGGATTACATTGAAGCCTTCTAATGAAGCCCAAAGTTATGGCAATTTACCACTTGCTGGTTCTAGGTGCCGTGAAATAAGGTCGAAGGCAATAAGGCCGAATCGACCTTATTTCCCAAAAATTGGGAAATAAGGTCGAATTTTCTTTTTGACCTTATTACCAATTTTGGGAAATAAGGTCGAAAATCACTGTGGCACTAAATTTGTCGAAAATAGCTTTCGACTTTATTTCTCAGTAGAATTCGACTTTATTTCTTTGTTTAATATTTTGCAATCATTGTTTATAAAGGCATTTACTTTTGGTAGAAACAGAAATGTTCTGAGGAACATTGGATTTAAGGAATTGAACTTTCCTTCCATGGGGGGGGGGCGCATCCCGGTGCGGGATCTGCGCGGGATCGGCGTGAAGTCAGCGCGAAGTCGGCACGAGGTCGGTGCGGCAGCGGCGGGCTATTATTAGTTTTGTGGTTAGAAAATTAAACTTTTTTATGAATTTCTAACCACAAAACTAATAATAGCTTAAAATTCGCGCGAATTTTAAGCTATTATTAGTTTTGTGTTTAGAAATTCATAAAAAAGTTTAATTTTCTAACCACAAAACTAATAATAGCTTAAAATTCGCGCAAATTTTAAGCTATTATTAGTTTTGTGGTTAGAAAATTAAATTTTTTTATGAATTTCTAACCACAAAAAGTTTCATTTTCTAACCACAACACTAATAATAGCTTAAACCGAAAAATTAAAACATTTATTTTACAATTTAGGGGGTCAACTCACAAGTAACTATTGAAATTTATTCTATAGAAACGCACCGCCAACCTGCAAAAAAAATTTCAACCCCCAGTCCCGTAGCGGAGAAGCAAAGCGGCCCCATAATTTCTTTCTCCTTTATCCAACAGAAATTAAATTCGATTTTATTACTCAACGGATTTCGACTTTATTTCTCAACTTTTGGCATTCTTATTTTTGTCAAATATTTTCGTTTTTTCTTTTCGACATTATTACCTTTTCAATAGGAAATAAGGTAGAAAAATATTTTTGTTGTTGTTTTCGGCCTTATTTCCCGAAAAAGGTAATAAGGCCGATTCGGCCTTATTGCCTTCGACCTTATTTCACGGCACCCTGGTTCTAGTAGGCTTGCTGACTTGGAGTTTGAACTTGAAGTTTTTTAAGGTTACTATTGGAAAAACTACAGTGCTATAACCTAGTCACGGATTGTTGTTCAACTGGAATATGCCTGAGAAACCACGTTTTGTATGTACGCATGTGATGTGAAGATTTAGAGCCTGTGAAAAATTCTTCTTTTGTCAATGTTGATTAAATTGAGTTCGTTTACTTAAATGTTTTAGTTCAGGCCGTGATTTGCGACTGTCAATCTATAAAACGCTCTCCTGAACGATTTTCACATTTAAGGCCTTACGAACAACACTGACTTCTCACAAGTAGTAGGTACTTTCCTTCGTATTCTTCCCTAGCTAAGTTAACTTTTTTCTTAAAGAGCGCATCCTTGCAGAGCAAGGTGAGATTTTGAAATTTGCTTAGTAGTTATATTGTTGACAAGCAATTGGTCTCATTATGAAATTATAAGACATTCGGCAATATCGAAGTTACCGTCGGAGCGGAGTTTTCTCATCCATCTGGAGATTCAATGTTGCTTCGAAGTAGTTGTCATCGTAAGAAATTTTTCAAAAATGCGGCAACGCATTGCATTCTCAAAATTAAAGCTTTCCGCAGCAAAATCTTATCGGAGGACGTCGGATCGGCTGATCGGAGAACTATAACAAAACAAAATGTCTCCGAATCGTAGGAAATCGGATGGGAATTCCGCTCCGACGGTTACCTCGATAAAGCCGATTGCTTGCATTTGCCTGGCCTATAAAAAAAACTCATCTAACCTTGCAGCGCTCGTCATAGTAGAGTTTGTATTTTTGACAGCTGTCACTTGATTTATGCTCATTTGCTTATTTGAGCATTATTTTCTATTATCGTGGAAGAATTGAGGCCGCACGACCACTGGGCACTGTGTACGTTCGGTCAATTGTCTCAAAACAAAATGGCTATCGACGACGATATTAGCCCAGTTCACACTGTACAATTAGTTGGACAGACTTCGTTTGATGGAAGTTGGATGGCCTGATGTAGTTTTAGTTCACACCTATCAAGCTTGTCGTCCAACTTTATGTCACATACCCTTCCACTCCATCCAACTTCTAGATTTCAAAATTTTTTGAAAACCATCCAACAAATTGGACAAGCGGTCGTATGAAGAGTTCACACTATCAAGCATTGGTTTGTCCAACCTAGGTTTGTCCAACTAATTGTACAGTGTGAACAGGGCTATTTGCATACTAATAAAAAAGTATATGTATAAGTTTTAATTGTGTGAGTTACCTTCAAGATCGGGCGATTTAACATCTCTGGATTATTTTTCGTGGGGTTATGTGAAAACCCAAAATAATTGACACTTTAAAAGTAAATATGCGGCACGTTATTGCTCACATACGGCCCGAAACGCTACTAAAATCGTCGAAAGTTCGACTTCTGTGGTGGAATGTATTACTTGATTTAATACTTGACCGAAATCATTTGTAAAATATAATGGCAAACCCTCATTTTAATAGTGAAGCTAGATTCTTGGATATAACATAAAATTTTATGCGATTTTTTTCCTCACTAAAACCACACGTCCAAGAAAAACACCCTTCATCTTCCAACTCCCATACCACTTCTAAAATGGCTGTTACGCTGGATTTGTATTTGTGGAAGGGTCAGTCTGTTGTTTGGCTGCATGCTTCTTATTCAAAATGTGGCTAATCTAAGAACGGATTCAAAATTCGTTTCGCTAGGTACGTTTGTTTAAGTTAGCGAGTATACATTGTGCTCAAGAGGGAGGCTTTGGTGCAGTAGTAGAGTGTTCAGTAGATAGGCCGGACGCGTGGGTTCGAATCCCGCTCTGGGCATCTACTTTTCCTTCAACCTCCCAGTTTCATCTGGACGCCGTCCTTGAGGTTATATACGAAACTACATCCACCTTATTTCCATCTACTGCACCACAAAAAAAAAAGGAAGGCTGCTACCCCAGTAGTACAATGGACCGGCAATTAGGTCTGAGTGCTCCAGATTAGCAAAAGCTTAATCTTTTTGTTAAAAAAAAAAAATACATTGTGCTTCATCGGATAACAGAAAATGAGGAGGTGGCGGGGATGTGAGACGATGAATAGGGGATAATTGGGTTGATGATTACGTTAATAGGACTGAGAATCCTCACTGAACCATTTGGAACTCTGAATGAACTGTAGTATGCCGTTCAGTTTGTCGTAGAAGTCCGATGAAGTGCTTTTTCTTATTGTCGGCAAAGCTTGGGCACTGACAGAGGAAGTTGAGTGATCTTTCCTCTGCCTTTTTGTTTTGGCATTCTCTACAAAAAGTAAATGTGTGAGAACAATGAGTTTTGAGCCCTGCGAATGCCCATTAACGCAGAGAGCCGATCCAAGACCTAGGCAGCACTTTTTTTTTTCTTTGAGATATCTGGGCAAAGGTTTGTGAAACTATAGAAGTTTCCAAAGATAAACGTCATTTAAATAGCAAACCAGCAAAAAATTACCTTTATCATAACCTTTAAAAAGACGAAAACATTTCCAAATACTGTAACGATCTTTGAGTATACATAAGCAGAGGTTGGCAATATCAATACTCGATAGCTGCCACTTTGTTGAAAGCTTCCGAATAAATAGCTGTACTTATATTTCTCTGAAGCAAAATCCTAAGTAACTCAATTGTGCTCAGCTTTGATTTGTTTTTGGGGTTAATGTTAATGTGCATTGCTATAATCCACAAAAATTCATCGCTCAAAATGCATCTAATTAACTACCAACATGAGGCAAGATATGTAGATTCCATTTGTCATATAAAGCTTAGAGGTTTGATGAAAATAAACTTGCTTGTCAGTTATTTATAACACTTCAATTCACAGTTGTATATTTTTTTTTTATTTTTTTTTTTTTTTATTTATTCATAAAAGCAACGCTGTACAGTAAGAATAGAATTCTTTTAAATAGTACAGGTACAAGATTCTTACTTTATATACATAATACATACTTTACACAAGTTTAAAAATTATAATTAAAAAATTAAAGCAAAGAAAATTTACATGATATTACAAAAAAAAAAAGGTTAAATTTACTGTGATAAATGAGAGAAAACTAAGGACAAAAATTGTTTCTGTTGTATCTTGTTTTTCAATGACAAAGGAAGACCATTCCAACATGCTACAAAATTTTCTTAAGAAAACTTGAAACATGATCATATTTACGAAGGTTGAATACAAATCTGGTAACAGAGTTCAAGGCCAAGTTGAGCTTGCGAAAAGATTCGCAATCCAAATCAGCAAAAATTTCACAGCCAAAAGTCACAATAGGCAGAATCAAATACTTAACTAATTTCAATTTGACTTCACTAGGAAGAAAGTATTTTGATCCAGCTAGACTACGTAGTGCTGCATATATTTTAGCTACTATGTGAACTATGTGGTCTTTCCATGTCATTGTGTTATTGAATATAACACCAAGGTTACGTACTTTATCTAGCATCTCAACTACTTGACCATTTAAAATTATATTGGGGAAATTTCGATGGGATACGAGTTGCTTGAACATAGGAACACATTTAGTTTTCGATGGATTTAATAGAAGTTGATTTCGAACTGACCAATCAAAAACAGAAGCTAGGTCTTGGTTTATTTTCTTAATTGCATCTTCAACCAATTCAAGCGGAAAACTGTAATACAGTTGAACATCATCTGCATATATATGATAATTGCAATATTTAACTGTGCTAGGAAGATCATTTATAAACAAAGAGAAAAGCAAAGGCCCAAGTATCGAACCCTGTGGTACACCCGTCTTTAAGTTTAAAAAACTCGAAAATTTGTCTTTATGAAAAACAGTCTGTGATCGGTTACTAAGATATGAAAAAATAAGCTTCATCGCGTTTGAAGAAAAGTTGAACTGTGTGCTAAGTTTGTTACATAAAATTGTGGATTCAACAGAATCGAATGCTTTTGAAAAGTTCAAGAGGGTCAAAAGCGTCACTTTGGATTCTTCTGAAGCAAGACGAACATCTTCGGTAACTTTTAGGAGCGCAGTTGTGCAACTGTGCTTTTTCCTGAAGCCGGATTGAAGTGGATTTAGTGCATTCAAACTGTTAATATAGCTTTTCATTTGGTTACTTGCAATAACTTCAAAAACTTTGGATAGAAACGCAAGAATTGCAATTGGCCTATATTCGGTATTTTTGTTGGAATTTTTTGGTACAGGTATTATTTTGACACGCTTCCACTCCGTGGGGTACTGATTTGTGCTGATAATTGTATTGAAAACAAACGTCGTCAATGGAAGTATTTTCGGTAAAAGAATTTTTATAAAATCAGGATGGATTTCGTCAAGACCGATGCATTTCGATTTAACTGCAAAAATTGCATTCCCAACATCGTACTCGTCTACTTCTCTGAACTTAAACGTATTGTGAGCTGTATTGTATACAAGTTCCTCACTGTTTCTTTGGAAGCCTTGAATAGGATTTGCGAATTTTTCATTCAAACCGTCGATATTTAACACATTAACATTGTCATTAGAAGATTTCTGTAAAATTCCAATATCTTTCACTTGTTTCCAAAAATGTTTCGAAGAGGTACAGAGATTAAACTTGTGAATATAAAATGATCTTTTAGCTTGACGTATCATACAAGTCACTCTATTTCGAGCCTTTTTAAAATCACTCAGCATATCGGCACATTTATACGTTTTCCACCTAAGAAAATGTTTATCACGCAGGACCATTGCTTTTCGAATGAAAATAGACATCCAGGGATAATCTGGATTTCTGACAACTTTTGTTTTCAATGGGACAAATTCATCGTAAAGAGAGTTCACAAAGTTGTTAAATATATTCTTCTGTTCATTAACATCATTTGTTTCGTAAATTAAGGACCAGTCTAGACTATCAAAAGAAAAGAATAAGCCATGTAAATTTATATTTTGAAGTAGAATTAACACCCTACTTAGGAATTACTTAAGAAAATGAAAGCTTCTCTAATACCTCCATCAGTACCGATATTTATTCAAGTTCAACAGTGAGTGAAACCATCTCGCATCTGCTCTCTCATTTGTCATCCAAAGCGATATTAGTCTCTAAGTCTTCTCTAAGACAAATTTAATAAATTTAATGAAACGCGGAGTTCCAAAATTTGTTCCTTTTTCACAAACCTTATGATTTTTGCCAAAACTACCCAATATAACAAACAATCTATTTGAAATTGTGAAAAGAGACTTCTATCCTTGTAAACTCTCTTTCTCTTAAGATGAATGAAAACCTTAACGAAATAGCACGGGAATGACAGACTTTTTTGCATCAATGTCAGTAAACCTTTTGCCATAAATCTGCTGTACATGAATAACACAACTTAACAGCAGTGGTCTTACCACCACCCATATCCTTAAACCAAACTTTCTCAATCATCTTTGACACAATACAAGCAAAATTCCGAATATTAATGTAAAAAAAGCCCCGCACCCTATCGCCCACTCCTCATTTATCATTTCTGAAGTCAGAAAATGTTTATGTCAGGACGGTCTTTCAATCGAACATTTTAAATAACCTGTGTCCTCTGTAGAAGCTACAGTTGAATGAAGAAGAAGAAGCCCAACCGGATTAGTTGGGATGTCCGACTGGTATGTCACCATCACTAGTCTGAAGTCTGTACCTAAGCCTCAACAGGCTTTGCCGCACTGCACTTTCACTATGGGCACTTACGATTAATTTATCAATATTCCGACTTGGCAAGACGTAGTTTACGTATTCGGTACTCATGCTCTTCAGTCCAATCGAATACCATCCTTCTCCTCCCACGTCGATTGGCAGCTAATCTTACATCGAATCGTCCGGCGCCGGCCGCATGGTGAATATTCGATTTTAACAAATCCAAATCGGAACAGGAGAATCCAATTTGCGTCGATTTGTGGTCTCGTGTTACTTCATGTTATCCGAGCCATTTGGCAGACAAGTTTACACGTTTACACGAAATATGTATATCCCCACTATTTCCGATTAAACAGTTTAATGTTTTTTGTTTTGATTTTGCAGAAATCCATACTCGGGCGATAACACTTGCATAACTTATGATGCGGTGAATGCGGCTTACTTGGACGCCAGGAAGAGAATCCGTAAGTAGACATTATATCTACAATAGTACGCTGTTAGTTTTATTATTTCAATGCATTAATTTTTTATTCACAGATGTGTCAACACCGAAGGGCGAATGGAAGACCGAAGACATTGCAACAGTTGGGGAACTGCTGTTGGACATATCCATTCAACTTGCCAGAACGTAAGTGACTCTTTGTTTTGCATATGGGCTGTTGCAGGCCGAAGAAAGTTTTTTGTTCCCAGCATACTAGTTGAGATACATGTTTGAGCGCTTTATGCTTTGGATGACACTTCTTTGACTGTCAAGAAGTTATGCACGTGGTTGACATTGTAATTTGTGGGCCGAGTGCGACAAAATGACAATTGAAATCGGTGAAATTGTTAAACTGCTTGTAACAAAACGAATCGTGTAGCCGTGACATGATTTCAAAAAGGTGGGCTTGCTACTGGATGGTCTTAAATCAGTTGGCATAGATCAATTGACAGCTCCAATTAAGCTACCGAGCACTGGCAATAGAATGGTTTTGAGATAAATAGTGTGTGGTTTTTGAGGTGCTCCGTACTGATGTCTTTGCTGACGGGAGCGGGACAAAAGACAATACAATTACTGAGTTTGATTTATTTGCCAACGGCATTGTAATTGCTTAATTAGAATTGTCACGGCATATGTCATTGAGTCATGACAGAAAGTATCAATATGTGGTTGGCAGTTAATTATTGGCTTTGCATGGCAGGATGCAGGCACGCTTTTGGATTGTTTTAGAATGGCTGGCTCGGAGTTATTTGTTAATTGATTAATGACAATTACCCAATTTCGAAGCAAATAAATCGATGAATTGTTTTAGTTTAGAAAAGTGCATACATGTAACACAATTTACTATTTTGGGGCTTTCAAGATCGCAGGAACAGAATTATTGAGGGATAATTCTAAAAAAGGCGAAACTGTTTAAGGTTTAAATTTTAAATTTAAATTTTCTTTTATTTATATACTTTGAAATTTTTCCCCATCTGTTTTCTACTTAAATTAGTTTCCGATAGATTCATTCGCCACTTGTTAAATTACAACTGAGTGAATCTTTTACTATTTCAAACATCAATAACTTAATTTTTTTTGCTTTTTATGTATTAATTCAACGATTGTTTAGAAATAATGATTAATAAATAAAAAAAATTTAAAAAAATAAAAAGTGTCAGAGTCTATGTGTTATTGGGTTTAAAATATCAAAGCTTTTATGCTCCCATTACCACACCGGATCTAACTAAACGGAGTATAAGAAGTCTCATTCGGAACAGTTTTTGCTGTAAAAAGTTATATTCTCGCCATAGCAAGCTTCATCGCAAAAAGACTCTTTAAGTGTTAGGTAGCCTCGTATATTGACAGTTTCATTTGAGCTTCTGGGAGTAGATCACTTAGTGCTATTGCTTTCGGAAGACTTGTTGATTCCTTGAGAACGGCGATACAAATGGAAAAACAGTTGTATGTTTTTGATATTCGAGCTTCGAAACCACACGTTAGAAGCAGACATATTTATAATTAAACCACTCTTCATTTTGTATTTTTCATAGGTTGTCTCACCATAACTGCTCCCCTTTCGCTTCGACGTCGTATTCTGAATCATGGATGAGCATTGTGATACTTAACTGCACTGTTTGTAAGGAATACTGATCGTAGGTAGTAAGACTTTTTAAACAAATACTTAACTTCACTTTGTTTTGCTAATTTGACGACACCAAAAAGCTTCATCAGCGTTACCCATGTCAATCTTTAAAATTCGTCAACATCCTTTGCTTCGGTGTCAACTACTGTCAACGCATTACAAACGTTTTTTTTGTAGACTTTAGTTTCCTTTTTAAGAAGGTGGTTATTTGTTTCCGAAAATTCCCTTGCATCCGAAAGAAGCTACCAATATTGATGATCTCTGTGTAACAGCAGTAGTCGTAAAAAAATATAGGCAAATAAAGTGGCGTAACAGATCGGGGAGCCCCGGGGGCATCGGCATTTCTCACAACCGTGTCTTGTGAGAGAATGGAGGGAACCGAATGGTTAGTCCAGAAAGCACTTTTCATAACAATGAATTTTGCTATCGGAGGACTTGCCAATTCCTCACGAAAGGCGATGTACATGGAAAAATATATTTTTTTCCTTTTTTGTCTTGAACCACGAAACTCCCCCGTAAAAGGCAGACATGTTAACGCCACTGGCACCACAAAATAAAGTCATTAGAAGCACATAGCCATTCGTTTCATGGTTTCAAGCTGGTATAGTGCCAGCATTTGACACCTGTCAAAATCAGACGTGACTATATGAACCCAAATAGAACATATACGACCATTTTAAGGAGTAAAAACACATCGTAATTTCATGTTGAACAACTAACACGATCCACACGATGGTTAGATGTAGACAAATCCATCAAGCCTAGCTGTCAATTGAAGTGACATAAAATTGGTTTTAATGTTTGTCATTTGTGATAATGGATCGCTTAGCAATCGAACAAGGCGTTTAATAATTTCAGCTATAACTATACAAGACTGGAGATTCAAATGTAGCAATTTTTCGCATACTACCCGACGATTATAGTTGTCTTAGTTAACCGTCTTCGTAAGCAATAGGAAATATTGTGAAGAAATTTTAAGAGATTAGAAGCGTTGATATTGCGACTGGGAGTTTTTATAGTCGCGTAATTTCACGTCTTGGTGACGTCAATATGCCACCAAAATCATGCGGTTTGACTCCGTTCGATTTTTTTGTATGACTACGCAAAAGACGGGGCTCACGCAAATAGTCCTCCATTAAACGCTGTAAAAGTCAACATTACTCAAGTTTTGGCTGAAATACATCCGAAAATGTTCGAATAAGTGGTTAAAAATTACTTAAAACGAGTGGCATGCTGCACTTGAACCTAATCAAAAAAAAAACAGTTTCATAGAAACTTACAGTCACGATCGAAAAAAGGAATACCAAAACATTCCTTGTGCCAACAATTGCATTGATTTCAGCATTTGTTTGAGCTGAGTAGTTCATTAATTGATCTTGGGAAATTCCAACGTTCGATCTAACCCTTAAATTTTATGAAATTGTTTTGGGAAAATACCAAATACGAACCTATTAACTGGTGATAAACTTTTCCGGGTACAAAACTTCCACCAGGTATAAAAAGCGAAAATCGATCGCAAAATTTGTGGCCTCAACCTAGTGGTTGGCAGTGTATGTGGATGGGAGCACACAAGCAAAAAGTTTTCAAAATAGGGAATGCGGCAAAGTTTAGAATACAACTCATCGTATGATATTTCCGCCCAAACTGGTCAAATTTGAACTTTATTGTTTCTATCGGGCGTCTTTGAGGTGCGTTTCCTGCCGTGTCAAAGAATATACGAACGGATATCACTCTAGTGAGTCAGAAAAATGATCTGAAAAATCTGTTAAGAAAAATAGCTAATGCATAGACCAAAGAATTCTGGACAGTGTTCAACACGCACGTTCACGGACACACGACTTGATATGACAGAAAGATTCAAGCCTGCACGGGTCTGGCTTTCTTTGTTCATTACAGCATCTCCTCTCTTTTGAAAAAGATGATCGACTGGCCAAGAGAATGTTCTGCCGTAGGCTTTAAAAATAGCAGCTGGAGCACTCAGACGGTTCACTGCAACCTTCTTTAGTTATAGCTTTCCAAATGATGTTGGAGAAGCCAGAAGACGCTGCCAAAGACTGCGTCGTGTGTCTGTAACCTGAACATTCACAGAGGATATTCTCCTCGTTTTCGTCATCTTCTCCACAAGATTCACAGAGTGTGGTATAATATTTGTCTAACACGTTTAAATTGGTAAAAGAGAAATTTCCCGTGTCAACCCCAACAACCTTTCTACAATCAATATTTTCTGCTACGGAATGACAAAATTGTTTGCAATTTTCTTACTGACGTTGGGAGCATACGTTTAGTGTGGCTGCACCCAATGTAGGTATGCCATCTACAGTTGTGCTCTTGACACATCCAATCGTTGATTGAAAACCTCACTGAGGACCCTAGCAGACCGAGCGCGGGCTTAGGTATTGAGAAATCTGTCAGAGGTCAATGCCTTGCAAGTTCATCGAGGACCTCGTTCCCAGTTATTCCGTGGTGGCTTGGAACCCGGAAGAGACTCAAAGAATTTTAGTCTTTCGACCGTATTCAGAGCAGTCTTGCGATCCAGAATCACTTTCGAAGTAGTTAGAAGGTCGAATAGAGCCTCGAAGCAAACCTTTGCTTTTGCAGCAGAACCAAATACTTCTCTCTATCCAGCTACAGCCATTTAGATAGCGTAAGTCTCTGTTTAGAAGACGGATGCGTATGTGCCCAATGAAACGTGAAGTCGTATATCATCGCTCTCCACAAAGGCACCAGCGTCTCATTCATCGTCGGTTTTGTAACCAACTATGAATATCCGAAAGCAGTACTTTCCTGGCTCAGATTCTTGAGCGGGCCTGCTTGAACCCATGGAAAGTTTACCGTTTACTTTCGGTGCAGTTCAGAGCCTTTGTATCATCTTGTCGGACGTCATATACGTTGCACGTGAGGCAAAGGATATTCTGCTTGCGAGTTCCTCAAAGCTCCAGTGCGGAGACATTTCCCCTTATCATAAGGCCCGTCGCAACAAATTCGGACTACGGACTAACAACATCTTCGTAATGAACGTTTTGCAACAGATATATAGAATTTGCTAGTTATTTTATCAACAGGAACAAATTTCGTAGTAAAAAATTCACCTCTATGGTTCCGTTTTGGTATTCGTAGTACGAAGTTATTACGACAGACCTTGGGATAGGAAAGTACCTCATTAAATGAAAAATGTCCTTGAGAGAACAACACATGATGTAGGTATAAAGAGGAATATAATACAGCAGTGAGTAGAAATAAGCCCCTGGAGTGCTGGGAAGTGCCCAAGTACATTGTTCTTTGAAAATTGGCCAACAAGGCAATAACATATTTACGAGAGAGCTGGGTAAACCAAGCAACTTGATTGGTCTTATTAAATCCGTATAGATTCAGAGAACACTTTTAGATGATAGACCCAATGTCTTGCCAAAGGCTCCGTTGCCAAAAAATTGACAGTGTCTTAGCAGTTATGCTCGATGCACCAAAGAAGCTTGTTATCTAGGATTACTCCAAGATTTCGCTTAAAATTGAAATATTGACGCCTCTCAGTGTAAAGTCGGTCAAACCAGAAAGTTTTCTACGTCTCGTGAAGAGAACATCCTCGGTCTTAAAGGGGTTGACAAAGAGACCGTTTCTAACATACCAGGCCAGGTGTCAATTAAGTTGAGTGCAGCCCGTGCTTTTGAATGAACGGTCTAGATACTAGATCCAACCGATAGCACGGGCAGGTAATCGGCATTTGCTTGGACGTGCAAGTTACATTGAACATTTGATATAAGGAGTTGATCAGCATGTACTACAGAACGGGAGAAAGAACACCACCATGAGGACAGCCCTTATATTCACTTCTGTTGTAACACAGTTTTCACCAGAGCAGCATTGTGAGCTAAAACCCATTATCATTTCAAAACATCAGTTTAATATATCCGCATAATTTTTGAGTGATCGTTTTAAAAAGCTTCACTACTTAAGCTAAATTTCAAGGATCATCTCGAAATCGTTAAACAATTTAACCCATCAAGTGAATATGACACACATTGCGTTTGCTCTTTATTCCCATCAGCTGTCTGATTCACATCTAAGAATTCAACTTGTCAGCTTGTTACACAAATGGGCCATGCAAAACTGAGGTGATGACGAAACGATCCAAATTCCACAAATAGTTTCCTCTCAAAAATAAAGCAAAACTCACATAAATTACGCGTTATGAATTTTAAGTAATTCAATTGGCATAGTTTTTTCCCTCTTTGAAATAATCTCCACATTAAAGTTGTGAGATAATTTTAGTTTTTTTATTGTTTTCTTTTTGCCTCTGCTATCACTTCAGTTTTTCAGCAGGAAAGTGTTGAGATATCCAGATTATGGATTATGATCCAACTTATTACACTTAATGGGAAATAACATTGCACGCTTGTCAGTTAAACCTCCTGAGTTTATCTTTCCCGCCTATTGTTGCATTACTCAGCCTCAGCCATTGCAATAGCATTAGTTCAACTTCCAAATGATTGCCGTGTTCCACCTCAGTTTGTGTTGCATATGGAATGTCAATTAATTTCTGTAGGTACAACTTGATATGGCTACCAAAAAACAATAAAAGTGTTATTAAGTAATGTCGACCGAGATATAAATTGATTAGCATTTGTAAGTTTTCTTTTATCACGTTGCTCGGTGGCTGTTTTACAACTAAAAAAACACTTGTGCCTTGTGTGCATGGCTTTATGCCGCTTACATCGTGTGTGGGTACAAACAAAAAAGTGAAAGGCAACAAGACAATGGTTTTCTTATTCGTTATGCAACAAAAACTACAAAAAATAAGAAAGGCCTAAGGACAAAAATTTATTTAGAATTGAACTGTTAAATCAGCACCATACTAAAAGCCTTGGGCCTTTTTGACTTTCAGAGACTTTGTAATGTGCTGGTAATTAAGGGTTAGTTTTGAATAAATTCATTATTTGGCGTTCGAACTGTAATTCAATTGGATTTGGCGGCCTAGTGGGTGTAGCGATAGCGAGGACAAAAAGTGTGAGTCAGACTTGGACTCAGCCCCGCAGTGAAACTGAGTTGGTTTTTGTTATGCGTTTGGTACAATTGTACGAAAAATGGTAATTATGCTGCATGGTGCAAGAAATTCTTGTCTACTCCAATCAATCTAGAGACACTTATGGAGGCAAATAAGATAACCCTTGTATGCCTCAGAAGTCACTCCATTTCAATCCAAATCTTTATCTCGAACAGTTACATTACTTTAACTACTCAGAGTAATGATTTCTTTTATGGATGCAGCAACAAGTTCAAACTACAACCAAATTTGCACAGTCACGGTTTGGCCTCAGTCAGTTCCATGCCATGGAGTATAGTTTTTTGTTTTTGTTGAAATTATGAATCGCCATTCATCACCATTTTGGATTTTATCTTATTCCAAACCAAATGCAAACAGCTGCTGCAATTTGTTTGCTTGCATCAAATCCAGCGCAGTCTTATAATTACCCACACAAAAATAAAAATTACGACTCGTTTATGAAGTGTAATGGTTCGTATTTTCGAGAGTGCAAATCACCAAACATGAGATGAAATAAGCACGTGAAGGTATTGCGCGCCTCCAGGTGGTATGGAGTATCGATTTTCCATATTAAATTGCTCATAAGTTATTTATCGCCAGGTCTGCCGTTTAGATTGGCAGTAGCTTTTCGTATGGCAGAGGTGGTCTAGGAATGTCATTTTGATGAAGAAGTTTTTGGTTATCTAGTGCGCTTGCAAAACCATCATCACTCGACGATAGATAGCTGACCCACTTTCGAATGTCAAAACTCAATTAATATGGAATTTGATGCAATGCGAGCTCATTACATTCTTGCGAGTGTGTTTTTATGGGAGATTTTATGGTTTGGAAGAATTTTATTTTAATGTCCTCACGAAAAAGGGTGAAATGAAAAGCTAAAGCCTTGGCATACATTGCTCCATCATCTGAAGAACACGATGTCATAAATGGATCAGCGGCGTTGGTGAGACGACGCGGGAGCGGCTTCTTTTGTTGTATCTCTCCCTGGCTCTGGTTTGAGGTCTATTCAGTTCGAAATGAAGTAGGTACCTTCTGAGGTGGGATTGGAGATTGTCTACTGTGGTTTGGGTTTTTGTTTACGACTTTGTGGTCATAGAATTGATCTTCTGAATTGAAGGCTACAATGTACACAATGGGCGTTATGCAATGAAACTTAAATGGTGCTTATGAGTTCGAATGCTCACTCCGTGTTGAAATCGTTGAGTGTCGGAGGCTGAAAGCTATTAAAATAAATGTGATAAAATGCTCGTGATTTGTCTAGCCTACAATTAACAAAACACGCTAGTTGTTACCTGATTTATAGGTGCTACCGAGGACGGCCTACAAACTACTCATAAACTCATATAGTAAAAGTTGATCCGTCTGTCTATGATACTCCACTGGGATTGTGGACCTTCATTTGTGATAATTGATAAAATGCTCTTGATAACGAAACTCCATCAATTTTCTTCAACCAAGAAAAAATACATACTTAGCTTAAAGACCGCAGCAACTTTAATCCAAGACCCTCTTCCTCAATCACAAGTTGCGCAACCTCGCACTCACACCACTAAGACTTAGCTACATCATCAAATCGAATGACAGAAGAGGTTTATTTATAATGATACTTCTTCAATTATTATCATCGAAATCATGTGATCTCCGAAGCAGCCACATGCCTGTGTCTATGTTTCCAGTTTTCTGAGGACTTTCACTCTTGTCCCATTTGAATAGGTCTTATACAAGCAATTTTTTGTTTTTTGCCATGTGACCAAATTGCTTTACCATCCGCGCCGGTTCCTTAAATTCAATGTCAAGATTGCTTCTTGAGTGCATTCGTTTAGTTGACTCTTTTCTACCCACTCTTGTTTGTTGGAATTGGTTTAAGTGGTTTTGTAATTTAATTCATCACATGGTTTCTAAATGAGAAGTCACGACCATACACGACTACTGTTCTGCTCAACAGCACATTCGTGATTATTTAGTTTGAAATAAAAGTGAGGTTGGTTCTGATCTAAGGATGAAAGATCAATAGAAGAATTCAATGGAATTTGGTTTACTTTGGCTCTTATTATTCCGAATGCAATTCACAGCAGATTCCGAAATTTTTAAAAAATTAAGGGGAATATCTTAGATGTTTCTATTCTTGAGGAGTAGTATTTTTTTTTTATTCAACTGTGTGGTTTTTGATCTTGAAGGGATGACAGCCTCTTCCACTTCTCAGCTTTGTTGCCCTTTGACGGGGGTTTCTTTATTTGACATGAGCATCTCATTCTCTGTTACCTTTGGTGGTATTTTTAGCGTGAAGCCTTCCACAAGCTTCTAGTTCGGATAAGCTTGATAATTACTCCTGCTGTCATATGAAGTGTCATGATATCGGCTACCGTCAGATTCATCTAATATTTTTATGTAAATTGTCAAATGCTAGACGCATTTCCATAGTGTAGTGCTCTCTTCCTGCACCTCCATCACAAGTTGCTTCGCTTTCGGTCATAGATGACAGATATTTATTTTTTTCTTACTTGGGAGACAAATTGTCATTCAAGCATGTGTCTGACATATGCTTTTCTGAATCTTCTAATTTACACGGTTCTTATGCCTTTTTTCACTACTTGGGCGTACTTGCAGTTTTCATGATCAATTACAAATGTTTTGAGGGAAATTAAACAGAACTAAACTGGTGCGCCCGCCGGCGCGGCGCCCAAATGTTTTGAATGTCAATGTGAGGGAGAAGTTGAGATAGAAAAAGCTTTTCACATTCGTTCCGATTGGCTAGTTTGTTTTATGTTAGAACTGATGGAATGCAACTGGTTATTTTGGTGTAACACTTCTTTTAGGAGTAGATTGGATTTGTATTTGAAATAATTTTATCACTACACTTCACGACAAAACTAATTTTCCCTTTTTAAGATTTCTCCAGCGCCTTACAATCTTCTTTTGCTGTGTTGTTTGAAAAGGCTCTGCGACCAAGAAAATGGTTCTTTCAAAAGGCTGCACTGGCTGTAGCCAACTCTTTAGAAGTTTTCTGTTATCTACCAGTAGCTGTCCTTGTAATTCATGTAATTTCCCAATTCTTTTGCCCATATTTTGAAGATAGTTTAACTCGTCTTTAAAAAGTTTTTTTGTAGCTTTTGTATAACATAGTTGGCGTCAACGTTCGAAGCAGCCAAATATTCCAACTGTTTATACAGACCATGCTTTTAACGCGCACCGCTCCTTTCTAACGCCTTCTCTACCCTGCACTTGGAAGTTCAAACTGAGCTACACCGTTATCTTTGCATGTAAGAAATGAACTGCTGGCCATGTTTTTTTTTTTTTCCTTCTCCGCAATTATGAAAGATTCTGTCAGCAAGAGATGAGGTCGATTGCCGACATTCAGTACCCCTTTCCCTTAAATGTGGACATTACCATTTAGTATTTTTTTTTTACCACAGATTGTTTTTCCACAGCAGTTTTCATAATCACTACTTGACTTAACAAAATGCTTTCAAATCTGCGCCAAAAACTAATTCTTTGAAATGTTCTTAAGCAGGTTGTAAAAATCTTATCAGACCTAAATCCGTTATCGAAAGTATGTACAGTCTTTTTATAGTTTTTACAAAAGAATAAATTTCTGGCTTTGACACTCGAGAGGAATAGACATCTTTACATCTGTCCTCTGGTTGGAACAGTCCAAGAAAAAGCCTCACAATTTATAAATAGATATATATACTTATACACTTCTTCTTAAACATTGATTCATAATAAATCCTAAACTTCTACTTCGGACGTTATCCCATTGAAATGCAATTTTTCCACCAAACATACCTGCAGCACAATGTGGTGTGCACAAATACTCCATCTTAGTTTTCAAGAACCAGCTCTTAGTGGCTGCTTTGGAAACTAATTCAAGGTTCCCATCAAACCAATCATCAGAACAGCGATTCACTGTTCGCATGAATTAACCACCTACTGTCTACTGACCAACTTTTTATTAAAACGATTGAATAATTCAGACTTCCAATCTCATTAGTATCTGATGTTCTTGTTGCCGATACCACTCTGTCTTTTATTGAAAAAATAAATTATGATTTCAGTCTTTGAATGAACGGTGCCATTCTCAATGTATGAAATTCCCTTTGATCTTTCCAATTTCTTTAAGGATTGCCCTTCAACAAAACTTGGTGATAGCTCCAAGTGTATTGTTTGCCGTTTTCGCCACTAAATGTCCCTTCAAGTGAAAGAGAACGAGGCTTAATTAGTTTCAGGCGAACGTCAGCTTGGCTGCCCACTTCACGAAATTAAGTCTCTTAACGGAAAGAGAGAGGGACTAACTAAATGAGCTTTGAATACCCTTGATATCTTTTAACACAGTGTGATTGTTTATACAGAGGATAGAACAAGAGATGAATGGAGATGCACATAAGTTTTCAATGGCCAAATATCGTAATGTCTTGGAAAAACATTATGAACTCTCAGCATGGCATAGGCGGAAATCGATTTCGGAATTCCAAAGTGTTTAAATCGTTTCAATACACAACCAGCTGTAAATGGAATTTCCAAAAATAGTTTTCAGTGTTCTATAATTCTTAAAACTGTCCTTGTGTTAACGAGATCAAAGTCTTTTCATTAAAAGCAACGTTTCACTAGGCTTCGAAACTGCTTTGTCAATCCATTGCTTCAGAACAATACCACCTGATAAGTCTAATGATTAAAACAGCTAAAGCCTTTCACAAATGTGTTATACCATCATTCAAAACTGTTTCGAGAAGTAAACCATTCGAACTTCATGTCATGAAAATGAACTTTTTCATTCCCAATATTTGAATCCTTAACTTCAAACTCCAACATACAACGAGTACGCTTATAAGAATTTGCTCATCTTTTTATTAGTTTAATTTAGATTCCAGTAAACTATTCATTACTTCTTAATTTACCTAATTTTGGTTAGAAATTACGCAATATATTTGTGTAACTGCTACCACAAACCGCATCTTTGGCGTATATTTGTCGTGCAACTTATTATAATGCGCTTGTGCATAAATATACGAGTATAGCGCCATTAAATTACAATGAACGTGTGCGCTAATAGCTCTGTTTTCCTTTGCAAATACAAAAGCGCCCAACATCACGACTTTTTCACACTCCAATGATGATGATCAACGATAAATATCTTCAAAGAATTCCGACATCCATTTGCAGCAGAGCCTCCATCAAGCCAACAACAACCCCGAGATTGCTCATTTAAATCAAGTTGCGCCTCAACATCCATTTTTTTAAAGGCAGATACTTTGTATGGATTGATGTGGTATTTGAATTGAAGGAAGTGATTTTCATCATTCAAATGATCCTGCAGGCGACAAGTAGTATTACCCAATCGAGGAAGTTATGTTAGATTTATACTTCTTCAGGTGCTTTATGGCTTCTCACTATGAAACGCCTTATTGGCATAACGATATCAAATGTCGTCTAAGCCATAAAACATTTCAGTGGAGACATAACTGCTACTCAATAAAAGCCTCATTAAAGTCCGCAAATTGGGAAAAAATATGACACCGCACACTAACCGTGATGTAATTATAAAGAGACACACACAAGAAATTTACCATCTGGTGCGGCATGTCTCGGCGGCGGCATAGCGTGGGGATATGCGAAGTACCTGTGAATGGTACCCACATGTCATGACTAGCATAAATGTGTCTGACACAAGAGATTTGATCGGTTTGATGATGATAGAAAGGAAGTCCTCTATAAAATTGACTGTCAGGTCAGTTTCCCATGATCTATCTTCGATAAAAAGCGTTTATGACGAATTATTGCAGCAGTGAGTGATAATTAACAAGCGGAAAACTGAAAAAATATTATCGCGCAAGCTAACCTTGGAGTGGGTTTACAATTATTTTTATCCGATGCAATCGTTAAGTCTGCACCTTAACTCAAGTAATTACATAGATTTCGATTTTTTGCGGTTGTTGTGAGCACTTGTCGGGTTATGTAATTTAATTATTGTGATCTGGTTGCGCATTAAGTGATCATATAGACCGAAATTACAGACGCCTGCCTTTCATGAAAACTCGCAAGAGCTCGTTTAACTGCTTCAGTTGACCCAGACAAATAAATTATGTTGGCACGAAACATGCTTCACGTGCTCCGGAACGACGATGTCTAAACGGCTAAGCACAAGGAATTCAGGTTGGAAAGGTGTAAATAATGTATACGTACAGCACGGATGAATAGATATTCAAGTTAGCGAAAGGAAAACACATTTGTTACTATTGTCTTGACGATTTAAATCAAATTTGTTTTTTTTTTCTTTCCAGCTATGGGCTTTCGTATGAAGAAGTTGAAAAGGGACTGCCAACGATTGACACATCAAAGACTCTCATTCGAGAAGTTTGTCCGCCATTCTTTTCAGGAGTTGAATGCCGTCCCGGCAAATTCCGTCGCTTCGATGGATTATGCAACAATGTCGAACACCCTACATGGGGAGCAACTATGTCACCATTCCAACGTCTAGTCGGTCCTCTCTACTCCGATGGAATCAATGCTCCAAGAATTTCTGTCACTGGACGTGATCTACCGTATTCACGTGTGGTATCACGTACCATGCATCCAGACGATGGCTTCCATGATCATGCTGGAACTGTTATGGTCATTGCTTGGGGACAATTCATGGATCATGACTTCACGCTCACTGGCACACCGCTTGGTTAGTTTTGTGGCCTTATAAAATAATTATTTGAGGTGCGGATGTAAACAAATTTAAGTCTCGTTTTGCTTTACTTTTTTTTTCAGACCCAATCAACCGTAACGATCCAGAAGAATGCTGCAAGCGGCCGTTGCACTTGAAACACCCATATTGCAATGAAATTCGTATTCCGGATGATGATTACTTCTATCGATTGTTCAATGTCAAGTGTATTGATTTTGTCCGGGGTTTTCCTTCACCCAGACCAGGATGCAAATTGGGTAGGTAGTTTTTGTTTTTAATTAAAAGGTAAAAATCACTGAATAATTGCAGATCGGTGGTAAGAACACGAGTGAGAAGTGCTATACGGTTAGCTTGTTGTAACAAAGACAAGAGTTGTTTAATTACAAATATTTTTAATGGTTACGTTCAGTGAACAACAAACGTTAATTGCAGAAAATCGCAGTGAACGGTTAGTGGAATTCCTCTGAATTATAACACGGAATGCATATGTTCCATTCCCTATAGTTGAAAGTTCTCATGATGTCTCTTTCGATTCTTAGAAAAATTTAAATTGGTACTATGGGTTGTATCTACGTAAAAACTTAGCATTGGATAAGATAAAGCGAAAGTAGATATCGACACTTCAAAGGTTTTTAGATTTATTTCTCGGCTTTCCAAGGTTATCTTGTGCTTATCTCTCGCTGAATGACGAAAGGCTAAGTGTTGTAGGGCACTTTTTGCTATAAAAAGCCTTAAGAGATGCCTTTCATACAGCATTCTTGTGTCCTAAATAAGTGAATAAATGAGACACAATTCCTGGAGTTCTAATGAAAGAAGGAACCTGGGGACCGCAGATCATAAAACTATCATTCATTTCTTTGGGGAGCTCAACCATTATAATATTGATCTAACTAATGTCACCTGTTTCATAAAAGCTATGGAAGGCCCTATATTTTAAAATAAGGACCATTCAAAATAAGAGTTGAGTTTCATTTATCCTCCTTGACGATTCCTTTCGAACGAAATCGACACTGGTTTTTTTTGTGGGGCAGTGGATGAAAAAGAAAAAAGGTTGTTGTAATTTCATTTACAACCTCCATAGCAGACATAAAATCGATTTCCAAACACTTCTAAGCAAAACCATATCAGAAGAAACTAATGCTTTTTGGGCTTGCTCTAGACTCCTTGGGGTTGCTCTGGATTTAGTGGACATATCTCACTATTATCACACCCATCATAACCTATGCTTTGTTGGCCTGGTGGCAAAACACAGACCAAGTTCACTCCCGCAAAGCTTTGCAAAAGCTATAAAGATTAGCCTGTGTAGGTATCCCTGGTGGAATGCGCACCTACCCAACTTTAGGGCTAGAAAGTTTTTAAAATTTTTCTTTGCTACAGCAAGGAGTAAAGACGACCGCCGCACTAAGCGGACTAAAGCTTCATCTCATAAACAACTTTCTCTTGCCATCAGAAACACCTCTTCTTCGAATATAAAGGCTTTTCCAATAGGTATGATATGATTTTGCAGTGCCGTTTCGGCCATCTGTAGTATGTCATGATTTCTCATTTGTTTTTTATTGCATTCGGAAGTGTTTACAATTTCACCATTGGACCACCGTAAACGTCGTGAACTTTCGTGATTTTGCCTTGGAACAACTTGAAATCGATAACGACTTTTTTAAGAAAATCATCTTTTCCGAAGAGGCTTACTTATATTTGACTAGTGCGCTAAATAAACAAAACTGGCGAAGAAAACCCACAAAATATTCATGAAAAACCATTACATTCACCTAAATTGACAGTTTGGTGTGGTTTTTGGGCTAATGGAATCATCGGTCCGTACTTCTTTTAAAATGAAGCTGGTAACACCATTACTGTCAATGGAGAGCGTTATAGATCGATGATAACCAACTTTTTATGGGCGAAATTGGAAGAAATTGATTTTGACAACATTTGGTTTCAACAAGACGGGGCTACGTGTCAAACAGCAAATGCAACAATTGAATTATTGCGTGAAAAATTTAGAGATTCGATTATTTCAAGAAATGGTGATATTAAATGGCCTCCAAGAAGTCATGATTAAACACCATTAGACTATTTCTTGTAGGGTTATTTGAAGTCATTGGTCTTTCAAAATAAACCAGATTCTCTTCAAGCTTTACAAGTCAATATTGAATGTGCCATTCATGATATACGACTTGATTCAGTGGAAAAAGTGGTCAAAAAATGGGTTCATCCTATTTGTTGCTGCAGAAGAAAACGTGGCGGCCATTTGAATGACGTTTTATTTAAAACTTATTTGTATTGATTGAACTGCACATTAAAAAAAAAAAAATTTCCTTGACAAAAAGTGTGTTTTTTTTTTCAAAAAAGAAATCATATCACTCTTATTAGAAAACCCTTTACTTTGGTTCTTGCACAACCTCATCTTCGAATGAACAACTTTACATTTTACGTGTTTAAAATAAGGGACCAACACAAAAGATCTTTCAGGTCGACGTGCTAGAAATGGTGATCTACCCTCGCCATATATACCTCCTATATACCTCCAGAGCAGCCCATCCGACCTGACCACTAAATTTTATGACTGTTTTTTCACGAAAATTGCCCTTAGCTAGAAATTAGTAACTCCAATAAGTCCGATAAGAAGTTTAGAATTGGCAGACAACTGTATGTTCCCGTCATTCCCTCAAAGTACTTGGTTGTGAAAAATGCGCTATATCCCAGGCTCCACGTTGTTACTCCACCCAATTTAGGGTTGAAGGGTACTTGTTTCTGTATCAGAATTTTTATGTTCAGCATCACTGTGATGTTCGTCTCGTAAACTACATACCCACTCAATCATTTTCTTTATCCAACTTGAGAACCAACTTGAGAATGAAGTCTTATTTTTCTACTATGACGGCCATTCGTGTCAACTTCTTCTAAAAAAACATTTTTAAATTTTTGTACACTTGTCGATTAATGGGAAATGAACAAATTACAACCTAAAAATTTGAGCTTCTCGGTAAAAAAAACCTCAAACTTCTTTTTTTAGTCTTTAATGATTTTGTCAAAAAAAAAAAAAAAAAATAAACCGAAATTTCAATTTGCAGCAATAACTTCAAATAGTGTGGATATTTTTTGACTGGGAGTGCTTACGAGGTTGGATTGGAAAGCCCTCAAAAATTTAATTTGGAAACGCTCTGTACGTCGAAAAAAAAAAAGTTTGTTTTTCGACTGTTGTGTGACCTATTTTATCGATTAACTTTGTCCAAGGTTTCTCTTTCTCTTTTTTTTCTTTTGATACATTGTCCAAATATTATGATTTCTTCACGTAACCCTTTCATTCTTGACTTTTGAATTCGACCCAAATTCTCTGTACCAAGACAATTCCTTATGTGAATCGATGTGAATGATACCACAAAAAAACGCAAGAAACTGTAGTCATTATGTCCTTCTGTGCTGACAAGCAAAACCGAAATTCCACGTTTGGACTGGTGTGTTAATGAATCCAGGCTCCGTTTGAAGTTCAAATTAACCCCATTCGAATAAAATCAGAGTGAATCAGAATAAAATTTTTTTCTGCTTCATCGGATCGAATGAATGAGTGATGAATAAGCTTCCTTTATAATTTCAGTTCGATAGAGCTTGCAAAGCCAAATCGAATTGACTAATCGAGAATTCCGGTTCGAACCGATCTAGGGATACACTGATTTGATTAGAAGTGAAAATTTGAACGGATTTAAATCTGAGCCGCTACGTGCCGGCGCGGAAGCTCACATGCCCCACGATTAGGGTAATTGCGGTAGAGATGCCGCGGTTTTTCAAAAACGCGATATAAAAAAAAAAAAAAAAGTGATATAAGCTTTATTTGTTTATAAAAACTTAAAATTGGATTTATTTCCTACCATAAAAAAGAATAAAAACAACACAAAAAAAAAAATATCTCAAGTTCCATCTCTCCTTGGATGTGTGGGAGAGATGCCGCATACCAAATTCATTAAAGTATTAAAGATGCCTTTTCCTTTCCTGATCTCGTCCACAGTCCGTACACAGAGTGGAATCATTCGTTTTGTACCGTGTACAATTTTCATGTAGCCATTTTTGACAAATGGAACATTGGACCCAGTCTTCTTTTTTGTGGTTTTGAAATAGTTCTCCCAACATTCAGAACACACATTGGGAATGACCGTGGTTCAACCTTTCTTTTCGTTTATTTTCTTCCTTTTTTTTTCGTTTCGGCGGCTTCAAGTTTTTTTTACAATTGAAATAGGAGAAGTGAACACCTCTACCAATAGCCTACGACTAGAAAAAAAAATTTATTGCATAAGTTTTGATGGTGTTAGTTTGTTGAAACATGATGAGGTGTGCGTTTCATTTTCGGAATGACTGCATGAAGTACCTGGTAGTTGGAATTACTGGTCCTAGGGTTGCTTCAGAACATGAAACAGCCGTTTCGGAAGAAATAGCTGTTGGTTCTTGAAATTCTGGCAGGTACTCAAACAGTTTCTCTGCTTTTCGGAGAGACATTCTTTTGTCAATGTTTTCTCGGGCTTCTTTCAGCATCTCTTATTTTAAACTAGCCCTGGTTCATGTACAAATGTATTTTAGAGGCATACTGAAGTTTAATACTCTATTAAAAGAGCATATAAAAGCCAATTCAGCATGCGGCATCTTTTCCAAACAAAAGTGCGGCATCTCTCCCAAAACGAAGGAGAGATGCAGCACCCCATTAAAAAACTCAAGAAAAAAGGGAAACAAAAAAACACACAGGCGTATTCTTTAACATTTATTGACTGTACAAAACACTTATCCTGCACAAAACACGCGAAAACTTATTTTCAGATCGACTACTTGCAGCGAACTAAAAAATTTCCGTAGAAAAAAAGAGTGCGTAAAACAAAAAAAAATGCAAAAAAATCCCGTTACATGTCGGATGTTTCAAATTTTTTGTTTAACGTTTTTAGTTGAATACCTAGGGAACAAAATGCAATATAAACTTTTTTGTGGGGACGACTAGAAATGTGAGTTTGGTTGAATGCGGCATCTCTCCCGACGCGGCATCTCTCCCGCAATTACCCTAAACATTATAAGCAACATAAAAATATTCTTTTCGGTGTCAGTGGCGCTATGATTATCATGTCTGCCTGTTATATGGGAAATGGGAGGTACTTGTCCAAATTTCAAAACATCAGAAAAATAAATATCTACCATCGGTTTTTATCGCCACTCGCGAAGAGTCAGCAAGTCCTGAAGGAGTTTTTTTTAACTATACACACAAAAAAAAACACTTTCTTAGACGTTCGGAATCGGCATAAAATTGAAGTCCTTGTAATATGTAAGGCCCGACGTTTCTATATTTTTGTTGCGCCACCTTAATTTTTTTTAATGCCCATTTCAACTTTCAAAAGGATTGCTTTGCTCTCAATTTAGTTCTTTTGGAAAAATGTTCTTTGTGACAGTTTGTCTCACTAACTAATATTCTATTATCGTATCGGTATCGCCGTTCGCGAGAAACTGGCAAGTTCTCCGAATGTAAATTAATTGCCATGGAAAGCGCTTTCTCGATTAGCCGTCCGTTCAGAAATCGGCAAAAAACTGTTGGTGTCCTCCATTCCCTTAGAAGGCAGTGGCTATGAGAAATGTGTTAGGATCTGGAGCTCCTCGCTCTGTTGCTCCACCATATTTATTTATTTATTTATTTTATAGAGTTTTTATGTAGATGAAGACCCTTACTTTGAAACAAGCTATGAATATCTATTTCAACCACTTATTCACTTCTTCGATGTCGTCTTTCCTTCGTCTCTTTTCTTTCATAAATGCATCCTTGATGTTTTTTATTTAACAAACGCATAAAACCGCGCTTCCTTTTTTTTACAATGCCAATATCTCCCTACAGTAGAAAATCGAAATTTGTTCAAACGGGCCAGAAATATCTGTAATGCTCATATACAAAAGGCCAAGTTCTTGCATGACCAAAAAGTAAGGCAAAAAATACTGTTGTGTCCAAAAGGAAGTAAAAACTTTTGGTCTTTTGTTAAGAACGTTAAGAACTCGACCACGTCATCGGTCCCAACGTTCGTCTTCAATGACTCTCCGTATGTTAGCTCCATCGACAAAGCCAATTTGCTGGCAGCTCAATTTGCTGCCAACTCGACACTTCCTTATAGCATATTGGCTCCACCTGAGCTCGAGTCTGCAAATTCTTTGATGAAACAGATATTTTTTCGAACTCGCTCGGTTGCGAGAGTCCTCAAAGATCTCAACATACATAAATCCGCTGGTCCAGATGGTATCCCCGCCGTTATTCTGAAGAGGTGTTCTTCTACGCTGGCAAAACCACTGCGTAAACTTTTCCATCTTTCCTATTCTGCTGGGATTTTTCCGAGCAGATGGAAAACTGCATTTGTCCAGCCGGTCCCTAAAAAGGCGAATCTTCCTCCCCTTCCAATTACCGTCCAATTGCACTAACGTCCCTTCTTTCCAAGGTCATGGAAACGTTGATAAACCGTCAACTTATGAAATATCTTGAAGAACGAAAGCTTCTTAATGACCGTCAGTACGGCTTTCGTAGCAAACGGTCCACTGGTGATTTGATGGCTTATCTCACCGAAAAGAGGAACCAATCTTTACATTGTTTTGGAAAAAGTAAGATTATTGCGCTTGATATTTCTAAAGCATTTGATAGAGTTTGGCATCAAGCTCTTTTATCGAAAATGCGTGCTTTTGGTATCGATGAGTCTCTTCTTCGTTGGATTAGAAATTACCTTTCCGACCGTTCAATACAAGTTGTGTTGGATGGCTTCAAGTCTGATACCCACTTCATAAATGCTGGTGTGCCCCAGGGCTCCGTTTTGTCTCCGACTCTCTTCCTCATTTTCATTAATGATCTCTTGTCTGAAACTTCTAATCCTCTTAACTGTTTTGCTGACGACTCGACCCTCAGCTTTTCATATTCGTTTCCAAATTCACGTCCCTGCTCCTCGGATGTGGAATTGGAACGGTTGCGTATGATAAGCTCATTGAATTCTGACCTTGACAGCATTGTTGCATGGGGTCTTATGAACCGAGTAGAATTCAATGCTTCAAAAACTCAATGCTGTCTCTTGTCGTTGAAGCTTAACATTCCCCCATTGCCATTATCCATGAATGGTACCTGCATCGAAGAAACCGAAAAGCTGTTAGTACTTGGTATGTGTGTAAACGATGATCTTCGTTGGAACGACCACATATTTGAAGTCGCCAAAAACGCTGCTAAATGCTTAGGTTTCTTGAGACGATGCAGGAAATTCTTCACCCCTTCTGATCTGGCTACAATTTATAAGGCCTTCATCCGCCCTAAACTGGAGTATAACTCCCATATCTGGTCAGTTGCCGCTCAAACATCTTTGCATCTGCTTGATAGGGTACAAAATAGAGCGTTAAAATTGATAGGTGATAGTTCAATCATTGAATCGATTGATTCTCTTGAACATCGACGAAACGTTACCTGTCTCACTCTCTTTTATCGCTTTTTCTATAAACAGTGCTCTAGTGAAATAGCCAGTTGCATTCCTCCCCTGAAACAATTTAGCCGCAACACCCGCCTCGCTAGGAATGCTCATCAGTATTACCTTGAGCCCAACTTCGGGCGTACAGTCAAGTATAGAGATTCATATTTTAGTCGCACCACCCGAATGTGGAATGCTCTACCTGGCCCTGTTTTTCCCCTGCATTACGATTCACAAAGGTTCAAAAGCAACGTGCATCGATGTCTCCTTTCAAATCCTCTCCTATTTTCCTAAATACTCGCACTGTGTTTAATAACATTATAAGGGTAGTCATAACCCCTTGATGTGCGCGTTAATTATAAAAAAAAAAAAAAATTTGTGAATATTTGTGACAAACGTTTGATTTTGTTGAACGTGTGGTAATAGTTATCATAGCTGAAAAATATTTGAAAGACATTGCTCATTTTTTTATTTTGCAGAAATTGTTACAGCTTTTAATGAATTTACTAAAGTTTCCATCAAAAAAATCGACACTTTTTATTTTATTACAAAATACTTAAACATAATTTCCCGAAGTAATAAGAAAGAGGCCTGAAGCACTCTACTATAGGACGAACCGCTACAACAAAACTTGAATAGGTCACATTGTGAACTTTAAACTGAATTCTCTGCTTGTTTCAAAAAGCGTTGTTTTTTTATGTCAACGACGTTGTTAAGAGGCTTAAGGACTCAAAAATAATTTTTACGGATATTGGCTAGTCCTTTCGCAGATAAAACTATAAAAAAAACTATGCTCACTAAGTCTGCAGGAACTTGTAGTCTCCTTTCAGGAAAGGTTGATAGAAATGCACTAGACCCTAACTCATTCCACACTGCAGAGTTTACACGAATTATTATTTATTTATTTATTTATTTAGTTTTTCAATGAAAACTTAATTATTTAATTTTTTCCTATAGGCTCCCGTCAGCAATTCAACACACTCACAGGTGTCATTGACGCTAACACAGTTTATGGAGTAAAAGAACATTTCGCTCGCAAGCTCCGCACAGGTTATGGTGGACTTTTGCGTATGAATCCAGTCTTCCAAGAGTATGGCCTTAAAGATCTACTACCACTGAAGCTGGACATCCCCGACGAAGGCTGCACCAGACCCAACAAAAGCATGTTCTGTTTCGAAGGTGGTGAGATTCGTGTAAACGAACAACTTGTCCTTACCTGTATGCACACCCTCATGGCCCGCGAACACAATCGCTTGTCTACTGCTCTAGCCGAAGTCAACAAACATTGGGATGATGAAACTCTCTTCCAAGAAGCACGTCGCATCAACATTGCCATTGTCCAGCATGTAACCTACAATGAATTCTTGCCAATTCTATTGGGCAAAGAAATAATGGAGAAATTTGGCCTGGTTCTGGAAAAGGATGGTTATTGGGATGGCTATGACCCAAAGGTCAATCCAGGCATAATTGATGCTTTTGCTGGTGCTGCCTTCCGTTTCGGCCATTCACTATTGCCCACAGCTGTGGAACGCTGGTCCAAGGCGCACAAATTTATTGCATCCAAGAGATTGTCAGACTTAATTCGTCGCCCATACGATCTATACCGTGCGGGTGTACTCGATGAGTACTTTATGGGTCTGATGAATCAAGTTGCCCAAGCCATGGATGACTCAATCACCCAAGAAGTCACGAATCATCTATTTAAAAAGGAAGGTGCTAGATTTGGCATGGATTTGGTTTCGTTTAACATGCAGCGCGGTCGTGAGTTCGGTTTGCCCGGCTACATGGAGTTCAGAAAGTTCTGCGGCCTGCCGACCTCGAACACGTGGGATGAGATGTTCGGTTCAATGCCGAATGAGACAATTGTCAGATACGAAAGTATCTTTGAGTGAGTTTTCGTGTTGCCTTACAATTTATATTTTTATCGAGGATAGAGTTTAATAATAATAATCATACTTTGTATATACTTTAATAGACATCCAGCTGATATTGATTTATGGTCGGGTGGCGTGTCTGAGAAATCATTGCCTGGCTCTATGCTGGGACCTACTTTCGCCTGCATAATCGCAACTCAGATGAGCTACATTCGGCGTGGTGATCGTTTCTGGTATGAATTACCAAATCAGCCGTCATCATTTACGCCCGAACAATTGCACGAAATTAGAAAGGCAAAACTTTCACGATTGATATGCGATAATACAGATCTAATAGATACTATCCAAATTTATCCAATGGTGCTACCTGATCATGAAATGTAAGTTAACAAATGAATACGATTTCTTGCATAAATTATGTAATATCTTTTTTGTTTGATAGCAATCCAAGGGTCCCCTGTAAGAGTGGAGTCATTCCATCAATAAACATATCCAAGTGGGCGGATTATGGAGGTTCGGACTATTCGCCGCCTGTTTACGTAAGTTTTGATAAGGAGAATCATAGATTGGAGGGTCGAAGAAAGCGATTTTGTGTTAGATAAGTCTTTTTGGATTATTGCTCCTTAGTCAATTTGTTTCGAACTTAAAATAACGTGGTGCGAAATTTCTTTTGCCGCACTACTGACTCGGGTTACTTTGTGAATAGATTTTGTTGTTTGATAACGTAAGCAGGACTGCAACTAGACTGTTAGTAAAAATGTAAGGAGATAAGCTGTACGAGTGGCAAATATTGAAGTTATATAAAAAATTCTTTTAAAAGTGAGCTATTCGAGCTGGCACCATAAAACTGTATGCGTATTGACGAAATATATCCATCAAGTGTGTCAAACAGACTGATACCGAAGTGATCTTGTGAGGACAAGCCCCAATACTCCATACCCTACTATTCAATTGATAGTAATTTTTAAAAAAATTGTCTTCTAACTTCTCAAAACGGTCTAATAATACTAAAATAAAAGTCTTCCAAGTTGTAAGATCAAGTGAAGTCAGATGTTGCTTTTCAAAGGCTGAAAGTTATTTATTTGTAAAGGCTAATTGACTAGTTGCCAACCAGTTTACGACAGAGTTGTTGATCCTTGAAATGAATTTTATATTTAGTAGCAAATTAGTTGCGAAGCTATAGTAATCTATTCGCAAAAAATTAGCATTGATCTACAACTTATTTTACACTCGTTAACAACTAATTTGAATTATTCGCAACAAATTGCGAACTAGTTGTGAATGCGTTCCATTTCCAAAAAAGTTCAAAATCAGTTGATTGGAATTGGACCTGCAGGGGTTTCAAATCTGCAAAAAAAAAAACTAAATCAGTTGTAAATAAGTTGTTAATAAAGACAAGAAATTAAACCTAGTCTGATCTCAACGGCGCAACATGCCTACACAAAAGGTAAATCAGTGGAAACTGCACTCCACTCTCTGGTTTGCACCATTGAAAAATACCTGCACTACAAAGAATACTCTCTCGTCGCATTCCTAGACATAGAGGGTGCATTTAACAATACAGCAATCACTAATGCTCTTGATGGGCTGCTCATAGAGGAACACATCAGGAACATGATAACAACAATGCTCAGCAGCAGAATCATTAGTTCCGAAATGGGGAACTACAAAACAAGCAGAATGGCCAATAGAGAAACCCCGCAGGGGGGAGTTTTATCTCCCCTACTGTGGAACCTGGTCGTTAACAAATTGTTAATCGACCTAAAGGACGAAGGTTTCAAAACCATAGCCTATGCCGATGATGTAGCAATTGCCGTTTCAGGCAAGCACCCACAAACCCTAGCTGAGCTGCTACAAACAGCACTTAACAAGCTTAACAATTGGGCTGTAGATTGTGGTCTGAACATCAAAACCGAATTAGTTCTCTTTACGAGGAAATACAAAATTCTGGAATTCAGACCCCCAACTATTAAAGGGGTTACTCTCGCACTGTCGAATCAGGCTAAATATCTGGGTCTCATTTTTGACAAAAAACTGACCTGGAAAACCAATATTGAGTAAAGAGTAAATAAAGCCAACGTGGCACTCTTCTCTTGTAAAAAAGCCATTGGTGGGAAAAGGGGTTTCTCCCCCCAAATCACCCATTGGCTGTTTACCTCGGTAATTAGACCGATACTCACATACGGGGTGATAGTCTGGCGGACCGCACTAGACAAGATGATCAACTACAACAAGCTGGCCAAAGTTCAAAGAACGGCTAGTTTGTGTATTAGTGGCGCACTGTGGACAACCTCATCGGACGCCCTCAATGTACTGGTAGATCTCACACCTCTAGATATCTTCAGCAAACAAGTCAGCTACAACAGCTAGCTCAGCTACTCGACTCAGAGCTACATCACAGTGGACCAATAATCAAATCGGCCACACTACCATTCTAGATAACTTTAGATTCTTACCGAATCGATCCGACTACACCACCCCCAAGTTGGTGTTTGACAACAATTTCCAAGTAACCATACCTTTAAGCTTTAAGAGAATCTTTGGAAAATGGCACTCTTTTGGAAAATGAAGCACTTTTACACCGATGCCGATGGTTCAAAAATAGGAAGTGGAATCTACTGAGAAAAACTGAATCTCAGTCTTTTCTTCCACCTACCCGATCATTGTATTGTGTTCCAAGCGGAAATTCTGGCGATTAAGGAGGTGCTGTCTTGGCTCAAAGAAAACGTCATATCCTCCACGGATATTCGAATCTTCTCGGACAGCCAAGCTGCCCTTAAATCTCTTGCCTCTGTCTCTACAAAATCCATCACGGTCCAAAATTGTCGGATGTCTCTGAGGGAGATGTCAAATCAGTTCAACATTCACCTTTCATGGGTGCCGGGACACAGGTACATACCAGGCAACTGTATGGCGGCCGAACTAGCCAAAAAGGGCACGACCACTTCCCTACGCTCAGAATGGAACAATATAGGTATACCTATCGCTACTACTTAGACAAGAAGCTTCAAGGCTAACAAACACTAGATTTACTGAGAGCAACAACTGCCCTGCAACCAAAAAAGTTTGGCCGTGTGTAGACTCAAAACGCTCGGAGAGTTTGTTAGCCCTGAACCGCCTGTATCTAGGTTCTACCATAGGTGTTCTTACGGGACACTGTCTAATAGCGAGACACGCCAAAAGACTTGGTGTGTTTTCCAATGATTTCTGCAGAAGCTGCATGGACGAGGAGGAGGAAGAAACCGTTCAACACCTTCTTTGCTCATGCCCTGCACTATACTCCATAGGAGGAAAACTCATCTCGGTGAATTCTTCTTCGATGATACTAGCGACTTAGCTTACATAGACCCTAAAAGTCTTTCGAAATACATTAAAAGTTCCGCGTGGTTCGACTAGCAGGTGATTAACCGGCGAGTCCCGTAATGGGAGATTAATAAGTGATCAACTCGTTAATTAGATTAGATTAGATTAGATTAGATGAATCTTTATTGTTGAATAAAATAGTAAATAAGTACAATTTTTAAAGATTATAAAGCAGGCTATTAAGCCGTCTGTCGCAATCAACTCGTTAATCTTACATCCGGTTTCTGAGATGAGTTTGGTGATCTTGCTTTGGTTGACTTACTGATCTCTGTGGTATCACAATGAGCGGCCTAAGTGTGTCAGTCAATGTACTTATTGGCTGACAGCCATTTCCACCTATCCTACCTAACCTAAGTTGTTAATCAGTTGCCATAAAATTGAAAACCAGTTGCACCTTGTTACAAAAAAATAGTTATGTGTAAGTTATTTGCCATTGTGTCGTTTCTAACTGATAGTTCCAACTAGTTGAAAGCTTATTGCATCAATAAGCTTAAATAAAGTTGGAGTAGAACCCATTTCCTATCTTCATGTCATCAAATCTTATCGCAACTAATTTGTGATTGATTTGTAACAAGTTCTTATCGATGTCTCAATGAAAACTAATTTCAATTGGTTGTGAGTTAGTGCAAATCTTCAAAACCTTTCTCAATGGTTTCAGTTGCAAAAAAAATTTTCTTTCCCAAATTTGTGACTTATTATTATCAACCTATTGTGTATTGTAACTGAAGCAGATTGATTATCAACTGAAAGGCTACAGGCCATGAAAACTGTTGGCTTTCAATTGATTTCCTTGCACAAGTCGTTTGCTTATGACGTTAAAATCACTTGCGATGGTTGAAAAATTGGTTAGTTGAAAAATAGTTTCTTATCAATTGAAAATCAGTTGTAAAAATGCATTTTGACATGTGCGACTAATTGGAAACAATTTTTATACGCAGTAACGAGCCAGTAGAATCGAAAAATTGAATGCGAGTGTCGTCAAAACAGCTGTTCTTCTTATTTATTATTATTATAATTCTTTTTTTTTAACACAATTGGCTTAGTAGTTAAGTTTAAGGAAATGTTTTTTATTTGTTCGAAGATCATTTTATTTAACTGCTCAAAGTTCTATTTCTCATGCTTGCATATTAACATTCACTAATTTTTACTCTCTCGATTTCAGAACTTCCTGAATGAAATTCCAGACACACTACTAAAGAAGAAGTAAAACAAAATCATCAAATCCATCAAGAAGACGTGGTATTCTGCTCTCTAAATTATAAAAAAAAAAAAACAAAACACACATCACCAAGTCATTATAAAACACTTTAGACTATAGAAAAACATTCTCATTGATAAAACTCTGCACAGCAAAAATGAAACAGAAAATAATATTCATGTTATATAAGATTTTATTTAAATACAATTTAGCTTAATAATTCTTTTTTCATTATTATATTTCTGAAAATCTACTGATTCACTGTTAATTTTTGCATTATTTCATTTGATGTCCTTGCTACTATGTATTCACTTCACTTAATCTAATCTAAGTCACTTCAAGTCTTTCTTTTCTTTTATACGAAGTTCATCTAATTTTTTTTTAACTTGCAGTCATTATAGAAGAATTTTGCTGGTTCAATATGAGTAAAATTGATTGATGAATGTCTAGAGTAATTGTTTTTGTTTGTCATATTATTTTTGTAAATATTAAATTTCATTCATTTTGTAAGATTTATATTAAATTTTCCTCAATAAATTATCGTAAATACAAAGCTGTGAGTTTTTATTTTTTGCCAATAACGATTTGGATGATAAGAACATGAAGTTTTATTTCGCATGTTTGTTAATTTAGTGAAATAATAAAAATCTCAGCATTTATTTCAAATAATAAGTGAGAACCTCTTGAATGTTTATGGCCAGGTTTTTTAGAAGCTCTCATTTAAAATATAGAATTTCTTTTTACGAAATTATGTAGACTCTATGAATTTGTTTTCTGGATTTTATGGAAATACATTCTTATAAATTAAGAAGATTTTGTAATGTGTTGTAGTGAAACAATATTTTAATTCAAGAATTTTTGATGGTAACAGCCTATTCCTGTTGCTGTTCGATCGGTAGCACACTCTTCATGAAAATTCGATGTTATTAAGCTTTTTTTTACATAAATCGAAGTTGAAGTAAATACTTCTTTTAGAAATATAGAATACTAACCGCTTTCAATAAGGATTTTGTACCCAACGGCAGGCATAGTGGCACAGGGTAGAAAAAAGCAAAATTAACGTTTGGACCCCAGCTCTTTCGTTTTTTTTTTTTTCATTTATGGAAAATGGCCAAAACCAACTGTAGTATTCATGAATTCAACTACCATACCTAATTTTGACTAGTTTTCAGTTTCAGAAAATATAGAAGCCATTGTTCTTACTTCGAAAATATTGTAAAGCTTGGTAACTAAAACTTTATTCCAGCTTTCTTTACTACATTAACACTTTAAAAGGAAGCTGTTAGACTTTTAGAACTTAGCTTTGATAGTGATAAGGCTTGCGAATTTCTGATAATACAGGGTGATCGCCGGGAAGGTATACTACTTTCTTTTACCGCAATTTTGGTACACATTAGTCTCGACAGTTCATATTTGGCAGTCGTGAAGTAGACACGTGGCAAATTTATTATGTTAAAATATTCGATAAAATAGCGTGTTTTAAAACATTTTATCAAAACCAATCATCGATTATACAGTGAAGATGAGAAAGTTACGTGAAATTTTTGGGAGAAACAACTCGCCAACACATTTGCATTTGAAGGGATATGTGAATAAACAGAATATTCGGTTGTGGTCAATGGAAAACCCTGAAATTATTCATGAGTCACCTTTGCATCCATTAAAAGTTACATTCTGTTGTCCAATTTGGTCAGGAAGAATCATTGGACCTTACTTCTTTGAAAATGAAAACGGCGTAACGGTAACTGTAAATGGAGAGCAATATCTTAATATGATTGAAAATTTTTTAAAGCCACAACTGCATGCATTGAGATTGATTAACATGTGGTATCAACAAGACGGTGCCACTTCGCAAACAGCCAGGATTAGAATGGGATTACTGCAAGACCTCTTTCCACAACAAGTTATTTCAAGAAACAGTGATGCTAACTGGCCTCTACAGTCGCCGGATTTGACTGCTCCAAACTTCTGTGGTACCCGTGGTGTGATGGATAGCATGTCCGCCTGTTAATCCAGAGGTTCGAGTTCGAATCCCACCAGAGGCAAAAATGTTTTTTCTACGGGTATCGCCTTTCGCGAGGAATTGGCAAGTCCTCCGTTAGTATTCATTGCCATGAAAAGCGCTTTCTCGATTAGCCGTTCGGAACCGGCAGAAAATTGTAGGTCCCCTCCATTCCCTCACAAGGGATGGTTGTGAGAAATGCGCTAGGCCCAGGAGCTCCTCGCTCTGTTGCGCCACCCTATTTATTTATTTATTCAAACTTCTTTTTGTGGGGATATCTAAAAAGCAAGGTTTATGTAATCAAATTAGAAACGCTTGAGCAACTCAAACAAAATATTCGTGATGAAATCTATGAAATACCGCGAGAAATGTATGAGAATGCAATGACAAATTTAGCTCAAAAGGGTATTTGTGAGACTAACAGAGGCGGACATTTACCTGATATTTTATTCCATACATAATTGCCAACAAATAAAACATTTATCAATATAAGAACCATTCTCTTCAATTAATCAAAAAATTATTAACTAACAAAGTAGAATATAGTTTTCGCAACAGAGCCCCGGATCCTAGCACATTTCTCTCAACTATGCCTTGTGAGAAATGAAAAAATTCTACGGATATTGCCAGTTTCTAAAAAAATTGGCAATTCCTGGCGTAAAACGATACCTGAGGAAAAACACATCTTTTCCTCCATTTTTCTGGGATTCGAACCTCAAATCTCACACGTAAGAGGCAGACATCGTAACCATAACGCCATGGGCCCCACCAGACAAGAATTAAATGAGTGAAATAAAAATCTATCCAGTTTTAAGAGTAAGACGATATTGGAAGTTTTCGTAACCTATTATTAAAATTTGTTGTTTGCTTTAATATTCATTTTAAATTCTGTAAGCAAACATTGCATTAATTGTCATTCAATAATTTGTCACCAAAACACTCCAGGCACAAACAAATACAAATATATCAGCATATGGTTGCTGAGAAAATAAGGAATACAAAAAAGGGAGCATTGCCGATAATTTCTGAGGTCAACTCTGCGTGACCCAAGGGTTAAGTGGAAGTCTAAATGGGGAAAATCATAGCACTTTGAAGTTCTCACATAAAAGCATAAAGCAAATTCGGGAAACATGATCGCTTAGTTTTACTTACAGCCAGGATGCTAGGTATTCAGCAAATATAAAAAATTTATAGCTTATGATGTTCACGGCATACATATCAAAACTGGAGTACAAAGAAGACTCATAGGATTTCATTAATAACAAAAGCTCGAGTTTTAACTTCGTGATTTGCTGATTATGTATATTTATTTCTTAAGCAAAATCAAGGGTAAGTTTGCATGGCAGTGTATTAATTCCCGAAGGCTTGCCAGTTCCTTGCTTAACTCTAAATTTTATAAAATACTTTTGAATATTACTTTTACTCGAGTCTCGAACTGCTTCTTAACTGACACATGCTTACCTCTCTCTGATTAAAAGGTTTCTAGTAAAATATTACTGATAAAGCAACAAAACTATCAGGGATACAGCACCCTGGCTTTGACTTGTTCTTTTTCGGAGCACTTTCTTTTGTATCTGCAAAAAGGCCAAATAGGTACCAACCAGAAATTTTCGAAGATGACTAGCTCTTTTTTTTTTTTGGTGTAGTTGTTCAGTGAGTCTCTTCGATGTGTAGGTGATGTCGACGAACTCGATGCAAGCTGGCAAGTGGTTTTTCTGCAACAGCGAACATGATAGTATATTTTGATTGGGATTATGCTCAAATTAAATAAATAGGGTGGCGCAGCAGAGCGGGGAGCTCGGATGCCTAGCGAATCTTTTCTCAGCCATACCTTTGAGCGGAACTGGAAGAAAACTGCAATTTTTTGCCGATTCCGAACTGCTAGTCGAGAAAGTGTTTTTCATGGCAGTGAAGTAACTATCGGAAAGCATTGCCAATTACTAGCGAAATCTGATACCAGCGGAGTTTTGGAAATTCAAAACTGGAAACTCCCACAGAACTGGCAGACACGCTAAACATAACGACACGGGCTTAACGATATTTTTGTAATTTCTAAAAATATTTTCTTTCCAAATCTCTTTTGCATTTTTATCGAAGTTAATTATTTTTAAGACATTTTAGAGTGTTCTTTCCTTTCATTCACTTCAATTCTATAGTTAGGATTAACCCAAATAACGCAATACGAATTATAATACTGACACGCTGTTCTGTTGCAGATCGTCTTTAGCCTATTGTTATTCAAATTTAACTTCTTCATAAAATGGTACACCGCAAACTCAACCCTTCTTCTGAAGATTCATCGTGATTTAACTTCAACCCTTATTTCACTCAAGTGTGCCTACAAATGTCCTGACAGTAATTCCATTATACCGGATCCATTTGTAAAGGATTACTCATAGAAGAGCCTTATATAGATTGCACTTAAGCAATTAGTCAATTCAATTTGTGGTATTCCATGCAAAATAGTCGTCTCTTCTTCCTAATTTAATAAAGGAAACGCACTGTTGGATGTCCTAAAGTGATTTTAGGGGTAAGCTTGTTCAATACTGGACACTCTTGGACTTTTCATATATAAAGGCTTGAACTCAGCTAACCAGTATCAGTATCTCGACTCTTGTCGTTGAAGTTGCAAAGTGCGAAGTTCAATTCAACTCTATAGTAAGTCTATTCTAGTTAGTAACTGTGTGAAACAAAAAGTAAAATTTCTACCACAATATTTATTTTTTAAATAAGAAAATCATTCTTTAAACAATTGTGGATAGTGTGTCAAATTTATAAAAGCTTTTTATAAAAAAGCCCTTCGTAAAAACTTGTGTTTTTTTTAGTTTCAAGTGTTCATATATAATAATAAAACTTTACTTAAAACAGGTGGAGTATCTAACCTACAAAATTCATGTAAATATTTCCTAAAAACCTAAGCACTTTGAAAGCAACTTACTAGCAAATTGAATTTATCTAGTTCAAGTGAAAATTATTTGCCTTCAAAAAGATGACTTTCTCAACCTGCTGTCAAAAGAACTCCTAAATCATTTCAATGCATTTCCGCATTGAGCTCTCGCTTGAATCTTAAATTCAATACGCAACACAGTTCTGGTTCTTTAGGCAAACACGAATTATTCAGCCTATAAAATCTTCCATCATGCAAATTAAGATTTGGCACACTTTGTGAGTTTTCTGAATAAGTGTGACTGATTAGCATTAATTTTTATGCCAAAATACAATGGAATGTGCCTTAATATTTGGGTAAAACTAGTCTTGGCTCTTGGGTAAATTGAAGTTATCAATCAACTAAGGAAAAACACGTCATCAGGGGAACTTTTGCCAACTAAAGCTACGTCGTTTATCTTATCTTACATTTGAATATTCGCAGTTTGCGTTTTGTTTTGAATAAGAACAAGAATTTCTGGGGTTTGTAAGATGTTGATGCCGTCAGAGCCACATTTGAATTTTTTCTAAACTCTTTAATAGAAACTACGAGAACTGGTCAAGGAGCACTTGAGTGCAAATATCAAGTTGGGGTCTGTGTCATAAGTTATGCATCGCATTCATTAGAAACTACGTATTGACACAAGCAATAAAGGCGCATAAGAAGTAATATCGAAACCATTCATTGTTTGTGACGCATGACCTAAAACAAAAAGTTGTTCACGGGTCTTAAAAATGGCGCCCAATGCTTACCTGCATAAAATTTGATTTTCGATTCATTGAGAAAGTGAAATTGCTGAAAATTAACCTCAATATAACAATGCATTTAAAAAAAAAAACTAAAAAAAAGTATTCATTAGAACAAACAAGAGAAAGAAACCGTCCACCTTTTCAGTTAATTTAACTTGCATCGTGAGTTGTTAGAAAAACGCCTTTCGACCACTTTATGTAGGAGACATATTCAGGGACTTCTGTCTTCTCCCAAGATTTTCATATTGACTTAAACGTTTTAGGTGCAAGGCTCAAGCAAGGAATGATATGTCATCCTTCGCTTTTTAGTTGTCGAAGTATTCCAATTCATTTGAGGTCTTCTCAAGTTTCTCCAGATTTTTAGTTTCACACAAAACTGGGCTTCGATATGTTTTCCCTACAATATTTTTGCCTTACTCGTTACTAAAGATGATTTCAAAGCCAAATCATTATCTTCTTAAAAGTGTTCTCGAAGCAAGACCAGCACTAACATATTTCTAAGCTAGGTCACCTTTATAATGATCAAGTATCTGAGTTTCAACTTTGGCAATATTGCTTTTCTTATCGAAAGGATTAATCCTGGTTATAAAAAAAACTATGGTCTGACTAGTTAAATACATAAACCGTTTTGCAGGCTGTCTTGCTTGATTTAGAAAAAATTACAGCTCATTCACCTTCTGCTTCAGAATTGAACTTAACTTAACTTAAGATACGGTTTCGATTTTGAAAAAGATTTCAATCATAAGCTTTTCAATACATTACAACACCTCACAGAGCAGTGCTTCCACTATGCATACGTGAGGCACGTTTGAAAAGTTGTGAACGGCTAAACTTTTGCTCACCTCTACAGCTCAAAATTGTAAGAAAAGAAATTGAAAAAATGTAACGTAAAGTAACCTACGTAAAGTTGCTATGACAGAATCACAATTTGAAGTAGACCCCGTTACGTGCGATTGCTTTGTGTTCGATTTTAATTGACATTATGATTATTGTTGTTGAACTTTTTGCTTTAAGTTGGAGTCACGTTGCATTGTTTTGTACACTAACCAACGTAACATCAAAGTCAAAGCGACGCGGTAGTTGGATGTACAGATTTCCTTTGATTTCAGGCGAAACTGAAGCAAAAGCAGCATTATGATTCAGGCATTACTTTTTTTTTGGTTCAGTGTACCTTCTACGAACTTGGGTTTCTACTAAGCCAAATTCTGATGGACGCTTCTTTTTTGCTTCATAGGTTATTTGAATTTTTGTTGGGATCAGTAGCAAAATTTGGAACCTTATCAGTAAACTCCTTTACTTGCGCCTTCCAGAGTTGTATTCTGCAGTGTTGCAATTCACTATTAAGCGCGTTTACTTTCAAGATACGTTACGGGTCTTAAGTTTAGCCAGACTGAAGACTTCCAAACTTCCCTTCGATAGCTCTAGACCTCAGGAAAACGAGAACAGACAACATAGAAAGTACCTACGTAACGCAACTCTTACAGAGTTGTTTTCTGCTGCGTTGCAATTCAACATTACGTTCATTTACTTTCAAGATAACGTAACGGATCTAGAATTTTAATCAAAGTTTAGCGAGACTGAAGATTTCCATGCTTCTCTTCGATAGCTCTAGACCCCAGAGGAAATTAGAAAAAACAACATAACATGTACCTACGTAACGCATCGTTTACTCTTATACTTGCGCCTTCCAAAGTTGTTTTCAGCAGCGTTGCAATTGAACATTGCGTTCGTTTACCTTCAAGATAAGGTAACGTGGGTAAAAGCTTACTAAAACTTTAGCCAGATTAAGGACTTTCAAACCCAAGGGAATCGAAGAGAAACAACATAAAATACTGCGAATGTAGCTTAAGGCAAACGTCACCGTAGCCTTATCTCTAAACAAACACACTAAGAGGTAAGGTTGAGTGTTCTTTTCTGGATAAACGATTCTCTTCTTCGTTTATAGCAAAAATGTGTGTGTTGTTGAATAAGGAGGAAGGACCTAAGACATTTAGGTCTTAAAGTGGCTTTCAGCTATCCTCCCTTGACTAACCATTTGCATGCCTTCTGTAGTTTGGTTGATACCAATTTAGTTTCACCATTGTCAGAATGAGCATTCAAATGATGACTTCACTTTGTGAATACATATTTTAGCCTAATGAAGGAAAGCTTATAGCTGAGGATGTGTTTCAACTTCGAATAGCCATCGCCATATTATGCCATACATTTCACCGTTTATAGCAACTTTCCGTAAAACGGTTCCTCAATATTATACAGAAATCGTTTTGTAAGAAGGTTTTTAGTTCAATGCACCGAAAAAGTCCCGGAAAAGATAGGAACTTGCAGCCCTATTTTTATCTTTCTGCCGATTTGCTCTTACTGTCAAGAAGGCCAACATACCGGCTGCCCTAACCTTCGTCTCTCATAAAATTCTTTTTCACGTGCACTATTGTCTACAAGGGCGATGTCCTTAGTGCAAGTGGCCATGCCAATTCAAAACTGTAGTTGACAAAGTTCCTCAAGCCACTAATTGCTATATACCAACTAAATAGAGAAAATTTCAACGACTAAAGTCCCCAACAACGGATGGAAAATCCCCACACCCAGGGGATTCCATGACGACAACCGACGCGACGTAGACTGAGAAGAAGGAAGAGACAAAAATTGCCACAGCTAATCACTTGGTTTTTTTTACACGCGCAGTAATCCCAGCTTCACGTAAAATTAAACTTCCGCAATCCAAAACGTGAAAAATCAATATAAATGTCATAATTACGTTCTTGCTTCTACTTCACGCCCACTTTTTGGATTAAAAAAAAAAATAACCGAAAACCATTCGCATTGTCACCCCTTTTCTGCGTAGAATTTGCAAAACCATAACTTACTGCCAATATATTTTGTTTATTTTTGTTTTGGCCCGAAGGCAAGAGAAACGTCTCATTAAGTCCTGACCGCTCATTCACCGAGTGACCAAATAACACTCCTCTGGCTCTCCACATGGCACAAAAGAATTTTGTCAACAAACTGGATTCTTTGTTGTTGAATTCTATTTTTCCACGATATGATGATAAGCCCCGAACAGCATTATTTATGTTCTCAAGAATTTAAAAAAAAAAGTTTTCTTTTTTTCTTTTTTTGCCTGATGATGATTGTCTCTTGTGTTGATGTTAATACCTGCTAAATGAAAAAAAATTGGTAGTTTTGTTAACATTACTTTTGTTTATATTGTTGGTGTTGGAAACAAGTTTGCGGCTGTTTGCTTTTGGTTGTTATGTTATGGTTGGAGTCACACGCGTGTCCATTCCCATTCATTTAAGTATATACAGTGCCGATCGATGGAACTACCGGCAAATGATTTTTGTATAAAATTTCTTACTCGCATCGTTGGATGATGTATTGTGATCTAAGTGGTTGGGGATTAAGTGTTGTTCTTTCATTCGATTAAGTCAATATAATTGCATTGTGTCGATTTGTATTTGTTTTCAGTGATAACTTTAACAATAATTCATGTAATACACAACGAAAGTGAAAAGAAAATAAAAGCTTACGAATAAGCAGTATCTCGAAATTGAAAGTGAGTTTCATAACATCAGAGTCCGTCTTGGGCTTCATTCGTAGTTAAATAATAAACAGAGAAAAGACACTGAAATCAAGCTAGAGGCTTTCGAAGGATAGTTTATTTGTCATCATAGTGTATGAATATGTTTTCTGTGGAAACTCTGCTTTCATTTGATAACGATGAGTGAAAGAACTTTTGTTAGTGTGGATTAAACCAAACATTATACTCAAGCGGCTTTTTCTGAGTAAATCTTATGTCGTAGTTACAATTTCTTAGTTTCGTTTGGTTGAATGGCACCTCTATCTGAACTTCCTTTGCTATAAATGGAGTAATTTTTCTTGTTTGCTGTCTAAGACTTCGCTGAAAAAAGTTTTGTAAATAAGTAAATAGGGTGACACGAAGAGCTCATGGAATCCAAGGGCCTAGCTTATTCCTCTCAGTCAAAACTTTTGAGGTATTAAGGGGATCTGAAATTTCTTGGTGATTCCGAACGAAAAGTCAAGAAGTCCTTTTTATACCAAAGTATTTACTCTTGGAGGGCTTGACTAGTCTTCGCGGATGGCGAACTTTGTGGAAAAACAATTCGGTGTGCCTATAGGACTCTAACGTCTACCTTCTCCGAAGAACGCAGTCACGCTAGCCTTGACCGCTCTTATTTTAGAAAAATAATATACATATATTTACAGTGAAGACATTTTGCTGCCTTAACTCAATCTTCCTTTTATGACCACACAGCTTTCCCAGGACCAAAAAACTTCTGTTTGAAGTTTAATCATAAGCGTTGATCTGATATGTGCTGCGAATATGCATCAAAATTATGTTGTGCACATCCTCTCAACAGCACCTTTCTAGAATTACAAAATTCAATTGAATGCATTGTATATGAGACTAGTAAAAAGGTTTCATCCGGTTTGGCATCACGTTCTTATATGATTTTTTAATGATAATCTCTCTAAAAATCCTTTTGGGTGACTCAATAAAAAGGTCTTTTAGCTCTGTTTACATTTTCATGTTCAAATAAGAGATCCAGACATCCCTGCTGTCAAAATTTCAATATCACACAACATTCAGGCAAGATCGCGAAGGAAGAAAAAGAACGACCACAAAACTCCTGGTACAGACCAATGCAACGAATTTTGCACTTGGTAGACCTCAGACATGGAACAATCCAAAATCGGGAAGTTTATCGACGTACTCTGCGTCCAGCAAGGCGTACCCGACTAGCGGAAGACAAGCAGATCACAAGTGTGAAGCAGTTAAATGGGAGAACAGTAAACTCTTAGAGAACACCGGGAAAGGAAGAACTTTTAACACACTCTAATATTTCCTTATCTTTCTCTTTAATCTCTCTATCTTCTTGGTTTCCTTCTCCTGCTCGATCTCTCTTTTTGTCTTCTCTTTCCCTCCTAACAAGGAGCCTCGGGATTTGGCTCATTTCTCACAACCATACCTTGTTGGGCCCAATCAAGAAAGCGCTTTAAATTCTTCCTTCCTCTTCCAATCACTTTTTTCCTCTGTCCTTCTTGCTTTACCTATTCCCAACTATTCATCTACAGTTTACTAAAGCGAACAAGATTTGCAGTTATGAGCTCTTGGATTCGGTTCAGCTATCTTTTTTACTAGATTACGGATAAAAGTGTCCCAGTTGTCGGAACAGCCGTTTAAATAGTTCGTAAATTTTATAGTACAGCATTTAAGTAATGCAAGGCACCTGTTTCAATTCGCAGAAACATGGTCAGACCATCATAATTTGATGGCCAAGGCCAAGTTTATTGTATATTAGAATATTTTTTATGGTTTAAATTTTTTTTTACTAAATCTATTCAAACTCATATTCCAACCGAACTTGCATCTAAATCTCCGAATTAAGTAAACCCAAATCATTGAAATGCAAACTTCTTCGAGTTCACACGGTTATTTAAATTTTTTTTATGACTTATTATGCGTCATACACATACAAGAGACATTAACCCACTTTTGTATTTGGTATTTCAGACTTAAACATGTTTTCATCAAAGACCGTCATCGTTGCTACTGCTATTTTCGTCGTCATCGCAATGTGCCTTACAACCTCTTCGAATGCCACCCCAGTCATTGGTTACGGAAAACGATTTGGTAGTTTTAACATTGAACATCTAATTGAAATATTATTTTGTTTACTAATCATTCACATCTTTTCTTGTCATTCTATTTTCAATCATCATTCGATCAAAAAGATACCATGGGTGGATTGGATTACATTCAGGTTTGCCTTAATAATTGTGCCCAATGTAAAAAGATGTTCGGTGACTACTTCCAAGGACAGACATGTGCTGAATCATGCTTGAAATTCAAAGGAAAAGCCATTCCTGATTGCGAAGACATTGGATCCATTGCACCATTCCTCAATACCTTCGAATAAGCTTATTTTGAAGACATCATCGATCGTTTACTTATTATTGCTTGTGTGGATTGAACATTGATTTACATATGTGTCGTGAATTTGTGAAATGCCATGCTGTTTTGGTTGCGCTCTTTTATTGAAACCCTTTCATCGGACATTTCTACTTAAATATTTAATTTATTCTGTTTAACATTTATTGCCATTGCGTAAGATGGTTTAGTAAACATTAAGAGACTGCATAGTTCCTATTTACAGCTGTAAGTTTTAAGAACAAATATTCAATAAAATATGAATTGTATACTGACTACATGTATTTGAGTTCTTTCAATCTTAGCTGTTAATTAGCACTAGTTACTGCATTTTCAGCTCCTCATTGCAAAAATTTGTCTTTAGCCTTATTTATAAAGCGCTGAAAGAGTGTGACGATTCTTCTTCTTCGTCTTGTTTAACGATGGTATGGGCAGTGCTGCCGCTAGGATACAATAGTTTTCCGTTGGATTCTTTTTTGGATGGCATTCAGATATATTTTTTTTCGAGAAGGACTCTTTTTTTACATTCGTCAATTTTATTTATTTATTATTAAGCTCAAATAAAACAGAAGCGGCAAAAATGGGTTTAATGGTTTCTGAGGGTAAAACGAAGTATATGTTGTCATCAAACAAGGACACCGAACGTCACCGAATTGGACAAAACGTCACACAAACAAAACTTTGCCAACCGTTGCTTCTTTGGGTTAGGATTGCAATTGAGAAACACAGCCCTCACTAGAAAAAATGGTAACCCTTTTTAACACCTTAATCATGCCAGTCCTGCTTTACGGCGCGGAAGCGTGGAACTTTACGAAAGCGGATGAGGAAACACTTGGTCGTTTCGAAAAAATAAATTATTTGAATGATTTTTGGTCCCGTATGCGACGTGTGGAGAAGAAAATACAAAAATGAGCTGTATGAGCTGTACCGCGACATGTGCATTGTGCATAGTTAGAAGAGTGCGCATCGCCAGACTACGATGTTTGGACCATTTAGAGCGGATGGACCTGAACGCTCTGGCTCGACGGGCTTTCGAAATCCCATTGCAGGGAAATCGCGAAAGGGGAAAACCTAGTCTTTGGTGGCGCAATCAAGTGGAAGAGAACCTCTACCGCCTGAGAGTGCGAAACTGGAGAGAGCTCGCCCGAAATCGAAGTCGTTATAGAAGGATGTTGGTTGAGGCTTATGTTCACCTCGAACTGTAATGCCCAACTATGTAAGTAAGTGAGCTTACATGTACAAAATTGTGGTTTGAATTCAAATAAGTATAAGTAAAACCCCATCAATTGCTGCCAAAGCAGTTGAAAATGTTTCGCATTCTATGTTGAAATTGATGACATTTCATTTGATTTCTGAGAATAAATTTTTAAGACTGCATGGATGAGATTAGATATGGAAACGGTGAAGGCCATCATTTTTACGAAAGGATTTTCAACTTTTAAATGTTATACAGGAAAGGTTTGTGCCCCAATTTGAATTCTCAAGCTTTATCGTCAAATTTTTTTTTATTAATAAATATTGTGATTTAAAAAAATATCGAACATGAAAAAGACTTAAACGTGAACGAATGTAATGTAGAAGCGATATTGTGGTAGGATGTATGTTTTTTCTTTAGTGGAACTCATAAACCTCATCTCTTCGAAGATAATTGTTATTATAAAATCTCTTTATGTGGACACTGCTGCTGCTGTTTGGGATGGCTCGAGCTTGTCAGATTTCTTCTTCACCAACAAAGGTGTCTGACAAGGTTGTGTACTGAGTTCGCTTCTCTTTGTCCTCTTTTTAAATGATTTACATGACGAACTACCAATTGGTCTGTTTTTAGATGAACTTCAGATTAACGCTCCCTTATATGCTGACGACATTGTCCTCTTATCGGATAATCCTGCTTATCTACAACAACTTATTGATACCTGCAACTTACTGCATAAAGTCGAACCTTGAAGTTAATACTAGCAAATCAGAAGTAGTAATTTTTCGAAATGGGGGCGAAGAGCGGCTTGTGAAAAATGGTTCCTCAATAATGCCGAAATAAATGTGTCAAACCAATACAAATATCTTGGTGTAGTTTTCAACCACAATCCACAACATGTCTTGGAACGAGCATCTAAATAATAGATTGGGATCATCTAAGAACTTCATCAATTCAACATGGTCCAAGCTACTGAGAGGGAGAGATAAATCTGTCCAACATTCTACAAAATTTATTATATGTGATGCTGCTTCTAGAGCTATAATGCTGTATTGTGCTCAGGTATGGGGATATCGTGAACATAACCAAGTTGAAAAATTGCAACGATTTTTTATAAAAAGATGATTCATGCAACCGGATAAAACGCCGAACTATGCTTTGCACATCGAGACTGGTTTGCCTAAAGCTTTTCTTACGTCTCTCAAGTTTCATTTCTCATATATAAGAAGAACCTTATCTCTTCCAAGTGGTAGACTACCCAAAATCTTATCAGAAGCCATAATTATGAAAAAGCCTTCTGGTCTTAGGAGTGGTTGGACCTCTTTCATAGTGCGTCGATCGACTTTTCTTTCTACATAAGTTTGCTTGATTGGCATGGAATGCATAGTATTCTTCTATCAAAACTTTAAGAAAAACACTGGATTGAATTTACCACCAGCGCCACACAGTCCCAATTTCATGATGAATATTGCAACCTGCTTTACTCCGAAGTACCAAACTCGAACTCTTGTGATATGATTTCAATCATCTTTAAAGCTCGTTGTGGGCTTCTCAATCTCAATGGAAGAGCGTTCCAGAAAGATACTGATGGTATATGTACAATGTACATGTTCAGTTTGCCACATGGATGCATCAGAAAACACTTTCCATTTCGTCGGAATCTGTCCAATCTTTAAAAGCTACAGAAGAGCATTTCTGGGCAGCGACGCACATTGGGGATAGAGCAAACTTTTTGTTCCAAACCACCTAGAGATCGCAAAAACATACCAAAATGATACAATTTTTGGACAGAAATGTTTGTAATTAAACTCTAAAGAGACTGACGAAGTCGGATTTCTAATATTCTTTAAATTCAAAACTTCATAACCCACTAAAAGCAAGGTAAATCGAGTTTTACTCTATTTTTTCAACCCTTTCAGTCACGCAACTTAACTAGCACTTGTATAAAGTGCAAATATAAGCCTTTAAACTATGTAACTCTACCTTTAGCTTGTTTTGCTTGTTTTTTTTTATTAAAAACAATGAGCATAAAAAAATTACATCCTAATATCAAAAATCGGGCTTCGTGAGTGTCTTTATAATTTAATTTCAAGCATTTCTGTGCAAAAATGGTTCAATTTGGTTAACATTTGAGGTCCCTAGGTGGTTTTGAACTCCTTGAAATGCTCTCCCGCTCTCAACTTCTCAAAGTTTTGAATGGCAACTGCTACCTTAACCTATACAATTTTCTAAAAGCTGCAATAAAGTTTCACAACATAATTTTAATATAATTTTCGTAATTAATGAAATTAAATCTACTCACTAAACTTAATCTTTAATTTACCTCTTAACCTGACAGGCAACTTAAAATTATTGTCTTAATTAGTTTTATACCAGCATACACTGTTTTTTTTTTAAATCTTTTTGAAATAAAATTATTTATCAATCTATCAATCTATCTATCTATCTATCTAAACTTTAAGCGAAACCGAACCGAAATCACAATCGCAGGAGGTAGGTTCCTGCCTTTTGAAGAAAAATACCTGTAATTGAACAGACCTGTCCGTTACCTGAACTCGTTCCAACAAAAGCCGAGATCCTGAAGCTATTTAACTAATATATAAACCGCCACGGGCCAAAAAACACTCAGTTTGATATTCAAGGTGAGTTGAAGTTTTTCAGAAAGCGCTGGTCAATGTAGGAAGTGAATTTGGAATAAATTACTCCTTTTATTTAGATTAAAACAGTGAACCAATAACTAAACAAATCTTTTATCTGACGGCTTTCCAAAGAAACCGTAGACTCTATTTAATTTTGTCAGCTCTAACCGTTAAATAGTTTAAAGATTCAAGTCAACTGTTTGCAGCCTTGGTTTAAGTTAATAGATAGAAGAAGTAATCTACTAGTCTAGCAATTATACCACTAAAAGCGTAATCTCTCTCAATCCGTCACTAAAAAAATATCGACAGATGAAAACGGAGTATAAAAGAGAAACACTTTTGGAAAACGACATTACTTGCTTCGGTAGTTTCTTAAGTATCAACAGACAGGCGTCTGAACACTAACGGTGTTATAGACTTTGCATAGATCAAAACAACCGAAAAAATTGCACTTTCAAATAAATAAACATACGGTGCAACAGAGCGAGGACCCCCAGGGCCTAGTATTTTTCTCACAACCATTACTTGTGAAGGAATTAAGGGTGCCTACAATTCTCTACCGGTTCCAAATGGCTAATCGAGAAAACGCTTTTCATGGCAATGAATTTACTAACGGAGGAGTTGCCAATTCCTAGCGAAAAGCGATACCCGTTAAAAAACAATTTTGTCTCTACTGGGATTCAAACCGCGAGCCTTTGAGTTCACGCCTACCATCACGACACGGGTACCACAATCCTTATTCGCTCTTTAATAATCTGTTTTTTCTTAATAATGCCGTTTTCGTTTGGTAAAACTAGAGTACCCTTTTTTTTTAGAGTACCCTGATTTTTAACAATTCAAACGAACATGAAATCAGAGTACTCCGTTTTTGTCAATGTATGTGTGCGTTTGACATTATAGTTTGCTTTCAATGCAATTGACTACGTTCAGAAACATATCTCTGCGTATTTCATGAGCAATTAAGTAAACATTTTTTGAATGGAGTAAAAACTGACAAAAAGAATTTATAACTAAAAAAGATACGTAATAAACTTCATAAATGTCCAGATTGAATTTATACAAAGGTAATTTAAGGCAATAAGAATTTTTTTGAGCTCGGACAACAACAAAAACAACATGGACAAGTTATGCGAACCAAAACCGATAGGTTTGTGAACGCCCGCGTTGATACCGTTACTATAAACAAATTATTAAAATAATTTAAAACTGTGGAAGCAGCTATTGACTTAAAGGATTCATTTTAAACTTTAATTTAATTTTATTTACAATAAATATAAATTCGCCCGTTGAACACAAAACTCGAAATGAGATGCCAAGAATGACAAACGAGAAATGTCATTTATGTTGGTGTGAGTTTACTCTGAAAAAATTTCTAGAGTAGCAAAACTTGCTTTGAGGGTAATTTCAGATTACCCTGAGAGCAGCCAAACGAACACAACGTCACTCTGACAGCAAAAAGAGTACCCTTAGGGTACTCTTTTTTCCCAAACGAAAACGGCATAAGTTTCAAATGCGCTTGGCCCAAGCAAATTTTGTTGTAGTTTCTAGATGGTGTTCCACCAATAAAGGGCCAAACTACATCAGTTGGGGCAAAATAAAATTGAATTTTTTTCCTTCAGCCGTTTGAGATCTTCCGTGTGTCATATCTCTGACGACATTTAGCTAACGCTTGTAAAATATTAGGTTTGTTCGTTGAAGCCCTAGGGTCGCCATGGGGTCGCCACAAAGCGTTTTTTGAGAAACCTAAATTCGCACTGAATGTCAAATTGAGTGTTTTTTGAGCCATAGGTTTGCCACAGGTTTTCCCCAAACTCGCCCTAGCTTTTTGCTGTGGCGATTTGAGGGCTGTCAAATGGCATGTGTTTTTATTTAAATGACAGGGATGTGTGGCGATTTGTGGTTTAGCGTTTTTTGAGGACTGGAAAACCCAGGTTTTTTTGACAACTCATGGGGTTGTCAAGAAAACCTGGGTCAACCCAGGGGAAAGTTCAACGAACAGACCTATTATGAAACAAGGAGACAAGAACAGATTGGAGGTAACTTTTCCGGCCATGTTGTTTAGACAGCGTCTGTCAAATTTGCTTCCCTATATTCATCAGCATCTAGTGCCAAATGATAAACGAAATAGAAATACACACTACGTTTGATGTCCGAAGGGCCTACACCCGATTTTGTTAAGAAATCGCACAAGTCGCAATACTGTGAGCTGGTAAGTATTGAGTAGAAAGTTGTGACTTGAGAGATCCCGGTGATGTCTGGCAGAATCAGTCTACGTCAAAGAAATGCATCCGAAAATAAGGCCGCTGACATTAGAAGTGTGCAAGAGTGGGGGTCTCAGCAGTTCATTTTTAGATATGCAAAACATCGCGGCTTCCCAAATATTCACTTGTCTTAAGCTGAATGTTAGGGGCCTGGACTGTAACTCCAGTAAGATTGCAACACGAACCAAACGGTAAGGCGAATTTAGCTAAATTTAATAGCATTCTGGAATAACAAGTAAAAATTTTCTTTTATTTTATTTTAGCGTAAAGGCTAATCTAGATTTTGGCAAATACAAACACTCGGTAAGCACATAACCTGTAAAAAACACAACACATTTTCTTATATTGATCAAAAGTTCCCTTTTACGTTGAAGTTCAACGCATGACGCTCCTACTTTTCATGAGCTTTACATATCACTCTAGTAACGCATCCTTAAAAGATCTTGTGCGTATGCCTTCAAATAAGAATGTCATCAGAAAGCAGACATTAGTTTTTGTTCTTCTTCTTATCAGTTTTGGTCTCAAATTTGATTGAAAGGAAGGTGAACGTAAACATGTAGTGAGATAACAGCTTCATTTGCAATAAAATCTTTCACTTTCATTGAATATTTCACCTTGTGCATGACCTATCGAGGTTTGAACGTGGTGTCATCAAGATTGAAAAACTCACAAATCATGGAATTGGTAGGAAAAGTAAATAACTACGATTGGGGTAAACTCGGCACTCAATCAGAGGCCGCCAAATTGGCTGCCCTCAACTCTGAAAAATTCACTGCTGACGGTAAGACTCCTTACTCAGAACTATGGATGGGTGACCATCCAAGTGGACCATCAGTTATCAAGTCATCTCAGGAAGATCTTGGCAAATTCATTGCTGCTAATGGCAAAGAACTCATTGGAGGATTGGATAAACTAACTTTTTTGTTCAAAGTTCTCAGTATCAGAAAAGCCCTGAGTATACAAGTTCATCCCAATAAGGTAAGCTAATAAATTAATAGAACAAAACGAGACAATGATTTGATGCTAATTTAGAAAGAAGCCGAGCAACTGCATGTGGAGCGGCCGGATATATTTCGCGACCCCAACCACAAACCCGAAATTGCCATAGCACTGACGCCATTCCTTGCACTCTGCGGATTCCGCCCGTATCAGGAAATCCATGACCTTTGTCATCAATTGCCTCCGCTATTGGAACTCCTTGGTGCCGAAAATGTTGCTCAGCTTCCATCCGGGCCTGAAGGACTTAAACTTTGCTTTGGATTGCTGATGACATCCCCTGAAAGCCGCACAACTGCATGTACTGAAAGCATTTCTCAGAACTATTCCACAGGTGGGTGGTTTAATTTGTATTTAGTTTGTAACACAAGTTAATTCTCTTTTGTACAGTACTTGAGAAAAAGGGACTTTTGGAGACATTTAACACAATCAAGCGTGACTTCCCTGGTGACTCTGGAATATTGGCACTGTTCTTCATCAATCTCATTCGTTTGCAACCAGGCGAGGCTATTTTCCTTGGTGCCAACGAGATCCATGCATATCTCGACGGTGATTGCATTGAATGTATGTCATGCTCAGACAACGTAGTCAGAGCTGGTCTAACTCCTAAACTAAAAGACATACCGTGTCTCATGAAAATGTTGAAATTCGAAGGATCCCCACCGGAGAAGAAGCTTTTCAAGCCTACAAAAGTGGACCAATACTTGGAAAGGTTCGCTCCTCCTATTAAAGACTTCGCTGTGGAGAAACTTACGATTCCTAGTTCCTTGAAGGAATATCATCTGAAGATGGAAAAGTTTGGTGGCATTTTGTTGGTGTTGAATGGTGAAAGAAAACTTGTTTTTGAAAATGGAGAGCAATTGGCGGTGAAACGAGGTTCCATTGTTTTCATTCCTGGCAATGTTGGAGAGAGTATATCAGTGAAAGCTAATGGCACTGAAACCGATTTCCAAGGCTACATTGCTAAGTACAACAGTTTCCTTGAGTAACCGAAGCATTTCTAATTACAAATTTGTACACAAAACGGGTTAAATAAAAATATTGAATAGTTTTGTTCACAAAAATGTGTTTCTCTTGGCGAAAAATGTTTAGTTCCCAACATAAATCTCATCTTTGCATCTCTCTGATGTCTTTACAACCTACGAGCTTACTTTCCAAACAAAATGATCGATTTCGCCTTGCCGTTTTATAAGAAGCCAAACATGAAGCTCGATTTCTCGGTTAGCCTTCCGAAACTGACAGAAAATTGTAGGTCCCCTCCATTCCCTCACTAGTATAGGAGGTCTGTTCGATGTGCAGTGCTCTAGTGCGCACTGGAGAATGTCAACGTACTGAAATTATCTGTCAATGCACTGAATACCTGCTCTGGATTTGATTTCACATCGAACACTAGAGCTAAAACTCACGTAGCACCTGACTTTTATAAATTAGTTTCCTCCATTTGGCAATAAATATGGTTGCATTTCTTTCATAGATGTGTGAAAAGATATGAAATATTAAAATGAAACACAAATAATCAGTTTATAACCCAATTGCCAACAAAATACACTTTGCTTTGCAAATAATCTTTTTGGCGTTAACACCTGATTTCCAATTGACAGCTCTGAAAACCTCAACCCTAGAAAAAACCTGTGGCATGGCAGTGCGCACTGAGTGCTTGCACCGGACGAACATCGAACACAGTGCAAATGCACTGGGGCAAAAAAAAATGTCACATCGAACGCATCAGTGCGATTTCAGTGCGCACTAGGGCGCACCAGTGCGCACATCGAACTGACCTAATGGTTGTGAGAAATGCGCCCTGGGGTTCCTCGCTCTGTTGCGCCACCCTATTTACTTATTTTTTTTAGACAATGCAACTTTTGTTCTTATGCCGTCATAGATTTAAACATTTGTTGACAACTTCAGGACAAACAAACACGTATCCGTTTATTTAAACGGTACACAACCTTTTCAGTCGATAAAAATCTTTCCATCTGCTCTCGAGAGTTATGATGTGATCGCAGCCTTACTCTTCCAAACTCTTGAACTCATCCCTTTTCAATTTGTTACGTTCACGTCGATTTATCCTCACGTTACGTTTTGACATATGCCAATTTTTGTAAACGTCAGTCGACAGAAATGACAAAACTTTTCTCACAATTGTCATTTCATGTCGATTTCCAGTGGTACACAAAAGCACTTTTAAAAGTGCTTTTTTGCTCGAAATATGTTACATTGAGGCACTAGATCACTTTTTTTTTGCCCCGAAAAAGCACTTTTACGAATCTCGATTCAGAGGCAAGATTTACACGCACTTTCACGCACACCAACACAAAACATTTGACGTTTACCAGTTTGCAGTTTGATTATTTTGCATTTTTGGTTAAAGGACTGTGAAAGAGAGATAATAAAAAAAAATAAACAATAAACTATTTTGTGAAAATGGATCGCTCAATTTTAGCTGCAATTTATCAAAATATAGGTATATAATCAGTCGTCGTCTAGTTCCGATTCTGACGAAGAAGTGTTTGATGTTCTAAAATTGCTTGGACAAAACGAAAGGCATTCTGTGAATAATTTTGTTGAAAGTGTTGTGTATAATTATTCGGATGAGTAGGTTTCTTCCTAGTGCATTTATTAATAAAGTTTCGAAAACATTCTTTCTATATAAATTGCAGAACAAAACAAACGGGAAGAGTTGGCTGTCAAAAATAGCACACATACAATGATAAAAAAAGAATTTTGTCTTTTCGTTTCCAGTGAGCACGAAAAAAAAGCACTTTTTTAGAGTGCTTTTGTTTTTGCAAAGGAAATCGACATCAGTTTGGTTTCTTGCACTTTATTTTTGTCTTCAAGCCAATTTCCTACCAAAAGTGATATTTTTCAAATTCTCAAACTAAAAATGAAAAAATCTCGAAACCTAATACTGATATTTTCGCTATGGACAATACTCTGCAGTAAGTACAATAAAATTCTACATCAAATTTATCTAAAAACAGCCGCTCCATTGTCCCATCGACAAAATTGTCCTCCAAACTTTGAAAGAAATGGTAGGCGTTGTAGGTGAAATTAGCAAATTGCAACTTCGCGCCGAAGGTTTCCCCAAATGTTACTTATCTCACATAAATCATTAACTACAGTGTCACTTGGAAAGTAGCCAAGTATTTCGACCCATAACTCATGTTGAAAAGGAAGCACATAAATCAATGAGATTTCAAACCCTTCTGCAATAAGTGTAATGTGGGTTCAGCAAATAAAACAAAAATAGTGAAGTCCCTTGTTAGTTGTGTTGTGACTCATTAGTGGAATTGATACAACTCTCTGCTGCATCGGTTTTGTTTGGATTCTTGGTATGAAAGATTGATGTCTTGTGATGGAGGAGTCAAGTCTGGCTAGAGTTGAGAAATTTGAATGAAAATCAATCCAAAACGTATGTTCTTTGTTATAAATTTGTTATGGTAAACTTGTCAACTTGTCGGTTCTCTGTTGTGATTGCGATCTCCGTTGTATATCAATTGATTTAGAAAATGAATGCAGCGACGCGGTAAGTCATAAACAGCTTCTTATGGCAATTGAAGATCACAAACAACACTACATACTTTGCAAGGGAATATTTACAAGCGAAGACGAACTTTCTCTGTTTCTTCTTCGACTATGGGCTGCCACCTCATTTAAATAAATGTGTGACTAGCGACTATGTGTCTGTCTTGCGGTTGCGGTTTATTTTGCAGGTTTAATTGAAGACTGAATTTCTATTAATGCAACATACCAACGTAGTTCTAGAACCAAAGACACACACGATTTCAATGATCTCGAAAGTCTTTGACAGTCTTGATTTTTCCGATCGACTTTTTTTTAAACTTGTTCTAAAACTTTGTTCTAAAAAAGTATGCAAGGCAATCAAATTAATATTGAGACGCAATCGACGAGCTATCTTCTTAGCTAAACCCTCAAGTGCCTTTTTTGTATTTCGAAACAGAAATCATTCAGCTGCAGGAAACTTTTCAATTGTGGTGCTGAACTAAATAAAATAAATAAATAAGTTAGCGCAACAGCGCGGGAGCCCCGAGACCTAGCGCATTTCTAACAACCATGCTTTTTGAGGGAATGGAGGGGACCAACAATTTTCTGCCGGTTCCGAACGTCTAATCGAGAAAGCGCTTTTCATGGCAATGAATTTACTATCGCATGACTTGCCAATTCCTCACAAAATACGATACCCGTGGAAAACATGTTTTGTTTTCTGTTGAGATCCGAACCACGAACCTCCCGCGTAACAGGTTGACTTGTGAACCATTACGCCAAGGGGACCACCTGGTGCTAAACTACTGTCGATAAAAGAACCAGGGGCTCTTAGATCTTAGCTACGCTAACTTTGAGGAAGAAATTGCATTAAAAGAGGGTTTTCACTATCAAGTTGTGTGAAAATTGAAAGAATATTAGCCATTAGTAGCCCTTTTTTGAAATTGTAACTTGGTTCAGACTTTTGTTTAGCAATGTTTTTTATATAGCACGTAATTTTCTGGGTAAATTTTTTGTTCATCGCGTCATTGAAGAGATTTTCTGTAGACGATGCACTATTTGGGTAGGCTCTGATTGAGTTTTCTAAACTAGTAGCAGCGAATTATGACTTAAGATGTAAACTATAATGCGCTGAGAGTTGAGTAATGACTGACGGTTTTAGGACATGATATTGATATTGAGGTTCGGTAGGAGCTCCTGATGACTCCTTAACCCCGCCAACTTCTTAACTCCTTAACGCAGAACAACACTGACACAGGTTAGGTTAGGTTTAAATGGCTGTCAGGAAACAACTGACACACTTAGACCAATATTAGGTCCATTGTTATACCATAAAAATTATGTGAGGGAGTACCTCATTTAACAAAACCATTTGGAGCTTTTAATAAAGCGAAGGAGATGCAAGTTTGAACGCAAACTACATCCAACTATCCAACATCCATCAAACGAAGCCTGTCCAACTAATTGTACAGTGTGAACTCCGCTATTGTGAGAATTTAAAGGCTTAATTGAGTTTCGGGGGCGAAATCATTTAAATTCAAAAGATTTATTAAAAAGATGCAGGATATTGAGTTATTTTCAAGTGAGGTTGGTGAGTCGTCTTAATTACTTACTTACTTAGGTGGGTATTACAGTTTGGTGTGAACTTGAGCATCTTACGCCAACAAGTTTAGTTTAGTTTAGTTTATTCATCAAACAAAGTTACAATACTTTAGTGATTACTAGATACATAATACATTTTAAACATTACCACCAACAAAAGTATTTAAAATTAACAATAATTTTGATTTAAATAGATATCGATTCAGATTAAAATCAATCATATTGCAAACAGAATTCGCTTCTCTTAGACATTTTGATAATGGTTCGTTGGCAGCATATACAGTTCTGTGGAAAGGTATTTTAAAAAATACAGGGTTTCTAAGCATTCTCGCTGGAACATTGAAGTTAATTAAAGCTAAAATTTGAGAACAATCAATATACTTACTTAGGTGGGCATTACAGTTCGGGGTGAACCTGGGCCTCGACCAACATCTTCCTATAACGATTTCGATCTCGGGCGAGCTCTCTCCAGTTTCGCACTCCAAGTCGGTTGAGGTCTTCATCCACTTGATTGCGCCACCTAAGACGAGGTCTTCCCCTTCCGCGATTTCCCTGCAATGTGCTTTCGAACACCCGACGAGCCGGAGCGTTTGGATAAATCCGCTCTTCATGGCCCAACCATCGTAGCCTCGCGATGCGTACTGTTCTGGCTATGCCCATGTCGCGGTACAGCTCATACAGCTCGTTGTTGTATCTTCTTCTCCACACATTGTCTTCGCATACAGGACCAAAGATCAATCGGAGAATTTTTCTTTCGAAACGACCAAGGGCTTCCTCATCCGCTTTCGATAAAGTCCATGCTTCCGCGCCGTAAAGCAGGACTGGGATGATCAAGGTCTTATACAAGGTCACCTTGGTTTTTCTAGAGAGGGTTTTGTTTCTCAATTGCCTTCTTAACCCAAAGAAGCAACGGTTGGCAAGAGTTATTCTCCGTTTGATCTCCGCACTGATGTTGTTGTCCGTGTCTACAGCGGATCCTAGGTAGACGAAGTCCTGTACTACCTCGAAGTTATGTCTGTCTATTGTGACGTTTTGTCCAATTCGTCGATGTTCTGTGTCCTTGTTTGATGACAGCATATACTAGGTTTTGCCCTCATTACGTCAATATCGTCTGCATAGGCGAGTAATTGTACAGACTTTTGAAAGATTTTTCCTCTGGTGTTGACGTTTGAGTTTCTTACAATCTGTTCAAGTATGATGTTGAAGAAATCGCATGACAGTTTGTCGCCTTGCCTAAAGCCTTTTTCGACATCAGAGGTCTCGGTGAGTTCTTTACCGACCTTGACGGAGCAGCGTGAATTTTCCAAAGTCATCCTGCATAGTCGTACGAGTTTTGCAGGGATGACGAAACTAGACATGGCTCTGTACAGCTCGTCTCTGTAAACACTGTCATACGCGGCCTTGAAATCGATAAAAAGATGGTGAATATCGATATTATATTCTCGGGATTTTTCCAAGATCTGCCGTAATGTGAAAATTTGGTCTATTGTGGACTTCTCTGGTCTAAAACCACATTGATAAGGACCTATCAAGTTGTTGACGTGGGGTTTCAGACGTTCACATATTACAGCAGACAAGATCTTATAAGCGACGTTAAGGAGGCTTATCCCTCTGTAATTGGCGCAATTGTGAGGGTCTCCTTTCTTTAGGATCGGGCATACGATACTGAGGTTCCATTCATCGGGCATGCTTTCTTTCGACCATATCATGCAGATCAGCTGGTGCATGCTCCTTTCCAACTGGTCTCCAGCTGCCTTGAAAAGTTCGGCATCAAGGCCATCTGCACCTGCAGTCTTATTTGATTTAAGTTTGCATATGGCAAGCTTAACCTCTTCTAAGTCGGGAGGACGGCATTCTTGATCATCGTCCAAGCTGAATGGGGCAATCTGCCTGACAGCGGAATTTGTGTCCTCATCGCCGTTAAACAGTCTGCAGAAATGATCTTTCCAGATCCTCAGTAGCGACTGTGACTCTATAACTATGTTTCCCTGCTGGTCTTTACAGGCTTGAGTTCGGGGTTTGCCACCCTGGCAGGATCTTTTTACCTTTTGGTAAAACTTCCGAATCTCGTTCCTGTCATGGCACCTCTCTATTTTCTCAAACGAGCGCTTCTCATGCTGCTTCTTTTTCTTTTTGAGAAGTCGGTGTTCTTCCCTTCTTCTCTCCTTGTAAATCTCGTTATACTGAGCAGCCCTTGTTCGTGTTTGCATAATCATTTGTCGTGCTCTTTGTTTGGCTGCATTTGCCTGCCTGCATTCTTCATCGAACCATGGGTTTCGTTTTGGTGGCCGAGTGAAACCCAGAACCTCAGAGGCAGCGGTTCTGATGGCTTCTTGGCATTGCTGCCACTGGTCTTCAATGTTTAATGCTGGCGGCATGGGATTCAAGGATAATTGAAGGGACACTCGATTGGAAAAGGCATTGGCAATCTCTTTCGATTGTAGCTTTCCGACGTCATATCTCTTCACAGCGTTAGTTCGCGCTGGTCGTGAACAAGATATCCTCATTCGTACCTTGGCTACAACAAGGTAGTGGTCCGAGTCAAAGTTGGCCCCTCGGAAAGTTCGGACATCTAGCACACTGGAAGAGTGCCTTGTGTCGATCGCAACATGGTCAATTTGATTGACGGTTAATTGATCTGGGGATCGCCATGTACCTTTATGAATTTTGAGATGCGGGAAGCGCGTACTACTTACAACAAGATTCAGCCCCGCAGCAAAATCGATTAGCCTCAGTCCATTTTCGGAGGTTTTGTCATGGAGGCTATGCTTACCGATTGTGTTTCCAAAAAAGTCTTTTCACAACAGCTCTCGTAAATCGTTTTTGGATTTTTTCAATTCGGAATGAATGATATGAGGCATATGAGGGATCCCAAATTGTGTTGCAGTACTCCAAATTTGACCGCACAAAGGCAAAATATAGACATTTTAAGGTATGTGGATCGGAAAACTCTTTGGAGTTACGCAAAATAAAACCTAACATTGAATTTCCTTTAGCAACTAAAAAATCTATGTGTCGTATAAAGTTTAGCTTCTCGTCAAAAATTACACCAAGATCTTTCTTAAAATGTATCATAGACAGTTCTTTCTGATCAATTTTATAAGTAAAATTAACTGGCGATCGGTTTCGACAAAATGTTAAACTTTGACATTTAGAAATGTTAAGATTAAGAAAGTTAGTTGTACACAACCTTGACAACTTATCAAGGTCTTCTTGTAAAAGCAAGGAATCAATTTCAGATTTTATGCAACGAAAAACTTTTAAATCGTCCGCATACATTAAGCACTCTCAATTTAAAAATATTTCAGGAATGTCGTTAACAAAAAGCAAAAAAATAAGGGGACCGAGGTGACTGCCTTGTGGAACACCCGAAGTAACATATACCGGTGTAGAAAGAACATTGCTTATACGAACGTACTGAATACGATCTCTTAAGTACGAATTGATCCAGTTTAAGAAGAAGTTCGAGTGAAAACCAACTTTGTTTATCTTCTTCAGTAATACGTCGTGATTTACTCGATCGAAAGCTTTGGAAAAGTCGGTGTAGATAACGTCGTACTGAAAGCCATTCTCAAGCCCATTTAAAACTAAATTACAAAAAATTGTAAGATTAGTGGTAGTAGATCTACCAGCTACGAAGCCATGTTGATAGGGAGAAATTATTCTTTTAAGAGAAGGAATGAGTCTATCATAGACCAGCTTTTCAAAAATTTTAGGAACTGTAGATAGTTTGCAAATTGGACGGTAATTTGAAAGCCTGCTCCCCGATTTAAAGATGGGTGTGATTGTTTATCGCTTCCATTTTTGAAGAAACTCACCACTCACTAGCGAGCGATTAAAAATTATTTTTAAGGGAATTGCCAAAGCTTTAGCACATAATTGTAAAATTATTGGAGGAATTCCATCTATATCTGAGCGTTTGTCAGTCTTAAGCTGTGACAATGCTAATTCAATTTCGGATCTAGAGGGACTTAAATAACCAATATTCAAAGTGCTTTCAGGAGTATTAGTGTTGGTAACATAAGATGTACCTAAAGAATTATCTAGATAAACCGACTGGAAATGCTTAGCGAACAGATTACAAACAACTGAGAGATCAGAAGATGTAATGCCATCATGACGCATACGATTGGGAATACCATTTGAATTTTTCTTGTCATTTATAAATTTCCAAAAGCTTTTACTATTTGACTTTAGCTTACTCTCGACAGAAAACAGATATTGATTATATAGAAATTTATTCAAAGTATCGAATTCTTTTTGCAGCACTCGATATTGATTATACAGTTCACGATCATTATTTGACCTACGAAATTGCTTATAAACCTTGTTTTTCTTATTATTTAGATTGATTATTCTTTTATTAAACCAAATGGGTTTCTTGGCATCAATCGTTTTAATTTTTGGAGTATTTAAGTCAGTCGCACTTTTAACAGCATTTAAAAACGAATTGTAACATTCATTTAAACTTTTTCTAAAGAACAGCGCTTGCCAATTAGTACCACTGAAGAGATCTAAAATTGCACTTAAATTAATTTCCGCAAAATTGTAAATAAAATCAGAATCAGAAGTTACATGTTCAAAATAATTGAGAAATTCTAGATGTAAGCTAAATGCAACATGATGAATTGTATTAGAAAAAAGAGGAACTATTGAGTTACTAATACCAACACACAATTCAGCATCAACAAAAACTAAATCCAGTACATTATTAAAAGAATTTTGAAAATGATTAATCTGTCTGAGGTCAAATTGTGCGAAGGTATCGACAACTTCACAATCATGATTAAACAAAACATTGAATTGGATTAAAATTTTTTCATCTTGATCATATATCCATTTTACATTAGGCAAATTAAAATCACCTATAATTATTACTCTTTGATTGTCTTTTCGATTTTTTATTATTGAACTACAATTATCTATGTGAGCCTTATATAATTCGAAAGAGCTACTTGGTGGAATGTAAGAGACAATAAGGAGAATTTCATTGATACTATCAAACCTTATACTTAGAACTAATTGGTCGACATCGGGAGCACCAGCTGTTGACAGCAATTCAATTTTAGTACAATGAAGAGAGGTATTCACGGCCACAAGCACACCACCTCCCCTTTCACAATCGAGTAATTCATAGTTACGATCTTTCCGGAAAACCGCGTACTGGTTGTTATTAAACAATATCGATTTCGGGCGAGATCTCTACAGTTTTGCACTCTATGATGGTTGGGGTCTTCTTCCACTTTATTTCGACACCTAGGACGATGTCTTCCCCTTCCGCGGTTTTCCTGCAATGTGGGCCTATTCAGGCAAAGACGCCCCCTTAATACAGTAGGGCAGTCTCAGATCGCGATCGTCGTGTTGTGACCAAAACATGAGTTCTGGTGGTTGTCTAACAACTCCGAAATTAAAGAAATTTATGTTGATATGGAGTGGCCAATGGCTGGCCTACACAGATTTAGCGTGTAAAAAAGTCTTACAAAGAAAAAGAAGTTTCAAAGTAACTTTCCCAATCCGTTCAAGTGTGGGGACCAAACCTTGACAGGAATCATTAAGTCAAACGTTTATGGACGTTTGACTTAATGCATAGGGATTTGACTTATCGCAATCGCATCGTACGATCTCACCGCATTGGTTTGCGCAAGGCTTAAGTCTCTGAAACTCGAAAAATAAAAATAATAAAAATGATCCTCGTGCTTGGGCTTCAAGGGATACGAGAAAGGACTTGTGGCTTAAGTCTCTGAAACTCGAAAAATAAAAATAATAAAAATGATCCTCGTGCTTGGGCTTCAAGGGATACGAGAAAGGACTTGTGGTCGTTGCACTGCATGGCATGTCCAACCAGTGCTAAGTAAAGTTGAAAGTGGGCAATTACCTTGTTCTTAAGAAAAATTCGAATAAAAATTTAAAATACATATTTAAAAAAAAAAAAAAAAATTAAAAAGCAAACATATAAAATAGAAAAACGAAACGATATACGAAAACTCTTACGGCCGATTTCTTCACATTAGTACTAAGGCGGTCTAGTACCCGGTCTAGCTAGACCAGGTACTAGCTCTAATACCAGGTCCTACATAAAACTTAGTACTTCTCCATTTCTTCACATCATTGATACGAGATCTAAATTCATACTGCAGTACTAGTGACTTGATAGGTCTAAAACTGGTCGAATCCTTTTTACGACATTTGATTGACAATTAAAATTATAATTTTGAATTGAAATTCAAATTTCTCATTTTTTTTTTTGAAAATTTTTGTCGTTACAGTTGGTTTGACTTTATGAATTGGTTTTTGAGTTAATTAGATATGTATGTGAATGATCTGGTAAGTACCGTCGTATTTATGTATGTAGTTTGTTTTTTACATACATACATATAGAGCCCTGGGGTGGAAGAAAAGAATAAAAATCCCGCAAGAAACAAGTCAAGCAACAGAATTGATAGAAGATACCTTAAACCATGCTGCGGGTCGTTAGCATTGATGCATAAATATTATGCAATATTGCACAGGAAATCTGCGTTTCCGTACACAATACTGCCTTTCAACAACATTTCTGGTACGAATGATTCGCCTCTGGTTATTTTGCATTTGTTGGTTTTGACTCATATCCGGATTGTTAATGGTGTATGTTGTTGCCAAATAATTCGTATTTGCATAACTAGAGTCACCGGTTAGTATTTAGTTTTCAAATTTACCAGCTTCAAATTTGGCTCGAATGTCAAAAAATGGTTTGATCATGCACAGATCCAGCCCAACGAGCAACAAAATTCAATATCTTTAAATCGGCCGAGGATATTGTTTGCCCATTTAAGGAAAACCAACATTTGCGGATACAAAACCCTTCGCTTTGTATGGGTGCAGTCAATAGCCCTAATTGTTCGTGGGAACTGGGCAATGCTGCAAAATTCAGATGAGGTTCTCTGTTGTTCTGTGAATGTTGCGGGCATTTTCTCAAACTGGTTCAAATGTCATATTAATGCCATGCAGACTTTTAGTAATATGCGACAAACGCAAGAGGCTGCCACATGCATGAAATCAGCAACTGCTAACTGCATTGATCCACAAGCCATGAAACGCAAAGTAACGAAAAGTTGCTGTTCCGGTGATATAAAACGAGATCTATGTAAAATCCAGTTCAAAATTGGCTTTAATGCTCTACAAATAATATTTACAATACCGTTTTTGCATGTGTGCTAATTCTTCTGTAGCTAATTAAATGAAGAACAAACTGAAGTGTTGGTTTTGTTAATCTAAAAAACCACAAAAAAAAGTGTACAATACTAAAAGTATAAATTAATTCCAATAAAAGGAAACATATTCATAAAACTATACCCAATCGATTCAAAGCAAAAAACTTTAAAATTTTTCTCTAACAAAACAACTTGATTTTGTATGCTAAGACCCCCAACGTTTTGGTTCTAATTTTGGTCGGGTACTATTTAATTTATCGTATCAATTTGACAGAACTTGTGTGTTTATGTTTTGTCAAGAAATGAGTTGATACTCATTTGAGTACTAATGACTGGTATAATAATATATTTTTTGTTGTTTTTGAAGAGCTAGCTAATACCGGGTCCTAAGTAGTACTCGGTTTCAAACTGACAGAACTTATTTAAATTTTTGATGTGAAGAAATGAGTTGATACCGATTTGTTTGTTATTTTTAGGACTAATACCAGATCTATCGTTAGTTCTGTGTGAAGAAATTGGGCGTTAATAATTTAAACTAAACAAACGAAGTTGAGATTTACACACATTAACTTGAGCTTTCAAATTAAAAGCAAAAACAAAAACAAAACAAATACTTTTTTTAACGTTTTTATTTTTACTTTGTAAAATCTGTATGCATTTCGAGTGGTCTACCGCTCATCATCAGCAACACGACTAAAAACATACATCATGTGTGGTTTTGTACAATGTAAATACATACAACAATAATTAAGCCCCTTCGTTCTCTCCATCCTCATCGTCATCATCAGTGTAGCGGGAAATTGCGAGACGAGCCCCCAAAAGAACATTTGGAGAAAGACATTGCACTAGCGGAACAACTCAGACTGTATGTTGCCCTTGTCTAGGTTCAGTGCGGTGTGGTCTCTGTGTATATACATACTTTCATATGCGTCCAGTTTTCGATCGTCAATAATGTTTTTGATAAGGCCCACCTCGCTTGTTGACAGTGGTAGGTGTTGTTGTTCTAATATGTGTGATGCAAATGCAGATTTCCTTGGTTCATTTTTAATTACGCATTGTTTGTGTTCTTCGTACCCCTTTCTAATCGAACGTTTGGTTTGACCATAATATTTCCTATTGCAAACTCCGCAAGAGATCTGATAATTCCCAGCTTTGTCCAAAGGATTGGTTTTGTCTTTTGGCGTGATAAGGTGGTTTTTTAATTTAAAAGGGTTTGAGTAAACAATTTGCATCTCGTGTCTGTGGAATGTTGTTTTTAAACCATTTGTTATGTTTGGAGCGAAGGTGATGGAAACTCGTTTAGGATCAACTGTTTTGTCGATCTTTCTGTTTTGTTGGAATAATGTTGATTGATTTGTGTTTGTTTGTTTACGTGCATGTTTTTCAATTATGTTGTTGATAGTCTGTTCGCTGTAACCATATTTACTTTTGCTGCTTGTTTTATATATTCGTGTTCTTTTATGTAATTAGTTAACGATAAAGGTAAGCTTATCAACCGGTGTGCGAGGGAGTGAAACGCTGCTAACTTGTGTTGGATTGGTGCGTACGAATCACTGGGAATATATCGGAGAGTGCTCGTTGGCTTGTGATAAACTGCAATTTCGATCTTTGTTTGGTCTCGTTGTAATATGAGATCCAAAAAGGTTAGTTAATGGTCATTTTCAACCTCACAAGTGAAATTAATTTCGAGATATTGGTCGTTTAACATGGTGCCAACGTGGTGTTAAGATCACTCTTCTTAATTACTGCAAAAAGGTCGTCGACATACCGATGCCAAATTCTTGGTAGCAAACTTCTTGACTTCAAATCAATTTCAAATTTTGACATAAAGACTTCGGCAATTAAGGGTGAAAGTGGGTTTCCCATACTAAAAAGCAAACATTCAGAAAAAAAAGTAGATCGCTGTCTACTTTCAAATATAAGAAAAAGAGCTTAAGACTAAGATAAAAAACAAAAAACTACTCAGTTTTATTAATTTAATAAGGTATGCTTAGGTCGAAGGACTTTAGTCTTAAGCTATACAATATTTTAGAATACTTTCCAAGGAAAAAGTGAGTTACGTTTAGACTTAAGCTATATTTATACATTTTTGGAAATACGTAAATAAAAAAAGAAGTTTACAAGAAACACTTCAACTGCGATTCTTAAAAATCATATGAGTTTATTACTACGCAAAATTACAATTAAATTTTTTCTCAAATTAGCACCATAACCACTTCGTCTCTGTCATCATTTTTAAGTTGTGGCATTGGTTTCCTTACCCACATTTTTGCTTCTGTATCATGATCATATTGTTCAAAAAGATTTCTGCCATAAGCAATTATTCTACCATCATGGAAAAAAAGCTTTCCGCAGTCTTTACTTATCGATGGATCAAACACAGATTGATTGATGAGTTTCGGCTTTTTTTCCTTACCACATTCAAAAGTACAAGAAGTTTGCCTGTAAATGTGCAAAATAGTTTCATCAGACATTTTGAAAAGTCCTAAAACGCTTTTTTCAGATAAAGTCATGTTCTCTCGTATCAAGCCATTTGGTGTGCAATGAAAGGCCATCCACAGTCTTGATTTTCCATCAAATCGAATGTATAAATACAAGAAACCTGCAGAAGCACAGACATGAAAACTATTCCAAATAGTGTTGAAATTGTAAGGAACTTCGCGGATAGTATAAAGTTCTGTCCATTGGTTTGTAAATGAATTCCACTTGTCTATAGTGCCTATCCATTGGTTATTTTCAATTCCGCCTACAGCATAAACACACCCATCGAGAGCAGCCATTTTGAAAGAAGGTCTTGGAGTTAAGAGTGGGGCGAGCGATGTCCATTTCAAAGTTTTTAAATCCAAACAGTGAACACTATTGGTCGCTTCTTGAGTGTCCTTCAAGACTCCACCGGCAATAATCAACTTGTTTTCAAAAGAAACGCTTGCAAATTTGTGAAGACCAACGAGCAGACCAGGCCAGGACTTGTAGATCCATTCGCTTGATTTTGGATAAAGGAATCCAACATTTAAGGTGCTATCGTTTCCACTCCAGCCAGTAATAGCTACAAACATGTCAGTTCTAGTTCTTCGTGGCTTTTGCTTTTTTCCATACTTCAGTGGAGGCTTCACCATTGCCAATACAACTATAAAAACTCGAAATTCTTTGTTTTTATACATTTCGAGGATCTCATCCGAAATGTAGTCAGTGTCTAAGAGCTGGAAGCGAACTTGATGAAGAAGTTCTAGCATGTGTTTCTCTCGTTCGGGTCTATCGTGATCCACCCACAACTTAATACTTCTAAAGACATCCTCCTCTGAGTATAATCTCAGGTTGTCATTCGAAAGTATTCTACTCAACTGGCCCACGTCAAGCATGAAGAACTCTTCTTCTTCCAAGGTTTCCATAAAATGTTCACAAACAAAATCTTCCGATAACTTTGAAAGTTTCTCCAAATTGTATTGCTCAGCGAATAGGTTGATTCCCAAGCAATTGGTCGAATCAAGTTGATTGGCCATGAAATCACTGCATATTGTTACCAAGGATTCGATCTGAAACAAACTAGCTGCTCTTAATACGTCCTCAACAGTGCCAGGTGCCAGTTCAAGAGACGATGTGTAGATATATCCAATGATTAACTTCAGTGACTCACCATCGACGTGTAGTTCTGCATAATTTTTTTTGAACTCTTCGAATGGAGTGCAAAACATTTTATGAAAATACTCACTTGCCGCAGAGAGTATTAACTTATGTGCTTTGATTTTGAAACTGCCGGGATTGGAGACCAAGGTCACGTCACAATACATTTCTTCTTCGAGAAAATCTTTGAATTTTCTCAGGACGCCTTCTGTAAAAATGCTCGTCTTGAACTTGAACTCGGGTTCAGTTTGAGTTGGTCTCGATTTGGTTTTTATGTTGTTATTTTTTCGAGATAAGTTTTGAATATTTATACTTTTACTTTTTGCGTTAGAATAAAAACAATTAAAAAATTATTTTAATTTGAAACTGCGTTAAGTTTAAGAGCGAGCGGATAAATATAACCGTGTCCAGTGAAGGAGAGTACTTAATAAAATTTCTTCACTCGATTTGCTTCTATTTTATCTCAATAAGCGAAACATGAGTTCTCTCTTCATTGACTTAATTACCACTTTGTATTTATTACCTGCCTGCTGCCTAATACACTCATTAAATAAGAAGGTACTGTAATTCCGCAGGTATGTATCCTTTCCGAGAATCGTAAGTCATTTCCGATGAACAACACAAGTACATAGTGTCATTAGGCCTGTTGTAGCTCCAAAATAAAACACCAAGATTCGAAGGATTATAAATATCGTGAATCCAAACAACGATTTTATTTTCTAAGGAAAAATATTTTTCATTAAAGAATATTCTGGAAACAGTTTTAACAATACATATGTACTTTTTAAACTAAGGCAAATTACAAACACTAAGGAACTACAACTTATCAATATGAACATACGAACAGAAATGATGATGAAATAATATTTTTTGACAAAAGAAGAGTAGGAAACAAAGAAAAAATAACAACGGGTTACTTCGATTAAAAAAATGAAATATGCAAAGTAAAACTATTTTTGAATTTGATAGCTATGATTTGAAATATTTAAAGAAACAAAGTAAATGAAGCAGTAATAAACATAAATAATGGCTCGATGACAAGGCGTATCCAGAAACAGAGGTATCAGATAACTTTTAGGTCCATCCGCTTTATATGGCCCAGCCATCGAAGCCTCGCGATGCGTACTCTTTTAGCTATGCCCATGTCACGGTAGAGCTCATACAGCTCTTTGTGGTATTTTCTTCTCCAAACATTGTTTTCGCATATAGGACCGAAGATAACTCGTTGTAATTTTTTTATTCGAAGCGACCAATGGTTTCCTCATCCGTTTCCGATAAAGTTATGCCGTAAACCGTGACAGGGATGATTAAGGTCTTATAAAGGGTAATCTTGGTTTTTCTATTCATCTCCTCAACTTTATTTAATCGCCTTTAATAAGCTGTAATTTTATGATTGCATTTTGAGGACTTTCTACCACCTAAAGGGGCCCATGGCGTAATAGTAAGCATGTTTGTCTGTCATGTGGAAAGACTCGTTCTTCGAATTTCAGGAGCACCAGGAAAAATATTTCTCGCGAGCAACTGGAAGTCGTCGGATGGTAATTGAACGCTACCATTAAAAACGATTTCTAATTTAGGCTCTCGGAATTGTCATAAAATTATAGGTCCTTAAATTAGCTTTGCTGCACCAGGTTAGGTTAGGTTAGGTTGAAATGGCTGTCAGGAAAACAACTGACACACTTAGACCAATATTAGGTCCATTGTGATACCATAAAAATTTTGCGAGTGCCTCACTTAACAAAACCAGTTGGAGCTTTTGATAAAGCGAAGGAGATGCAGGGGATCTGTGCTCGCCAGATCGCTTGGATCATCAAGAAAATATTTTCCTAGATGCCGTTTTCTTTTAAAGGAGAGTGCAGGACATGAGCAGAGGAGGTGTGGGATTGTCTCCTTCTCCTCCTCATCTAAGTAACTTCTGCAGAAGTCATTAGAAGAAACGCCGAGTTTTATGGCGTGTCTTCCTATCAGACAATGGCCGGTGATGACAATGATTACGGAGCTAACGTGCAATCTGGTTATGGATCTAGTCCTGGCCATATCTCTTTTGTTGGTGATATTGTACCATCTATTATTTTTTCTATCCGTTGCCTCTTGCTTTAACATTAGTTTACATGTAGCCTGTAGCGATTGGTATACAAGTATTCAACCTGCTGGTTGAGATCGGTAGAACGGTTCCATTTCTGGCGAGTTCATCGACTTTGCAGTTAACTAGGATATCTCTGTGCCCCATCACCCAAATAAGGTGAATATTGAACTGTTCAGCCATCTCCTTAAGAGAAAGACGACAGTTGATGGCGGTTACTGAGTTCATAGAAAAAGCGTGGAGTGATTTGAGGGCTGCTTGATTGTCTGAGAAGATCCGGATATTCGCTGAGGATATCACGTTTTCTTTTAGCCATGATAGGACCTTTTTGATCGCCAGAATTTCCACTTGGAACACTCTACAGTGGTTTGGAAGGCGGAATGAGAGGCTTACATTGAGTCTGTCTGAGTACATCCCGCAGCCGACCCCTTCTTCGGTTTTTGAACCATCTGTTTAGTAATGAATTGAATCATCTCACAAGAATTATTCATCTTCCCAGATAGTTCTCGATGGGTTTGAGACTTGGAACTTGTTTTCAAAAATCAATTGGGTCGGAGTGACAAGGGATTGATCTGATGTTATTATTGGTCCATTGGGAGATAGCTCTGATACGAACGGCTGAACTGGCGGCCATTTGTTTGCTGAAGATATCTAGTGATGTGAGATTAAGGAGTATGTTTAGGGCAGCTGAGAGTGTTGATCTCAGTGCTCCGGTTATACCCAAAAAGGCTGTTTGTTGGACCTTGCTTAGATTATCGCAACAGGTCCTTTCATCAAGAGGGGTCCACCATACCACTGCTCCGTATATGAGTATTGGTCTGATGACCGCGGTGTAGAACCAGTGGGTGATTTGGGGGAAAAAACCTCATCTATCACCAATAGCCTTTTTACAGGAAAAAAGGGCTACGATGGAAGCACTGACACAGGAGTATTCAGCCTTTTATTATCAAAGGCATTTTTAAAGAGCCAAGTATTCCAAGTTAAGGTCTGCTCACAAATCTAACAAGCAGAAAATAAGAAAAAAACCATCACTAAAAAAATAAAGCAACAGCATGAGAAACGCTCGTTTGAAAAAAAATTGAGAGATGCGTTGATAAGAGTGAGATGCGAATGTTTCACCAAAAGGTAATAAGATGATGCCAGAGTAGTAAACCTCGACCTCAACCTTCAGAAAGCCCAGAAGCATGCCCGATCAAATAAACATCGGTTTTATTTACCCGAATAAGCTTTCTTAACCTAATGTGTCTAAAACCCCGCCTCAACCATTTTAAAGGCCCTTATCAATGTCGTGTCCCATACGAAAGTATGTTATAACATCGATAAACTTCATCCTTTTATCAATGTCAAGGCGATGTATGACAGTATTTACAGAGATGAGTTCTATACTGGTCCGTAACTAGTTTTCGAATCTCGCAAAAGTCGTGCTGGATGACTCTGGATAATTCACGCGGAAAGTTTCAAAACATTCCAGGAGTGGCAACTCGAATTTATTGATATGCATGTGTTGGCCTAAACTGGGATGTTTTATACAAGCGAAAGCGACAAAGTTTAGTGTTATTTCTGTGGAAATTGAACACTGGGAGGTGACCGATCATCCAGTGAGTGAACATATTAAATGGTCGGCGTTGACGAACGGCAAACAACATTCCAATTAGTTCTTCGGCCTTGGACCGATGATGTGTGTGGTAGCAATGATTCGATTGAAGTTCGCTCAACACCTTATCCTGAAGGTACGATATCTTCTGTCGTCTCTACACCCAGTATGCCACCAAGTTTGCAGATGGATTATCCTAAATATGCGGTCGAAGCTGCACGCTATCGGTCGTTTGCCAAATGGCCCCGCACTATGAAAAAAAAGCCGAAGGAGATTGCGGAGGCGGGATTCTTTTACACTGGAATTGGTGATCGTGTGAACTCCTTTAGCTGTGGTGGTGGATTGAGGGATTGGGATGAAAATGACGAACCCTGGAAGCAGCAAGCTCAATGGCTAAGAAAATGCAAATATTTAAAACTAATCGAGGGGGTAGGCTTTTATCGATGCTGTGATAGCAAAACATAAGCGAGCTGTTGAAAAATCTCAAAAGGCTTCAAACGCAATTGATTCAGAAGTTCAAAAACTAGGCACCCGAACCAAGGGTCAGAAATAAAATAGCGCAGTAGTAGCGTCAGCGGCGGCGGTAGCGGTGTCGACAACGACGACAGCAGCGGCAGCAGTGACAAAAACAACCACAACAACACAGGTGAGAAAGAGAAGCGAAAGTAATAACAACTCAGAAAAGAAAACCATTCCAGAAGATAAATTATGTAAGATCTGCTATGCTGCTAAATATAATACGGCGTTTCTGACATGCGGCCATGTTGTGGCATGTGTCAAGTGTGCGTCTTCAATAACCAAATGTCCAAAGTGTAGATAACCATTTAGAGATGTTATGCGTGTATATTTTTCATAAAACAAAAATAAATTAAATTTGTAATTTTAAGACCTTGATCATACCTCTCTCTCTGCTATAGGGTTTTGAAGTATGAATCTTATCTAAACTAGAAGAGGAAACCCTTGTTCGTATCCACAGAAAAATACTTTGAGTGACCTTTGGTTCTGCATATTTTTACTAACTGGTGATTAACTTATGTTAGTACAGGTTCGATTAGAGGGTGACCAACTCTCTATTTCCTTTAAATGGGGGTTAGAGGGTGAACAACCTTCTGGTCTCAGTGGTATCACAATGGAGCCTCTGTGGTCTAAGAATGTCAGACTCCGTACACTGGCAGCCACATCTAACCTTACCTAAACTAACCTTTGGTCTCGTATGTGAAGACAATGCGTGAGGAAGAAGATTCAACAATTAACTTTATGAGCTATTTTACGAAGTGACCATAGCTGAAAGAGTTTGAATTGCGAGACTACGATGGCTGGGACATGTAGAGCCGATAGACATTAAAGGTCAAGTTTAACGGGCTTTCGAAAGCATATTGCAGGGAAATCGCGGAAGAGAAAAACCTTGTCTAAGGTGGCGCAAACAAGTGGAAGAGACAAAAATCTGACTTAGAGTGCAAAACTGAAGAGAACACGCCCGAGGTCAAAGTGAAAGTAAAAGTTATTTACCTTTTTCGGTTCGTGTAGTATTCGATCTTTAGAAGTCATATAGAATCTCTGATGAAACCTACAGAGTGACTTTCATAAGCTCGTGAGTTTACTCCTATTTGAATAGCGGAGGGGGTTCGTAGGAGAGCCATTCAATGAAATAGTTTCAGTTGTATGTCTTTATTGCCTTGATTCTATGAATATTCATGGGCTAAATAATAACTAGTCCATTGAGGAACAGAGTAAAACCAGTTCTTGGTTAATGAAAAACCACAAAAGATTCGCTTAAATCAAATAAACTTTCTTTGACATTCAATGGTATAAAAATTTTATTATTTCATCCTTAGTTTATTTTCCAGTAAGTGCGGAAAGAACTCATGAAATGATGTACGAACCAATCAGTGGAGCCAGTTGTTTCCGGCGTTTGAACGGCACCCATCAAACTGGTTGCTCTTGTAAGTAAAAATAAATCAAAGTATGTAACTGTTGTCAACTTTCACATCAATTTCAGCTTCATCATCCGGCTCTGTGGGCGCCCTTCATGTCGTCAAAACCATAGATGATATTAACTTTCTTCTCAACAATCCGCCATCGCCTCCGTATGCTGCAGTAATACCGCCTCCCTACTTTACCCGCACCAATATGCTCCGCTTAAAGAACGAAGGCGGAAAGAACATCTCTGTTGTGATCCTTGTCAATCGAACAGATAACATGACTCAATTCAGTCATGAGTTGACTTGTCCGAATCGCTACAGCAACATAAACAATTACAGTTGCGATGCAACTCGTCCTGAAACACTGTGGAATCCCTTTGGAACGGGTCTATTGCATGAGGACTTTCCATTTCCCATCTACTACGTTGCCGATCCGGATGAGAAGAAAAAAATTCTAGATTGCTTCGAGAAGTTCAACAATTTTGACTATGATACTCAAGCGACAAGGTCTTTGTGTAGTGTTCAAGTGAATACTTTTATGTCGGCTGCAGTAAGTTCTGAGGTGTGCATGCGAAGGACAAACTTTGTGAATAATCTGAGTCGAACAAGATATTGTGATCCTCTGGAAGGAAGAAATATCTATGCAACTCTTTTTCCACGAAACCAAACAGATGAGAAACACGAGGTTGATCCCGAAGAGAAGCTGATCATGGTAACGACAAGATTAGATACAACTTCGATGTTTGATGGCGTAGGCTTAGGTGCGATGGATTCTCTCCTATCCTATGCAACTCTGGTCAATGTTGCTCATGTGTTGGCAAACCTTCTGCCGCAACGCAAGAATGAAAAATATAACATTCTGTTTGTGGTCTTTAATGGAGAGACCTACGACTACATTGGATCTCAGCGATTCGTCTATGACATCCAGAAAAAGGCTTTTCCCACACGCAGCACCCAAACTAATCCCATTGACTTTGATAACATTGCTCTAATGATTGACATTGGGGCTTTGGACGAGATGAACGAAATATATGTCCACTCGCGTCAAAACATACCATTGGCGGCAGAATTCCTCGGAAAGGCTCGTAATTATTCAATGGAATTTGGATTGAGGGTGGAATTCAACTCAGTCTTGAGTGAAAATCTCCCTCCTACATCAGCACAGTCATTCTTACGTACAAATCTGGCCTTCCCGGCTGTGATTTTGAACGCGAAACCTGCAAACAAATTTTATCACTCAATCTACGATGACGAGTGGAATATTGGGTTCAGCTATGGCAACACTTCGATGGATTTCAGTGTTTTGATGGAGAACGATTTGGCACGGGATCATTTCCAAGTAGAATCGGTCCAGATGAAAATCAGAAATGTCTCTTCGGCAATTGCTTTGGGGTTGTACGAGATGCTGTCCGGTGTGGTGTATCAACATGACAAACTGGCAAATCCAATTTTAGTTGATGAGTTTCTATTTTGTTTCTTGCAAATGGCTGATTGTCCACTGTTCAAGGCGGCTTCACATCCAAACAGTCAGATAAGGTTACCAATTCCTCCGTTAAGGTAAGATAAAGATCATGTCACGAGGAGTGCTGTATAATTTTGCTCTTTAAATTGCTAAGGTACATAAGTGTCCAGGGAGCGTCTCAAGAAGCGTCAGGATGGTCTTATAGACTTCTTGGCTATATTCTTTCACAAAAACTCACAGAAACAAGCAAGGAGAACTGCACATATCTACCACTACATTGGTTTGCGGGATACGATGGGAAAGGCGAGTGCCGTATGACAACTCAAAATTACAGTGTGGCCATGAGTCCAGCGTTTTTGATCGATGGTAAGAAATGTTTTTTATTTATTTATTATATTTTTTTAACCGAAAGATGAAACAAACTTTACATTGTTGTGCATATAACACAGCCTTTTAAAGAGTGTGGGAATATTTTTTGATGACTTGCTGGTTCTTTTCTAAGAACAATGTTGGCAGAAGTTGGAAGCTTGTTGTACCATGTCCTCTATTATTTCTTGAACCCATTAAATCTGTAAACTTCTGGTGGTAAAAAATAAAGTCTTTGTCTTTGACAAAGTTAAAGTGTACCTCGACACCTTTTTCTATTTTCGTTTATCAACTTAGCCATTGTTTGCATTGGTTTTGAGTGGGGACAGTGTTTCATTTAAAGGAAAAGCGAAGATACCTTGACTGGTTCTTAAGATCGAAGCAAAACTTAAATAAAATAACCAAATACTGCACACTATTTTAAATAATACAGAATTTTGAAAGCACCAAGACTGATTTGAATGCAGAGGCATGCCAAGGGTAATTTGCCGTCTCTCCTGTGGTTTTTCTGCGCATAAACGCTTTATCACTGTGTCTTTGAAAACTACCAGTTGTCTGAAAACTAGTACTTTTTTGTGTTGTCTTAATTCTAGTGAGCTTCCGTCACCACAGTTGGCCTTCATTTTATACTTTGCTTTTAAATCTACCTTAAATCTTGAAAAGTCTATTTAATGTTTTCTTTCACTATGTCAGGTTAGGTTATGTTGAATGGGGGGGTGCAGCCGCAAGCGGGTGACTGGGTTATGGGGGTTGGGTGCAACAACTGAACCATTTGGAGCTCTGGATGAATTGAAGGATGCTGTTTAGTGGGAGGTTTGAGGTGTCGCGTCGCCCAGATTGTCGAAGAAGTATTCTCCGAGGGCTAGTATGGGCAAAGCTAGGACACTCACAGAGGAAGTAAAATGATCCCTCTTCTGCCTCTTCGTCTAGGAATCTCCTACATAAGCCAAAGGTGCTAATGTCCATTCTCTTAATGTGGGTACTCATTGAGTTTTGACCCGTCAGAATTCCAATCAACAGAGAGAGTCGAGGCCTGCTAATCTGGAGCAAGAATTCAATTCAATTTTTGTTGATCAAGTTTTGCGTAGCCAGGTGTTTCACAGACTGCAAATACTTCTGCTTGTGGAGACACTGCAAAAGTCGGGGAGTTTTATTGATCTATTCCTTAGTAGGGTAATCTGAGAAGATAGCTGACCCTACCCCTTCGTACGTTTTGGAACCATCTGTCAAAACGGAAAGTGATTTTCTTTTGTAACCCTGTTTTCCTGTCGGCATTCTCTTGTCGGAAAGACTGTTAAGGCCACTGGAATGAAATCAGTATGTGGGGTGTAGTCTGCTTGAATGTCTATATCGGTATAGTTCATGATGATTCTATGGCCTGATATGCCTGTTTTCCAATTATTGCATTGTTTGAGTCGCAGTGGGGTTAGCGACAGGAAAGCTTCCAGAGCTGCCGTGTCGTTCTCATGGCACTGGTTGAACAGCCAATGAATGCAAGCCTTTGCATTTTGGTCATGGTCTTGAGGTTACCGATTACCTCGTATAACAAGGTAACTACACAAGACGAGGCCTTGTAGCCTTTTCAGCTGGTGACTTACTTACCCTGGAATCTAATAAACTAGGTCCTACGCCAAAAACATCTTTTGAACATAATTGCAATTTTCACACAGTCGATTTCTTTTGTGACAAGTACATAAAATGCCATGAAAAACCGTTGCCCGTATCTTCGTGGTTTTGCTTCTTTTTCATAAAATTGTTAGAACTATTCCCCTTTTAGGTCCTTCAAAAACGATAATAACATTGTTCAATTCGGTGAGCAGGTTGTGGACGAAAAGGTTCAGGGTTGTTGAACATTTTGCAGGGAAAGAGGAGAGTTCAAACAACCTGCTCAATGGTGCTCGAACTTATATCAAAATAAGTTAATAGGGTGGCTCAACAGAGCGGAGAGCCCCGGAGCCTGGCGCATTTCTTACAACCATGCCTTGTGAGGAATGGAAGCGAAGAGAAGAAATAACCTACATTTTATGGCTAATCGGGAAAGGGCTTTTCATGGCAATGGTATTATCGAAAGAATTGCCAAATCTTAGCTTTGTATACAAATTGGCCAATGACCCTGGATTTCTTCTGCTCATCTGCCGTTCTTTATTTTCTGCCAATAAAGTGGTTCGTTCGTTGAAGCCCTGTGGTCAAATGACAGGGATGTGTGGTGGTTTTGTGGCCTAGGTTTTTTGAGGACTGAAAAAACCCAAGTTTTTTTGAAAACTCATAGGGTTGTCAACGAAAGGTCAATCTTGGGTGAAGTTCAACGAACGAACCTTACATAGCCTTGGCGTTGGCCTCTGGTCGCCGCACAGCGTTTTTTTGGAAAACCTTAACTCGCCCTGAATGACAAGCTGAGTGTTTTTTGAGCCTTGGGTTTTTGCTGGGGCAAGTTTAGTTAATGAACAGGGCTGTCAAATGTCAGGGATGAGTGGTGATTTTGTCTTAGCGTTTTTTGAGGACTGGAAAGACCAGGATTTTTTTTGACATCATACACGAACTTCACATTTGTTGAAGCAACAAATCGACCAAAATGATTACAATGTTCAACTCATCGACCTTAGGTCAATACCGACAAATTGGTGTAACAGAAAAGGAGAACATGAAAACATTCGCTTTATTCGCACGATGTTTCAATTAATCGACCAATGTAAACTTCGCCATAGGGTTGTCAAGGAAACCTGGGTCAACCCTTTGTAAAGTTCAACGAACGAACCTTATTAATCAGACTCAATCAATCAGATGAACATTTTCAGTAAAAAAGAAAAAAATAGGTTATTTTTCTGTTTTGCTAAAAATGCTTTCTTGTTGTGCCAAGAATCTCCGCAATTCATAGAACTCATAGTTTCTTTTTATTTTGGATATGTCATGGTTTAGGAAAAGAAAAACTTGAATGTCATGTTTTGTTCCCAACCTCCGCATCTACAAATTTTCTCTTTAAACAACTATGATTTGCTTAAGTAAAACTTTTTTTTTTTTAGACTACGATTGGAAATCTGGACAATACTCTACATGGACCGAATCGACTTGGTCACAACTCAGTGCAAGAATATTCCTAAGGCCGTCCAAAACGCACGAGACCCTAACTCTCTCGATTGGTATCGTTGTAGCGATATTGTCTTTCTTCATAATTTATTTGATCAACAGCAGATCCGAAGTTCTTTTCGAAGATGCTCCTACGAGATCATCGTGAGTAACAATTTTTGTTTATTTGTTTTTGTTTTTCCTTCCTCAAACTTCTAAAGTTTCCATGTGTTTTTTGTTATCTTTTGTAATAATTGTAGTTCATGTTTCCATCACAATATTTATTCTTCCTCCCTTTTCATTTAGGATAACGGAACCAGCGGCTTGTTAGTAGTTACATAAATAAAAATAATATAAATTAAAAAAGAAAAAGAAAAAGAAAAAAAACAAACTTAACAGAAAGACTGCCCTCACTTAGGCGAAAATTGTAAAATAGTTTTTTAAGTATTATTATAACATTCTTATTATTAATCACCAAATCAATTCCATTGACAATTCTTATTTTGATTGGGTTTACGAAATTATTATTCATCCTAGAAGAAGCTAAACAAATAATTATAAAAATAAAATAAAATTGTAGTCACATATTTAAACCATCAATCACGCGCTTCAATGACAAATAATTCCATTTTACGAAAAAGTAAAAAAAAGACATTCACAGAAAAAAAGAAGAATTTACCAACATCCTCACATTAGATTTGTTTGGTTTTTATTTTTTTAAAATTAGTTTTTGATATATAAAATCACATTAGAACAACGGTAAGCCTATAGGGTAAAAGAAAGTTGCATTACCTGGAATGGAATGCACAATTTGATTGAATAGAAAATACATTTTTGCCAAAAGTGCATAGCAAACTGATGCAAGTTCATAAAAAAACAATAAACTAAAAAATAGAAAAGAAAGCTTGAAAAGTGGGAGTGAAAGCTTTGCTAGAAAATCTAGAAAAGTTAAAAGGATACATATTTTTTTTTTAAAGTAATAATTTTTTATTGATGTTTGATTCTATAAAGCTTTGCAGTGGCAATCGATATGAGGAATAGACCACAGATATCGTTTATCAGATGCTGAACACAAGGCTGGATGGCGTTGACGTCATTCCCAAAAAACAAAAAACAAAAAATGAAGAAAAGATAAGATAAATCTGAATCAAATAAAAGAAGAAAAGAATAATTTGTTAATACTCGACGCTCTTGGACTCTGAAGTATTGTTGGCAATGAAGTCTTACAAATTTGAATAAATCGATTGAAGCACTATTTAAAAATCAGCGAAGTCTTTTTTTTTAGCAGAATGAATGTAAAATTAAGGAAATTATAACTTCGATGTTATTTTAAACTGCCGATGATTTTTTTTTTTTTTCACTTCAGACTGATTTATGTTAAGTATTCAAAAGTAGGTAGTTATGATTGATTAGTGTTTGCCATGGCAGATAATTAATCTTTTTTACCGCTCTTTTAAGTAGAAAAGTCAAGCTCTGCTCTCAAGTTTAGAGTCATTTTTATACGCCTAGTTCTTTCAGAAGTCATTAAAAAGAAATGCACTCTAAATTTCCATTTTAGGTTCAAATACAGAGTTTCCTAAACCTTAAAGTGTTCTTGAAATTGGAAGTGTCCCACTTTTACAAGCTATTTACTTTTTGGGGGCGTTAAAATAGCCCCATTCCTCCCTCCTTTCGGATACGATTTTTCATTCGTGGGGTAACGTCACGAATCTCCAGTTGAAATATAAATGTGGAGTTTCAGCTTATTGGGAAATTTTCGTTGCAATTCTGTCATAACATTCACCTGTGCTGGGTGCCGGGTGTAGATACATTCCAGGAAACTGCAAAGCAGATGAACTCGCCAGAAACGGAAAACTTCTGCCCTCTCCACCGAAAACGAAGAGTATCGGCATACCAATCGCTACATACAAACTCTTGCTCAAGCAGGTCACGTAAAAGAAAACTAATCTAAGATGGTCAAGCAGTTTAACGTGTAACGCAACGAAACAGATCTGACCCAAGCTAAATCTTAAGCGGTCGAACGGCTTGATCTCTCTCGAAAGAAAACACATTAGTGCGACGATAGGTGTCATCACAAAACACTGTCTTATTGAAAGACATGCCGCAAGGCTAAAAGTTGTTTCAAACGATTTTTGGAAAAGCTGTATGGATGAGGAGGAGGAGGAAACTATTCCCCACCTTCTCTGTTCATTCCCCGCTTTAGCTCACAAACGTAGGATACACATAGGTTCGTACTTCTTTGATGACCCTAGTGATCTTACTCACATCGACGCCCTGCGTCTCTCCCGCTTCATTGTAAGCTCGAAATGATTCCATTAGAATAAGGATACATTAGATCCATTGTGGTATCACACATTGTGGTGTCAAAATGGGCCCAACGGGCTTAAGTGTGTGTGAACGTTTTCTTCCAAGAATTAGGCCAGCCAGCGTGATGAAACTACACACTATACTGTGACACGAAATGGATGCAATTTCGTCTCATGGAGTATCTGTGAGTTGGAAGCACTCAATGACCGTCAATTTTGATTGCTTATGTTGTCGTTCAAATCGAAATATGCGTCGTCAGACAGAAAAAGCCAGTATCCGACCTCTTCCACCATTTGAAGCATCTTCTGGCAAAATTCCAATTAAATCGGCAAGTTGAATTTTATAAGGGAATAAGTCCAAATCATTGTGTATTATTGACTGCAATGACTATCTGCTTATATCCATTTGAGCAGATAAGCTTCTTGTCAAAACTCTTGGATTGCTGTATATGGCAGCAGCTACAGCCGCGATCGTTTCCTCCGTCCGAACTGAAGAGTTTCGATGGTAAGGTCCAAGTAATTATTACCAAGTCTCACTATGGTTCATCTGCTCGGAGGATTGCCGCCAAACGTGCGTCTATACTCTCCTTGAACCGAAACGACGGACTCCAGTGTGTGGTATCGTCGGACAATCCAAATTCTTGTTTCAGTGTTCCAGTTATCCATTTTTGTTAAATCTAAAAACCATTTTGCAAAATTAAAAAAGAAATAAAACAATTAATAATTTTGAGGATGCCTTCGAATGCTACGAACCTTTCTGTTCGTTCAATGGAAAATTACATTAGTTTTTAAAGTATTGCTGTCTTCGTCAATCAGCTGTTTGTCAATAAAAACCCCAACAAATAATACTTGTTGAATGCCTAAAAGTTGTACCCGTAGCGTAATAGTTATAGCACATGCTTTCGAGCTTCGAATCCCAGAAACTTCAAAATGCTTTGCCACAGGAAGGATTGGCAGTGGACAGAAGACAGAAATTTCAGTGCCATGAAAAACACATTCTCGATTAGCCGTTCAGAAGCGTCGAAAAATTGTAGGTCCTCTCCATTCCTCTCAAGGTATAACTAAGAGCTACTGCGCTACACCCCGGAGCTCTTCGCTCTGTTGCGCCACTCAATTAACTTTATTTTAATAAGAATTAAGGTTCCTAATCATTTCTACAAATAACATTTTCTTCTCATGCTCATTCGTCTTTGTCAAAGTCAAAATTAATGTACTCGTTTGTGATTGTGCACTCTAATTCCTTGCAATTATAAAAACAGTGATTAACAGTGTGTTTTTTTTTTGTCTTTTCAATTTCTCTGCTCTCCATATACGTTGTGGATTGTGGGTAGAGTAGGTCCTCGGTACTCACTTCTGAACAACGCTTATTAACGAATGAACGTTTTTAATTGGAGAAGAAAGGAAAATGGATGAGAATGGAAATGGAAAAGCAAATATATCGAGATATTGAGTGAAAGTTATAACTGATTTACTATACCTATTGTTTTATTAAGCAGGTATTGGAACTGATTGATAATTTTTTTTTTTTTATATAAAAAAGAAAGAATGAAATAAAAATTGAGCTGTGAATTTGTTGAGCGGGTTGCAAGTTATTCACAAAGTTTACTAAATAAAAATAAAATGTATATAAAAAATGTAAGAAACACAAAACAGAACCAATTCATTAATTTCTATACATCAGGGCTGAGTTACGTTTGATATTCCAAGTGGTAAACAAGTGCTGACTCCATTTCTTAAACCTACAAGTTTTAATTTTTCTGCTTTGGCAACGATTTGTTTTTGTAAGACGACTCAAGCAAACACTTCGTCGGGAAAAGCCAACTATATCTCGTTTTAGTTCCAAACAGTGGATTTTTTAAAAGAAGTTATGGCAGAAATGAAGCACGTACCACACACAATTGGCTGCCTTGGAGCTGCGATTTAACCCCTTTGGACATTTAATTGTGGAAACCGTGAAGATCCGTAGTTATGCCCACAATCCAAAAACGATCGAAGCACTTATGCAGTCGGTTAGCGACAGACCAAAACCATATGACAGAATGCGCTAATGTGAAGACATCTTGAACAACGTTGTGTGAACAGTGTCCTAAAGCTCATTCAGGGCTCCAAATGGTTCATTGTGGGTTCAGCGAGAGTTCTCAACCACAATAACTTAGTCACCAACTGAATCCTCCCCTATTAATCGCCATTCATTAGTTATTTAAATCGAAATGCCTACTATCTTTTCCAAAACAACGACAAATCAATTTACTTTTTTTGTTTTAGAATTTTTGACACACTTTCTTCTACAAATGTGACTTTAGATACTTCTGTATAGTTAATAGAAACATAGCAACCGAACACTGGACACTTGAAGAGTCATATACGCAATGTGTCCAGGCATTATATTTTTACTTCTTTTCTCAACACTGTTGTCTTAAAAGTACATCATCACATTTTTCCTGAATTTGGTTGAATTTCTAACTCACTACCGATTTCGAGCCTTTTAAAGTCAATCATATTGACCGAAAAGTCTAAAATTTAGATCTACAATAAACAATTTTGTATGCAAATAACCAACACTCATTCATTCTATGTGACCAGACTCCAGCAATTCTTTGTAGTCCAGGTGTAAGCTTAAAATTTAAACTAAATATTTAAGACCAAACCAGCAAAATCATGAAGAGTCCTAAAAACTAAAATAATTATTTTTAATTAATATAAAAAAAACATTCTTGTATCACAAACCCGAAATCATGTGTAAACAAGTAACAAAAAAAGAACAATAATAAATAGGTAATCTTATAATAAAATAATTGAATTAGCAAGACCGAAGTGTAACAAATAATAATAATAAAAAAAAAACTAAGTAAATATAAATACCTTTTTTACTTATTCATAAACAAAGGAAAACACTAAATGTCAATGTTATTAAGGTGCGCGTCGACTCAAAAGTTCCAATTCATAGCAAAATTTCAATGCAATAGAAATGCGATGAAAATCGTTTTCTCATTGGGCCATTTGGTACCGGCTGACACAATCCGCAGCTCGACTTCTTTGAAAAGAATAATTAATAAGATTAGTAATCTGGGCCTAGTGAAAAGGACATCAACTTCCACCCCCTTTGCCTAAAACACTTCAATTTTTTTTTCTGAAGTGATAAAAAAATTAGCTAAACTTATTTTGAGATTTAATTTGGATAGAAAGTTAGTCAAATTCGAAAAATTGAATTTTGAGATTCGTTCGTTTCGAAACTAACTTTCGACTAACTTTCTATCGAAATTGAATCTCAAAATAAACATTAGCGTCTCATTTGCGTTAACGTCTACATCCTTGTGCAAATTTTGTTTCATTATTTTTTCTTTTTAAGTGTATTTTTCATTTTAATGGGGCTGGGGATTGATTCTTATTATTACAGTTTGAGGTATCATCTCAGCGGTACTGCCCAAAAAATCACAGACTTTCGTGTTTTTTTTTATGGTTGAAGCGATGAACAATACAAAATGATTTTTGTTGCGGTGATTTTTTAGTTTTTTATTATTGTTATTAATTATCAAAAATAAAAGAAAGAGTCCCAATCGGTGTCCTTCTCCGGGCTCAATTTTGATCTGAAACAAAAATTTTAAAAAGATTATTAATCGATAGGAAAGCCGCTATTGTCCTGTTGCGGCTTTTTTCGAGAAAAAATAGGAAGTTTAAAAAAAAGCTTCCATAGGACGATAGAGAATGACAAGAAAAATGTTCTGTAAAACTTTGAAATCGATAGCTTGAAAAGTCTTTTCTCAGCAGCGGCCGCTTTTAAAAGCGAGAAAACCGCGCTTAAACTTTGAGATTATTCGTAGTGAATGCCGAAAATAGACTGAAATGCTTGGCTTTCCAACGAACCAGTTCTATACTTTCAACGAATTTAAAGAACTGAATACCGATAGATGGTCACGCGCAGGTAGGAGCACAACAAAAGGAATAACGATTGAACGACCGGACGCACGCGGCAGATGTGACGCTCCGTTCCCATTCTTTAAGAAAAGCTGTAGTGACGAAAATAATTCGAATTTCGATTTAAAAATTTAACAGCATGTTTGAAACCGTATATACTATCCGATAATAAAAAAAGAATGAATTTTTCTACATTCGCCACAAGACAAAATTTAAAATATATCAACTTTACTGAAAAAAATAGCGGTCACTTTTTTGAATTGATTTCAAATCAGTTGACGAAAAAACAAGAAGTTATCAAGGACGGCTTCCGGGCGAATGAAGCTTGTAGACTTTTTGACTCTACCTTATTGTAGAGTTGCCTTTCTCTACTATCTCCTATGTGTTTCACAGTCTGAGCTCAGAATTTTCGAAATTGTATCTACCCTCTGGCGGCTATTTTTCACAATATGAAGACCGGGCTGCTGCGCCGCCAGTGTCCTCCGGTCCATAAGATTTTTAAATCGCCTTTTTTACTTACTGTGTAGTTTATATATTCAATGATGATACTTTACAACTTAATCGAAAAGTGTGTCCACTGGAGGGCGCCTTAAGGAACTTTTTAACTTTGAAATAGTGAAGGCAATAGCAATTTGAGACCTACCAGCATTGTTTTTTCTCTCAATTACTTAAATGGACGCGCACCTACATATATGTATGAATATCTAATGGGTGTATATATATATTAAAAACTTTTGTAACACATATTACTACAGACATTTTATTTTCTTTTGTTGTGTTTAAATATGAATTAGATATATTTAGTTTTCTTGAGAAAAAAAGTTTTGTAAGAACAATTTTAAGATTTGCTAGAAATAATTTAAAAGAATCAAGCCTCTAAAATTAAAATGATTGTTTTATTTTTCACATTTTAATAAAGATGATGGTTAATACAAATATAGTAAAAAAAAGATTAACAAAACTGTTTTTTTTTGTTTTGTAATATAATCTAATAAAAGTTCATAAATTAATTGCTATAAAATAAAATGCATACTAAGGTGTACTTGATCTTGTTTTATTTAACTTCATGTTATGCATAGAATTATGATTCCGTAACTTTCGCAGACGATCATTGTTCATTCGTTTATCGTCAACGATAACACCTAAACGGTGCTTTCCGTAGCTTTACTTTCGTGTCGCTCTATCGTCTACCGTTATTCCATTTCAATGACAAACCCAAGAATTTTTGTCTAAAAGTTGATTGTATAAGAAGATAGGAAAATAGCTATCGAACGATCGCCTTCCTCCTACCGTCAAAATTTAAGAGTTAAACATGTTACGGAAAGCATGGGTTCAGTCTTCTATTGTCTGAGACGATAGTGTTTTATTGTGTTACGGAGAGCAGTACTACCGTCAAAACGATATCGTCTCAATATCGACTGCTTACGGAATGGCCCACCTTTGTTTCTTATTTTTATTTAGGTAGCCCACGCTACTTAAAACTGTAAATGTTCCGTCAAATTCAAAACCATTTTTTGATCATAAACTTAACCGAAATCAAATGAGTCAACTCTTTTTACCGAACTCAACATGTTTATCCAACTTTTGTTTTTTTTTACTATTATACTTTTTGGGCAATGCCCAACTTGTTAAACGTATGTGAGTGCTTAACGCACAGCCGCGGTGTAGAGTCTTCCCTTGAGCGTACATTTTTTTATTCCATAAAATGACGGAGTTTTTTCATAACTTCAACCTCGATGATTGATGTCGTCGTCAAGCTGCTTTCATATTGGATCCCAAATATTTAAATTTTTCATTAATAATTCCGTTCAAATAAATGTCAGGAGCACGAATGTTTGCATTAGAAAACTAGTAGCACAGTTGTTAAGTGTTTTAAGGACTATTTCGGTTCACATTGCCTTCCTAATCGTCTGTCCTTTGTCTTCAAGCAGGTAGCCAAAAGCTGTTACAAATATAGTAGATAAGTCAAGGCGCTTCCTTAGTGTACTGTACATCTACTGTAGCTTCATTGACCCTAGCTGCACCCGTATGTTACTTTGATGTTACGTTTTACAATACTTGTTGACATTTACGACTGCTTTTGGCGGTCTTTTTTTGTTGTCATCCCAACATTTTTATGGATTCATTCTTGCTATTCAAAATCGGTCAATGTCGTGACTATCGTTGATTTAACTTTCGTTTTTTACGGGCTCGGGATTCTTTATTTTTGTCCTTTATGTCATATCTTCAATCAATTGTTTATAGGCCTTTAGGACTTCATGTTGTCTAAAGGCCTACCATATATTAGATCGAATGCATTTTGAAGTCAATCAGCACTACATGTAAATCCTGTAAGGAATCACGATGCTTTTCTATACGACTTCTTACGTTTTCGATTCTCTCACGACAAACCGTCATCAGTCAAATCGCTCAAGAAATAGCGTTATTATTTTTCACAACTAGCCCAACATCGGCTAACAGATCTTCAAAATGTGGGACATCAGGTCGCTCGGTTCTACAATAAAAAAGTTCGAATGCTTAATATTCCTTCTACCTTCTTCTTAAGGACTTATGAGGAGTTGAAAGGCTTTTGAACAAAACAGAAGCTTTCGTCGAAAGCAGTTGAAAACATTGAAATTCGATTCTTCTTATTTCTTATCTGAACTTCGTTTATCTCCTTTCAACTTGTACATATTAAAACTTTCCCTCAACTTCTAAGGCATACTATACCTTCCTGCTTTAAGCTTGAAGAATGATCGTGTGCCATTAAACCCGATATGTGTCCCATCTTTTTTCATCATTTGGTATCACGTCTGGATTTTTATCCTTTTAGGAGTTCTTTACTCACTGCCTTCCTGAATTCTTCGACTGTGTTGTCGGATATTTCTATGAGTAAATTTCAGTTGCCGTAAAGGGTTTTCGAGGAAAATGTTCCTTCAAAAGATATCACAATTACCTCGTTTCCACTTAGAATCGGGTAATCGAATCGGATTATGATTCAGATTTCGATGCAGGTATCTACTTACCCACTGAATCGAGTAATCTAGGTATAAAACACACTCTTTTGAATCGATCCAGCTACAAGAGCTGTATCGGATCGGGTAATCCTATTTCAATTCGATGTAGGTATACACTGGCACTAATTCGAATTGAAGTGTGATTCAATTCTAAGTGGAAACGAGGTAAATAAGTATAATAACTTTCCCTAGGGTTGACCAAGGTTTTCTTGAAAACCCTATGAGTTGTCAAAAAAAACCTGGGTTTTTTAGTCCTCAACAAACGCTGAACCACAAATCACCACAAATCCCTTTCATTAAAAAAAAAAAATACATGCCATTTGACAGCACTCAACTCGCCACAGCAAAAACCTAGGGCGAGTTGAGGACAACCTAGGTCAACCCTAGGGCTCCAAAAAACACTAAGCTTGACATTCAGGCCGACTTTTGGTTTCTCAGAAAACGGTTTTTGGCGACCCCAGGGCTTCAACGAACAAACCTAATATGTGCACAGTTTTATCTACATATATACACAAGCAGCTGTCTTTGAGAATCTTAAATGAGCTTCGTCGAAGGAATATCCTAAGCATTTTTCAAGTTATTCTTTAGTATCTCTTAAATAACTTGGTTTTGCACGACCAGCCAAGGTACGAAGTTCTTCCAGCTTCCTATACATGCCCTTCATACTCTTTACTTGCAGTTGAGCGCATTTTTTGCTTCTTTCTTGTAATTTCCGTATCCTTTCGTGCTTCGTCTGAAAGGCGCTTTCTTTTTACTTATAATTGCTATAACTTCATCATTCCACCACCAGATCTAAGGGTTGTTTAACGACCTAACAGAAAGGCGAAGCAGAACGGTACAATATAGACAGTTTAGAATAGAATAATGAAAATGTCGGAGAACGGAATCAGTTGATATCAAACATCAAACATTGTGACTGTTCGGTCAACAACCGAAGACGTATCAGATCCAGAATGCTGACGACGCAGCATTTAATCGTCAGCAACAAAAACCTAACCATCTACACCAGCCACCCTCACCGCCTACATATCGATCTACCTACTTGCCAGCCACCTCAGATGACAACACACGACGACCGATCGTGAACAGTCACCCTAGTCGCAGCACAATGTGTATATGGACACACAACCGCACATAGAAAAGTATCTGCCCTGCCAATGCTTTGGTACGATACTTGTGCTTGAGACGATTGACCCATATCGCCACTACTTGGCTATGGGTATCGGATACACATTTGGGTTCCCATATGCCATCGGCAGTGTTTATTCTGTATAAATACTGTGGCATCTATGGCAGTGGGAATAATTATAAACAACCGAAAAGAAGAGAAGTAAACAATGTCGCCACTTAGGATCGGTGCCATAATCGCTGGAGTCGGCACAATCTACTTCATGTGCCGTTGGATAACAAAGGCTTGGAGCTGGTATCAGCTATTGGACTCCCTTCATGTGTGGGAGTTATGGTGACGCTGCACATTCTTCATGGGCAAATGGCTGGATGAACGAGAACCAGGGTGGTTGGATTTGGCGGCTTGGCTTTGCTTCTACTCAGTTCATCTTTGACATTCAATCGACGTGGTCGTCTATTCTCTCGTGGTATAACTTGGTAATCAACGTAATCCGTTTCATTATTATACGCAGTGACTTGATAGTTCTCTTGAAAACCATAAAACATAATCAGACAAATAAAGAATTTAAAACATAAAGGTGTTGTTCGGCAAAGTGCCCTTTAGTACTTTTTCCACTTTCAGCTCCCTCTCCCCCCCCCCCCCCCCCCCCCCGGATCGCGCTCGTAAGAAATTATTCCCGAACATTTTGGTGCAATGAGTGAAAGTATAAAGTACAAACCCGTGAACTAAAAGTAATTGTGGATGTGCGTGGCCACATATTGTGCGGTTTGGTGTGCTATCGTAGCACTTGTGAGTCTTATTCGTGCAGTCACAGTGATCTGGGTATCCGCGTGAACCCAACAGACAGCGTTGCAGTTGTGAACTTTCAGTGTGTTGTGTTAAAGTGAATTGAACAGAAGCATGTCAAGAGGAGCTTCAAATAAACGTTCGGCGGCATGCATGGGCATCAAGCGCCTGCACGTGAAGGTGCACGACCCGGAGGCTGAAGCATGGGATGAGATCCAGCTCCATGCTCATAAGCGCTCTCTAAACGAAATGTTCTCGCGCTTCGTGGACGCGCACGAGGACCTTTTGGCTGAGGACCTTTTGGCTGAGGACCTGGACGAGGAGGACATGAAGGCCTACAACGAGCTGTGGGCTGCAATAGAAGCCCAGGAGATTGAAACGCAGGTGACAATTGAGAGGCGGTTGGCGCGCCTCAACGTAAGTACTCCTCGTGGAAGTGTGGATGGACCTGGACACTTCCTCCCTCAGCAAAGCCGGCTCGACATGAAGCTTGACTCGGTGAAAATCCCGAGCTTCGATGGAAAACTCGAGAATTGGCTGGCATTCCGAGATGCCTTCGAGTCTCTGGTACACACGGCCAGTGTACCAGAGGCGTATAAGTTGCAGAAGCTGAGGGCGGCGATCACTAACCAGGCGGTGGTCTTGGTGGGAACCGTATACGGCGGTGGCTACAATCAGCTCTGGAACGAGCTGAAGACGCGCTTTGACAACCCGAGGAAGCTGTCAAGAGCGCACATCGACCGCATCATCCACATGAAATCCGAACCGGTCGAAACGGAAGCGGCATTGCTACGCATCGTCGATACGGTGAGAGGCGTCTATAGGGCCCTCACGGTGATGAAAATACCGGTCGAAAACTGGGATGTCGTGACGACGGCGCTAGTGGAACCTAAACTGCCCAAAGCCACAGCGGAACACTGGTCGTGGAACAGTGACCCAAGAGACTTGCCTGACGTACAGGCCCTGCTCCAGCACTTGGAACACCGAGCGGCCAGCCTGACTGGACAGGTCCAAGCAGCAACATAATCAGACAAATAAAGAATTTAAAACATAAAGGTGTTGTTCGGCAAAGTGCCCTTTAGTACTTTTTCCACTTTCAGCTCCCTCTCCCCCCCCCCTGATCGCGCTCGGAAGAAATTATTCCCGAACAGTGACCTTGATGGGAAAAATATATTTGGTACGTATTAAAATAGATTTGAGTAAATGCTGTTTTAAATTATTCCAGAAGTTATTTGTTCGGAACAGCAATTCGGCCATTAAACACCAAAAAGTTGTCTTTTTCTTTTTTAAAGACCAGAGCAACGTCCTAAGAGCCTAAAACGACATAGACATTTACGTGGCTTAAGAAAAAGTATGAAATGAATCAGTTTAAACATCAAAGATCGATTTGAAAAAGAATTTTATTGAAGCATACTAAAATGTTTTACTATTTTCCTGCTTTAAAGAAATTCATTAAAAAGTTGTAGCCACAGTACAAACATACATGCTCACGAAATTTTGGCCTCTTTCCGAGTTAAACTAAACACTCGTTGCAAGTTAAAAGTCTTTTCTTTTCTGTACATGTTTAACATGCTGTTCAGTTCGTGATCAGTCTCTTTGCAGTTGAACGCCCATCATCTTTTCCAGTTGAGCTCTTCAAAAACCAAGCTCTATTTCGAAGGGAGTAATCCTTTTCCTCTTAAATTCATTATGGAATCGGCAATTACAGCTGCTGATGATTTCAAGTAGCCCCCACTGAGGAGCATGACGATTGGAATTTTTCTCTGAGTACATGTTGTGAAAACAAACTCGTCTCGATTGATGACTCCCTGTAATATCACTCAATGGAAGAACTCTAAAATATCAATAAACAAAAACTACAAACCTGGGGAGTAATGGACAATAGGCCGAGTGAATCACCTTTGAGGATATCGGTCCCAGCATTGTATACAAGAAAATCCGGCTGAAAATGATTTATGGATTCCTCAAGAACTCTATAAAGAGAACACATACCTGAAATAAACACATATTTAATGATGGACGATACCATACTAACCTAACCAGCTTTTTCATATAAGCCGCGTCTTCAGTGTATGGCTTCAGTTCAACAGCACATCTGATGCTCTCTTTGGCTACATGGTCCTTGGGATATATGTAGGAATTGTACATATCCAAGATGAACACGTTTTCATTATTATTGAAGTCCCGTTCATGACCATTTCCTTGGTGTGCGTCTAGGTCTACAATCATTACCTTGCTTACGCTCTTTTCCAAATGGAGCACCCTGTTTATGAGGAGAGTAATGTCTGCATAAGCACAGAACCCTCCACCCCGATAGGAACAACAATGATGAAATCCACCTCCTAAGTTGATAGCCCAACCACTAGTCACTGCTAACTTGCCAGCCAGAATCGAACCGGCTGTTTGGAACCGCATCGGCCGCAGATAACCACGTTGGACAAAGTGATTGGGCACAAGCAAGAGTGGAACGATTTCAGAGATCTTTGCTGCATTTATACTCCACTGTGGATAGATTCGTCATTTAGAAAAAAAAAAATTAAACTTTATATTCAAATTAACACCTTCAAACTCTTGAGGTACTCTTTCTTATGCACTTCCAAAAGTTCCTCTTTGGTTATCTCATTTGGAACATAGAACTGACCATCGCATAAGAGATTTTCTGCTTTCAGTATCTGCAAAGTAATAATCATTAGTTTTGCTGACAACACTTTCTTCCAAAAAGTCTTTACTTTGACAATGTGATGACCCTTAGCTGCATCAAAGGGATGCAACTTCTGAAGGCCGCAAAATTTAACTCCATACTGCTCGGAATAAACAATGGGTAGTTTGTGATGGTCCTCGTCCCTTCGAACGTTCCCTGGGGACTCGAAATGGACTTTTTGCGAACAATATTTCTTCATAGTGAAGTTAAATGGAAAACATACGTAAACATAAACACTTGTTTGTTATTGCAAAGTGCTTTGGCTACTAATGAGTGACATCAGACACCACACAGTCACCACCAGCTGATTTAAGTTTATTTTCCGGTTTAAGTTTAAGTGACAGAAGAGCTTTTTGTGGGAGAAGTAGGTAAGCTTTTACAGCAAGAAGAACTTTTCTGGTGTATTTTGTAAGACGAGGGTGGCGTATGTGGAACATTTTTTTCTTAACATGTAAATGTTTTGAAACGACATAAATGTCGGATTTAAAGAGAGTGAGTATTTTTTCCTACTTTAGTATGTGATTTCATTTGTTGGTACCCGTCGTGGTGTGATGGTTAGAATGTCTGCCTGTTAACCCAGAGGTTCGTGGTTCGAATCCCAACAAAGGCAAAAATGTTTTTGCGCGGGTATCGCCTTTTGCGAGAAATTGGCAAGTCCTCCGTTAGTAAATTCATTGCCATGAAAAGCGCTTTCTTGATTAGCCGTTCAGAACCGGCAGAAAATTGTAGGTCCTCTCAATTCCCTCACAAGGCATGGCTATGAGAAATGTGCTAGGGCCTGGGGCTGCTTGTTCTGTTGCGCCACCCTATTTATTTTATTTATTTATTTTACTAAACCAATATCCAAAAATTTCATTGCTTTGATGTAAGGTAGTTGCGGGTGCATCTGTAAACTTGCAATACTTTCCACTTTATGGTTTTGGTACCTGTGCAACAATATTTGTCCTAGCGGTTCCTGGTGGAATAGTTGGCCCCTTCTGTAGTTGGGTGCACTGTGGGGTGATGTTCAATTTTGAAAAATTACTTGTGATATTGAATTATAAGAGAGAGCTCAGAAAATCAGGAACCAAAGGCTTTTCTCGACCTCAAGAAAGTATTCGACAGCTACTTTGTAGCAAAGTCTATTCTAAATAGGGAATCTAAGAAGCAAAGGTGAATCTTTCTCTTTAGATAAAAGTGTGTTTGTTATGAATCAAACTATTGCAGGTATGACTTCTTTGAGTAGGGAAATGACCAGATTCTCAGAGCGTGGGCCTGGATCGGGTAACTTTAAGAACGACAACAACTGTCCAAAATCCAGTTTTGAAAAAGTGTCGAAATCTGAAAAAGCATAAAAAAGTTTATAAGACGATAGTTAAGTATAGCTATTCTTCAACGGCTGAAAAGGAATTTATCTGAAAAAGTCTTTCGAAGATAGACGATATTGGACGATAATCGCTTGAAAAGTAAAAAGATCATCGTAGCCCTGACTAGCATTGCTGACGTCTGAAATCATGTAAGGCAGAGAGCAGAGATCATTCCATTTGCTATGTGAGCGCCTAATCTTGGCCCAAACAAAGGGAAAGAATCGGAAAATACCACTGCGACGAACTAGGTGTCAGATCTCGAACATTCCATTGAACAGCGTTCTAAAGTTGATTCAAGGTACCAAATAGTTTAAGTGAGCTGCCTCAACCGCAATAACCCAGTCACCAAAATAATCATCGCATTATCCCCTTCCTCATCAGCTGCTATCATGGGAAGCACAATGGATCCTTGAGATCCGGGTGAGTTTTTTTTATAGGTAATTAACGCCTACATCAAGGGACTATGAATACCCTTACAACATTAAAAAACACAGTGCGGGCATATTGGAAAATAGGAGAGGATTTAAAACGAGACACCGATGCACGTTGCTTTTAAAACTTTGTGAATCGCAATATAGGAGAGAAACAGAGTAAGGTAGAGCATTCCACATTCGGGTGGTCCAACTTAAAAATGAATCTCTATACTTGACTGTACGACCGAAGTTGGGCTCAAGGTAAAACTGATGGGCATTCCTAGCGAGGCGGGTGTTGCGGATTGTTTCAGGGGAGGAATGGAACTGGCTATTTCGCTAGAGCATACTGTTTGTAGAAAAAGTGATAAAAGAGATTGAGACAGGTAACGTTTCGACAATATTCAAGAAAGTCAATCGATTCTGCTACTGAACTATCACCTATCCCTAGGATTTGAACGAACGAACGTATTGGTACTTTTCAACTACCTCATATTTCTTTTTCTATCTAACATTTGCAAAGAAATCTCTCCTGTTCGTTAGTAAGTGTTGAAGCATCAGGACTCCTTATTGCAGCTCGGTGGATGTGGAAGTCATTATGAGTTCAGTTCTCTTTGTTTATTTGACCATCAAACGGATCTTCCCGAGTTCGTTTCAATTTGTTTATTATAAAGGATATTTTTTTTTTAGGTATAGAGCTTCGAATTGAAATAAACAACAAGAAAATCGTTTTGACCATCAATTTGGCTTTATTGGAAGAATAATTTTATGCCATTAATGTTTAAATATGTTTTCGGGAATGTTCATACCACGAAATAATGCGCTCATCGAATGTTTCTTTCAATAAATCGATTGGTACACGCGCTGTGTGGTATGTAGCGCCGTCTTGTTGGAACCACACCTCATCCACATTCACGCCATCCAATTCAGGAACAAAATAGTCGCTTATCATGGCTCTATACCGGTTTTCATTAACGGTAATTGGCTCGCCAGCATTATTTCGGAAGGAGTATGGCCCAATAACTCCACCAGCCCATAGAGCACACCAAATAGTCGGTCTTTGTGGATGTAATGGCGTCTCAAGGTACTCATGTAGATTCTCTTCACTCCAAATGCGGCAATTTTGCTTGTTGACGTAACCATTCAGCCAAAAATGAGCCTCATCACTGAACAAAATTTTGCGATGAAAATCAGCATGGAGATCTATCTCATTTTCGACCCATACAGCAAAATCACGACGCATTGCATAGCCTTGGGGCATTGATTCTTGCACAAGCTGGATCTTGTAAGGTCGTAATCCAAGATCTTTACGCAAAGTCTTGGGACAAAGTTCGGTGAACAGTGGCGAATCGATTCATTCGGGCCCTCTTCAACACTTTGGTTTACAGTGACAATTGTTTCTTCGGTGCGCACTGTGCGATATCTCTGCGGATGTGTATTATCACATAAAGTAAGCGTAGTGCGAAAACGATCCATGGTTAACCGAATTGATTGCTCTGATGGATGTTTATATCGACCATAAAATGGACGGAGCTTGCGGTAGACCTCGCGGACTGAACCATTATTTTCGAAATGAATTTGCACGATTATAAAATGGCAAACCAAACTGAACATAAATGACATTAGAGTTGGCCAATTTAATCACATGATTTCAGCTTTATTCCCATTCGAAAAAATAACCTCTAAAAAAACGCCCGATATAACAATATATTTTAGGAAGTTCAATTAAATATTCATATCTTTGTTCTTAAGTTTTAATGCGTCGGTTTTGTTCCACACGGACCATTTCAACCAGTTCCTCGAATATTTCAACTCGATTTTCATTTCGATAAATTAAAAAATAACGTTCTAGCGAAACTTACATCCATATCCTCTTTGAGATGTACACAGCAGCATCTAGCAGCGAATAGAACAACAACAATACTTTATATTCTACTACAATTTCCTATCAGCTGTACATTTGTCAAATTTTGACATTTCTTTCTAGAGTAACCGCTTTTGTTTGCTAAATTTTTTAAGCTCTTTTGTTGATAAAAGATAAAATTCCCAAACTCAAAAAATGAGTTCTCCGCCCAGTCCAATGGAAGATCGAAAGGAGACATTAGAAAACGAAATAGAATGTCTTCGTTTACAGATGATAGAAAAAGAAAACGAGCTGGCAGAACTAAAACGCATCGAGGTAAAGGAAAACAAGCATTTCGAGATGACCGACTTTTCTAATATTTAATTAAAATTTCTTCAAACAGCTTGAAAGCGCTCCACCTTCACAAAGACTGCTGACCAATGATGAAATCGCTCGTTATAGCCGTCAACTGATTCTGCCTGACTTTGGCGGCGTTCAGGGTCAATTGAAACTAAAGAAAACCTCATTCCTTATAATCGGAGCTGGTGGACTTGGTTGTCCAGCTGCGCAATACTTAGCTGCATCCGGTGCTGGAAAAATTGGACTTGTAGACTACGATGATGTCGCAAAGGATAACCTCCATCGACAGATTTTGCACTCTGAGCAAAGTATTGGGGTTCCGAAAGTTGTTTCGGCCAAATCAGCTTTGCTCAAATTGAATTCCACTGTGGAAATCGCTACTTATCACCGTCAGTTGAACAGTGACAATACGTTGGAGATCGTAGAGCAGTACGATGTTATTCTAGATTGCAGTGACAACGTTGCTACTCGATACTTACTCAACGATGCGTGTGTTCTTAAAGGAAAGCCTCTTGTTTCAGGGAGTGCTCTGCAAGTATGTAAATGGTGATTAGAGGTTGTTTTATGTTCAAATGCTTTTCTTTTGCTATTAGTTTGACGGGCAGCTTACTGTTTACAACTACAATGGAGGGCCCTGCTACAGGTGTTTGTTCCCAGTTCCACCGCCTCCAGAGACTGTGACTAATTGTGGTGACGGAGGAGTCTTAGGAGGGGGTAAGAAAAGTCGTTAGGTGCAACTGCTTCAATTACTTACGTTTTGTATCATATTTTGCTTCCAGTTACTGGGGTGATTGGATCACTCCAAGCTCTGGAAGCTATCAAAGTCGCACTTGATCTAGGCGATCCTTTAAGTGGACGTCTCCTCTTGTTCGACGGTGTGAAATCCATGTTCCGAAATATCAAGCTACGTTCCAAGAGAAAGGACTGTGATGTCTGCTCGGAAAATCCGTTCGTCACACGCCTCATCAATTACGAGAGGTTTTGTGGAATGCGTGCATCTGACAAGGCAAGCCACAATCAATTTTACTGTTGATCTTTGTTCGAATTCAAATTTTTAGGACTTTGCTCTTTCTATTCTCCACGAAAACCATCGAATGAGCGCCATCGAGTACAGTCTGACCATGAATGGTCCCCATTTGCTGATCGACGTGCGAAGTCCGATTGAATTTGAAATGTGCCGACTTGATAACTCAGTAAATATTCCACTGAAACACATTCTAGATGATTCTAAGTTCGGGGAAATCCAAGCGAAAATCCAAAGCGATTGTATTCCAGGTAGGTCCAATGAACCAAGTTCTCTGTGCTTCACCACTTGACTCTTGTGTTCCAATTGCAGTTGTAGTTCTTTGTCGGCGAGGTAATGACTCACAAATAGCTGTGCAGCATCTGCGAAACAAGCTGAAAGACTGCCAAGTTAAGGACATTGTTGGTGGTCTTTACGCGTGGCACTACAAAATAGACCCAAGCTTTCCTATCTACTAACACACTAACAATGCAAACACGAAGCTTAAGTTTGCACCACACACAAAAAGATTTGATTTGATTTTTATTAAAGAAGCAATTTACATATGCGACGCTATGATTTGACCAAAATTGGTTGTTTTTCATTTGTTTTGCTGGCGCAATCCCTTTTTTAGCGTGTTGTGCGGTTGAACTGTCCCCAATATTCTTCGGTCGCTTCGTTGCGGTAGACCACTTTGTCCATAAATGCTTTCCTAGCTCTTTGCTCCTGGGCTAAGGCTTGGTTGGCTTTAAACTGGTCCTCACGCTGGTCTCTGGGGAAAGAGAAAAAAAGGAATTAAAACTAAATATGATTGAATGAGGTGAAAGAGACTTTTCGATTTTTTGAAGTTCTCTTTGCTTTAGAGTTAGCTGTCTGGCTGTGTTCAAGGCTTGCTGCTCCCACATGGCCTCTTTGATTTTTTCGTCGTCCTTGCGTTGCTGGAAACACGTTTGAAACCTTGTTTTTTTTCATATACAGAAATATGCAACTGTCTACCTTGTTTTGTTGCAATTGACGTTGTTGTTCAGCGCGAAATTGCATCATCTCTTCCGGCGTCATACCTTTGTACATATAAGCAATTTTTTTCTTCTCTGATATTTGACTTTGAGCGACATCTGGGTTCTCTGTTAAAATATCACTGCCCAGCATGTTGTAAATTTCGGCCAGATTGTCTTCCTCAGTTTGTTGCTTGACCATTCTCTTGTTTGCCCGTTTTTCGTAAGCCTGTTCGAAAGAAATTTGCGTTTTTTAACGTGTCAAAAGACTGAAATGCCAATGTCTTACGAGAGCTTGATTGTAGCGTCGTATTGAATCCTTAATCTCGAACTGTTTTTGCCTTTCAGCAACTGACATCTCCATCAGTTGCTGATCACGAGATTGAAGTGAATCCTGAAGAGTTTTATCTGCTCTCATGCGATCCTCTTCGGCCTGTTTGCGTTCTCTCATCTAAGCATTTGAATTCAAGAGAAGAATTTTGAGATGATAAATGGAAGCAATCCTTTACCAATTACCTGCTGTTCTAGCCAAGCCCTCTGCTGGTCTCGCTGAGCTCGCTTTCGGTCGGCGAAGCTAAGATCTTCCCCAATAAAGCTTTAAAAATAAAGTGGAATTAATCATTTCAAGACTGTCAACATCTATCCATCGCATGATTTTATGTACTTACATTTGGGCACTTGATATACCAAGTCGAGGATCATCATCAGCTTTACGAGTTGGTTCAGCTGTTTTTATTCTGTCAGGGTTGTTCAAATCGAACTCACGTGAGAAGTCTTTGCGTTGAAATCGACAACGGAAGTAATTCAAATCGGCGTTTTGAACCTTTGCTTCCTAAAAGACGATAAATTGGAATAAGAAACGATACGAAATTCATGAGATTTGAAAAGATGTTCCACATGAGAACCTATCCTACTCTTTGTTGTTCGATTTCCTTGGCTCTAAGGATATTTGCTCGCTTTTGAGTTTCTTCGCAATACTTGCGTTCGCGTTCTGCTTCAACTTGCAGTCGTTTTTCTTTTTCCTCGATTTGTTTTCGAAGAGCTTCATAGTCCATCTGAAATGAAAAGTGGCCATGTATTTGTATGATTCTATGGTTTTTTCCAAGCTTACTCCATAGAGGCGTTGTTTGCCATTGAAGATTCGTTTCTTGCGCTCTTCTTCGTAGTTTTTTCTTTCTTCAAGTTTTGCCGCCTCACGGAGGTCTTCTTTGGTAGTGATGACAAATTTAAGCATGTTTCGAGTGTGAAGATTTTTTACTTATTTGCAAGCTTGTAAACGAAACTAAAAGCAAACAGTAAGTTCGATTGACAAGAACTAATTCAAGGACTGTTTATTTTTTTGTCTAATGTTTGGGTAGTTACACAATTGCCGGTGTATTTTACCAACGCAACGTCTCACACGAACAGAAAAGACAGATTGTTTTAATAAACAAACTGCAAAAAGTTTGTTTGAAGACGTTACCAAGGGCGTTGTATTCAAATGTTTGTGTTTTTGAGGTAATCTAAGAAAACCAAAATATCAAAAAATTGCAAGCCATTTCGGGTCGCCATAGAAGGCAAGCGCAAGCTTTTACTGCAAGTAGGTACTTGCCACAAGTGTGTTGTGCTTGCAATATGTGAGTTTACGGTTGTGGTATTTACTGGTTTCGTTTTTTGTTTCATAGAATAAGATCAGAAAAACTGTTTTTTGTAGAGATCGTAGTTTTGTTGCGCCACCCTGTTTATTTAGAAACCATAATAGGTCTGTTCGTTGAACTTTCCCCAGGGTTGACCCAGGTTTTCTTGACAACCCTATGAGTTGTCAAAAAAACCTGCGTTTTCCAGTCCTCAAAAAACACTACACCACAAATCACCACACATCCCTGTCATTTTAAAAAAAATTACATGCCATTTGACAGCCCTCAAATCGCCACAGCAAAAAGCTAGGGCGTGTTTGGGGAAAACCTATGGCAAACCTATGGCTCAAAAAACACTCAATTTGACATTCAGGGTGAATTTAGGTTTCTCAAAAAACGCTTTGTGGCGACCCTAGGGCGACCATAGGGCTTCAACGAACAAACCTAATATCACGCTAGGATTGGAGTCTGTGAGACTACAAAATACCTGTGTTTGGAAAACTTCATCTTACTTTTTTTTTTATCGGAATTTATAAGCATTCTGACCTCAAAGGGATCGCAGCTCGTCCAATTATCTCTTTCACACAAGGGATTCGCTTGTATGACACCACTTTGATGAAAGACAGGAAATAAACTTCGTAATTTTTAACGCGAGGAGCTCCTTGAAAAAGATCAAACGTTTATACAAATATGTAGACACAAATACTGGTGATGAATAAAGCAACTACACACTGTTCAAGAGAATGTAGCGTTTTGGGTACAGATGACTTTAAACTCATTCGGGCTGTGTTTAAGGTAATGACCATTGAATGTTACTTTTTTTTCATGTTGTTAGTTTTTTTTAGAGAAAAAAGTACTCATACGCCACAGTAGCTTAGGTGAACAGTAGAGCGGAGAGCTATTCGGAATGTGAAAGTTTGTAAGTTTCGAAAAGAGACCCTATGCTAATAAGAGTCAGGGTTATGAAAATACTGAAATCGCCTTTCCGCGGCTACTTGTCCAGATATACCGATGATACATGTTCCAGCCATCGAAGTCTCGCGATGCGTTTTCTTTTAGCTGTGAGTAGTACAGGTCATGGAGTTAGTTGTAAAACCTTCTTCTATACACATGGTCTTCACGAACTTTACCAAAGATCATTCGGAGTATTTTTTTTATCGATACGACCAAGAGGTTTCCTCACTCTTGAAGTCGATGAAAGGATCGATATTTTGTTTCCGGTTTTTTTTTTAAGAGCTGTCGAGAATTTGGTCGATTGTGGACTTTTGGTATTAAACCTCATTGATAAGGGTCTATCAAATTGTTGAAACGGGGTTTCAGACATTTTCTTCACATGTTAGGTTCTTTCGTTGAACTTTTACCCAGGACTGACCCAGGTATCCTTGACAGCCCTGTGTATTGTCGAAAATAAACCTAAGTTTTCAGTTCTCAAAAAACGTTAAACTACAAAATAACCACCCATCCCTGTCATTTTAACAAAAGTACATGCTATTCGACACTCCTGTTCATTTCCTGAATTCCCCCAACAAAAACCAAGTATACATTCAGGGCGAGTAGTGGCCTAACACAGAGCTCAAAAAACACTCAGTTTGACAGGTTTTTCAAAAATAACTCTTTGTAGTGACCAAACCCAACTCCAGAGCTTCAGCGAGCGAACCTATCATGGAAGAAATGAGCTGATTCCTGAATTTGATCCTGTGGTTTCCATAAAACGTTTTTTTTTTTTTTTTTTTTAACCTCAGCTTGGCATGTCAAACTCAGTGTTTTTTGAGCCCTGGATTTTTCCTCAATTTACTTTAGTAGCACTATGTTTTTTTCTAGGGGTGATTTGAGGTAACGATCAGGGCTGTTAAATGACATATTTGTTTAAAGAAGATTACCGTTTTTTGAAAATCTGAAATCCTGTTTTTTTTCTGATCACTCAAAGGGTTTTCATTGAAACCCTGGGCCAAATTACCGTACACGTGATCAAGTAATACGGGACTGAATTATGTGTTTTTGGTACTATTTCTCGCGCTATCGAGCACTTTAGCACCACAATTTGACATTCTTTCATCAGTATTTGAATGAATTGAAGTCCATAAATGAGCAGGAGACTGATGTTGGGTAATATAGACCGAATTTTAAAAGAAAAATAGAACTCACTCACTCGATCACTGATGCGGTGATTCAACCCCTGGTTCAACCCTGAATAAATTTCAATGACTGAGCCTATAATCCTGTATGTCACGTTAACGAGGTTTATTTGTCTATGATTGGCAAAATGAACATTTTTTAGGTCGGGAAGGCGGCATTCTTGGTCAAGGAACAAGTTGAATTGAGCATTCTGGCTGATAGCGAAATTCGTGTCTTCATCGCTCTATAACATAAACATACTGGAGACTGGGTCCGCTCAATAAAACTTCGGTCACTTTTTGAAGCGTAGCCAGGAATGATTTTTGTTATTGCAATTTGACAGATTTGGCGAAGCTAAGCAAATAAAAGGCATAAATTGTTACTGGAGGGGGATTTTTTGTTGCCAAGGTGAATACTAACAAGAAGGGTGGAGGAATTACTGAATCAGCTAAAATTGCTTGTTTACTAAAGAGGACGTTTTGTGTTGTGTACTAAAAGTTCATGCGCCCAAACCCAATTGTGCTAATCAAGGCATTTTTGGAAGCCTGACGAAGCATTTTTTTTTGGCTATCACAGACTGCGATTATACCCAATTATTATTGACGAAATGAAAAACTAATCGACTTTTGAACAATCAGAAACCCATTTTTATCGCATTTCTTGTATTTCAATCGCAGGTTGTTACACGTGATAAAATTATCACTTGCTATAGCTACAGAACCCCGATGAAACGATAGAAATAGTTTTTTTTTCAACTTTCGCCGTTTCTCAAAAAGGTTTTGTTGTAACTCAACAAGGGTAGAAATGCTTTTTGTAAAGCAACTTCAAATCTGGTTTAATTTAATTAAAGTTGGCCCAGTTGTGTTCTGGCATCTTTTTAGATAACCCTCCCATAAATAGATCAATAAAGGTCCCAGTGTCTTCCCGGCAGGAGAAATTGCAGTTTGTGAAGCCGCAAAGCATTTAGCTATGCAAAAATTGAAAAAAAAAAACTATCATCGACATCTTCATAGAAAGCCGGATAGCTATAAAAGCTATCTTACCCATTGTCTCAAAATCCAAAGAAAGTTATCGCAATAATTTAAGACTGCTCTGCTCAACGAATACCGTAACTTTAATTTGGGTTCCAGGACACTTGACACTGACACTGACTTGGCCAAAATCGGGACATCACTTGAATCCAGCGAGAGGAACTCTTCTGTAGGTACTCAAACCAATAGAGCAATAAAAAAAGAAATAAAAACAAATGAAACTTTCTAAAAACCGCCAATGACAGAAGGTTATCTCTAGAAACTTGCCGGGTTTCCAGGAGACTATGTCTAGATATTTTCAAGGAAAAGAAAACAAATTCTATTATTGCTTAGCAGGCCTTGGCTCTTTTCGTTGATTGGCATTCTCAAGGGTCACAACTCATTGGGTACCCACATGATGAGAATGAGCGTTATCACATCCGATTTATGTAGAGGATGTCAAGACGAATAGGCAGGAAACAAAAATGGCTAGGAGAATATTTCTTTGACAAACTGGGCGACATCTCTAACCCAGTGACCAGGGGCCGAATCACCGCATTAGTGATCGAGTGAGTGAGTGCTTTTTTTCTTTAACCCTAATAACCTAATCACCAACTCAATCCTCCCCTATTCATCACCGTCCCCCCTAAAAAACTACCCCATCTCCTGTTATCCCAACACAATGCATAATTGAGATCCTCTTGCGTCTGCATCTCCATCCAACCCAATTTAACCAAGCCTAATTGTGAGGTTTCCCTGCTTTCGGCTGCATTATTTCCCCTATTCATCACCGTCCCCCCTAAAAAACTACCCCATCTCCTGTTATCCCAACACAATGCATAATTGAGATCCTCTTGCGTCTGCATCTCCATCCAACCCAATTTAACCAAGCCTAATTGTGAGGTTTCCCTGCTTTCGGCTGCATTATTTATATGCATGCATTCTTCATTTCATAGGGTTCGTTTTTATGGCTGAACCTTAGAGGCTTTTGATTTGTTCCCAAAAGTCCTTGATATTTGATGCTGAAATCTTAGGACTCTTAGGAAAATTACAAGGACATTCCTTTAGAAAATGCACTATTAATGATTAGGGATCGCAATGTTTCAAATTCAAATTCGTTCTGACTGACTGACTGAATGCGCTCTAGTCATAATTTACGCACGAGTTAATTACAAAAAAGAAAAAAACAAATGAAAATGGAAACTGAAGACCTAATAACTAGCTTTTAGCGAGTATATTTTGAACAGATCAAATTGTAATAATATTTATAATGAGGTCTCAACTTAATTGTAATAAAACACCTCTGCTTTCTGGGAAAGTAGAAACAAGGTCACAAATTAGGTGGTTGGGCCTGCACTATTTGGGAAAGTCCTGATTGGGGTCAATTTGGTGTTTTCTCTGTGGGAGATCTTCGACGCTTTTCTCTGAACCAAAAACAAAAACTTAGATCCAAAGCCATAGATGAAGTCATAAGTTTGAACCACTATACAAGGTGGGCCAAAAGAAATCACCCTATTGGAAAATGCTCTCATTTTTGCAAATGGCCGCCAATGTCAAATTTGTTTTGATATTTGTAGACTAGACAAATGCAAAATACAAGTGAACAAGCAATGGAGGCGGAATAATAAGAACTGGACGATTTTTCCACAAAAATTATAATGAGCGATGAGGCTAATTTCCACATCAGCAAAACTATCGCTGTTCACGCTGGAGGAGTTAACGGGTCATTTTTTTTTAGAATGCCGCTGGCCATAGGGCTATGTTGACCGAGTTTTTTCTGCCGCAATTGAACGACTTAGAACTGAAGGACATGTGGTTCCAACAACGTTCCCGGTCCGCCACATCTCTAGTTTTGGTGACTTGCTCTCGCCCGTAAGGTCGCCCGATTCAACAGTTCCAGACTTTTTTGTGGGGTGTTTACTTGAACAAGCCCAAAGCTCTAGAAGCCCCCCAGGGACAACAGTCGACCCAAGTGCGAGAATCTGTTGCCCGAAGTTCTCGCAGAAGTAATGAAAAATACCATAAAACGAACCCGTATGGTAATCAATTGTTACGGCGCTCATCTGGCCGGTATAATCTTCTCAACCTGACCAATCAAATTCTAAAGGTTCAAATAAACATAATCAAAGTTATTCTTTAAGAAAAAAAGAAAGCCAAACAGCACCGGATGACTTCACCCACCTTGTACATAATCCCAAACCAAATAGAGCGGAAAAAAGAAATTGAAACCAAATCGATTCACATTTATCTGATAAGTTTATTTAAACTCCACATTTATTTTATATCAACAAAATAATATCATCATTTTATACAACCTTAGTGAATAATATTTGTTTCTTAACTAATCGCTTGTTGGAAACATTTATACTGCCAAAATAATTGTAAATATTTTCATGCGTCGCATTTGATTATTTTAAAATGGTTCGTTTAATCTTGCACTTCAACCGATTGAAATATGTGTTCTAAGGACATAAGTTTGCATACACGGGGTTAATTTAAAATTAACTTTGGCACATAATACATAGCAATAAGCTAAACTCGTTCATTTATAATTATTTTCTAAATCTTATTTGTTAACTTTAATACGCATTTTGTGAAGTAACTAAAATAAGATTACAAATTTTACTTGTTCGTTCGAATTGTGAGATAAAGTTTCAAATTAAATCTACGTTTCACTTACAACTAGCTAATAGCAGGGCTTAGTTTAAATTTTATATACAACCTATATACACAGTACATATTGTTAACAACTTCATCAACTCAATATATTTTTGCTTCTTAATTGAATTAATATTTATTTTGTAAATATGGGTTTTATTGCAAATTGATAAGGTTTACCTACTTAATGTTCACTTTAGTTTAGTTTTTTGTGTGATGTGTGCGTGTGTGTGATTTTTGTGTTGATCGAAAAGTGACTAGTGGGTTTGTTTCGTTTTTTGTTTTGTTAAGATAAAAATATTCATATTCAATTTTAACAGTCTTATTAGATTTGTGTTGCATAATCTCAATGGCACCATTAAAGACCCACGTTTGTTAGTTTTTGTTTTTCTTTTGTTAAATGCCTTTGTAGGGTTTTTTTTAGCTCCCTTTGTAAATAAGAATCCTATAAAGATTAAATTTAATAAATTATATAAATATTGCTAAAGAGGTTTGGGGTTTTGTGTGTGTTGGAAGCCTCTTATTTGTAGTGATATCGAAGTAGCGTCGTTTCCCTTAATGTATCTGTATCTGATTCTTCATCACTAGATGGCGGTGTTTCTAGTATTGGAAGAGCTAGGTCCAGATATTCTTCGTTGGCGTTGACTTTTGCTAGAAGAATCTTGTCCAAATTTTCCACAATTTCTGTAAATGTAGGACGAGCATTGGCATCGAAGTGCCAACATTGACGCATTAACATGTAGCTGGAAATAGAGAAGGATAGTTGTTATTAGCTCTGAGTTTCTTATGTCAAATGTGGAATTTATAGTCTGTATAGACAAGTTAAGTTAAGTTAAGTTAAGTTAAGTTTATTGACTTCGTAAATATTAACATTACATTTCTTTACTTAACTTATAGACAAGTTAAAAAGCTGTCGTTTTCGTAATAATTTTGAAGGCAATTAGACGACTACTACAAGTGGGAGGTTAGCTGAAAAGTGATGGAGGAAACGGAAATGTCTACGTCAAAATTTAGCCTTAATCTACGAATATTGGTGACTGGTTGCAAAAAAAAGTCAATTAATATGGCAGTCTGTCAATATTTTAGTCAAATTGTTTCAACACTTGTCCATGAACCATTTTCATGATGCTATAATAGTTAGACCAGGTTTCCTTGACAACCATTATAGTTTTCAAAAACCACGAAATCTTCACACATCACCGTCGTTTAAAGAAAAATGTATGCTATTTGATAGCCCTGTTCGTTACTTAAGCTTTCCTCAGGAAAAACCGAGGGCTACTTAAGGGTATGTTGCGGGCAAACCCAGCTTCAACGAAAAAACCTTATATTGGCAGCATTTCACTGTCAATATTTTACTGGCTAAAAGTATTGACAGAATGAGACATTACGAACCGTGTCATAGTGCAAATGCTCTAAACCAATTCTGTTTAACATTATTTATTAGCCCTCATTTGAAATTAAAGAACTCTGTAGAATTTTCCGACTCTGGACTAAAATTTTAAAATGTTAAGGTTTTCCTTTAGACACGGGTCACACAGGGCTGCTTGGCAGCCACTTCTTACCAGTGAATGGCAATCCGGTCGCACTACTCGCCAGCTTCCATCAGCAATAGTATTTTTTGTTTTGCAAGCCTCTGCTTGCAGCCAAAAGTTGAGCATGTTCAACTTTGCAAGTCGCTGCTGGCAGCGAGTGTGGTGGATTTCGTGGTCACACAAAGCTGCCATCAGAGCCAGCGGCTGGCAGTAGCGACTACTCGCTTCAACGCTATCAAGCAGTGACTCGTGCTTAACCAAAGCGTTTTTGCTGTTGCGTCAGAGCGACGTATGTAGGTGTCATCATTTTTATAGTCACGACAATATAATTGTATGAAAACGTGGCGTTTTCGATTTGGTTTGGAAGGTCCTTTAAGACTACTGCTCATTAGCTTAACCCCTTTTCAAACACCCATCGTGCATGAAAATATTCGACTACTTAAACGCTTTTAAGCGTTCAAAGATCATAATAAAGCATTTAGAAATGCAACTCAGGCAGTGTAAGAAATCAAAAGAAGCGTCCACGACACGGAAAGCAGCATTGTGAAACCAAATTTCGGAAAAGGAGATTTTTATGTAGAGAAAGAAAGGAAAAAGTAGTACACTAGTTCTCTCCAAAGGCGTTATGAAGGGGTTTTCGTCTTTATGCCCTCAATTAGCCACCCACACTAAAATAATTCTTTTCTGGGTGCCTGGACATGAAGGCGTACAGGGTAACGAAGACGCTGAAGGTTCTTACATGACCTCTATTTTGAATGAACAACTTTACACTTTACGTGTTCAAAACTAAGCGAACAGCACAAAAAATCTTTCAGGTCTACGTGCTAGTAAAGGTGTTTTACCTTCGCCCTATCCAATTAAAAAAAAGCCTATATGCTAGCATAGGAGAATTGTTTCGTTGTATCTTCTTGTTTTTTGCTCAAACACATTCTATGAAAGCTGAATTGGTCAATAAAAGATCTAAGATCACCAAAAGAACCTGTCGGATTTTCGATTGACCTTTCTAACTTTAACAGAAACACTCAGAAGGTTAACAAAAGCCATCATAGGGTAGACAGAAGCTCTCAAATAGTTGATAGAAGACCTCTGATCGATGATGTGATCAGCTCATCTATTAAAAAGCTTTAGACCGAGAAGAGAGAGAGCCTTCAGATCGTCTATGAATACCCCTTATAAAAATCGCTAAAAGAAGCCCGCAGATTCATAGTCAGTTTTTTAATAAAAGTTCTCAAACTTCCTATGAAAGACCTCAAAACGTCGTTAGAAGTAATTAAATCTTTGATGGAGGCGATCAGATCATCAATAGAAACTATACAAACCCTTGAAACGTTAATAGAAGCCTTCAGCAAATAACTTAAATAATAGAAAAACTCAAATCCCTGAAAGAAGTCATCATATCGTCGTGAAGACAGTAAAATTGTTAATCAGAGTCTTTTTATGTTCAAAAATGCTTACAGTCGATAGAGGTCTTCAGATCAAAACAAATGTGTGAGAAAGTACTTTTGATGGCAGTAGGTTCGTTCGTTGAACTTTACCCAGGGTTGATCTAGGCTACCTATACAACCGTATGAGCTGTCAGAAAAAACTGGGTTCTCCAGTCCTCAAAAAACGCTAAACAACAAAATCAACACTCATACTTGTCATTTGAATAAAAATACATGCCATTTGACAGCCCTGTTCATTACTAAACTCGCCCCAGCAAAATCCTCGGGCGAGTTGAGGGCAAACCCAGGTCAACCCCAGGGCTCAAAAAGCACTTAGTTTGACATTGAGGGCGAGTTTAGGTTATTTTCAAGAAAACGCTTTGTGACGATCACAGGACGACCCCAGTACTGCGTTCTTTTTTTCTTGGATGTTACGCGATGTAACATCGGGTAACATTATGTTACCCGATCGTGTCGTTCCTAAGTGCAATGTTGAACTGTCAGAATGTTACGTTTCGTAACTTTTTCCAACTCATCTCTCTGGGACTTGAGTTTCGATGTTGATCTGTCAAACCCCTTTAAAATTGTTGTTGGTCAGAATTTTTTGGTTTTTTTTTTTTTATTAATCTTAGAAATTCTGTGAACAGTTATTGATTTTCAATCTTGTTCATTTCAGAATTCATTTTTCTTCATCAATAACGAGTTTCCTTTAGCTGGGTTCGTATTTTAAGAAATACTTTATTCATATTTTTGACAGACCAGCAAAGTGTAACATCGAGTCGTTCCTAAATGCAATCATGATTTTGTAACAAAGTCAAACATACACAACAACAACGATGATTTTGACACTACAGCATCGCGTAACATCGAAGGATAAAAAGAACGCCCTACAGGGCTTCAACAAACGAACCTAGTACTAGATGAAAGGTGGTACTCAAATAGAATATTCGACAAGAATGCGAGAACTAGTCAGCTAAAGTTCTTGGAAAAACGATTGTAAAGTGCGGGAAAAAGAACCCAAATCATTTAGACTGCACAAGAGTTCTAAAAGGATTGAGTGTGCAAGCTTTACTGACAATCACAATTACGTAACCTACATCTGCCACTGCCATAGAAATCTAGATTAAAAGAAAAGTTCTGAACCTGATTTGAAGCTCCTTTTCCTTAAAAGAAGTCGACTCTTTTTTTTCACATCAGCTTACAATTTCTGTCTTGGGATTTGACCATTTCTTCGTCTTAGGTGGTCTGACAGAAAGCCCTTTTCTGATATTTAACGAGTACAAAAAGTCAATCTGCAAACGTTCTCTGGATATAATGGCAACTGGAAAGATTAATTGAACAGAAAGCATGACATCGGAAAATGACGGCTGAAAAATTGTGGTTCGAGAACAGCTAACGATAAAAAAGCCTAATTGTTGGACGGCACTATTTAAGAAGACAAGCCCCATGCGCAAGAGTACGTTATAGAAATCCAACTTGGTGGTATGCCGCCTTTACTCGTATGTTCCATCAGTCCCAAGCAATCAAGGCTATGGTCATTAGCTTTTCGTCCATATCCGCATTTTTTCGGATAGTCAAGCAGCCATTGATCAGTCGCCAATGAATCCACGATCTCTCTAACTGCTCGCAACTATTTATCGTCTCTTATGGAGATGACAGACAAGAGTTTAACATTAACCTCTTCTGGGTACCAGAGCACAGAGACATTCTGGGTAGTTGCAAAGCGAATAATCTCGCCAGAAAACAAACTTCCTTGCCAATTTCACCTAACATTTCAACAATCATCGCAAACTCATGCTACAACAAGATGCCATGAGGATTACAAAGCCTAGGTTCACAACTATCTCGACTTGTTTGGATGCCGAAAAAAGATCCGGCCAACACGATTCAAAACCTACCATATGTTCCTTAGCAAAATGGACTTTAGTTCCGTAGTCGGTATTGTAACCGGACACTGCCTCATTGTCAAACATGCCACAAAGCTCAATGTCTCATCAAGTGTCTTTTGCAGAAGCTGCATGGACGAGGAAGAAGAGGAAGTAAATGCCCTGCCTTTTCTGAAAGACGTAAAGTACATATGAGAGAACATAGACATCCATAGTCTTCATCGCTTTATTGCAAGCTCACAACAGACTGGTCTGTTTCTCTGAAACATGTCCCTTCAAACCATCAAACCGAGAGCAACTACTGCTTTAAGGCTCTGTGAGGAAAACTTTATACTTCCTTATGGCTCCCATCTTCGTTGACTTACTTCTTTTAAAAATACTTTTAAGTGCTCCGATTTGTTAAGATATTTCAGATGGTAACTTATTTGGTCTAAAACCTACGGGCTCAAACTCTACTCTAAGCTTGGTCTTGATTTATCGTTGAAAATACTTCTGGTTTCCTTCTAGGTGCGGTTCCAATGTCTATTAAACTCTTCTGGATGTAAAACAAAAAAGGTTTACACTTACATATTGAGTGAACATCTCTGTGGCTTCTCCATTCGCTGTCCCGACATCAAATAGCTGTACAGCTCCTCAGCTGACATGATCTGCGGATAGGGTTGTTCCCCGTAAGTCATAATCTCCCACAACAGCACACCATATGACCAACTGAAAGAAAAAAAAATTATTAATTAAAAACACCAATAAGAACAAAATACTGTTTCTACTTACACATCACTTTGAGTGTCGTAGAACTTTTCTTGTAGCGATTCCGGAGCCATCCATTTGATTGGCAATCGGCCATTTGTATTCTTTCGATAGTAGTCCGTGTCCTGGATGTCTCTCGCCAGTCCAAAATCAGCAATTTTGATGACATAATCGTCGCTGACCAGTACGTTTCTGGCTGCCAAATCTCGATGAATGCACTAAATCGAATTAAGACAACAACTATCAATTCAATTCTTCACTCTAATAACACCCCCTCCTAACTTACCCTTCTCGAAGCTAAGTATTCCATTCCGCGAGCAACCTGGAATGCAAATGAAATCAAATTCTTCTCAGTCAGGTGCTCGCGATCGTTGTTATCGAGCATTGACATTTCAAAGGACGACGGAGGTCGGTTCTTCTTGAGGAAGTCCTTCAAATTGCCATGTGGAGCAAACTCAACAATCACATACAATGGCCCATCCTGACTGCAGCAGCCAAGCAAATTGATAATGTTGATGTGCTTGCCGATCATTTTCATCACTTCCATTTCGCGCACCAAACTCGCCATGTCGGTGTCAGTATGTCCCTCCTTGACCATTTTGACCGCAACTATGCATCTGCCGGGATATTTACTCAGTCCAGTAGCTTCGGCCATGACTACTCTACCGAAGGCTCCCTCGCCAAGTGTTGTTCCCAAAATGAGTTGATTTCGAGGAATTTCCCAGTTCGAATCCAATGGAAATTCGTATTCATTAAACGGAGCCGGATCAGTGTTTGAACTTTGAAGTAGTGTGGTTCGTTGTTTTTCAATTTTGATGATTGGCATTACCATCGTCTCGGGACTACTCGGATCTGCTGATGGCTTATAGATTATCACTTTCTTTGTCCATTGATGGACTGTTTCCATGCGATGTTTGAGAAGCTTTTCATGCTTCAACTTTCGCAGGACATAGACGATGAATGTGGAAATGACTAGAAAGAGGAGCAGTGTAACAACAATGACAATTGTTATCCAAACGCCATGGTTTCGAATTGGAAGTGATATTGGCATCATGTCTTTGTCAAGGATTTCTATTGAAAAATAAAAGAATATTAATGATTGATTGTGGAGAGTGGACAGGGGGTATTTTTATTCGCACCATCAACAACAGTGAGATACGCCGTTGAAGTAGTTTGTCCTAAACTGTTGGCAGCAATGCATGTGTACCATCCTTCGTCTTCATGGGTAACGTTTTCTAGTTTCAAGATGTTCGTCTTATCGGGATCAGTCTGTTTGTTTGAGGAGGAAAATGTGTATGAGTTTTAGCCTGAAGACAAAACTGTTAAGACGAACATATGGTGAGTAGAACGTGCAAGGATGTGTTAAACACTTTTGAGGAAAATGTAGAAAATATTAACAATCATAAGCCACAGTCTTTTTTCGGGAAACTTCTTCCATTTCTTCCATGAGACTCTCACTGTAGTTTCTCAGTCAATTTGTTAGCGAGAAAGTTAATTTGCACCACAAGTCTAAAATATGAACTATGTTCATTTCTTGACTGTGGCTCATGTGAAACAAAAAACACTCAGTTCATATAGAATGGATCATGCAAGTTAGTAAAAGGAAAACCACAAACAAATTACAGAAAAAAATCCTTAAGAACTAATAACAGATAAAAGAGTCGAAACGAACCATCACCTTAATTATTGATCTATTTTTAGAACAACGCTCGTTTTTACACGCGGTAAAAGTCCAAGCGATTTCTTGATGTAGATCAGATAAATATTTACATTTCATTTCACCGGTACCATTAACGTGCAGAGTCAAATTTGCCAATGGTGTAAGTATGATTGGCTTGTGATTAACACGATCTGTAAACAAATGTAAATTTTGAAGAAATCAAAAATAAAGAATTATACCATCACCAGGGAAAATTAAAATGAAGAAATTGTAAAACAAAGATAAAAATAATCTTATATATAAAAATGAATCGCAAAATGTGTTGGTAAGCGCATAACTCAACAACGCCTGGACCAATTTGGCCAATTCTTTTTTTGTTGTGTTTGTAATTGTCAGGAGAAGGTTCTTATGACATTAAAAAATTAAAAAATTGCGCGGATATTCCCACAGGAACGGGTTTGGGAATGGAAATTTAGAAACTACTGAACAGATTTCTAAAATTCTTTTGGCATTAAGAGTGCTACATTATCCCCCTCCATCAGTAACCTAGACTATATTTCATCCCTATAATCCCATGGAAACAGAAACGGGAACGAGAACCGAAACCTTAAAGTTTCTTGACCGATTTCCAAAATTCTTTCAACTCTAGGATGTTACATTATCCCTCAGTGACATAGACTTATAAATGGTTCCTGTCAAGGTTTGTTATCCATATTCCCACAGGAACGGAATTTAAGAAATTGCACGGATATTCTGACAGGAACGGGTTTGGGAACGGAAACTTAGAAGCAACTGGACAGATTTCTAAAACCCTTCCTGCATTAGGATCGCTACATTATCCCCCTCCATTAGTCATTTAGATTATATTTCATCCCAATAATCCCACGGGAATAGAAACGGGAACGAGAACGAGTAGCTTAAAGTTACTTGACCGATTTCAAAAAAAATTTCAACTCTTGGATGTTACATTCATCCCTCAGTTATATAGACTTAAAAATGGTTCCAGTCAAGGTTTGATCCGCATATTCCCACAGGAACGGGGTTGGGAACGGAAACTTAGAAACTACTGAACAGATTTCTAAGATTCTTTCGGCATTAGGAGTGCTACATTATCCCACGGGAACAGAAACGGGAACGAGAACTGAAACCTTAAAGTTACTTGACCGATTTCAAAAATTCTTTCAACTCTAGGATGTTACATCATCCCTAAGTGACATAGACTTATATTTCACATATTTCCACTGTAACGGAAGATTCCCACAGGAACGGGGCTGGGAACGGAAACTTATAAACTGCTGAAAAAATCTCAAAAATTCTTTCGTCATTGGGATACCACATAATCCCAAAGTAAAAACGATTGTTTTTCATCCCCAAGTTCCCACTTAAGCGGAAAAACCAGAACGGGAACCTTAAAACTATAGACCCGAGCAACGTCGGGTGCCTCAGCTAGTAAATTAATAAAAATGAATAAGAGACTTGTAAGGAATTTACTGCGGGCGCCGGAATCAGGACATTCGAAGCCGTAATTCTAGACCTTGCTTTCATACTTTATTTGTTTGTTTTTTGATAGGGGTGCGTCGAGCTTCGATCGAAATCGTTCCCATTTTAACAAAAACTCTTTTGCAGTTTACAGAAATTTGTAATTTGTATTCTCATTTGTTGATAGGGTAAAAGTTAAGAAAACAAATAGGGCGGCGCACAAGACTGGGAAGCTCAAGGGGTCTACCTCGTTTCTCTAAACCATACCTAAGAATGTAGGGGACCTATGATGTTTTGCCGATTCCGAATGGTTAATCGAGAAAGCAATTTTCATGGCAATGAAATTACTGTCGGAGCAGTCGCTTATTCTTCGTTAAAAGCAATACCCATGGAAAAAAACCTTTAACACTTCTGGGAACTTCGAACTTCTACGTAACAGTCAGATATACTGGCCATTTCGACCATTTTGCCACGGCCACCGGCCACCGGATACCGTCAGTTGGAGATGAAAAAGGTTACTATAGTTACTTTTTTGTTCTTTAAAAATCTTTAAGCATGAACGATGAACACTATGCGGCCACAGATCCTTCGACGTTGTTTAGTAATATTTGTAGTGGCCTGTTCTTTGAACAACATTCAAATGGGTTCGTTATACATCAGTTGGATTTTTACATGGTTCTAAAAGAAGATCAAAGAAAAAATCATTTAAAAAATCATTATAGGTTCATTGGTTAAAACCCAGGGTTGAGCCAGTTTTTCCAACAGAATCCTTTAAATTGTCAAAAAACCTAGGTTTTTGGTTTCCCGAAAAGGCAAAGCCACAAAATCACCACACATCCCTGTCATTAAAAAAAAAATACAAGATATTTGACAGCCCTGTTCGTTACATGAACTCGTCCGAACAAACATCTAGGGCAACTTTATAGTGAGTTCAAGAAGAACCCATGGCTTAAGAAAAAGTTTGAAAAGTGCTTTGTGACAACTTCCACGTACACACAGTACGCACTTTGCCGTAAGTTACTGAGCATTCAAATGTTTTTAAAATTTTCCGTCGATTGTAGCTAGTAGTGCCCGTGGCGTGATGGTTGAAATGTCAGCCTGTTAACCCAGAGGTTCGTGGTTCGAATCCCCCAACAGAAGCAAAAATGTTTTTCCCCGAGTATCGCCGTTCGCGAGGAATTGGCAAGTCCTCCGTTAGTAAATTCATTGCAACGAAAAGCGCTTCGGATTCGGCAGAAAATTGTAGGTCCCTCCATTCTCTCACAAGGTATGGTTGTGGGAAATGCGCTAGGCCCTGGGGCTCCTCGCTTTGTTGTTTTGTAGCTATTGGATTAGTTTCGTTAAGTTTTCGTTATATGTAATGTAAAGAAGACTTTCATTCGTTAACACTCAAACTGTTGATGTCGAATAGAGTATAGGCTGCAACTTTGTTTCAAATTTAAGTAAACTCAAGCCCAACTAAATTATGCATAAGCGCGCACATCCGAACGACATTCTTTTTTTCATATTCTTAGAAGTACCCTGAACCTATATTGAACTTTTGCGTGTATAAAGACTTTACTATGGCAACACAAAATTTCTCTTATATCTCCTAGAGTCTCTTAGATTCCCCTGTGCCTTGTTTGTAGATCACTTCTCAATGAAAAGAGGACATCAATACGAATCTCAATATAAAAGAAACAAGAACCCTTTTCTTGACATGTTTGCTTTTGCAAACCTACCTAATACCTTTTTCTAAGGTAGTTCTTTGAAGAAAGAAAAAAATCTAAAAAAAGAGGACTAATTGGTTAATTTCAAAAAAAAGATACCGGACACAAAATTAAAGGCCAATAAGAGGACTTATCCTCTTTATCCTCTGGGCCTATTTCATAAACATTGACAATTGCGACAGGTGACAATTTGTAAACGACAACTTGGTAATTGTCTATATCCTGTCCCATAAAAAAATTTACAATTTTTTGGAACTGTCGGGAAATCTGCGACAATTGGCGTAATTTCGGATCACAAAAAAATTGTCATGACAATGAGTTTCCTTCTTTAAATTGTCAAGAGTTCCCCATCAAATTTGTAGTGACAATTTCTTTATTGAACAGTAAAAGTTATGCAAATTACAATTTTGTCAGTATGTAATTGACAATTGTGACAGGCAATTGAGTTTCGGTCGAAAAGTGACAAGTTGAATTACAGATGTCAAATATTATATTTTCAAGTAAGTGATGATGAATCTGAGATGCAATTTCGTGAAATATGTCGTCTTCGAATTTTTAAAGATAGAATAAACAATGATTTTGCAATAGGTATTAAGCGATTTTTGATTTAGTGAACAATTTTGTGTTGGCAAATGTACAGCGGAATATATTTTGATTAAAATCGGTCGACATCTCCAGCAACCAACAAAAAGAAAACATGCTCTTGATGATAAGACCCAAGTTTTGTGTGCGTTACACAGCCTTGGAAGTGGAGCCCAGTATCACGTAGTTGGTAATGGACGGGGTCCATTCAATTAAAGCCATGTTATAGCTTCTTATAGAAGTTTTATGTGTAGGTACTAATCACTTCCTCAACACCTAGGTCGGAATTCACAGATAAATGATATTGTAGCTCAATTCAGTCTCTTGTGCGCATTTCAGAAAATTTTTCAAAATATGACAATGGATAAAATTGCACTGACTATCATAGTCTGACAGTGACAAAAAAGTCACGACAAATTCATTACAATCTCACAGTGACAATATTATTACTACAAAATTGTCATATGTGACCTTACAATACGATATGAAACGGAAATTTGGTAGATAAATACGACAAATTTCTAGAATTGGCATTTGTCAGTGTTTATGAAATGGGGCCCTGGTCACTCTACCCATGATGACTAAAAATCTCCTAAAGTAATAAACTGTGCCTGTTATTTTACATCAAATTTTATCAAAGCTGCCACATCTGTCAAATCGTACATGTCTAGAGTGGGTAAGATCGATCTGGCCTGTGCTTCGAAAAGTGAACGAAATGGGAATTGTGTGTATTCATTCTGTTTGCCTTGTGCAATAAAGCGAGCTGATGTTTTATGTAGTCCAACCTTAATATTTTTTATTATTTCAACTGATTCCATCTGGACTCATCCATGCTTTGTGAGTATCCATCGTGGCAACCGAAAACTTTCTGCAGTCAATAAACCATGCCTTTTATTTTTCAAACAATGTTCTAAGTTATACCAAAGCAAGGTAAGCCACCAACAGAAGTGACGTCTTACAGACCAATATCGCTTATACCAATAATGGCAAAAGTCTTCAAAAAATTGCTACTGATAAGACTATGCAAAGTCATAGAAGAAAGAAATCTAATCCCAAATCATCAGTTTGGATTTAGAAATAAACATTCCACGATAGACCAAGTTCATAGAATAACGGATGCAGTTGAAAAAGCATTAGAAGAAAAACAAGTATGTTCGGCTATATTTTTAGATGTTGCTCAAGCATTCGACAAGGTATGGCATGAGGGGCAAGAGTACAAACTGCAAAGGGAGCTACCCAGGCAGTACTACGAAATACTAAAATCTTATATCTCAAACCGGCTCTTCAGAGTACGGTATGATCAAGAATATTCAAAGCTAAGCAAAATACAAGCCGGTGTTCCACAAGGAAGCGTCCTAGGACCTACTCTGTATTTGCTATATACAAGGGATATTCCAGTGGATAACAACACCATTATGGCTACTTTTGCAGATGATACTGCAATTTTGGCATCCAATAAGTGCGTCGTCAAGGCTGCTGAGAAATTACAAAATGCCGTTGACACCGTTAGTGATTGGACCAAAAAATGGCGTATCAAGCTCAATGAAGCTAAATCTGCACATATAAACTTTACAAATAAAAAGTTAAGCTACGTGCAAATATTTATCAACAATCAAGCTGTACCTTACGCCAATACGGCCAAACACCTTGGGATGAATTTGGATGTAAAGCTAAAATGGAAAGAGCATATCAAAAAGAAAAGGGAAGAGCTCAACTTGAAGTATAGAAAAATGTACTGGTTACTCGGTAGAAATTCTGACTTATCTGTCGAAAATAAAATAATGCTTTATAAACAAGTACTTAGACCTGTTTGGACCTATGGAATCCAATTATGGGGCTGTACAAAGAAAACAAATACTGAAATCATCCAAAAGTTCCAAAACAAAGTCCTTCGTGGAATAGTAAATGCACCATGGTATATAAGAAATAGCGATTTACATCTTGACCTATAAATAGAAACGGTTACAGAAGTTGTAAGAAAACATTCTGTATCACACAATCAGCGACTGCATTGCATAGTCATATCAACTCTGAAATGGGGTCCGTATTAAATACGAGAGGCAATGTTCGGAGATTAAGAAGAACCAAGCCACACGAGCTAATGGCCTAAAAGTCATGGGAAGCATTAAAAGTTTAAGCTTCCCCTTAAGCGATTATATTATTGAGAAAGAAAAATCTGTTGTCGATCGCTCATAGATTGGTTCTGATTACGAGGAGTTTTTAGTGAGGTAAGAATCCCACACTACTTGTTGTCGAATACTGCCAAGTCTCTTTTGAAGATTTCCTCCTGAAAAAAAAAAAAAAAATTTTCTAAGCTGCCAAAACAGTTAAATTGCATATACTGGAAGCGACCGCTCGTGCATATATGATTCAAAAAGTGAACAATATTTTAAAAAGTGGAACTGGGTTCTAGTCCGGGGCCGGATTACAGCATACGTGATCGACTAATACCTACGTGACTGAATTATGTGATTTTGTCATTACTCTAGCATTTTCGAGTACTATAGTACCACAACTTGACACTCTTTCATCAATATTTGAACGAATTGAAGTCGATAAATGAATAGCAGACTGATATTATGTAACATAGAGCGAATTTTGAAAGAAAAATAGTACTCACTCACTCGGTCACTGAACACTGATGCAGTAATTCGACCCCCTGGTTACAAACCATAGCACCAAAAATACCACGACTGTGTGGATTCGATTGGTGTCTCATGCGCGCTAAGGGGTTCTCGTGCTTTTATAGGTCTTAACTCCAACAATGAATTGGTTTGGAACATAGAACTACAAATCTTCTTAAGGTTTTCCCAAGTACTCCTTTTTTAAGTTTTTCAAGGTACATCTTCTATATCTATATCTATATCTATACATATAATAAAAACGTAACAGTTTGTTTGTTTGTGCACGCTAATCTCAGAAACGGCTTATCCTATCTAGATGGGGTTTTCAGTAACATATTGTGGTAAGCTTCACTTAACATTTAGTTTTTATTTCATGTCAATCGGTTGATAAATAAAAAAGTTATGCCAATTCTTGCGGACGAAGTCGCTGGCACACCTAGTATTTAATAAATTTGAAACAGCTCAAAGAGCTTTTTTTGTTTTTTAAAAAATCGTCTTTTCACTTTTAAGAACAATTTCAATTTGGGGGTTAAAGTCCTCAACTGTGTTTGACAAGCTTGCTTTGTTAACATTTGAAGGATTGAAGACATTAGTATTCGCATTCGCCAAAACAGGTTATCCAACATCAGTTCTCATTGAAATTTCGACAAAAATCTTGCTTTCATACATAGATGCCTCAGCAAGCTTCCGACCTTTACGTTCAAAGTGTTTTTTTAAAGGATTTGCTTATTGTTGTCACTTCCTCCCGTTTTCTCCTGACCATTGCAGTTCTTCCTAACTTTAGCTTTCCGATTGCTTTAAACTCACATTTTGTAAGAAAGGTCGACTTGGGACTTTTTGTATATGAATTTTTTCTTGAGATTAAATGTACTGTGCGGATGTTACGCATTCGTAAAAAAAGAAACCCAGAAAACTGAAAGTAAATATGGAAAAACGATGTTAACGGAGTTTCAGAACAGAATGTACGCCCACATTTTGTATCGACCCCAACAGCTTGCCCATATTTTGGTGCAAGACTTGTGTACTATTTCTGTGATTAAGTTTCTTAATTCTTGTCCTAGAAATCGAAAAGCCTACAATTTTCAAATGATTCTTACTAAAGTGAAGAAAGGAAGTACTTTTTTAAGAAGTTCAAACCTCATTCAGCCCACCAATCGCAGATATGAAAGTTTTGTACATCGTTGATAAGGAATTAAAAACCTGAAAGGTGCAAACGAAAGTCTTATTTTTTAAATGAAATATAAGTAAAACACCATCAAAATACCAACACCAGAAAACACAAAAAAAAAAAAATATTGCTACCACAACCTCCTTCAAAGAATTAATCTTCCACCACGTTGAATAGAAGAAAACAAATTTTCTCTTATACCTTCAACTGTCGAATCAAAGGATGTCCTGAATAGTTTTGAGCAGCAAAACTCCTCAGGAAGTCCTGCAGTTCTTCGATCGACTCATTCTGAGACAAATATGTGACCCACTTAATGTGTGGCTCCAAATCTGACAACACCTTACATTCCATGTAAACAGTACTGTTTTCTAACACAGTCTGATTGTGTGGATATCCTTCATTAATGATCGGTCGTGCTCGTAAGCGGTCTATGGTAATATCGAAATCCAACAAAAATCATTCTATTAATATACGTACTCTAAACCTAATCAAATAACAGCTTCATAAAGCCCAGAGAACACTCACCTTGGATGTACAGTCTCGTTGTGTGATCAATGCATCCATGAACATTGCATACAAGACATGTGTAGTTGCCCGAATCTTCGGGTATCGAGTCTTCCATTTGAATGCCCCACTTTTTATAGACCACCTTGCCCATGCTCCTCGAGATTGGTTTTTCATTTTTGGTCCAGGTTATGTTCGGCGTTGGGACTCCATAAACGGCACAGTTAAGTTTGATGAAGCTACCTGAAGGTTTCGGTAGATACTTGGGTAGAACCGAACGTGGCTTGAATCTGGGAGCATATTCTCCTGGATGGCCATCTTCGGTGTGGTGATTGGTATCATCTTGGTCAGTGTCGGCATTCTCATCAAGTTCTTTGTCGACGTAATCATCAGACTTATCCCGGTGATGGTGTTGATCGTTGTCAGTCGTCACGTTGGCATTTGGATCAGGAACTTGACTTGATTTTGTCTCATCTGCAGTGGATACCTGCGAGAAGACCTGCATGTTGCCAGCGAAATCGGCTTTCATCTCATTGCCAGGTGCTACACTAAGCGTCACATTTGCCCACGAGTCATCCGTTTCAGAGTGACACGAGTAGATGCCTGCATCGGCCTTTTTGATTTTCTCGAATCTCAATCTGAAATGAAAGAAACGAAGAAGTATGGTTATGTATTTTGTTTTCAAAAGATTCCGTTTTCAACCTCAACACTTTTGTTTATAGGAAGCGTAGGGTTAAAAATAGAAGACACGCGCAATTGCTATAGGTCTTCTCAATCAAACGGAGAATGTACTCGTCGTCTTCGCAATGGCCCAGAACCCAGATGTTGTTTTTTACGCTTTCTTTTTTCTACACAAAACCGGTCAAATCTAAACAAGAAGACGAGGTGCTGAGTATATATTCGTATGTTTGTTCCACGAAAGTACAGAAGAAAATATCCGTGGAAAATTAAACTTAAAAGAAGATCTTCATATGAAAACTCATTTAGGATGAGGAGGAGTAAGATCACGATGTTGCAGTATGGAGAGTGACTAGATAGACATGTGGAGTTTTTATGCAGTCTGCTGGGTCGTAAAAAGTTAGTACATATGTGGAAAACATTCGAAAACGTTTTTAAGAACTTCGTTCGTTGATGTAAGATGAACGTTTACAGAAAAAAAAAATGTGTGTGTTGGTTGGGGTTTCGTTGTGATGTGAGGGCGAGTTCATTAAACGATTTTTATGAGGTTGCAGTTTGCACAGAGTGTGCCGTGGATGATGTTTGGAAAAATTTTGATTTTTTTCTTCTTCTAAATTTGGCTCAATAAACAGGTTTATATTCTACGTTGGGAGGGAGTAAGCATTTGAACGATTTTGTGACAAATTAGACATGTGAGGAAGGCTATTTTTGGGGTAGGTTTAAGTGGGCACATAAAATTGTTTTATAGGCTATAAGACTTGATGTCAAACTTGTAAAATTGAAATGAGTGTTTTTATGTTGAAATGGGAGGAAACAAGATCAGATGAATGAATTATTTTCGCCGGTGTGCTGTGGATGCAATTTTAGAAAGTGGGGTTTTCGACAAGCTCCTTTAGAATGTTTTTTTTTTTGAAGATTGCTAATGCAGATGAGTTAGGGAGTTGAAAAACCATTTTTATGCAACCGGTTTGAAGTGGGACATAAAATCTGGATCAAGTAAGAAACACGAATAACATTAAGTACCACGCACTTGTTATGTTGTTTTTATTGCTTGCAATTAGTTGCTGAAAAAGTTGAGAATGTCGAACAGCAGTTAAATTGTCGGTGTTAAAATTTAGAAAGGGATTTTCGGGGCCCCAGAAACACAAGTTGAACTCAGTATGAGATTGTGATTCTAACTTTACTAAAAGTGCAGTCACGATGCCACAGCTAAACATAAAAACGATTTAAGATGCTGTGCTTCCATCATCGTTTACAAAATAAAACTTTGGCATATCAAGCTTGTCTCGCTTTTGCTGGTCGTCTGAAGAAGCTCATCGAGTGTAATTGCCAAAGTGACAAGAATTAACATAAAACATCATTCCTTTCATTTGAGGATTAATTTTTGTGCATTTATGCTGTTGAATTAAGACTAAATTGTGATTTATACTCTCCTATTTTATATTTGGTGTCAACGTTCAACTTCGATTTAATTGTATGTGTGGTTTTTTGTCTTTTTGTTTTTTACAATAAGAATGAAATTTCTCGTTATTTACGATTACGCCACGGGCACCACATGGATGTAAACAGCTGCAAATAATTGAATTTACTCTTCATAACATTCTATCGATTTTTTAGCTTGACTTGAATGTAGTTTATGAGATTTTATGCCGTCCGGACAACCAAACGTATAAGTAAAATATGAGGGGCTGGCCAACTGAGCGTATTGTTCCTGATGGCAGCAAACGAACACCTTTTGCATGTGATATTTTAAGAGTTCGGTCTCAGAGTTTCTTTCAATTTTAATAGATTATCGAATAAGTAGATCGGTAACTACCGGTAAAGGCAACTTCTCACTGCATGAGTTTGCTACACTTCTGGAGCAATGATCGAGGTTTGAAATTGTTTTAAGATCACGGTGTGCCCTGTGGTGTGTATGCCAGTGACCATTTAAGGATGTGAAAAATAAAATAAAGAAATAGAGAGCCGCAAAAGAGCGACAAGCCGCAAGGCCTGGCGCATTTCTTGCAACCAATCCTTGTCAGGGAATATAGGGGACCTACGATTTTTTTCTGGTTCCAAACGGTTGATGGAAAAGCGCTTTTCATGGTAAAAAGAATTTACTATCGGCGGACTTGCCAATTCTTCTTTTTTTCTGTTGGAATTCGAACCTCGAACCTACAAGCGTAACAGGCAGACACGCTAACCATTACGCCACTGGCATCACATGGATGTGAGCAGCGGAATTTAATAAAAATTTTATTAAATTCAGAGAAATCGCTTATGTCGACTAAAGCTACTCTGTCTTATTGACACAGTTAATTTTTTGACTTGACTAGTATCTGATTTCTGGTGCCACAATAAAGGACGAAATAAGACCTTAAGATTCTTTTTCTTGAAGTTTACTTCTTCCTGGCTTATCGTTAACGTGTGCCTAGCTTTGACAATCGTTGTATGTGTGGTAACTAGACAAAAAATTAAAAAAAATTGGTAATGCAGGGACCGTATTTCATCGACTAGCTTGAGTTGAGGTACACGCATGTAAATGAAGGTTGAGAATTATTGAACTTAAGACCAAGACTTTTTCTATACTACCTTACGTCTCCAAACACTTTTTCTTTGAAGTTTGAGTATTCATACTCAAGTTTTAAACAAATAAGTCTGTTCTACACACTTTTTCTTTTAAAATTTTGTTGAGTCTCTTATACATAAAGGCTTTTATATAAAATGGTGATTTGGTGACTCTCCTAGTCAAAATCTTAACAAAAACAATGATTTTAGCGGCAGGTGGCACGATTTACTGGGGCATTCCTTGCTTCTCGTATGATCAACTAAGTGGCAGATACTTAAAAAGCATTATGGTGCTCGTCACGTAATGGTTAGCTTATTAGCCTTTTATAACAGGTTATTCATTTTGCGGTTTCAAAACTCAAAAGTATGGGGCTGGAATTTAACATCTGTCAAACTAAGTTGTTAAACCAACTTTTTTTTCAGTTGAAAGTCTGATATTTACGAAAATGGGTCGCTCAACTATCGCACAACGCATAAAAATTGTTAAAACCTACTACAAAAATGGTGATTCTGCCACAGCCACATATCGTACTTTAAGAGGATGTTATGATTTACATATAATCATCCAACTACGCAAGCAATTGGAAAAATTGTGAGCAAATTTGAAGAGACTGGATTGGTTACAGATATTGTAAGGTCTGTGCATCATCGTTTCGCTCGTACCACTGAAAATATCGCTGCTGTTAGTGAAATTGTTGACGATGACCCGAATGTGTCGATTCCTCGTCGTTCTCAAGAATTAGGACTGTCTTACGGCACATTAAGGCGTATTTTGCATTTGGATCTACACCTAAATCCAGACATAGTCCAGCTTACACAACAACTGAAGCCAGCTGACCATTCTCAACGTCGTAAATACGTCGAGACGCAAGAGACATTTCCTGGCGGAGTAATTTCTCGTCGCTGCGATATCAGTTGGCCACCAAAATTATGCGATTCGACACCGCTGGACTTTTTTTGTGGGGCTACGCGAAAGACCGTGTTTATGCAGATAAACCTTTAACTCTTGAGCACTTAAAAACCAACATTCGTCAAGTTATGGCTGAAATACCGCCCAATATGTTGTCAAAAAGTGGTCGAAAATTACCTCAAAAAAATCGATGATTGCAACAATTCGAGTGGTGGTCATTTAAATGATGTAGTGCTTCACACATAACGTCAACGTTTAAACTTTATAAAAGAAAAGAAGTTTGGAATCAGCAAAATAAGATGGTTCTTTCCGTCTCCACAAGGTATGGTTAGATGAAATCCACTAGGGCCTGGAACTTTCAACCTCTATTGTGTCATCCTATTATTTTTTTCCAAACATTTTTTCTGTACCAAGATTTCGGATGATAACCGTCTTAAAATTCTGCACTTAAGACTTAAAACAAAGAAGTATTAGAAAAAGATCTTAAATGTGGGAACCCCTGGAAAAATGCAAAAACTCAAAACTTTGCTCGTGCTAGCAGTGTCAAGGCCCACAACATTTTGTAATTTTTGCACTATACCCAATTTCGAATGCTGCGCACATGAAATCGCAGATGAGCCATCTAGTGACTTTTTTTTAAATCAAAGGCTATTTTGACACTGGTAGTTGTCCCACTCGAAATCTTGCCGAAAGTCAGTATCATAACTCTGCGTCGCTTTACACTTGAACAACGTTGGAAAATATTGAAAAAAGTGAGTGCTGTGTAGCCAACCATAACAGTGTTTTTTTCGTAAAAAGGTTTAGGCCGAAATGAATCACCCGCCGCGTATGCTGTACTCAAATTTGAGCAAAAAATTCGTGAGAGTGGCATACTAGTGGGTAACACTCATAGTCTACGTCTACGTAGAGTCCGCACAGGCGAAAATGTGGCTGCTGTAGCCGAGAGTGTGAGACTCAGTCCACGAACATTAACTACCCATCGATCAAAAACCGCTCAACATTTCACGCACTAAATGGAGATGGATTCTGCGCAAAGGTCTCGCAATAATCGCTAACAAAGACCAACGGAATCAGCAGTTAAAGGCGCACGACCATCCTCTTTGCTATCCTATTTTGGGCCTTAGAGCAGCTTGAAGTGGACAACAAATTTGGATGAAAATAATCTTTTTTGAGACGAAGATCATATACAACTCGGCTCGAATATGTTTCCTTTAGACTAATTTCTGTTAGAATCTTAAAGGACCGTTGTTTTTCTTAAAAAAAAAAAAGGAGCACTTAGACCAATTTTCGATCCAATGCACTACCAGAGAAGCAACCATCCCTGTCCATGCAGTCCATGGAATTAAGATGGTATTAATTTCACTTATAACCTCATGGTGCCCATGGCGTAATGGTTAATGTGTCTACCTTTTGCGTGGGAGGTTCGCTGTTCAAATTCCAACAGAAACCAAAAAATGTATTTTCCATCGCCTTTCGCGAGGTATTGGCAAGTCCTCCGATAATAAATGAATTGCCATGAAAAGCGCTTTCTCGATTAGCCGTTCGGAACCGGCAGATAATTGCAGATCCCCTTCATTCTCTCACAAGGCGTGGTTGTGAGAAAAGCGTTGGTCCTCAGGCCTCTACTTGCTCTGTTGCGCTACCCTATATGTGTGTATGTATAACCTCAAGGCAGCGTTCAGATGATTCTGGCAGGCTGACAGAAAAATACAAGTCTGTTCTATCCACTAAAAACTTTACCACTGCATGTGGAATCGATGTAAGCCAATTTCAAACGATTCAAGCACTGAAAGCTGATATGATCCAAGTCATCCGTGAGCTTGGGTTGTAGCTCGAGATGTACCAACGAGATCTTTCAAAATTGGAGTAACAGAATGTAGCGCAGTCTACATACGTACCGTTCCGACTTCCGACTACAAGCTGTAATGTTTCGGGTCTTTTAAAAATGAAAACATTTTTAGAATCTTTCATTGAAAATCCTTTCAGTTTTATTGATGGGTCTGTTTTTTATTGGAAATGCCCATGCGTAACAATTTGTGCAGAATTGCTTCAATTTTGATATTCCAATGAATTTACATTTAGCTCATTAAATTCAAAAAAATTATTTATAGGAAAATATTTCGTGCCGCAGTAACATGAGTACCTATTATTAGCAACACTGAAACTTGTCATCTGATTATGCCAAATTCAGTGGCGTCAGTAAACCAAAACAACAACACACTAACATGAAGTTGCAAACAAGTTTTGTATTCCATTTTTATAATTCACAAATTACTTCAAAGTCGATGTAAGGAATCCGATACACATGGGGGAAAAGGCTGAGGTGAAAGGACCCACCACGTGTAAAAGTATCTTTCTAGCCATATAGAGTCTTCTGAATTGTTATTCCAAGATTCATGCCATGGCTGAAAGAGGCTTAAACGAGCTTATCTCTATCAAACCGACTGTTTTTATATTTAGAAAAATTCAGTGTTTCTAAATAAAAGAGAAATAAGTGGAATAAAGAATCACTTATTGAAAAGTATTAAAGTTGGAGCCCTGCATACGACGAGCTTGTGGTTGTGAAGCCCTGTTTAGGAGAATTGTATCGCACTTTGTTTCTTTGTATTTGGAAGCTATTTTTACAAAAATTGCAAGCAATTCAACTATCAAGGCCATCACAATAACAAAAATAGTTCGTCTCCCTAAAATAACTTCACAAATCCCATTAGACAACTTCATCTTCTTCACTAATCACTGCCACTGCCAACGACAAAGACTGAATGTATCTCGCAAAATTACACACTAAATGCTTAAATGGGCTTAAGCCCACTGAAAAGCATCCACACACACAATTGACTGCACAAAACTAAATTTAAAAGAAAACAAAATGCGCTCGTGTCGCGTGTTAATCCCACTTTAATCGTGTGGTGTGTGTCCCGCCATACCATCCATTGTATACTCCTCACATTTACTATAAATGAATCACACAGACCTCAACATACAATTGCATCAAAGAAATATGATGTTGATGATGAGGATGATGATGATGGTGCGTTTTTACATTTACAGCCAACAGGCTCAGATAAATATTTCATCGTGCTAAGTATGCGAGTGTGATTAACATGGCAACTTTAGCAGATATGTATTCTATGTGCAGTCATCGGTGCCTATGACTCGTGCTCGTGCGGGAGCACGACTCCTAGAAGTCAAGGAGTAAGAGCAATCTATTGAATTGAAAACGAAGGAATCCCCCTTTTAAGTTGCAGAAGCAGATGGTTTTCCACTGCGCTAAATGGGAGATGGATGCATTGCACATCCTATTCTTGTATTCCTAATGCACATGTTGGGCAGATATTTTATGCACCCTTCGTCTGGAAGCGGATGGAAGTTGGGCCACACAGCATATATCTGTCTGCTGCCAGGAGGTTTTGTTTTCTTGTTTTGCGATGCTGTCTGGGGTTTGGTGTTGTTGTTGTTTTTGTAGCTTCACCACATTCTCCCTTTTCTCAAGAAGATTTAACCTCAACTTGAGTCTTATCCTACGAAAAGTGAAAAAAAGTGCAATTCTATTTCATGAGTGATGACTTCTTTTGTTTGACATCAGATGGGCAGTGTCTGGAACTAACTTTCGGTTTGAACACGGCTCAAAAATGGAGGGCTACAACTTTTGTAAGTACTGAAGATGGTTGGTTAGAGAAGATTTCATTTGCAAACACTTTGACCTGAAGATCTTTTATTACCCTGTAAACTGAGTATTGAAATAAAAAGCGACTTAAACAACAGTGGAGACCGTGCAAAACACCTAAAGATGTTCCTCCACTTTATGTTTGTCAAATATTAGAAGGGTTTCCCCCCCTTTTCGGCTAGACGACCCTCTACAAACCTGTTTTTCAAAAGCTATTGTCGCAATCAAATGGTTGCCACAAATTGAAAAAAAATCTAAAACCCAACGCAATACAACCAAAACAATTCTTGAAGACCAAATAGCCCCTAAATTTACTTTCCTTCCCCTAATTTGTGCTTAAAAATGAAAGTTCACTATTAATATCCACAACCACGATCATTGATCGGGTGTGCCTGTTCTGATATCACATTCTACTCTGAAAATACCTCTGTGTGATCTCAAGTGGCATACATTTTGACTTTGCTTTATGTTTTCTTTTTTTTTTTTTATTGAAAAAGTGTTAAAAAGTATTTTTGGAAAAAACTTTTAGTGATGTTTTTTGAGCAACTAAACACCAAAGTGGTGCACAAGTGATTGATGAAGCAGTTCAGTGTTTTTTTTTCTCTTCAATCACACGAACAAATCCACTTAAAATAACAAAAAACTAAAATTAAGTCTACTTACGTTTTTGACCTTCGTGTTTCTGTGTTAAGTTTTTCGTCATTTTTGAACCAAACTGGATTTTCAAATTTACACTTGAGTTGAACTCTTGAGTTGGTGGGAACTTTTTCTTCTTGAGTTTTTGATTTGCCATCTGAAAACGAGAAAAAAAATAAATTAAATTTAATTTTTATTGATCTTGTCGTATTTATCTCAAAATTGAGAAGTTGAAATTATTAGAAATTGATTAAAAAAAGTAGGTTCGTAAGATAAATTCGTTTTTTATGAACTCGTCAGAAGAAGATTTGCGAAGTGATGTTAGAAACGATCACATTTCAGTGCGAGGTGCGAATAAGTAAGACCCACTACCGATTACCCTGCTTTTAACGATAAAGCCTGCTGAAGTTTCATTATTTACCGACTTTCGCACAGCAATATCAAGCTTTACAAAATGGCTGAAGATTAACTAAGGGAAATGAGAATTTGTTTCCGTATAAAATAAATTGCAGTAAGAGGAAATGCTCATCAAGTAGGTCATGCTTTCCCCGAGCATAATTCATCTATCGTGTTGGTGGGGAGAAGGGCGAGGGAAGAGGCTTATGTAATTGAGTTGAACTAATAAATTAAGTCTAAGAATTCAGCTTTAAGGTGCATCACCTAAATAGTTTCCGGCAGAGTCTTGAGTCTCTCATGCCCGGAAGTCCAGATAGAAAATGAACAGTAAACTGCGAATTGACCAAATCCTTTCCCCGTTACAAACCAAAAACGATTTTTCACGCCCGAATGCTTTCCCAGAATTGGTGTCAAGGTGTTATGCGTACTGAACCAGTTTTTCGACCTGGCCCGATACGTTTTGGTTAGCATATCTGACTGTTACGTTGTAGTTATCCGAAAGTACTCACATTTCCATGAAAAGCTCTTTCTCACTTAACCCTTCAGAATCGGGAAAAATTAGTTAGTCCCCTCGCATTCCTTTAAAGGTATGGCTGTGAGCAATGCGCTAGGCCCGTGGGGCTCCCAGAGTTGTGTTGTACTACTTAATTCTTAATTTATTTAGTTTATTTAGAGGTTATGAAATAGGCCAGTTAGTTACTGCGCAGCGCAGGTATGTCCGTATACAGAATGAACTCCATTACTCAAGGTTCATGTGCACCTTCATTGTACGATACTCTTCGGATCAAAATTAAAAACAAACAAATAAAAGAAGCCAGTGATACCAATTCTCGTTCAAAACTGGACAAACTGTCATCTGTCATTAATGATTTTGTGACTCTAAAAATATAAAAGGTCGTCGTATGCCACGATCCTACCTTATCCAGTACAAGCATCGAGTTATAAAAGTCGGTCAGAATGGCTTTGGAATCAAATCACACTGATTCAAACAGTACTGAAATTAAGGCTTACCCTGTAAAGGGATACTCTCCTATAGCAAAATATTGCCTTAGTTACGAACGATCCCTTTCGACCGTAGTATCCTAAAATCCTCTGAAACCCCTGAGTAAAAGCTCCAAAACAGCATTTTTGCAGTTGCGCGGCAGCGAACAACTCAGCTGTCGAATTATGTTAACATAGCGATATATGATGATACCCACACTGACACGATAAGAACAAGTTGCAGTTGTAGCGGCAACAAAAATCCTTTCCACAGTGTTTCTGCCTTGCCATAACTGCAGAATCACTTTAATTTGGGAGATCCTTAAAGCTTCTTTTTAGTTTGTGGTTCATTTGACGCTAACCGATAGCTGTTTTTGCATTTACAGTTGCTTTTGCACTTTTCGATACTTCTTTCCACTTATACGAAGATAGTTTTCCATCAAATTTTCCCAGACTTTTTCTTTGATAGAGTAATATCCTTACTATAATCTATTTATTCCTATACAAAAAGAGGAAAAGTCCTTTTAACTAACAGCAATTATTTTAAACAAACTCTCAACTTGTCCAAGGCCATCAGGCGCTGTAAAGTCAATAAAAAACGTGTGAAGTGCATGCACCCGCGAGCTCAACGTTGTCTTAATTTTGCGGGCTGTAAGCTAGATGATCATTGCCCTGGTACCTTACCATAAGCTTGAAATAGTTAGGGACGATATCCCGAGTTGACGCTTAGAGCCTGTACATAGGTTCTACTCGGACCAAACCCCAGGGGCACTTTCTCTGGATGATCAAAAAGAGCAACTTGAGTTTTTTGCTAACAACATAGATTCGCAGGACTTGAAGAAACAACAAGTTTCACTTAGAAGTGCTATCCTATGCCTAATCCGATTTTTTTTTTTATTAATCATGAATTTAAGCTCACATCAGGTCCATCACATGCGTCTATAAAGTCAACGAAAAAAGTAGTGCCAGCCAACCAAGGCCTCCTGACACAACACCGGTACTTCGTCTCCAAATCTCTAGTTATGGGAAGTTGCAATGGATTTTGAAGGTGGTTCCAACAGCATCTCCTTAAGCGGGGATGAGTTTCTGGCTTCATCTAAAGGTCCAGAGCTTGAGCATATACTGGCGTAGTGAGTTTGGTCTGCCTGAATTGAGCCTTGAATAAGGGAGCAACCATTTTCAAAATAGCCGCTCAGAGAAGGAGAAATGCGCAGGAGATTCGTTCGCCGAAGTTCATAAATGATGCTCAAGGACTGCTACTTGTGGATGACGACAAAATTCTTCACAGGTGGCGACAGTATTGTGATGATCTTTTGAATGAACAGTTTCCTCGGCGCAACTTTCCAACAGCTACACCTAACTTTACGGAAGTATCCGACGTCACAGTCGAAGAAGTTAGGGAGGCAGTTAAGAACTCCAAAAAAGGCAAAGCGATTGGGCCAGACGAGGTACCATATGAGTTTTGGAAAAATATGGGAGACATCGGGTTGAGATGGCTCACGATTCTCATCTCCAAACTTATAAGAGGTGACAGTTTGCCTAATCAATGGAGGGAAAGTTTTCTTCTTCCAATGTACAAGGGAAAGGGAGATACCAGAAGCTGTGACAACCATCGTTCGATCAAGTTGATGTCCCACACTATGAAGATCGTTGAGCGGGTTTTGGATAGCCGACTGCGGAAAATAATAAGGCTGTCTGATGACCAATGCGGGTTTGTCGCGGGTAAGTCAACTACAGACGCAATCCAAAGTATAAGGATCATTATGGAAAAACACCGAGATGCCTTAGAGGATTTGCATATTGTGTTGGTTGACTTCGAAAAAGCATTCGATCGGCCACGAGATCTGATATGGGTGGCCCTCAGACACCGAGGAGTTCCTGAAGCCTATGTGCGAATAATTATGGACATGTACGAGGGAGCAGTCACAAAAGTGAGATGCCCAGCTGGAGTCACCGAAGAATTCCAAATAACAGTAGGTGTACATCAGGGAAGTGTCTTGAGTCCACTGCTCTTTATTGGTGTTCTGGATTATTTGCTCGAAGGAAAAGTAACGGACAATAAAGTACAACAATTATTCTTTGCTGACGATGGAGCCATCATAAGCGAGGATCCTACATCCCTGCAACGAGCACTTGACGTTTGGATTGATGTTCTGCATGGAAATGGGTACCGTATTAGCGCTAAAAAGACTGAATACCTGTGCTGCCCTTTTTCTGATCCAGACAAGTCTATTCCAGACATTTATTTGAATGGAAATGTGCTTCCCAAGTGTGAAAAGTTTAAATATCTGGGATCTATGATCAATAGTGAAGCAACTTGTGATGACGACATCAATCATCGAGTAAGCGTGGGGTGGATGAAGTGGCGAGAAAACTCCGCTGTCTTCTGTGATCGAAAAATGCCCCCTAAGCTGAAGGGAAGACTCTACACAGAAGTTGTCCGTCCAGCTCTGACATACGGTTCACAATGTTGGACAATGTACAAAAAGTATGAGAGCAAATTGACGGCAGCCGAAATGAAGATGCTTCGGATGACAGCAGGAGTAACAAAGCTTGATCGAATTAGAAGTACTAAGATCCGTGGAAGCCTTCATGTCAAAAGTACCATCTTGGACAAAATTCAGCACGACCGGCTCAGTTGGTATTGTCATGTTCAAAGGAGAGATCCGCAGAACCCCGTCCAAAAGGCAATATCGTACAACGTTTCAACAAATTCGCGACGAAAAAGAAAAGGCAGGCCAAAACACTCCTGGTACAAGCAAATGCAAAAACAGCAGTATTTGGTTGGCCTCAGACATGGAACAATCCAAAACCGGGAGGCTTGCCGACGCTTTCTGAGGTCAACGCGGCGTACCCCACAGGCGGATCACTAGTGTGAAGCAGAAAAGTGGGAGAGTTGTGATCGCTTCAAGATCACTACTCGTAACGCCGGAAATGGAAAGAAGAAGAGTTTGGTCTGCCAAGTTATAGCAAAAATACTACAAATAGTACCAAATAATCCCAAACACTCCATCAAGGCTCTTTCCAGATTGGCAATATAGAATGAAAATATTGTTTTGATTAAGAATACTTGAATTTGAATAATCTCCTGGCTTAATCTTCAGGTCCAGAGTTCAAAGAATTGAAGCTCACAATGGTGAGAGGAGCTCGATCTGCCTGGTTTTAATTAAAATACTGCAAATAGTCCAAAATAGTTTCTAACACCCAACCCAAGGCTTGGGCATCCCTTCTTCTCAGGCTTTCAGGAATCAAGAAGTTTTGAATTTGAGACTGCTGAACTGCGACTGAAGACTGTATACTGCACTATGTTCTCTATAATATAAATATAGGTAATAGATGAAACTACATGATCTCATTTATGCTTTTTTACTCATTAATTGCATTGATTGTACTGACTAGTCTCTATGCCAATAAGGGCTATGATCATGAAGAGCTAGTCTCCTACCTTGCAGTCAATCTTTTTTTCTTAACTGTCTGCGTAATACGTTGAACAAGTCACTTCTGCCTCAAGCTCATACGTACTGTAAATCTTAAGCATCTGTATTCTGTATCAACCTCGGCATACGTTCTGTGAAAGAAAATCAGTGTAAACTTTGACACGATAACGTTACGTCCCTATCGATCCATAGATCAAAATCTATTTTTCCAAATTTGAGTTCGGTGTGTTGAGTGAAATCGAATAGAGCTTCTTACAATTGTGGCGGGAGACCCTTCCTATACCAAGGCCCCTTATTAATTTCAACTTATAGCATATCCAAAATTTTTCTTCTTAGTATTCCTCTCTCAATCTCCCGCTCTTTCACTTATGATGATGACTTAATGAAAACCCCCAAACTAAATTAATTTGGCGCCAAGCGCACCTTTTTCGACAAAATTCCTTTACGTTTCAAATCATGAACTATCCCACCCCGCCCATAGTTTAAATCCGTCGTACAAAGTCATCGAACTTGTCCCCCGCACTGGAAATGAGTGTTTTTAATATTCCAGCAGCTTGTTTATGGCCGATTGTTGTTTGTCGCTGGATTGTCTATCCATACCTTTGATTGGTAAATGATTTGCAAATTTTCTATTACACCTAGGCGTGGATCACTCATTTGTATACAAAAACGTATAGGAACGCCTTTTGCAAAAGACCATCTTCACCTGCACATGGCTTCGCATTTATTGATATGGCCATACCAAAGCAACAGTAATGTCTATATGAAAGAAGCAAAAAAAAAAAAGAAACTAAACAAAACAAATTTATTGACCAAGCAATCATCTACCATTCTTACGACCATCAATCCATCCATCCATCTATCTATTCTTGCTGTTTTGCAATTTAAGAGCCTATAAGCATATTGCTGTTGTCATGAGTATGATCACCTACAACAACACACAGCATAATCGTTCGAATTTTATTCGAAGAAAACACAGTCCACAGCCAACAATTATTTATTCCGCAGAGGATGTCCAGTCCAATCCAAATCGAACGTTAAGAATTATTTTTTTCAAAAAAAAAAAAAGACACACACAACAACTTCTTCCATTAATTTGCATTCGACTTTTTGTAACTCTTTGGCTGGTACTTAAATTAATTGAGAAATGAGAAACAAAAAAAAAAAAAAGGAAAAGAACAACAACAAAATGGTCGATCATAATTAAGTGCATTATGTTCCTTCTTATACAACCTACAATACTCATACTACCCGTACCAGTGCAGTTTGGTACTTTCTTATACTTGAGCACAGTTGAGAGGCATTGAAGAACGTTTCTAAGCGGGGCTTATGCAGCCAAGTCAATATAAGTGCGGTGTGCCACTAGATACATAAGTAATCGAAATTCAAGACACAATGGCAGTTCAACTTTCCTTCCTGTTCCCAATTGAATTTTTATAAATTGACAAAGAACCATCATCGCAATGTGAAGGGTTTATGGGGGATAGAGGAGCAAAGAGATAAGTTTTCATAATTTTACTTCTTCTGTTTTTTGAGTTTTTAATTTCATGTTCATATGCACGAGAGAAGGTTTTCTTTCTTCCGTGCATTTCCGGTGTGTTGAAAAGTTGAAAAGAAAACGAAATCGACCTTAAGGAAAACCGTAAGGGCTGTAAGTTGTCCAATCCCTGATGATGGTTTTGTGACCGTTCTTTTATTATTATTCACTTCCCTTTTGGGAAATTACAATATTAATTACTTATGCCTGTTTTGAGGAGTGTATTTTTTGTTTCGCTTGAGATTTACTCACAAAAACGTGATTATGGTAAAGAAGTCTGTTAAGCGCGGCGGCGGCGGCGGTGGTCAGATTGGCCAGTGGGCCTTTGAATTTTAAGTAAGGTTGATGTCGATGTGTTAAGTGAATGTCTGACTTGCTGAAAAATGCACGTAAAGTATGAAGAAATACTTCGAACCATAAAAAATGTACTGGGTGATTTTAATATCAATATTTTATATAATAGTAAAATAATTTCAAACTATTTGGCTGTATTAGCATCTTATAGCTTCGATAGTTTGGTAAATGAACCTACTAGACCTGTCTCTAGCACATGCTTAGACCATATCTACGTTCGTCTTAGGAATAGTTCAAACGAAAACTGTGAGGAATGTGTTTTGGATTTGCAAATAACAGATCACTGTATGACTGGACTATTGTTTGCCATCCCTGCTATGAAGAATACTCATAGCACAATATCTTCAATTCAAAGAACGAAGATTGATTATAGGCAGCTTAAACATATTCTCTCTTATGAATTTTGGGAAGATGCGTATAACAGCACCGATGCCTGTTCTGCTTTTCAAAGTTTCACGGTACACTTATGAAGCAAATTATAGCAACGACTACAAGTTGCTATTAATTTTAAAAGTTCTAATAAAAGGCTCAAGCCTTGGATTTCCAAGTCCTTACTAAAAAAGTCAATACGAAAAATAAGTTAAGAATTAAATGTGTAAGAATCCTTTAAATCCGTCCTTAAAAACTAAGTATAATAAATTGTGCAAGGAACTTAAGAAAGATATCTTAATTTGTCGAGATAACTATTACCGTTCAAAATTCACATCTGATAGGGGTAATTCAAAGGACGAATGGAAAACAGCCAATAGTATTCTTAACAAATCATCTGTAACCAACCAGTATTCGTGTAAATAACTATACGTTGTTTCAGATAAACTGGTCATTAGTAATAAGTAGTGTCCGACCGAAGGTCGATTTCTAGCCGAAGTCGAAGCATACATCAACATCAACCTTCAGCCGAAGCCGAATCCTTTCAGATTGACTAAAAATGAAAACAAATATTGCTTTTTTGGACTTTTTTCTAGAACAGGCTCGTTTGTCAAAGCCCTGGGGTGTCGCCACAAAGTGTTATTTGAAAAACCTAAACTCGCCTTGAATGCCAAAATGAGTGTTCCTGACCCGAGGGGTTGACCTGGGCTTACCTCAATTCGCCCTATGTTTTTGCTGGGGCTAGTTGAGGGCTGTCAAATGGCACGTATTTTTATTCAAATGACAGGGATCTGTGTCGATTTTGAGGTTTAGTGTTTTTTGAGGACTTGAAGACCCAGGTTTTTTTGACAACTCATAGGGCTGTCAAGGAAACCTGTGTCAACTTTGGGTAAAGTTGAACGAACGAACCAAATGTATGCATGCGGTAACCAAATTAACGGGGAAAATCAAATTGACTTTTCAAAACTAAAAACAAATTAAACTAGTAATAATATTAATATTTTCTTGAAGTTAAGGAAAAGAACAACAAATAAGCCAACACTGTTGTACGCTCTACGAAAAACGAATTTGATTTTTTTTTCAGCGCCTACCACGACGCACGTCAACCAATAACTAAACCTTCGGCTTCAGCCAAAACTTCGGCCTATTTTGGTCGAAGCCGAAGGCTTAGCCGATTGTAGTTTTTTTTAGCCGAATGTGGCCGAAGCCGAAGGTTCGATCGGAGACTAGTAATGAGTTTAATAATTATTTTACTAACATTGCTACCAATCTTCAATCATGTCCTATGCCATCTCTGTGTCCCAGCTGTTTGACAACAATGTCTTTTAATGAGCCGATAGTCTGTAACAGTTTTGTGTTTAAACCTTTTTCTGTGTTTGAAGTCTTGAAAACTATAGACTCTCTTAGAAATACACAGTCATGTGGAATGGATGGTACTTTTAGCAAATGTCTAAAAGAAGTAGCTTGCTTTTTGGTTGACATACTGTCATACACTTTTAAACGTTGCGTCTTCGAAGGAGTATTTCCTGAAGTCTTAACATGCGCGGATGTTGTTCCTTTGTTTAAAAAAGGTTCTACTACAGAAATCTACAATTACAGACCAATCTCCCTTCTTCCTGTAATAAACAAGATTTTCGAGAAGCTTGTTGAAAATAGAATATTGGGATATCTAACGAGAAATGAATTTTTTCATCCCCCTCAATTTGGTTTCCAAAGTGGTAAATCAACCGAGGTTTTGTGGTAAAGTAATCTTGATAGTAAAAAGGGTACTGCTCGATTGTTCATTGACATTACTAAAGCATTTGATAATGTTAGTCATGTCATCCTTCTGAAAAAACTTGAAAAGGCTGGGTTCCGCGGTTTTGTGCTGGAATGGTTTAGATCCTTTTTGTCAAACAGGTCTCAAAAAGTAGAATTGAATGAAATCAGGAGTGATAAAATTATACTAAACTTAGGGGTACCACAAGGCTCTGTGCTTGGCCAAATTCTGTTTCTCATTTATATCAATTCCTTGTTTGAACTTAATTTCAAAGGTACAACTACTGCTTTCGCTGATGACGATGTTAGTTAGTCATCTTGACTCGATCGCTAGCATAAATTGGGACCTTAATCTTTTGCGGATCTGGCTCTTAGTTCATAACTTAGTTATGAGCCCAAAGAATAAAGTAATGTATTTTAGTTTGTCCCCTGGACTGGACCTGGATGTCAATATTTATTTCCATAATCCTGAATGCCAAAGGTTCAAAATGTGTACATGCTTTCCTCATCAGTTACATCATCTAACACATATGATTGTGATGAAATCTGTGATGATAAATGTTTCTTAATCGAGAAAGTTACAGAATTTAAGTACATACCTAAGTCATACTATAGATTCAAGAATGAATTTTGGCTCTCATATAGAAACTTGGAGAAAATATTTACGTTGCACACTGAGACATTCTTATTTCCTAAGTAATGTTTGTTCTTCTACGTTACTTCAAGCTATTTATTACGGGATCTTATTACAAATTACAATATGGCATTACTTGCTGGGGAGGCACGTATAAGAACAAAATGCAACCGTTTTTAATTCTACAGAAAAATATTATACGGAAAATATGTGGCAAACGTGGCAGACATCCTACTTATTCATTATAAATGAATAAATAGGGTGGCGCAACAGAGCGAGGAGCCCCTGGGCCTAGCGCATTTCTGCATTTCTCACAACCATGCCTTGTGAGGGAATGGAGGGGACCTACAATTTTCTGCCGGTTCCGAACGGCTAATTGAGAAAGCGCTTTTCATGGCAGTGAATTTACTAACGGATGACTTGCCAATTCCTAGCGAAAGGCGATACCCGTGGAAAAAACATTTTTGCCTCTGTTGGGATTCGAATTTGAACCTCTGGATTAACAGGCGGACATGCTATCCATCACACCACGGGTACCTTGTTTGACGTGACGGGTTATTCATTGTTTCGTGATTTAAAAATTCTTCCTATTCGCCATTTGTATTGTTTTAAAGTGCTCAAAAACTTTTTTATGAAGTCTGGAAATCGCAACTTTCGCTTGATTTCAAATTATAATTTGCGTGGAAACTTTTCTTACTCTGTATCTATTCCGATCTTCCATACTTCTACTTATCATAACTTTTATAAAGTTTCTTCACATCGTCTATTTAATAAACTTCCTTTATCCTTGAAGATGATCACTATACCTCGAATGTTTCTTAAGATGGTTATAAAGATTGGCTTTTCAATTTCGTCTATATTGAACGGCTGCTTTCTGGCTCTATGGCTTAAAAATTGTTTACTTTATTTAAAATTTATCTTTCGCTTTAAAATGTTTTCAAAATGTTAAAATTAATTTTTACGAATTTCTTAATTATATGTCCTGGGTCACCCCACCCAATTTAAAATATTTACAGTCAATCACAAAAGTAAGTAAGCAGCCTTAAATTTAAATATTTTTGCCTTCAAACAATAGTTTTTTTTTTGTAATTCACTTATGTATTTCGAACCAAAAAATTACATTTGAAATGAACAAACTACTCGGACTAAGGAAATATTCCGTTCAAACTAAAAAAAGTAACAAATTCATATCACAAAAGTAAGTAAGCAGCTATTTGTAGCTGTACTTTGTTGAGTACCACTTCGATTTATAGCTGCCTTCATAAGTAAAAGCATTGAGTTTACCAAATTTTTAGTTATATTCTGACCAATTTAGACCATTCCTCATATAGAATCCTTTTAAAATCGTCTTTCGTCGTAATCGCATGTTTTCCGGAATGCGATATTAGTAAAATTATGAGCAAAAGTCCATCTACCATACACAAAATAATAACCAAACATAATACCACTAGAAGTTTAAAAAGTAAGCCTCGATCTGGGCGGCCCAGGAAATTTACTCAACGGGAATGCCGTATTATTAAACGAAAAGTGAAAAGAACCCTGAAAATAAGTGCGCTAAAGATAACAACTGAAATATCCAATTTAACAGGTTAGCCATACAACCCCCTAACGATTCTTCGAGCGCTCCACCAGCCCCGTTACCACGGTTGGAGTATTAGAAAGAAAACTTTCATAAGCAAATTAAATCGCCAAAAGCGTCTTCTATTTGCAAAAACTTATGAATTCAAATGAACAGATTTTTGGGATAATGTAATTTTTTCTGATGAACGTAAGTTCAATATCTATGAGTTTGACGGACGTGAAAAAATATTTAAATTTAAGGCTGCTAACTTACTTTTGTGATTGATTGTATATTAGAATTATTAATAATAATATAATTTTTTTTATTATTATCTCATAATACGAAAATCGAATTTCATTTAAATTTCTAGTTTTAGGTATACAAAAATGTTGTCTAAGACATTTGCTACATTAATGAAATTTATTTATAAAAAATTTATCTATCTAAAAAAAAATATTGGTGTCCCACAAGAGAGTATGTTTGGGTCAGTCTTGTTTGTAAAAACGAGTTTACGTTGTTGGGCGCCAGTTTTGAAAAGGACAACAAATAATTACTTAACTGAATCCTAAGTAAGATCTTACACTTTACGATGGTAAAAATAACTTCAACATAACATAAGAAGAAGACAGCAATTTTAGAGATCCGAGCGCCCCAAACTCTAGAGATCTGAAGCAGTTTTGCTTCTTTTTCTTGTATACTGCTAGTATTAACAACTTCACTCAACTTTATCTGGGGAATTCCCTTTTTGTAGACAAGAAATTGCTAAAATTTTATCAGCCTAGTATTGGAAGGAATGTCATATGTAACAGGAACTCATTTTAAGTTCCACTGCAAGTATTAACACTCTCCAATCTCTACCAGGCTATCAGTTAATGCTTAACGTTGTCTAGATCTATGCACCAGCAAAAACAACCTTATCGCAGTGTTTTGCAATAAGAAAAAAGAAAAAATACTAAAGGTTATCACCACCACAGCCTTTTATACAACTCATCCCCAACAATGACCACAAAAAAATAACTCATTCCTATCCAAACTGCACATCATCGTTTAAATGATAATTGTTAGTAATTCATGATTCGCGCTGTTTGATTTAGTTCGTCAAACAGTGCGGTTGTGCTCACGGAAGTATAATGGATTTGGCCCTGACGGTTTCGCTTTCTATTATAATTGCAAATGTGCTGGTTAGTTTGGCAGCCCCCGCACTCGATGGTGAAAGTTTTCATGTCGGTAAGGAAGAGGAACTTAAAAAATTTCGCGAGTCATACGCCGTGCGTATGAGATCGTTCATGAACACATCGGTGGACCCTTGCGATGATTTTTACGAATACGCGTGTGGCAACTATCCCAATGTCATAGAAGATACCGAAGTGACATTCAAGCGGAATAATCTGTATGATCTGTCTCACGAATCTGACGGACTTATTGACAAGATTCTACAGAAGGAGCGACAAGTCAATGATGAATACTACAAAGAGCTGCAGAAGGTAAAGTTCTTTGTAGAGACCTGTAATGATGCCAAGCTTTTTCCATTACAACCAAGTGAAGAGTATTTGGAAGCTATCAAAGTAATTGGTGGATTTCCAGCAGTTGATGGGACCTGGAATGCTTCGTCCTTCGATTGGTTCAATATGACTGCCCATCTTGTTCGCTATGGGGTCGTTGGTTTGATCAAGGAGGAAATCTTCATGAAGTATCCTTTCCCTCCGTACTACGAGATACCAAAGTTCGGCTTTGATTTCGATGTTCACTCGGACAACATCGGAACTAACTCATCCAAAGGATATTTCCACAATGCCCAGATTATGAGAGGTCTACTTGAAATCTACGGGGTAAGTAGCGTCAAGGCTGACAAAGTGATTGAAGAAGTGATAGAGTTTTGGAGAGAAGCTCTGCTGTTCCAAGAGCTGGCACACGATAGACGAGGTTGCCGGGTGCGTTTGGTCTTAGAGGATATAGAAGACTATGAGTTCCCACAGTGGAACTCGCTGTTTGAGATCGCATGGAACTCTGAACAGTTCGTTTTTACGGACTACAGTGAATGTCCGTGTGATTGGTACTTTAAGAATCTTGATGAAATTGCTACGAAGAAGCCAGAGGCTATTGCCAATTATTTGGCCTTGAAATTTCTCTACACCATGCATCCTCAGCTCAAGTCAACAAAATACCAACACCAACACTGTGTGACTCAAGCCAAAAAAACAATGCCATTGGTACTAACTCATTTCTTCATGAAGGAACACTTCAGCCAGGGAACAAAGAAAGAAATTGAAGAAATGATTGCCGAACTCAAAAAGGCTTTCACCAGTTTAGTAAAAAACTCAGACTGGTTGGATGATGAAACGCGACTTGGAGCAACGACTACTATTCAGAATCTCGAGACAATTGTGGGCGAGATAGCAGATCCCTTGATTGATACCTACATAAAGCAAATGCAAAGACTAAACTTCACAAGTAACCATGCCCAAAACAATCTCGAGTTGGCAACATTTCATGTGGAACAACATCATTACGCATTTTTACAACCGAAATTGAGTAACACCACAGTACCGTTCGAGGTGCTCGATGCAATTCAGGTTAACGCTTTTTATGATCTGTCAAAGCACCGAATAGCTGCATTAGCCGGTGTCCTAATACCTCCACTGTACCACCGAAATCTACCTGAAGCTGTAAAGTACGGAAGCCTTGGCTATATCATTGGGCATGAGATCGTCCATAGTCTCGACTTCAGAGGACGAGAATTCGAAATTCACTTCAACATTCCACATGTGTGGTCAGAGAAATCAGCCTTGGATATGAAAAATCGTTCTTCGTGTTTTGTGCAGCATCATAGAGAATATGTCGTCCCGGTGATTGATGTCAAGTTGAACGGAACAAAAACTTTGAAGGAAGCGGTCGCTGATAGTGGCGGTTTGAGGGAAGCCTATGCAGCTTACAGAACAGTATTTGAAAATGCAATAGAAAGTAAGGGTGATGATTTTGCTAAAATGGAATTACTTCCGGGATTGAATCTCACGACAGATCAGACATTTTTTCTCAGTTTTGCTCAGGTCTATTGTGCCAAGTATGAGCCGAAGGATTACTGGAGGGAAATATCGGAGAATCATCCCATGGACCGGTATCGAGTAATTGGATCATTGCAGAATATGCAAGAGTTCTCTTCGGTCTATAAGTGTTCAGAGGGAAGTCGAATGAATCCAATGCAAAAGTGTCGATTGTGGTAACAGTTTTTGTTAATAAATAAAAAGAAATTTTTTTAATTTGTTTGTTTTTTATTAATAAGTTCTACAAAACTTGAACCAAGAAAAAGCTCACTTTTAAGTTCATTAAGGAGACGATTCTTTTTTCAATCATCACTTTGTTAAGTTACTATTCTAAGAATGGCAAATCCTGGGGCTAAGAGCGAATATCGGTTCTAGGTTATAGGATCGTAGATGGGTGCCTTATCACAATCAGTATGCATTGTGCTTTTGATTGATTTGAGTTCAGTGATTTATATTGAGTCAACCATTTTCCAATGTTGCTTGTGCTTCTGATCACTTTATTTTATTCTACTATGAGCAAACTTAAAAATTGTAGTGGTTGAAAAAAAGTAAGTAGTTTAGGGTCAACTCTAACCGTTTATCCGGAAAAAGTAAAAAGACAAAGGAAATTGTCATAAGATTTCAAAGTAAGACCATGGCCCTTAGCAAAAGTTTCTTTAGAGCACCAAACAAAAAAAAGTTCCTGAAGCAGATAGTTGTTTTGAGGCATATAAAAAAATAAATAGGGTGGCGCTACAGAGCAAGGAGCCCCAGGGCCTATCGCATTTCTCACAACCATGCCTTGTGGGGGAATGGAGGTGACCTACAAATTTCTGCCGGTCCCGAACGGCTAATCGAGACAGCGCTTTTCATGGCAATGAATACTAACGGAGGACTTGCCAATTCCTCGCGAAAGGCGATACCCGTGCAAAAAACATTTTTGCCTCTGTTGGGATTCGAACTCGAACCTCTGGATTAACAGGCGGACGTGCTATCCATCACACCACGGGTCCCACCCGTCTTGAGGCATATTTTTTGATATATCAGTTTCAGTATTTGAGAATTGGTTCTTTCGTTGAAGTTTACCCAGGTTGACCCCTACGATTTGTCAAGTCCTCAAAAAACGCAACGCCACAAAATCACCACACATCCCTGTCATTTCAATAAAAATAAATGTTGTTTAACTGCCCTGTTCATTGCCTTAACTTGCCCCAGCGAACCTAGGGCGACCCCAGGGCTTATTTTTCAAACAGTTTTAAAGATGGCATCGGAGAAATGACGGCCCCCTTTGTCAAAGCACTGAACAAGCTGATGTTTGAAGTTCCGTTTAACTTTTTCAAGCATCTCGGTGGGTATTTCGGCGATGGCATGCCATTATTGTCCTTCAGATGAGCCAGGGTCCGTGGGTGATCAGTATACACGAGGGATTTGAGGTAACCCCATAAAATGAGCTTCATCGCTGAAGAACACGAGCGCGTCGTAAGGCAGGTTGCGAATGAGCGTTCAACATGCTTGTTGACGAGCAACAAAATCCCGTTCAGACAGCTCTTGCACCACAACCATTTTGTATAGGGATAAAGTTTAAGTTTAGAACGCAGAATTCGTCTATGAAATTGGCCGACATCCCCAAAGCAGCAGCATATTTGCGCGCTGAACTTCTGGGAGAACGCAAAAATGTGACTCTCGTTGCCTCAACATTTTCGAGGGTTCTTGTAGTCCTCTGACGTACTCTTGAGGATGGTGCAACACTGAAACTCACCCTAAATGTGTTCACCCAATTAATAATAATCGATTGACGACCGGGAACACGACGTCCATGCGGAATATTGAAGTGAGCGAGGAAGAGACGTTGAGTAAGTTGCCACGAAGGAGCGGCCGGCCATTCGAAAAGAACGTTTCGACGGCAAACGCGAGTTGTTCATCCATCCACTGCATGATTGTTACTGATGGGGTTACCTCACAAATGGAACTTTTGCTAATCTTCTTTCTAAAGATACCAACCCCACCTTTCTACGAGCGAAACTCTTCTCTTTTGGGGGCAAAGTCAAATCGGCAAAGTTAACTGCCCTACCCTGTACATGTACATGAAAGAGTAACTAATTTTTAAGGTTAAGAAGTGCGATTTCGTTCACACGTGAGATTAGCAATTCTATTTTATTGTTTATTTTCAGGGGTCAGATTCATAACCTATAGTCAGTCGTCTATCATCAAAATTTTAGCTAAAAAAAAATCCTTAAAAAGTTTGCAAAATTTGTACGAATAGCAAAGTAGTCTTCCATCAACTCATGAAAGCGGAATTACATGATGCAATATTTTGACGATGCAATTGACGGTGGATGATTGAACGATTATCGTCTAAAAAGTTACGAAACTTCGGCCCACTGCAAACAGCCAGCAACGGTTGGTTTCGACAAAAGTAAAAATATAATTCTCTGTTTTCCATCAACCGACTAAGGGATGTGTCTTGTGTGGCAATCGAGGATGTATAGCTTCAATAACTTGCGTTGCGTATTTATCGACTATTTATTTATTATGAAACTTGAGGCAGCTGCTGTCATCGTTTGTTAGACAAAGTGGTGCTACCAACCTCGAAATGTTGAGCCCCAAAAGCACCACTTATAAGCTCTTAAACCAAAGAACATTGTCCTCATGATTAGCGTTATGTGTGAGATTCGAAGTTTGGATTCCAAAGACATCAAAAGGAAATGTCTTTCCACGAATATTGTAATTTCATGCTATGAAAAGAGTTTTCTCAACTAGCCGTTCGGAATCGGCAAAAATTGTTGATTCCATCTATTTTCGCACAATGTATGGTTGAGAGAAATGGGCAAGGTCCGGCGACTTGATGTGCTACCCAGTTTCCTTATAATTCAACATACAGTGAACAATTGCTGGAGTCATTAATTCTTGGAAGTGTTTTTGTCAGAGGTATAAACAAATTCAATGTTTTACTTTGCTTCCGTTGAGGCGAATGGTATTTGGTATTTTGGGTGGCAGTGTTGCAGTGGTAAAGTGATTGGTAGATATGCCAGGCGTGGTCCAAATCCCGGATATGTTCATTCTGTAAGCCTTCTAGTGACGTAGGCATCTCAGTTTCACTCTCAGAAGAGGAAGTTTAAATCATCTGCGAAACTACAGCCATCTTTTTTACGACTTTGCCACAAAAGAAGAGGAGGTCATTGCTAGTGCAAGGGTCTGGAAATTGGTCAGAATCTTCCACCTGAGAATCAAAGTTTAATTTTTAGTTCATATAGAAAACATATGATTCATCGAGTTGGGGCTAGTCTCTCCTACACTTAATCAAAAGCTGTCATCTGAAATTATTTCCAGTCTTTTCAAAATTCTTCTTATTCCTTCTTAAAGGGGGCACGGCCCGGGGCTACGAGCATCCTGATTTCGAAGGGAAGATCACACTGGTGATCTGTCTCTGGGGTACGCAGCGTTGTCCACAGAAAAGATAGGCAGACCCCCGATTTAGATTGTTTTAATGTCTGAGACCCACAAAATGGTATCGTTGCATTTGTCTGTATCAGGAGTGTTTTGGTCTGCCTTTCTATTTATTTCTTTAACGGGGTTCTATGGATTCAGCATTTAAACATAACACTCATCTCCACCTTTGGCGCGGTATCCTTTTGGGGAGGAAAATTCTGTGATTTTGTTCAGTTTGGAAGTTTTTGCTTTGAGGCATTCTTCTAAACCAGCTGTTGGGATTTTTTCTCTTCACACACATCCTTCGAACTGCGTTGGAGTTTCTCCGCTCCGAACAAATACCTCGCTAGGCCCAAATATTTTTAATGTAAAAGCTTAAACTAATCTTGATAATTCTAAAGCGATCAAGGTTTGTTAATCCTACGGTACGAGGCTTTCTTCATCTCAGCTTTGATCAACCTACTCTCAGCTTTTTGTACATTGGCCAAAATTGTGAATCGTGTGTGAGTGTTGAACGCACAGTTGTCAGATTTAAAGGAAATTTTTCTATCACAGAGGATGATGGAATCTTCTCGCAACTTTATGAAGCTTTTTATCGATGATTGTCGCATCACAAGATTATTTTGTATTGATCATAGATCCCAGATATAAAAGAATTTTAATTTTGGGGAGCAGATTTCTATTCAAATCAATTTCAGGAACAGACATGGCTGGACCAGAAAAGTATCATCACAAGTATTTGGTCTTTTTTCGACTGACACGGTACTTCCACCCATACTTCATGTCCCTATTGCAGAGATGTAAGATCTTTGCCTATGGTCACCATATCGTCAGTGGAACTGATGTTTTTTTACTTTTTCGAGCAGGTTCCCCCTAACGTTAGCTCCAATTCATCTACATCGAAACTTCATCTGTCGATTGATGTTCCTAAAGCACAATTTTACTAATTCCAAAGTTTTTCATTTATTGTGTATACCGTCTAAGCTCTCAGCTCTTGTTTATGAACGAAAACGCATTAACAATCTCGCTTTTAATACCTTCGAGATGCAGAAAGTTGTATAATTTAGTTGAAGGTTTCAGTTACTCCGCCATGAAAAGTGTTTTCTCGATTAGCCGTTCAAAAGCGGCGACAATTGTAGGTCCCTTCCATTCCTTCACAAGGTGTGGTTGAGAGAAATAAGTTTGGCCCAGAAGCTTTCTGCTTTGTTGAGCCAATCTATTAATATTAGAAGCTACCCTACCAAATGAACACCTTTGAAAGCTGCGTAGTTGTATCTTCTTTGGTGGCCATGTTGGCCATGATCCTTTTTAAGATCAAGCGAGTTCAGCCTTGCAATAGCACTATAGAGAAATGCTGGTACTAGTTATGAGGTTAGTTAGGTGGCTGTTAGGTGAATACCTAGGAGGTTAGTTAAAAGGACACAACAAGTAGAATTTATATTTGAACATAGAAAAATGCGCTGAATCCAGACTCTATATCTTCACAACAAACTTTTCATTGACAACTCCAAGTTGAATAAAGCGAAAAACTATCTTTTCTTTGCCAGAACCTCGAAAGCTCCTAAACCTTCAAATAATATACAAGCAAAACATTTCATAAAAATAATTTTATTTCAATAATTTACCACAAACGACACCTGTGTTTTGGATTCATCGTGCTATTCACCGGACAGTTGAACACATCAGCAAAGTCTTCCAAATTCTGCATTGATCCCATAGCTCGGTATTTGTCAATTGGATATCCCTCATAAATTTCATTCCAGTAATGTCTTGGGTAATACTTGGCGCAGAGTACCTGAGTGAAGCTAAGAAAAAACGATTGTTCTGGTTTAATATCGAGGTCTAACTCAGAGAAAAACTCAGTTTTTTGTTCGTCTTTCGTATTCTCAAGAGCATTTTTGAGTATTCGTCGATAAGTGTAGAGAGACCCTCTAATGCCAATACTGTCTGCCACTGCTTCATTCAAAGTATCCGATGTATTCACTTTGATTCCAATCACCGGTAAAGTGTAGTTCCTGAGCTGCTCAGAATAACATCGAGTGCGGTTTTTTGCTACTTGAACTGATTTCATAGATCCTTGTTTTTTATCATCATCACTCGAATCTCTTTCAAACACTCGACTCCGCCGGTCAAGACTGTGGCCGATCTCATGCCCAATTATGAAACCAAGTCCGCCATACTTTGCAGAAATCGGAAGATTGTGATGATAGATCGGTGGGTAAAGCATCCCAGCCAGTACATTGATGCTGTGTGAGAACGGATCGTAAAAGGCATTTGCTTTTATTGCTTCAAGTATCTCCAAATCGAGACTATCGTCATTGTTCAAAGTAGACTTTGAATTTAGTCCACCGTAATGCGACATATCGACTTTGAACTTGGCTAACTCAAGGTTGTTTGCTGCGAAGTTACTCGAAAGGTTTAAGTGGGTCATCTTCTTTATGTACTTGTCGGTAACTGGATCATCTCTTTGACCCACGAATATGTTGATTGATTTGACTGTTTGGACAGCCAGTTTTCTAGTGGATTCATCTAGCCAATCTGCCGACTCTACCAAGTCGGTGAAGGTAACTTTAATCTCTGAGATCATTTTCTCAACCTCCTGTTTTTCTTCCATGCTGAAGTGCTCCGTCATGTAAAAATGAGTCAACACCATAGAAAAGGCGCTTTTGGCCAGTTGGATACACTGCCGATGTTGGTACTTCGTCGAGGTGATCTGAGGATGCATGGTGTGAAGGAACTTCAAGGCCATATAGTTGGCCACATACTCGGGCTTGCTAGCAGCGAAATCATCTAATTTTTTGTAGTACCAATCACATGGGCATGAAACAAAGTCCAACACATCTGAATCGTTCAAGTTATACGAAATCTCAAATAACAACTTCCACTGTGGAAACTTGTATTCTTCTCCCAGTCCTTCTTCGACTGATAACTCATCACAGGTTCCTCTATCGGAGACTTTATTTTTCCACACTAAGGCTTCTCTCCAAAACTCGAACACACCATCAATCACTTTATCGGCTTTTGCACCATCCACACCGTAGATTTCAAGTAGTAGCCTCATAACACTCGCATTGTGGACATATCCCAGGGAGGTGTTCGTTTTAATGTTGTCAGAATGAACAATGAAGTCGAATCCCAACTCTGCTATTTCAAAATATGGCACAAACTGCTCCTCTTCGGTTAGTCCAGCAACCCCATACCGATTAAGATGTGCAGCCATTTTGAACCAATCAAACTCAGACGCATTCCACTGCGGGTCCACAGCAGGAAAACCTCCAATGACATTTACTACTCCCAAATATTCATCACTTGCTCTCATTGGCAATAGCTCTGCACTGTCACAAATATCCACAAAGTGCTTGACCTTCTGAAGCTCCTCGTAATACTGCTCGTTGCTTGATCGTTCCTTCTGCAAAATCTTATCAATGAAAGCGTATGTTGCGTGTTCCAAGTCATAGAATCCATTTTGTTTATTTGCAACTTCAATGTTTTCAATCACATTTGGGTAATTGCCACAGGCATATTCATAAAAATCATCACAAGGATCTACCGACGTGTTCATGTATGACCTCATACGCAACTCGTATGAATCTCGAAAAGTCTTAACATCCTCTGCACCGTTTGCAATATTGTTCTCAACTGTAGGAGCTGCAAAACTAAATTCAAGTCTGTACTGTGCTATTATCAATGACAAAAAGAGAAGCAGTTCCATTACACTTTCGCGATCTTCACGAACACAAGCACTGATTTTGACTACCGATTGGTATGATGGACTTAAAGCTTAGCCTTTTCAGTTTGTTTTTGTTTAAATTTAAGACTTAGAAAAAACTTTACTGATAACAGAGTTCGAGGTTTTTTTTTGAAGAAATCTAAGCTTTCGTGATAAGACTTGAGCGATAGCTTTTTGACGTAAGAAGTGCTTGGCTGTGTTTTCGATTAGAAAATCTGTAGGCTGTTGGGATAGTCTTATGTAGGGTTGATGTACTGAAACTAACTGCTATATAGATGGTTTTGAAAGCCATTCCTGAAGGTGGGTCAAGAAGATCTTACCCACTTTACATTATGAAAGCGTCTTGCAAGTTTTCACATTTTAAAGACATACCACTAAGGGCAGGGTTGTCCAAGCAAAAACCACGATATTTTTAGTGGTGTTATGCTAATAAGTTGAGTGCACCGTCAGTCAAAGGGACCGAACTGTCACGACAATCAAAAACAAGATCAATACATTGACGGTATGTAAACGGTCTTATTTTGTTACCAAAACCTACCACAATCGACACTTAACTCGAAATTCGACGTTCATACGAATGTCCGAGGCTCAATTAGAAGCTGCCGAGAAGTTTTCTGAATTTTGTAAAGTCACCGCAAGCCTTTACATGTCCATTGGAACTTTGAGAAAAAAATCATTCCAGAAATGCCGTGGCTCATACTTCACACAGTGAATCTGTGTGAAACGGAGGAAGAAGTTCTGATCTGTCATTAGACTCAAGCCAGTTAGTGATCTCCTTCCATTCAGTGCGTTGATTTCTGTAGTGCTACTCGGCAAATCCTTGACGCTTCTCTTATATGTGAAGCCTTTTAGGTCGATTCTCATACACTCAAGCCATCAGGGCTCTTCAATGGTCTCCCAAGAACAGGTAAGGGGGAATAGTTGATCATATGCATGGCATAACACTAAAACCGAGACCATACTCATCATCTTCAAGGTTTCTTCCATCAAGACTCTGTGAAAAGGTAGTTCCGATGCCGTAGCCAACACCGCCGTATTTCAATGGCTTAGTCATATGACGATGATATACTGGAGGCAGGAGACCTTAAGCTAGCACATTTATATTGCGTCTGCTGGGCTATAAAAAATATTTATACTAAGGTGATTTTGAGCACTTGGATTGGATGTGTGTCCCCCAAGGCGGAATCTAAATGTAAGTAGGATTATTATTCAAATTATAGTTGCTTGTGAGGTTGAGTTTAGCCATCTTTTTGATGAATGTGTCGGAAATATGATATTCTAGGTGTCACACTAAAATATCGATCGATTTTATTTTGTCCAAAGTCTCTTGCGGGATCCATCTAACCAATCGGCGGACTGTACCAATATTGTGAAACTCTTTTGTAATTCAGAGAAGATTTGAACAATTTCTTTTTGGTCATCCTTGCTGATTCCATTTACCATTTCTACATGAAGGAACTATTCAGGTAGAAAAGGCTCAGAACCATTGTGAATGCCAATCTGAGTTGAGTAACACAGTTTCGTTGATATACTTTTCTGAATTAAGTTTGGCGTGCATGACGTAAAGAAATTGCATCGCCATGTAATTGGCAAAAGCTTCTGATCTATTCACAATCCATTCGTCGAGTTTTTTTAAGTTCCATTGGCATGAATAGGTTCTGGAGTGATTTTGGGCAGGACCCTGGGATTTCCATGCAATTTTTGTAATCAAATTACCTTGTGGGAAGACCACCAACTTTTCTGCTGTTTTCGTTTCTGGGCAGTCGTTTTAGGCCTTAGTTTGAAACACCACGGCTTCTTTTCAGAACTCAATCACGTCTTCTAAAACTTAGTCAGATTTTGAGTAAATGGCCCCATAGACTTCCCGAAGATCTCTCATAACGTTTGCATTGTAAACGTATACATTGGATTCTTTCGTTGTGATGTTTTCGTACAGGATATCAAAACCAAATTTAATCTTTGTGATCTCGTAGTAGGGAGAGAACAGAGAAAGGATATCCCATTATAATCTTCTCGTCAACCAGTCCAACTACGCCATAGCTAGAATGTAGTCCAGTCAAATTGAACCAACTGATAGCAGATGCAATCCAATTTGGATCCACTTCTGGAAATCCACCGATGGCATTGAGAATCCCCAAATATTCGTTGCTTGGCAGAGTAGAGAAGAGGTTTGCTTTGTCGCACACACTAACAAAGTTCTTGACCTTCTACAATTTTTCGTAGTACCTACTTCTCATCAACTTTTAGCTCTTTCTGTAGAATCTTCTTAATAAACCCGTCCAGAGCGTTCTCGAAATCATAGAGATCATTTTGTTTGACTGTAACTTCGATGTCTTTGATTCTATTTCTGTAGTTGCCAAAGGAATACTCATCAAAATCATCACCAACATGTTCATGTCATAGGCAAAGTGCATGAGGCACGAAAAGTTTCTACATTTTCAATCTTAGAGATGTCATTATCTAGTGACGGAGCGGCAAAACTAAATAAAGCTTTCTAAGGTGTAATTGTAATAACAACTTCTTCTTTTCATTTCCGGCGTTACGAGTAGTGATCTTGAAGCGATCACAACTCTCCCACTTTTCTGCTTCACACTAGTGATCCGCCTGTGGGGTAGGCCGCGTTGACCTCAGAAAGCGTCGGCAAGCCTCCCGGTTTTGGATTGTTCCATGTCTGAGGCCAACCAAATGCTGCTGTTTTTGCATTTGCTTGTACCAGGAGTGTTTTGGCCTGTCTTTTCTTTTCCGTCGCGAATTTGTTGAAACGTTGTACGATATTGCCTTTTGGACGGGGTTCTGAGGATCTCTCCTTTGAACATGACAATACCAACTGAGCCGGTCGTGCTGAATTTTGTCCAAGATGGTACTTTTGACATGAAGGCTTCCACGGATCTTAGTACTTCTAATTCGATCAAGCTTTGTTACTCCTGCTGTCATCCGAAGCATCTTCATTTCGGCTGCCGTCAATTTTCTCTCATACTTTTTGTACATTGTCCAACATTGTGAACCGTATGTCAGAGCTGGACGGACAACTGCTGTGTAGAGTCTTCCCTTCAGCTTAGGGGGCATTTTTCGATCACAGAAGACAGCGGAGTTTTCTCGCCACTTCATCCACCCTACGCTTACTCGATGATTGATGTCGTCATCACAAGTTGCTTCACTATTGATCATAGATCCCAGATATTTAAACTTTTCACACTTGGGAAGCACATTTCCATTCAAATAAATGTCTGGAATAGGCTTGCCTGGATCAGAAAAAGGGCAGCACAGGTATTCAGTCTTTTTAGCGCTAATACGGTACCCATTTCCTTCCAGAACATCAATCCAAACGTCAAGTGCTCGTTGCAGGGATGTAGGATCCTCGGTTATGATGGCTCCATCGTCAGCAAAGAATAATTGTTGTACTTTATTGTCTGTTACTTTTCCTTCAAGCAAATAATCCAGAACAGCAATAAAGAGCAGTGGACTCAAGACACTTCCGACTTCCCTGATGTACACCTACTGTTATTTGGAATAACAACTAAATAGAAATGACCACATTCAATATAATTTCGTGAGCTTCTTGAGCATGAGTGCGCTTTGTAGGTAGGACAAGCAATAAAACGATAAGAATTTGGGAAAGGTCGGTATAGGCATTTAATATTTTTTGTTAATAGTGATGATCTTGAACTAGTGCTTTATGATTTGATAACCTTTGTGCTTTTCTATTAGGAACTTTATTGCTGGTATGATTATTTGAAAGGGGATTGTAATTTGAAGTAGTAAGTTTCGAGAAGATAAGAGAACGAGAAAACTTAAATTAGAATTTGCGTCTCATTTGATGAGGGTGCTTAGAGAAAATAAAATATCGGCAATGCCCAAAGGCTTCGGTCAAAAGAATTCAAGAAGTTGAACTTCAACAGGCAGGCGAGCAAATCAAACATCGTCTTTCATCAAATCAGTTTAAAAAAAGGCTTTTGACGGTTTCACCCTATCCAAACGAGTTTAACACCAGCCTTACACAACAAACTTACTTCAGTGCCAAGATTTCTTGTGAGAAATATTTTTTTATTGAAACTATTTTATTCCTCGATGAACTGATAAAGTGGTTAAACATACCTGGATGAGGAGTGGATGCCTTCAAATACGGAATCCGACTCGAAGGACCTAATATAATGTCTTTTTAGACGTGTGGTTTTTAATCTGGCTTAAATCTTATTTTCGAAGTTAATCTTTATGACAGTTGTCACTTGTCTGCTCACTTTCGTTTGCCATTTTATCGTGAAAGAATTGAAGCCACACTACATCTAGGCGATGCGTACGTTCGATAAATTGTTTCGAAACTGTTGACGCTGATTTTTACACAATTTCGAGTTTTAAGGCTGTGAGCTATCTCTAAAGTCGGGCGATTTAACAACGCTGGACTAATTTTTGTGTGGTTAAGTCGCTTATTTATGCAGATGAGCCCAAACCGACTGAAACCATAAAATAGAAAAAGTGATCGAAAATTGGGCATCTCGACTGTAATTTATTCAAGCCAGTCGCAGCACCCTCTTGTCCGAAATCATTTTATAAACATAATCGCAAAGAGGTAAACCCTTATATTTATAGCTTAGCATAAGCTAGAGGACACTTTCCACGCTTCTTGTTATTGCGCCAAACATAAATAAATAAATAAATAAATAAATAAATAGGGTGAACATTTTTCACAACCATGCCTTGTCAGGGAATGGAGGGGACCTACAACTTTCTGCCAGTTCCGAACAGCTAATCGAGAAAGCGCTTTTCATGGCAATGAATTTACTAACGGAGGACTTGCCAATTCCTCACGAAAGGCGATACCTGTGGAAAAACATATTTGCCTCTGTTGGAATTCGAACTTTCGAACCACGATTCGAACAGGCATGGCGTCACGGCTACCACGCCAAACATGAAAAGCATAATTATACAAGAAAAAACATTTTTGGTAAAATGTAAAGCCTACTTTCTGGTCGAGACGAACAGCTTTCGATTTTTTAGTTTTTATTTAAGCTTCTGGATTATTCTAAAACAATAAACAAGATGAAAAGGATTGAAAAACAATCTAGAATTTTCTGGAACAGAAAGTCTTATCAATTTTTGGTAAGCGTTTAAAATTGCGTTGTTAGAGCAGAAGAGTTTAGGTACCTTTTTAGCATTTTTGTGTTTCAAATAAAGGACCAGTATTCTTAAACGGAGTTGCGTTGGTATCCCACAGACGAATCCCTAGTGAGAAGTTGGATAGCATTGAATTTTGAATTTCTTCCAAAACACGATACTCATAACGCTGAATAGGAAAAAGAAGAAGTAAGCATCCTCTTATGAGCCTTATGAGAGTTCCTGTGGCGGTTTCTCATTGGTTCGGAACCTAACAGATGGGGTTTATTGTACTCAAAAAGCAATTCTTTTGAGGTAAATAGAGTCAGAATTTTTGCTTAGTTAAGTCGTATCCAGGTAATTTTTATTGCTTTAGTTTGCTCTGCTTAAATTGGCAAGAGTAAGAATTATTGTAGCTTTCTCTTGAATTGTAAATAATTCGTGTCAAAATTTTGGTTAAATTAAGGGTGGGTTGAGCTTGCGCAAATCTAGTCTCTGTCGTGTCTGAATGTAGCCTATTGTGACAAAAAAAAATTTTGGTTAGTGTCATTGTCGTTTTTGAATTATTTGCCCTAACCTCGATAGTTATCTTATCTGAAATAAAACACCATGAACGATTATTACCTATGTTAAAGATTGAAGTTGATCAAAATTTGTTTGACTTTGAGGATGACCAAAAAGCTACGTTGTTCGAAAGCGTGAGCCAAGGATAATTAAATTGATTTATATTTAGTTCCAAAGTTTGCATATATTAGCAACTAATGTCAACAGATTCTTTGAATAAAATAAATAAAAAAAAACTACTCTCAGGTTTTTGTTATGCATAACTACGCATATTTCGAAATCATTGCACGAATATGAAACAGTTCCTCGCAAATTAAAATTCCGCTCTTGAAATCCGATATCATGAGTTGACTTTCAAATGTCATAACATAAAACTCATCCACACATGCGTACCGCATGCTCATGTTTCTCACTCGCAAAAACTAAAACAATGAAGCAACTATTCAGTATAGGTATGTGCTCTACTTTCGTTTGTATGGAGATGGTCACACAAATGATCTGCTTGAGAGGCAAGCCGAAAGAATAAGAAAAAAATGAAAAGGATTCACGCCAAGTGAAATCCTTTCTCATTAAAAACACATCCGAGCGTTCACGCATCTGGAAAACACATGGATCCTCTCATGGGTACACCCCTGAAGCCAGAACACGAAGAAGGGACCTCAGAAAATATTTTCATTGCGTTGGAAGGCATTTCGGTAATGAAAACAACCAGATACGAGCTGTCACAAATGTCAATTGATGTTTTTTCCCAAACATTCGGGGCATTTGTTTTTTTCCTTCTTCATTTTTCGTCTTCTATTCAATTCTGTTTAAAGGAGACAAAGCAATTTATCTGGTGTGACGGTGCACTTAGAAAAAGAAATCATTACAAAAATCAAAACCTATGCTCCTTTGGCTTAGAAGACGTATGAACACACACATAAGAGTCTTCGGAATGAGGGTTCGTCGTTGAGTGAGATTTTTAAGGGAAACTGTAATTAAAATAAGCACCTTTCGTACACTTAAAAAATGTGAGGGAAGATACATTCGGTACCAACTCCAGATGCACACCCTTTTTTTTAGTGCTACAACATCCGCAGGAGGATATGATAAACATTAATGGCCCGTTGACACTGAATGGAATAAATTGACACCAAAAAAACAGCGGCAGGCTCGCGTAGGGGGATATTGGATACTGTTGCACCTGTTTAGATAGAAAAAACAGAGATATATGCTACTATCGTTTCATATTACAGATAATGTTCAACTTGCAAATGCAAAACTGAGCTTAGACATCAAGACGAGAACGTAAGGTTGCTAATTAATGTGTTTGCATAAATTTATTGATTCTAACTCCACACTGTGGTAATAAAAATATAACACAAGCAGACCTGTGAATGGCAATTTTCTTGGTAAAAATTTAAATTTTCTCAATTGATTGACGTTAATTAAGAACTCAGCTAGACTTGGAGGTCAATTGAGGACAATGAGAAAGCGAATAACATGCCAATTATTGGTTGTTTTTTTGTTTTTATTTTTGTCAGTAGTTAAAAAATAAAAAAACGTTACTCGATAAGAACGTGAAATGGTGGAAGTAGCGAGGAAAAAGATGGAAATCGATTTGAGTTATCGCAAATGTATGATTGAATTGACTGCATGCAATCAACGCCTTGGTGGTGAAGGAAAAACAATAAAGAGATGATTCTCTTTTGGTTCTTCAAATGGTGGATAATTTAGAGTGGTGTCCGTGCCGCAATGTTGAGCGAGTCTGTCTGTTTTGTGTTAGTTTCGAGGTTCGAAAAAATGTTTTCCACTGTTATCGTTTTCCGTCGGGAACTAGCAGTTTCTCCGATAGTACGAGGGCGGGTCAATAAGTCCTTGACTGAATTTCCAGTCTCTTAATTAAAATGGCAGCACTGCTCCCGTCATCATTTTCTTCTCAGTCAGTGCGGTAGTCTGATATTAACGGCTGTCAAAAACAAACTAAATGTCGCAGCTAGTTCAGTTTTTCATAATAGTCAACTGACAGATGACTGTTGACGGGAGCAGTGTTGCCATTTCAATTAAAAAGCGGGAAATTCAAAAAGTCACAGACTTACATATTGACCCGCCCTCGTAGTTTCATGCCATGAAAAGCTCTTTCTCGATTAGACAAAGTATGGTTGAGAAAAATGAGCTAGACCCGCAGCTCCCACTCTGTTGCGTTAAGGTATTTCTTTTATTTCACTGAAACATTGTGGAAAAATCGTAGTTTCAAGTGTGTTGACGTAAGAGAACATCGACGAATTGGACGAAACATCACATTCGACAGATATAACTTCGAGGTAGTAAAAGCCTTCTTCTACCTAGGATCCGCTAAAGACACGTAGAATAACATCAGTACGAAGATCAAACGGAGAACTGCTCTTGCCAATCGCTGGTTCTTCGGGTTTAGAAGAAAATAGAGGAATAAAACCCATTCTATAAAAACCAAGGTTACCTTCTACAAGATCCTGATCATCACAGTCCTGCTCAGCAGTTGCCTTAGCAAAAGCGATTAAAGTACCCATAGTCTTTTCGATAGAAACATGCTCCGAGTGATCTTTGGTACCGTATGTGAAGATGAAGAAGAAAACAACAAAGCTGTAATGTGCTGTGAGCATAGCTAGAAGAGTTGGGTTCTCAAGAGTACTATGGCTCAGGTATGTAGAGCGGATAAAGCACCAATACTCTTGCTCGATGAGTTTTTAAAAACACGTCTCGTCGTTGGGAAGAAGAAGGCCTCGTCTTAGGTGGCACAATTAAGTGGAATAGAGGACCTGAAGTACAGTCCAAAACTGGAGAGTGAGAGAGAGAGAGCGCCCATGAAATTGAATTTGTTTTCGACTGAAGTTGGTTGAGGCCCATGTTCACCCAGAACAGTAATGCCCACCTAAATAAGCAAGTCAATAAAATCATTCAGACTTAACTGACTTAACTTAACTCATATTATCTGAAGAATTTTCCTTATCAGTTTGAGTTGAGCCTGTCATTGGAAAATTTCTCTAAAATATTCTTGTGTGGAATAGAATAGGTTAGGAACGAATAGCGAGAAAAGCACAATTTTTTGACAGTAATCCTATCGGAAGTCTCAACAATTCCTCGTGAGAGGAGATACATGCAAAAAAGTGGTTGGATCTTACTGCGAATTTGACCGTTATCTCCCAGTTGGACGCTTTTACTAGGGCAGATGATGTACCACGTGGTATTTTATCTTCTTCCACAAAGAAATCTTGATCAGGTCTAATGGCGTTTGTTTAAAATTTTGATTCAATTTAATGTCAAATTTTCTTCTGTCAGAACTTCTCACTTACTTATTTCAAGTCCTGAATCAGCTAACGAGCAGTACACACCTGAACTAGTATCGTCTTGCTCGCATTAGTGAGTGAATCCACGTCAAGTTTTACTCCATTCACTAATCTTGTAACGATTTTTAAAAAAACTAAGTTCTTTACCCAGGGTTGACTCAGGTTTGCTTGAGAGCCCTATAAGTTGTCAAAACAAAAACTTTAGTTTTCGGTTTTAAGAAAATCTCTAAACCACGAATCACCACTCATCTCTGCAATTTGGAGGGGAATACATGTAATTTGTTAGCCCTGTGCGTTACGTGAGCTGACCCAAGTAAAAAGGTTAACCCATGGCTCGAAAAACACTTAGTTTGTTTGACTTTCAGGGCGAGTTGAGGATTTACAAAAAACGCTTTGTGGCGACCACAGGGCAATACCAAGGCTTCAACGAACAAGCTTACTAAAGGGTGTTTTTTTTTTAGAGGTAAAGAATTGGGAATTGAAATACAACACAAGAAAATGGTTTTAATGTCCATCAATTTGGCTTTATTGGAAGGATAATTTAATGCCACTTAAAAATAATTCCAGGCCTGTAGCCTCGCGACTGGCTCGAATATAACCAGGTCTACAGGTCCAATTTTCAACCACCTTTTCAAGGATTTGATGCCGTATGTCGGCAATAACGCCACGAATGTTAGCTTTCAAGCCCCCTTACGTTTTTGGTTTGTTGATGTAGACGAGCGACTTCACATATTCCCAAATAAAAAAATCCAATGGTGTTAAATCACACGATCTTGGTGGCCAATTGACAGGTCCATTCCGCGAAATTATGCGCTCATCGAATGTTTCCTTCGCCGGCCGTCTTGTTGGATCCCTATCTCATCCACATTCATGCCATCCAATTCGGGAACTAAATAGTCGGTTATCATGGCTCTATACCGGTCTCCATTAACGGTAACTGACTCGCCAGCATCATTTCGGAAGAAGTATGGCCCAATGACTCCACCAGCCCATAGAGCACACCAAACAGTCAGTTGTTGTCGATGTAATGGCGTCTCAAGGTACTCATGTGGATTCTCTCCACTTCAAATGCGGCAATTTTGCTTTTTGACGTAACCATTCAACCAAAAACTAGACTCATCACTGAACAAAATTTTGCGATGAAAATCAGCATCGATTACAATCTCATTTTGATCCCATACACCAAAATCACGACGCATTGCATTGTCTCGCGGCTTTAATTCTTGCACAAGCTGGATCTTGAAAGGTCGTAAGCCAAGATCTTTGAGCAAAATGTTCCATAAAGTTGATGGACAAAGCTCCAATTGCTGACACGGTGGTTAATCGATTCATTCGGGTTCTCTTGAACACTTTGCTCTACAGCGGCAATTGTTTCTTCGGTGCGCATGCGCACTGTTCGACGTCTCTGCGGATGCATATTGTCGCATAAAGTAAACGTAGTGCGAAAACGATCCATGGTCAACCGATGATGTATGGACGGAGCTTGCGGTAAACTTCGCGAACTGAACCATTATTTTCGAAATACATTTGCACGATTTGCAAGCGTTGTTCGTTTGTCAAACTGTTCATGATGAAATGGCAAACCAAACTAAACATAAATGACATTAGAGTTGGGCAATTTGACCACAAAATGTCAGTTTTATCCTTATTTAAAAAACCAATTTCTAAAAAAACAGCCGGTATATGATAACCATTTATTTTTTAAATATCATCAGTTGAATTTATAAGTTCATCGAATTCGTCATTTTGAAAGTTCAGTAGAAGTGCTATGAGAGAGTGGAAATCGAATCAAGGTTCTTCTTTAATGGTGTTACTAACATCGTGATCTCGAGGCATCACAGCTCTCTAACTTAAGGCTTCGCACTTGTATTCCGCCCGTGAGGTATGCCGAGAGCATTTCCACTAAACCTTCCAAAAAACCGAGTTCAGGGCAAATTGAGGATCTTTAAAAAACGTTTTGTGCAGACAAAGAACAATCCCAAGTCATCAACGAACAAGCTTACTAAATGATATCCGTTTTTTGAAAATATCCACCATCAATTTAAAGAAGAAATTCATCGAATTCGTCAAAGATTTCGAAAGTGGAAATCTACTCAAGCTTCTTCATTTCTGGCGTTACGAGCATCGTGACTTGTAATCCGCCCGTGAGGTGTGATAATTTCTACTCAAGCTTACGAACAAAAAACCGAATTTTGACATTCAATCGTTGGTATTACAGAATTTCTACGAACCTCGAACACATATGTTTTGCATCCACTAGCTTATTTTTGAAAACAACCTGTGAACAATTAATTCTTCAGAGACAAAACGCCAGCCCCAACAACATTACTCAATCCAATGTTTTTCTTTCGGAATTTATATCATTTCAACCCCACTTAAACTAATCGCCTAGGAAGTTAAAGAGTCTTATGCTTGCACAATTCATTTGCCCCATGTCATTGTCGTCTGCGAAATTTGGCGTCGTCGTCTTCTTATGTTTGTTTCCAGACGTTTATATTTCGCGACTCAGTTTTACAATTTTTATGCGAGGCATCTCTTTTTATTTTATTTCGTAGTGTTGAAAGTGTAAAATTATGGTTTCTTGACCTCTTATAGCAACACTAATGGCGCCAATGAAACAAATTACTCTCTCCCCTTTGAAAAGTTGAGACTTTCTATAAATAAATGGTTTATAAAAAAAAACACACACCAACGTTTTAAAAACCCATAAAGATACTTTGTAGCTCGATCCAGTCGTTTCTCCTTAGGTTTATCTCGTTTGTCTTTTCAAAACAAGAAGAGGAGGAACCAGTTCAAACTGTAATCAAAATAATTCTCTAATCAGGGTCACGGGGGTTATTTTCAGATTCATTTTTTGAGTATAACTTAGGGGCACTTGGCTTGCTGTTGCTTTCCCCCTCCTCTTATTTAATTTTTTTCTTTCAGCACCACTGTCATGTTCAACAAAGTGCTAGTGACTTTTTTAAATTAACATTTGTGTAAGTTTTTTCTTCTTTTACTTAAACTGATCGAGCTGATCGAGCGTGCCTTGATGTGTTTGGTAAAAGCATCAGCAATGCTGTAACGTCAAACATTTCGAAAATCAACACCGCTTACTTTGTAACAATCTTTACCTCAAATTTAGATCCTTGAACAGTGTTTGTTATTGTAAAACGTTGCTATATTATCCCATCCAGTAGATACATATTCTGCCAACCATTTAACGCGTTCATGCAAAGTCAAGGACGTGATACTTACCTATAATTTGATTTTAGAACAGAAATAAAGAGGAAAACACGAATTCACTCAATTCACCGGATACTACTGTCGGAACTTGCTTTCAAATAACTTTTCTCAGATTTCGCATAATTCAAAATTAGAATTCTTCAGTTCTAAGAAAGCGATTGGCTTGCTGCCCAATCGGGTTCACATACACATCGTGACCTAAAGAAAACACAATTATTTTCCATTTGGATAATAAATTATTATTTAATAGATTTCCCTGATAGAAATTGCCTTTGGATTATTAGTTTGATTTATTGGAATCACTAGGTCGAGTTGTGAAAACTTCTATTTGTGTGTGTGGGTTAAGGTACATCGCAGAAAGAATTATTGGAATCATCACATCGCAGAATGTTTTGAAAAATATAAAAATTTTTTTGTTTGAGAAAGCAACAAAATCACTGATCGTGAGCTTTAAATTGAATGAAAAAAGAAACTGCGGAGTAGACAGGAAAATATAATTGAGTGAGAAAAAACAATCGAAAATGAAGCCGGAAGTTTAGCTGGCTGGAAATCTGCTAGGGTAAAGGTGTGAAAAAATACTGAACAGCACAGATATTTTGGCCAAAGTAAACACAGCGCTTAGTGCGTATTTTTTTTTTTTCGTTCAAAGTAAATATTGTCTTGGAAGGAAACAGATGTTGTTGTTAATGAATTTTACAAGGATTTGCTGATTTAAGAGCTCGTTTAACGTTGTTCATTAAAGATTTATGGGGTTTTTGGGGGCAAACATGACTTGGTCACATGATAGACATTTTTAGTAAGTTTTCTCTGGCCGCGGGGTTGATATTGACTCCGATCAATAGCTGGCTTGTGTCCATAAAAGAACTGCTGTGCATTGCATCAATACAGGAGATATCTTTATCAAGTACGTAGCTATTTAAATGTAAACTGAAGTTGACACTCTTGGTTTGCAACAACCCGGGATTTATCTATACTAAAGGACATTCAATCGATGTTCCTGAATAGCCTTTATCAAATTGTGAGTCTTTCGGAGAACAGACTTCTACTAATTTTGAAACTTTTGCTTATTTTTTCAAATTGAGGAGTATTCAATTTCGTTTTTCAAAACTACCCAGAGTGCAGTTTAATTGATGGTGTCTTAAACTAAAGTGACAGGCAAGTCCTAAAAAAATAAATAAAAGAATTCCATCATTTTGAAAACAAAGCAAAGACGGAATTTGTCGAGGAAGCACGGTACAGAAAAAAACCTGCAACAATCAACAAACGGGTTTTAAATAAAAAAGCTCATGTCATCATTACCGAAGATGCTTTTAAAATTTTTTCCAAAAAGAGAAAGTGAAAATAACTGCATTGATCTGAAATATTTATAATTTATAATTTCGATTGGGCCAGTATTTTACGTTGGGCGCCATTGTAGAATGTCAATTTGCTGTTGGCATGTGAGCTTCATTGTCAAAAGAAATGAAACCAATATTTCACTTACTTAGTGGTAGTAGAACAGAACAAATAAATAAATAGAGTAGCGCCACAGAACGGGGATCCCCGGGGGTAGCCCATTTTTCATAACCATGCCCTGTGAAGGAATGGAGTGGACTTCCAGTTTTCTGCTGAATCCGCTTTTCATGGCAATGAAATTACTATTGGGGGCCAATTTCTCGGGAAGGGCGACACTCGTGGAAAACATTTTGTGTGTGTTTGTTGGGATTCGAATCGTATGAGCCTCTACGTAACAGACGGATGTCCTAACCAATATACCAAGGGCACCAACAGAAGAAAGAGTTTGATTGGCGCCCAATGTGATGCAGAAATTTCTATTTTCTGACGCTTTGGAATATGTTTTCCGGGCGATTTGGTTCCTTGCTATTCAAAACAGTCTTTATAAGAGCATATTGGAGAGATACGGATGGAAATACTCCAATTCTAGCCACGAGACATGATGTCCTAGTGAAGCTGTTGGACCTTAACATAATGACTCGTCTAAGTCAAAATCCTGCGTGATGTTCTCGGAGTAGTGCATACACTGAGTTTTAATAACCAACTGACCACAGCCTTGAGAAAACCCAAGAGTACAACATTGACACCCACCACCTGTTCGTCGACTTTAAAGCAGCGTACGATAGTTTTAACAGAGTTGAAATGTATCATGCTATGGCTAACTTTAGAATCCCTGCTAAACTGATACGCCTTATCAGGATGACGTTGGAGAACGCTAGCTGTTCCGTCAAAGTTGGTAGAGACTCTACTGAAACCTTCGAAACCACCAGAGGGCTTAGACAAGGCGACGCACTGTCATGCAGCTGTTTTAACATTGTGCTTGAAAATGTAATACGTAGCATCCATGCCATTACATCGGGCACCATTTTCAATAAATCAACACAATTACTTGGGTTTGCAGACGACATAGACGTGATAGGAAGAACAAAGCAAGCAGTAACTGGTGCATTCAATACTATGGAGTCAGCAGCAAGCCAAATGGGGCTGAAAATAAACGAGGACAAGACGAAGTATATGCTTTCATCAACAAAAGTCCAATCCCACCACCGACTTGGTCAAAATGTCACCATTGACAGGTATAACTTCGAGGTTGTCAGTGAATTTGTCTACCTGGGCACTGCTGTAAACTCAGCCAACAACATCAGCGCTGAAATCAAACGCAGACTAACTCTTGCTAATCGCTGTTTTTTTGGGTTAAATAAGCAATTGAGGAATAAAGCCCTATCGAGAAGAACCAAGGAGACACTATACAAAACACTCATCATCCCGGCCCTGCTATATGGTGCAGAAGCATGGACCCTCTCCCAATCGGATGAAAAGTCACTTGGAGTCGTCGAGAGAAAAGTTCTGCGTACGATTTATGGTCCTGTTTGCGTTAATCGAGAAGACAACGTTTGGCGAAGAAGATACAACGACGAACTATACGAGCTGTACAGCGACATAAGCTTAGCCAGAAAAATTAGAGTCCAACGACTAAGATGGCTGGGCCATGTAGAGCGAATGGACATCAACGCTCCAGCGCGTAAAGTCTTCAACGCCAAACCAGAGGAAGTCAAAAGCCAAGGTAGACCTCATCTTCGATGGAGCGACCAGGTAAAAGGAGATCTCCGCCAACTTGGAGTGCAAAATTGGAGACGGCAGGCTAGAGATCGAGCCGGCTGGAGGGGCATATTGGACAAGGCCTAGGAGCACCACGCTCTAGTTGAGCCACCTAAAGTAAGTAAGACCACAGCCTTGTCACTCGAAAGCATGAGTTCCCTTTAGAACACCGTAATAAAGTCGAGTTAAGCGCTGTTAGTGGTTAGATGGGGAACGTCTGTACTCACAACCGCGTGATGTTGTCATTTTTGCTGTAAAATTCGAGAATGCCTTCGATTCGATGATCTTGAAATATACATGGCGATGGAGATCGATTTTTGGTAGAGGAATTCAACTCACTCTGTTTGTAAAATTTGCTAATTGCTTTTAAGTCAACCATAGATTGTCATTCAGCGTTTTATTTTTATTTTTAGAAAACCTCAATCCTTCCTTCGCTGGATTTGGTCTGAACCAGCTTAAAAGTTTCTCGATATATATGTTGTTTTTGATTCGTTTTCCTTCACTATTCCTTTCGATATGAGGCATAGCAGAAGCAGTGATGAAGAGAAAGAATCTCAAAAATGGACTTCGCTAAAGAGTCGTTTAAAGGAACTAAACCCTCAACGTTTGGAAGATGAGAAACAACATAAAAATCAACAATCTCTAAAATATTATATTCTCAGCACCAATTAAAGTCTAAGGACGTGTTGAAGATGAAGTCGTCCACAAAGCTTATCTAAAATGTTAACAAAAGTGTTTTGTTTAGTTAAAAAAAACAGTCGTAAAATTGGAGTAACATTGCAAAAGTATTGCCAGAGCAGCAAAAACTCCAGGTCCTGAAATAGCTCTTTGATTTTGAGCAAAATTTTTATGTGACAGTTTTAGAATGTCATATTAGGGAGCAAATCTTCTGAAAAACATTGTTAAATGATAAATGATTGTGAAAGAAACAAAGAATCATACTTCTAGCTCAAGCCCCACCTTTGGCTTCGCAAATTTAAGTCACGTTACATTGGATAGAAACTTAACGAAAAACGTTTCCGAATGTCAGTATCGTAAGCGTGTAACAGAGCGTGTGCTCTGTTTGCTTGTTATGAGAGAGTTAGAGGATCGAATATCAGAAACATTTCTTTTTCCACGGGTATAGCGTTTCACGGGTATAGCGCTTTTCATGGCAATGAATACTAACGGAGGACTTGCCAATTCCTCGCGAAAGGCGATACCCGTGGAAAAAACATTTTTGCCCCTGTTCCCTCACAAGGCATGGTTGTGAGAAATGCGCTAGGCCAGGACCTCCTCGCTCTGTTGCGACACCCTATTTATTTTTTTATTTATTTATAGCGTTTCACGATGAATTGGTTAGTTCTCCAACATCAAATACACTGCCATAAAAAAGCTGTGTATTCTCAAAAAACTGTTTGAAATCGGCAAGTCCACTTCATTGCTCACAAGTTACGGTTGACAGAAATGCGGCGTACTTCGAGTTTTGTTGTGCCAACACAATTATTTTGTTTTTATTCGTTTTCGCAAATCCCATAAAAGAATGGAGTTTGCAAAGTAGCAAATAAGACCAGCCAACAAATAAAAGATTGGTTTGGGTTCATTAACTTAACTTCGCCTAGCACGGTGTCAGTTGCGATACCTCGCTCCCACTCTGGAGCTTAGATTTACAGCGATTCAAAAATCAAAACAGGAGTGCGTTATTTTTTTTAGTTGTATGATGGCACTAAGGTTTCAGTTCATTCACAGTTTATTCGATTTTTTACTCTAAAAAAGAGCTTTCCTTCTGATTTTGAGTCAATTTATGAAGTATTTTCGAACAAAAACCTACTGAATCGTTTTATTCTTATAACGTCACGTAGTTACGTCCGATTTCACTGGTTTTCAGCTTTCTTATCGTTCTACTTATGAAACAAGAGTATGACTGCATAAGAGGGGTCCAGGTCGAAATAATTTCAATTCTATTTTGTACGAAAAAACCTGTGGAGTGTGATGGATTGCTCCGAATTGCTGAGTTTCATCCTATCTTCTTTTACGGCTCTGAGCTCCGTATCGGTTATAAAGACTATCGTCTAAATTTTACATTCAAAAAAACGTGCTTGAAACCTTGTAAAAGCTACCAAAATTTGTGAGGCGACAGTAGAATTGCTGTTTTCCGTATAGCATTGCTGCGAAATCGAAGTCACTTGCAAGTAATCTTTTAGTGATACAATCAACGATAATCGATTGGACGATAATCGTCTAAATAGTTGCGGAATCTAGGATGGATATTTCGACAGGATTTTGAATAGTCGAAAAGTCGAAAAGACAGGATTTATTGCTTCAATTCCTTGTGAACATCAATCGAAAGGCCACTTGTTAGACGAATATCTGGCCTAGATTCTCAACTTCTCGAGTTTTATCAAGATAAGTGATTACATAAGTTTTTGGAGAAGCCGATATCAAAGAACAAGACAAAGTTAATGTTCTGCAATTCTAAAGTTTCCCGGATTTCCAAAACTTCACAACCCCATAAACATCAAAAACGCAGCAAATATGTCAAATGGAGTTTTTAAAAAGCTTTGATTTTATAAGAAACGCTTTTAAAGGACCATTTTCGATCTATACGTTCTCTGTTCAAGAAGAACAACCCCTTCTTTCTTTCATATTTTAAAAGAGTGAATGCTTTTTAGAAACCCCTTTTTGATAATCTGATGACAAGTTCATGTTAATCTACATAGGAAGACTTATAAAATAAATCATTTTCCATCACACTCATTTAAAAATAACTTTGATTTTGATTACAATTTTGATCAGTTTGTGGAAAAATCCAATTTTTTGCACATCCTCCTAAATTCCTTTGCGGTCAATGACTGCGCTCACTGTGTTCTACATTAATAACACGAATATCTTCCAGATGCACAACTAGCTCGTGTAGAAATTCAAAAATTTATAGTGCAACTTCCTTTGCGAAAAAAAAGTATGCACAGAAAAATTCAATTTAATTTCGTGTCTGATTAGTTGCATCATTTATTTTAAGAATCATTTCAAATTGTAACGAAGCATCTTCGCATTTTGGGGCGAACATTTAATTAAACACACAAAAACACCAACACATGCACATTCCGTGAGACTTAAGTCAGCCTAGAGTCGGGCGGCATCGGCAGCGGTATGCTGGCGCGCACATGTGCTATTTCTATCAAGAGTAATTCTATTTATTTCTTTTTTTACTCTCAACATTCGCAGATTTGTAACACATTTTTCTTTTCTTCGCTATAATTTAATCATTCCCAAGTGCGGTCTATGCTCTGGCCATGTTCCTCGTCTCCGATTATGGTGATCATCATGATGACATTAGTGATGTTGTAGATGACGACAATTATCTGCCATCACAGTCACCAGAACACAAACACAAAAAAAGAAAGAACTTCAACAAGATGGGTAATAATCGTGACAATTCATTCAAGGATCATTTCTTGGTGTGTAATTAGAACATTTGTTTGCCTCCGCCTCTGCCTCCCGATTCTCTTACCCTGTTGAATTGTCCCATAGAATTTCTTTAATTAAATTCATTCACCCCTTTCTGGAAGGTTTTTATTTTTCTTGCTGTTGCGACTCGTGCCATTTTATTGCTCTGATAAATTTCTGCTGCTAGAGTGTCACCAGAGAAAATATTTTTGACGGTCTTGAGTAGTTGCCAAAAGTTGATCATTCCTACATACGAACGATCGCCGCAACATTGCGCAGAGCTCCGCTCACTGTTGTCTTGTGTACCACTTGTGGTTTTCCATTTTCACGGCACAATACGCTCGGACGAGGACAATACAGGGCATTTAATAGGGGCGAATGGTTTTCCATTAGGTAGGTAGGTACTTCAATAATGTAGGTCTATTGTTTGCCCGTTGAGAACTAGGTACTCTAGGAATTCCACAGCGCGGCGCGTATTCCGTCATCAGATTTATTAGTTTGACGTTGATGATGAAATGTGTGTTGTGTATGTGTGTTTGATGGTTATATGGTGGTTGCAGTGGTTCATTAACATGAACAAAAATCAGTGAAATGAAGTTGATGAAAATCCAATTGATACGCGGGCATGAGCGTGCATTATTCTGTGGGGTCCATATATCAATTTAAATTTATTCCTATGCGAGCGAAATGGCATATTAATGGATGGTAAGAGTTGGGACAACTGCCGCCAAAGGAAAGTGTTCAATTGCGTGGAACGTAATTCGTTTCAAAAAACTATTAGATTGTGAAGAGATTTGCGTAGATAATTGTATCTCGAACAACAATCTAGCGCGTAAGGACTGTACACTGCAGCTGGATGAGTTTTTAAAGAGAAGATGAAGTGATCGTGACTGGTTGAGTATGACTTTCTTGGCGATTAGAAATTATATCATCAGCTGGGACTGTGAGAGCGAAGTTAATGGAGAGATCATAAAAAACAATTTGTATCAAGAAACATAAATTGTTAGTTCAACAATAGAGTTAGAGATTATACATCTCTGATTGGGCGCCAATCGTAAGAATAAACAGTTGAGCGGTGTTGATGGTGGCGATGGAGTTTGTTTTGGCATACAGCGAACTAAAGTTGCTGATTCGTCACTCCTTAAAGTTTTGCTATCGTTGGTTTCTATTGCGCCTTAACTTTTGAAAGCGGAAAGCGATGCAATTAGCCTAGTTCCTGAGTCAATCGAAGTTTTTTGTGATAATCGATAAGGTACTGGGCGCGTTCGAGAACCTATCGGATAGGCTATCTCAGATACGTGTATTTCAGATACCTTTTTGAACGATCCAGATATCTTTTTCCAGATTGCTGCAGACAACAGAAAATGAAATATTAAAATTCGACTTTTGAAAACAGAAAAACATTCAAAATATCATTGCTAGAAGATTATAACTTAGTTTTTTCGATTTACCATACGTTTTAAAATACTCTTATGCTAAAATAAATGTACACCAAAACAAAAAATCAACATGAAAAGAAATAAAAATAAATTTTCTGTATGTTTGTATCAGCTGTTCGCTAAGGTATCTGAGGTATACCGTAAATTCACAGATAGCTTTGGTTTCTCTATTTGTCAGAAATGGTTTGCATCTTTGCTAAATGTTTAACACGTAAACAACAACAAAAAGCTATCCGGATACCATTCTCGAACGCAGCCACTGTGTTGATTAAAACTGTCAGTTCACCTCTAGTCCATGGTTCTGAAAAAATTGGGTTTCAGTTGGGCGCCATTTTAATGAACAAGTACTTTCGTAATCAGATATGACACAACGGCCAGTAAAAAGTGCCTGGTTTTGGCAAAACGTTGGGATATTCATTGCCAGTCAAGGTCTTGATTTCCGAAACGCTTATAATTCAACCCGATGGTCAAATATGATTGATGCACTTGAAAGAAGATTCCAAATTCCAGAGAATCTCTTACAGATGATAAAGGAATATCTCAAAGAACGAGATTTATCTACCGAACCACTGAAGGAATGATAAAGATATCACAACTGGAGTAGCACACTGACCTATCATTGGACCATACATCTGGAACATCTCCTACAATGACATTCTCTGGACCTAGCTGAACTGCTAAGCTGATCGGAAATCCAAGCGAATGGAATAACTAGAAACACCATGAATTGAAGTACTACGTCACACAGTTCCTCACCGGACACGGGTATTTCAACGCTTTCCTTTACAAGATTGGAAAAAGAAGAAGCCCTTCGTACCAGTACGGAGACTCACTGACAGACGATGCTTATCATAGAGTGTTCGCGTGCTGTAGATGGGAATATCTAAGTCAGGAAATAAACATAATAATAGAGAAGCTCAGCTCAAATAATAACATCCAGGAGATGCTGAGAGAAGAGGAGAGTTGGAGGCGGACCAACAGAAACAAAGAAACAAGAAGACTTAGTTGAGGAACCAGAACCCGCCACCTAGACACGGATCCCTCTTCGAAAATTGCACAAGTGGTTCCGATGGGGAGATCAGCGAGAAACTTTTGGAGTTTTAGCCGGTACGCTAAGTTTAATACAGCTTGGAGATACTTCCTTACGGTGCGTAAAGCATTTCTCCAAAAGTAAAAAAAAGGCTATGGCTAGATTGCATTCTCTTGGGCGCCATTTTTAAGAACAAATGATAGCGCTATCGGCATACTTAGGTTAGGTTAGGTGGAAGTGGCTGTCAGCCAATGAGTACATTACCTGACACACTTAGGCTGCAAGGGCCCATGGTGATACCACAGAGATCAGCAAGTTAATCACCTACTGATCTCAGAAACCTGATGTAAGATTAACGAATTGATCACCCATTTATCTTCCATTACGGAACTAGCCGGTTAATCACCCTCTAGTTGAACTACGCGAAGCTTTTAATGTATTGAAATTAGAAAACCTTTGTCTCAAACGCAAGGCTTTAGTATGGTGACTGAAATAGTCTTTTTGATGCATAAAGGTTTATAATTGCCGGTTTTTGCTTGGGTGCCTTTAACAAAATTACGAAGTCCAACGTAGAAACTCTTTGAGTCAAATGTTCACTTCCCGTAGTGACGAAAATTATCTATTAGCTGCCTGAAGATAACTTTTGAATAATTTCGACTTGGGCGCCACTTTTAGAAAAATTGAAAATTCAATGCATTTCAAACTTCACTTCTCTTAAATACTGATTGAAAAGAAAGCGAAGTTTGAATGACATGGCAGTAACGGTGTTTTATAGCTTACAGCGGCACGAACCAACAAATCTTCATGATTGTATTAATGTTTTTGAGTTGATAACTGATCGTGCTCATTGTCAAACCTTTAGCCAAACATATTTCCTAAAAATAAGTCTTACAAAACTGTGTATACTTTCTACAAATTGAAAATCTCAACCTTATCGAGCCACCACAAATCATACTTTACAACTAAATCCACGCAAAGATTCAACTAGCGATTGCCAAACGTGCTCCTCCGAAACTGAATCCCAGAAACAGGCAATAACTCTTTAAAATATTGAGGCTAATCTGCTTAATACACCCATACACTGGAGGGTCTTCAATAAATCTTCTAAACAACACAAAACGACGCATTGTTTATGTTGCCGCAGTCACATCGTATACATACATAGACATAGCCTCATACTACCCTCGACAGGCGCATCCAACAGATAATCCAGCCATATTTTGTTTACATATACACAACCTACCTACCACGGATCATTTCGCATAAAATGCGAAGGCAGTGCAGCCAAACAAGCACAGTGATGTTATCACAAAAATTGCACAAAAAAAATTAAATAAAATCAAAAATAATAATAAAAAAAGAGTGTATACACTTGCATGCCTTTTGCCGTAGTCAATCTACAAGCAATGGGCACTGGAAAACACTCTCTCATCGTACACTCGGCTAATCAACTAATGTGACCATTTAATCTTTTAGATAAACATTAAGAGCATCATCATTATGAATGGTCTTGTGATTTGCAAAATGTTAAAAGTTCATTTTATTAATTTTGTTGTTGTTGTTGTTGTTTGTGTGCTTGTTAGAGTTGGAAATTTGAAATTTGGATCAGCATGAGCGCAGTGTGCGTATAAAATTACAGTGGGGGCTTTGTTCTTTAGAGAAACTCTTGGATTTATTTAGTTTTTTTGCCAGATACATTTATAGGAAGCTCTTTATTTGAATATTAGGTATCTTTTAAACAGAGTTGAGTTTCGAAGAATATCCAGATAAGTATTGTTTATTTCAATAATTGTTTTGTGTATCTATTTTGGTTGCAACGAACCAACTGGTTGTCTACTTCAAATAACTTCTTCCAATGCTAGAGGTTGCCTTTGGAAGACAATTTCTTTTAATATGACAGTGCCAATAAGCACTACCCCTCTCTTGTTGCACTCGAACGAAAAAAGAACCAAAGACCACAACCTTTCAATTGTTGCACACTTAAATGACAAACTTTCTTAGCGATCCAGGTGAAATCGCAATATAAACAATACTAAAATGACAACCTCATTGAACAGGCAAACTTCACAAAAGAGAGAAATTATACTAGAAAAATTTATATTGGAAGAAGCATACCTAAAAGAAAATGGAGTCTCAAAAGGCTGAGTGCATGAATCAAGATGAATTTGTAAGGCATAAACCTATTCCGTTAAGGAGTAATTTCATATTTTGAAATGAGGCCCAACATAAAATTCCATACTCCACAGCGTGCCACAAACATCTCTTTCTGAGCAGAAACTAGGTTAGTATAAGTTTTGCAGTTATGGTAAAGATGGATGTGATGATCTAGCACTTTCTGTGGCAAGTGATTTTTGATCAGCCACCACAATCACCACGCTTCTCCCGCATTTATTCCACTAGATTCTTGCTCAAAAACGGCCAGAGCTAAAGCAGGCGAGGATAAACTCATCATAAAACCTATCATTCTATCATTCTAATTCACTGTAAAAGTCTGCGTCTCTCAAAATTTTTGGCGCCAAACTACGTGTGTTTTGAAAACTTTTCCCAAAATAAACGTAGCCTTTATGAAAAATATCGTAAATAAGAAGGTACTTACTAAGCGTCTTTCAAAACTCGATAGTAAAATAGTTATCCTTCAATCCTTGAAATTCCAATTAACCCATGTTGTTTAGCACCTTTTTCGCCATTTCTATATATATAAATATACTTTAATTTTCCTCTGAAAATCAACCATTGCCACCCAGGGCAGTACAGCTTTTTCAAAGGGAAGACACCTCACCTTACATCCTTTTTGACGCAGTTTAAAATAAATCATTTACTACGAGTATCTAAGATAATCAAACTGTTAGAGTCTTCTCTTATACTTGAACTGATATATCCTGTAACATGTTTTTAAGCATCCTCACATTACGTCAGCGTCGTATCTTAAAACAACGGAGTGGGACAGACTTGCTGATAGGTTTTTTCTAGAACATAAAGAAAGTCAAAGCGAAGTTTAACAGAACGGGGAGCCCCGGGGCCCAGCAGATATCTAACAACCATACCTTGGGAGAGGATAAAAGGGACTTGCATTTTTTTTTTGCCGATTCCGTACGGCGACTCGAGAAAGAGCAATTTAGAGCTTGCAATTACTATCGGAGAAATTGCCAAATCCACGCGAAAGGCGATACTCTTGGCAAAACATTTTTATCCTTGACATTTCTGGGATTCGAACCCCGAACCTCCAACGGAACAGGCAGACACGCTAACCATTATGCCACCTGCACACCACTCCAGATTATGGTAGTTAACTTCAGAAACAATTGCTCAGTGTAGAAGAAAAACTGCCACTCTGCAAGGTCCCCAACAAAAAATTGACAGTTACATCCAGCTTAGGCTTCATCAAGATCTCTGCGATCCATTGGGACTTGCTAAGTACTTTTTGGTGTTTCGCAGTAGCAACAGAAGTTGACCAGAGCTGGAAGTAATTGGCAGTTTTTTGCAAATTTGAAAATTTGCTCCATTTGAATAAGCCTTCTGCCATAAGATCTATGAAAAACCATGAAGCATAGTGAGGCTTTCATTTACTTTTCTTTATCCCTAGAGATGTAAGTTGAGACAAATCGGCCCCATAATGAGGACATAAGAATGATGAATGATGATGATGATCAAACATGATATGGGCTTTTCTACTGTAAATTGACAAGTCCTCAAGAGAAAAACAGACATAAAATTGCTTTCTAACAATGACTTTCGAAACTAGCAGAAAAATGTATTTCAGAGTTAATAACACGCTAACAGCAATGGTAAACAAAACATTAAATAAAGTCTGGCTGTTCTCGAGCTGTTGGGCTTTTAATAGTCCAAATTATGTGTGAGTATGCATGTGTAAAATAACAGATGCAAAGGAGTCTACACCAAAAAACAAAACTCACATTTTCAATGTGAGCTTTCTTTGCCACTTGCAATATTGAGTGCCCCACTGTGCCAGCCTATTAACGAGGGCGGTAATCCAACAAAAGTCGACGACAATGCCCCGCTTACTTATCGCAGGTGAAACGAAGAAAAAAATTCAAATGGAAGCGTGGGCCGGCCCCATCTTTTTTACTACCTCCACAAGTGATAGGTGAGATTAATACAAATCGACGAATACATTCATTTTCGCAACAGCAAAAAAGAAAAGGAAACACACTCAACAAGGCTGTGATCAGCAGCGAGTGGGTTATGTTATTTTTTGAGTGTTATCAATTACTTGGAACGAATCCAATACCGAGCGTTTTTCTATCGAGGATCACCTCCACTTTGCACTCTCATTGCCGACATCTAACGATATTTTTGAGCTATACCCTTTTCCACATTTGTATTTGTATGTAGATAAAAAATGACTTATCTGTGAACAAAGAACTTCAAGCGACAGGCCCACCATGCTGATCCAGAGTCGCGTGCCCATTTTCTTTTGAATTCGTGTTCCTCGATGCCAACATTTATAATATCGTCTGTGCGTAGTGCACGCATTCGTGATGCCATTATGTCAGTCATGTGTTGCGTAGACAATTACAACAGATTTGACACTTTTTTTCTTCGTCAACTTTATGTTGTGTATGCAACTAGCATAGCGTGTGTGCAGTTGCAGTCAGTCTTTGGCCGCCCCGAAGGCTGATTCTCATCGAAACTCGAAAGACAGCCACTGTTCTTATTCAGACTGTGTACTGTAATGTGTCGAGTTGGTGGCAATGCCAACTGAGAAAAAATATAAATAAAGTCGGGACATGCTGGAATGAAAGGCGCACAGTTCTTACTTAGAGATGGCCTCAGGAAGATTATTTGGAACAATGATGAATTGAATGGCAGATCAACAAAGAAACATGCACAGAGTGCAGATGAAAAGATGTAATTATGATGTTTTTTATGAGATTAATGAGTTTTTATGAATGCCAATTTACATATACGGATATACTCTGGTATGTGTCGCAAGTGTATGCGAATGAAAAGGGACACATGCTGCCAAGTCATTAATTTGTCTTTTATTTTCATTTGAAAGGATTTGAGAAAATAAATTGCACTGTTCTGATGTTAGTGAGGAGCAGGGAGGAGAAGGATGCTTAGTTGCCTGTCAGTTTGACGAAATGTTTACTTAAAATCAGTTCATGGTCGTTCTTGAGAGCAGCGGTACGATCTGAAGAAATGGGTCTGGAATTGCCTAAGAATTTTTGTCTCTTTCTGAAGTCGGGCGTCTCAAGCACGCATTACCTGGTTTGCTGTCCTTAAGAAAAATTTGTTATCCTGAAATGTGTCAATTAAAACAAGGCCAGGAAGTACTAAAGGCTTTATCCCAAGATTGAATGTCACTAAATGCTTTACTTCATTTCGTAGGCCGCACGATTCTGCTTCTTACTCTGAAATGATATGGAAAAAGCACAACCAGGCGGTAATCAGCATATAGTAGGTTATGTGTATGTGCTATCAATTACTTGAAACGAATCCAAAATCGAGTGTATTTCACCTCCACTTTGCACTCTCATGGACGACAACTAACGAATACATTTCAAGCTTTCTCTTTTGTTAATGCGGATGGTTTTGTGCATGTGTTGATGATTCAACCACCGGATTTTTAAGATGTAGGTCGAGGCCATTCGAAACGAAGCCCTCTTTCGCTCATAGACGATTAGAAAAATTTTAAAGTTCAACGGCAGTGAGACTGTCTTAAAATTGGCTCTTTTATTAATGTCCGGCTTTAGACCAGCAGCGATTTGTAGGTAGCCTTCGTTCTTACCGGAATGATTTGGCCCTGGCTCATATCGAGGTTGTAGCGCGGAGTACCTCAGGAGTCGCAATTCAGGCCAGTTTTGTCTGTGTACTACTTGCTTGGATGTTGATCGAAAACCGTACGACAGCAATGCTCATGAGCTTTTCATTGTAAGCGTTTTTGTGTACTACCTACTACTATACCTTTTGTAGGCTCTACATTGTTCGGAGGTACATACTACATAGTTCCCTACAAAAAAAAAAAAATATATACTAAACGACTTCGGAAATTTGTCTGGAATTAGATCAAGGAAGAAGATGCAACGCAAAGATCAGAGAATTAAACTTCTTTAAAAGCTTATGCATGGAAATATCTCTCTACCAACTTGCTTCAATTCTTTTCTTGGGAAGAAATGAAACTTAATATGTTTGCAGTCAGCATTGTCACACAGGTTCACAAGTTCAAAGTCCATAAATTTCTGAGTATATCCAACTGGCAGTCACTTTGTAAGGTAGAGTAGATGAGACTTTGAACTGCTCGCATCTACATTCATCCCAACCAAGGATGGGAGTTCCTACGGTAGATGAAGAGATGGGTCAACCGAGGTACGTGACATGACACTACCCATCAGCGCCTCAAGAGCATGCACCAAAAGCTGGAGTCTTGGAATTACATGCTTACATGAGGAGTCTGATGCTGGTTTCTTCGGTGACAGACTAAACGCGAGGCATCAAGCAAGGGCACCGGCAACGGTATTTAAAGCCAAGAAGCTATTTCAAGAAAGGCAACCACCATTCGGATTGCTTTGAGATAATCTTTTTCTTCCTTTTCCGGCGTTGTCAGCATCGTGATCCCGAAGGGATTACAGCTCTCGTGGGCTACGCCGATTTGAGCTTATAAGCACAAAAAAAAAAACAGCTGGCCACTTAATAACGAGAAAAGCTAAAGAAACATCAGTCTGTGAAAAGCCACTATCCGAAGGATTGGAATCTCCATCCGCTATCCAGAGCTGTCGAAAATTCTAGCAAAATTGTAAGCTTTCGAGACTGTAGATACTCTGATACAAAATCTTTCATTAGAGGGCGAAGATAAGGATGTATATCAGACAGACATGGAACTACAACTTTGGAGTTGAAGGTTAGCCTTCAAGAGACTTGTAGCCCTGGACAGATAGAGTCACAGTCAGTTGGCATAAAAGAGGACTCAAAATGTTCTAAAAAGCAGCTGAAGCAACCTTTTTCTATTTTCTTGTCTACCATCATTCATCTCTCTCTCTCTGCAGGCAAAATATGTCGGTAAAGCACTGGCTCAATTCATTATTTGACTGAGAACCCAAGGGTTGACTACCTTAAGCTAAAAAATGTTTATACTATGTTTTGAGGCTCAGCAAAGATGTGATTCCTTGGCTGCAAGCTATTGCTGATATAAAACTCTTCATTAGATCTTCAGGTTGTGCTGAATTTTGAGACACATCTTAAAAAACGGAGATGAATTGTTCAATATTCACACGTTTAGAAAGTCAAATAGGAAAATGGTGAAGCTGGTTTTCAAACGGAGGTCTCAAAGTGTGCGGTAGAATTCATAGATGGCTGTTGAATTGAACATCTTCAATCAGAAACCTTAGAGAATGAAATGGGAGCAACTCTTCGAAATATGCTAGTGTTGATGGATACCAATATGCTGATGGTTAGGTTAGGTTAGGTTTAAATGGCTGTCAGGAAAACAAACTGACACACTTAGACCAATATCAGGTTCATTGTGATACCATGAAAATTATGCGAGGCAGTACCTCACTTAACAAAACCATTTGGAGCTTTTAATAAAGCGAAGGAGATGCAGGGGATCTGTGTTCGCCAGATCGCTTGGATCATCAAGAAAATATTTTCCCAGATGCCGTTTTCTTTTAAAAGAGAGTGCAGGACATGAGCAGAGGAGGTGTGGGATTGTCTCCTCCTCCTCCTCACCTCATGCTGATGGTCACAAACGTGAAGCCTTCCTCACTGTGCATAAACACAAAGATAAGAAAGTTCATTGGTTGGGTCATGTCTTTTCAGCAGGAAAACAACATTTGGGCGGCATTTTCGAAAGGCAGAGAAGCTTAGCCAAAATCTTGAAAATCGTGACTATCGCAAAAATTTATCAAAATCCTTTTTTAAAATCAAAGTTTATTGAAATACACCTTTACATTCTCTTCATGAGAGTTGAGGTTCTCAAGATATCAAAGAAGAACTGTTTTTCAAAATGGCTGCCAAATGAAGGAAATCTCAACAACGTACTGATGGTAACCAACGCGAACAATCCTTTGATTTTTCCCCCAAAACGGAGGTAAAAGATCCATTTGTCGGGCATGTCTTTTAAGCAGGACAAGATTTGGGTGCCATTTTCGAAAGTACAGATATGTCGGCTAGTTCTTGAAAGCCGTATCGAAGTACGTACCACAAAAATATGTTGAAAGCTTTTTTTTTCAAAGATCAAAGTTTTATTGAAATACACCATTGCCTACATTTTTTCGTGCGACTTAAAGTTCTCGAGATATCGAAGAAGAACTGTTTTCTAAAATGGCTGCCAAATGGAGGAAATCTCAACAACATTATGATGGAGACAAGTATGCCGATGGTCACCAACACGAACAATTGTCTTGTTTTTCCCCCAACACGGAGATAAAAGGTCCATTCGTCAGGGCATGTCTTTTTAGGAGGACATGATTTGTGCGCCGTTTTCGAAAGGCAGAGAAATGTCGGCTAGTTCTTGAAAGCCGTAAAAAAGTACGTATCATAAAAATGTGTGAAAACCTTTTTGTAAAATCAAAAAAAAAAAAAACAATTTTTCATTGGACTTAAAGTTGTCAAAATATAAATGTGGAACCATTTTTCTAAAATGGCCAAATGGAGGAAATTAAACCGAGCCTCACAATCATTTTCTTGGACATAATTTTGTTACATTTCAGTAAACTATAAAGACTGTTATAGAGTCTTTTTAAGATCTATTGATACAGAATATGGATCTTTGTATTAAGAATTAGAAGAATTACTTTAGCATCTTTCTTTCTTTTGATCATTCATAGCACGTAGGTTTTACTAATTCTTCAGGTTGTTGATCACCAAAAGACTCCGTGCTTCGAATTGGGGTTTAGCCAATGTTGAGGGTCTAAGAACGTTTCTTTTCGTTCGAACTGATCCCATAAACGAGTATCAAAATATATGTACGCATATGCAAACACCAAAGGCTATCTCAAGCCAAAGCGATTTTGTAGTTGCGACAGCGGCAGAAAGACTGTTGACAGCATTTCTGTCACCGTGACAACTACAAATGCTGTGTCGCTTTTTTCGTGTCATTGGGCGCGTTCGTTGCAATTCAGATTTTCAGATTAACTAACTATTCTCGGCCTCTGATTGGCCAGACGTTAAGTTTTTCAGTTGACAACTCATCAGCTGTTAGTTTTTACCGATTCAGTTTTTCAGTCAGGAAAAGAAGGCTGAAAATATAGATTTAGTTTATTAAGCTGTCAGATGCGATAAGTGACATCAAAAAATTATACAAGCCAAGTGAAGGTGATTTTTTTGAGCGCGATTTTAAAGTAAAATAGAAAATAAATCAAAAATGCCAATATTCAGTGTGTGTTTTGATGGGAGAGTTATAGAAGTTGACGAGAGTGATGAAGTTTATCTTCGACTGCAGAATGGTAAGAAAAATAAAGTTTCAAGGTAGCTTGAAAAAAAATACAATTGTTTCTATTACAGATGCAGAGTACGCAGAGCAGTATTTACAAAGCATACTCATTGAAGAATCTCAAAATTTGTCAGGTATGTCTGAAATGACTAGGTTTGTTGATGTAGCGCTGCTTTTTAAATAAGCATCATAGATTGCTTGTTGTGAATCTCAAAAAAAATCACAAAGCGTGCGTATTGCGGCGCAGAGCAACACAGACAGCATTCAATTTTTGCTCAGGAACAAATGCTTAAAAAGTTTTTCATGTTAATTTCAGGATCAGCAAACGTTGTCGACCCAATAGCGCAACCAACAAACTTGTTGACTTTGGAGCAAACCCAACAGCCAGAAGGTAACCAAACTATTTGTTATTTTTATACATTTTTGAAGTACTTGACTTTACTTTACAGGAAAGATTAAAAGTATGTTCGAAAGCCACATATGCGTGAACACAATGATTCACAGCCGCAGCCGCATAATACTAAGTACACGTGAATACAATGATGTATACACAACAAGGCAAGCCTGAGCCGTACAAGTTAACTTTATTTTAACTTTTGAAGCTGCGGCTGCGGCTGAGACTGCGTTTGTTTATTGTGTTCACGCAGTAAGTTGATGTTAGATTATCTGTTTTTGCTTTTACCAGAATTTATATACATATTAATCATTTATCTGCCGTTTCGAACTTCTAAACGGCGTTTAGAACACGAGCTGCTGACTAGTATCTGTGGGTAACACTCGTTTCCAATTTTATTACTGGTACTGGACCACTAAACCTTCCAGCAGTCTTTGCACGAACTGGTTGGCTTGGAGTGTCATCTTAGCTGGAATATGCAGTCGTTCATGATAGAAACTATGACCAGTGCAAACGCAGAGCTCATTTACAAGTGTATTATGTATATTAAGATATTAATTTTTAACATGAATTTATTTGTTGTTGTGTTTGATAAGATTTTATTAACCTCTAAATTTCCTTTAGAATCTGCTGCTGTAACTGCATGGACCAATAACACAATCTTGCTTTTTCTGGAGGAGTGTTTGAAAAGGAGAGAAGAGCTTCGTAACCCGAAAAAGAAACGACGCGGTATTTTCCAGGATATCGAGGGTGTGTTAAGGGGTAAAGGGTACAACCTTCCTGCTGTGGTCTTGGATAAAAAGTTGGCCAATTTGAAACAATATTACAACACCATTGTAGATAACAATAAAAAAACATCAACTGGACGGGGACGAATGTCTTGGATATTTTTTGACGTAATGTCACAAATATATCAGAACGAAGTCAAAGTTCAAGACTGTCCACTGTTTGAGTCCTCCACAGCAGCGAAGTCATCCTCATCGGTGACTTATAATGGCTCTTCAGCAGCAGCACCATCAACGCCAACAACACCAATAGCACCAGTAACGCCAGTAGCACTTAACAGAGCTATTTCGCCTGTGCCCTTCCAGGAAATATTCGATGGTTACACTCCAAATGCCGCAACAGGTGACGTTGTGTCTCCAAATGCGTCGACCTCAAGGAGAAGGATGGACCGGTGCAGCAAAGTAGATATTGCCAGGAAGGAGGTGCTGGAAATAGAAAAAAGAAAGCTGGAGGTTGCGGAATCCATTAAATGTACTATGGACAAGCTGTTAGCTTTGAGGCAGCAACAGCTGAACATAGAAGAGCGACGAATTGCCTTGGAAGAAAAAAAGTTCATTGAGGAACAAAAAAAACAAGGTAACACGTAAGTGTGGCTTCTACTAGCTTTTTGTTTTTTGGAACTTAATTCTGTTCACTTTTTTCATAGTTAATAAGTTTTGTGATGAATTTTAAGCTTTTTGTTTTTTGGAACTTAATTCTGTTCACTTTTTTCATAGTTATAAGTTTTTGTGATGAATTTTAAGCTTTTTGTTTTTTAGAACTAAGTTCTGTTTACTTTTTTGCATAGATATAAGTTTTTGTGATGAATTTTAAACTTTTTAATTTTTAGAATTTAATTTTGTTTACTTCTTAACTGTACTTGTGATGAAGTTTGAAAGTTTTTTTACAAAACTTAAATAAAAGACTGTTTTTTGAAAAAAATACTTTTGTGTGTTTTTATTTAGCTGCAAAATAAACGCAATTTTGGCTAATGTTCAAATAATGAAAGCAAAAAATTTCTTTTATTTTCACCAGCACGGTGTGCAGCTCTATTATCATTTAGGTTATGATTTAGTGTGAGGGATTCTTGATTTGATTCCGAATCTTCTTCGGTCTCCAAAAACTCATTGGGATTCACATCGTCACTGAACAATTGGATGTGGTTATGCAAAATAACAGCACCCACAACCATTTTTACGGCCATGTCTGGTGTTCCTACATCTAGGTATTTAAGGCGCCGAAACCTTCCTTTTAAAAGCCCAAAAGCTCTTTCAATGACAACCCTTCCACTGCTGAGAGTTGTGTTAAAACGAGCTTGTACTGCATTGAGGTGACCATTGTCCCGGATGGGAGTTTGTAAATTTTGCATCAATGGATATGCTGCGTCACCTAAGAGATGGTACTCGGGTGGTATTTTGCATTGGATAGTTTTGCAGAGTTCACTATTCCTAAAAACTCGTGCGTCATGCAGTCTTCCTGGTGCTCCCACGAAAATATCAGTAAAAACGGTCCTATGGTCGCACACACCTTTAAACAAGATAAGTTTCAATTTCTTTAGTGTCAGTTTATTGATCTTATTCGTTTACTTACCCTGCAGAATAATAGAATGAGTATTTTTACGGTTATAGTAATCGATGGGATTGTGGATGGGTTGTTTTATTTGGATATGACATCCATCGATTGCACCTAAAATTCCAGGAATCTTACCATTCGTTTTCTGTTTAAAGGACTATAATGAAAGAAATTGAGTAAATGGTTAACAATTTATCACTATTTTTATTCTTACTGCGGATATACTGTCGTAATCGTCTCTGGAAGGCCACTTAATGAAATTGTTAGAGAGTTTGATTACTGCATTCAAAATTTCACAAAATGCATCATGTGAAGAGCTTTTCGCCAAATCAAAGCGGTCCCCAGCAGATAAAAAACTTTCCTGTTTGCTTAGCATCCAAATGAAGAAAAGTAGTTTTTTTTCCAAGCTTATCACTTGCGAACTCGCATCAAGTTTTTCCAAGAAGCTCTGTTGAAAAAAAGTAAGTACCAAGTAAGTAAGTACCAAAAAATAAAATTGTTTTTGGACTTACACCAAAACATTCTCGACTCATTCTAAAATGACTACGAAACTCTTCATCAGTATAACATGCAATCACAATTTCATAGTTCGGGTTTCTTACAGGCTCATTTTGAATCCCGAAAAGTTCTGGATTTCTTACCAAAGGGGATGAACTAAGTAAGTCGTTGACAACGTACGCTGCAACTTCGCCTACAATATCAAATTATACTTTTAATTCTGTATTTTATTATTCATAATTACAAGCTTACACAAAACTTCATCTTCTAAATCCATTATCAATTGGTTTTTGCGCTTCTGAAATGTTTTTCACAGTAAAGTCAACAAGTTAATGAATTTTTTTGACATAAGCTCATCAAAATAGTAGCAACTGACATGTCTTGTTAGATAACCGTTCGACGCAAAACTGAATAAGTTTTTCAGTTAATCTGAAAATCTGAATTGCAACGAACGCGCCCATTGTTGGCACTCTCATAAATTGCTTTGAAAATATTATTTGACAGCTGAATTTGTTCCTGACGCAACCACAAAATCGCAAAGCGACGAAACCTGTCACAAAAGTCATCCATCGCCACTTTGAATCTAGAACAAGAAACACAAAACCTTTGTCCACGATTCTGTAAATGGACACTGCCACTCGCATCGGACCCAAAAAAACAAAACTCTCTTGTCCCAGATATGTGTAACATGAAAGCGGCATGCGTTCAACATCGACGCATTCTGTTTTCTTGAGTCTTGTCATTTGAATACCAAATGACATCCCAAAAACTTTTCATGTGTGTAACTCTACTGCACACTGCAATACGAAACGCTTCTTAAGTGTCCTCTTCATTATTTGTACGATGCTTGCAATTCCAGACGCAAAACAACAAATAAGTCCATTCAAAGTGCAAACATATGTTAAGTGTTCAATAGCACCAAAATGCCAAATGCAAATGTTTCCACATTTTGTTTTTATTTCCTCCAAAAACGATATACTGAGCGCTCTCTTTATTCTCACACCATATTGGCCATGTGATTTATTACCTCGATGGAATTTCAGAAAAGTAACGAAGGCGTGAAACAACAACCGAAACTCCTACTCAGTCACCATGACAAGGTCTCCTTTGCATTAATTGCATCTGTGCGAAAATACCACACTCGAAACAAATTGACTCCGACATTACTGTCGCCGAATGCATTTTTTTATTTCGTGGCTTTCGATTTTCGTTGAATTCGAATGACTTATTGAGTTAAGTGGCTTTCGAGCTCAATTCAAATGACAATTAAAATCACAAAAAAAGAAAAGACATTAAAATAACTTACCTAAAACGATTTCCATAGTTTCAAAGTCACTGGCAGCTGTAGAAGGTACCCTTCGTGATGCCACATAATTAATATGAAATATTGAAATAACTAAAATTACAACTAGGGTATTTGTAAGCAGATCGGGAAATGCCGTAAATTTTCTTAATATTTTCATTTTTGAGCGTTTTTGTGCTGTTGTTGTAAATAAACACACATTCGAGTGAGTCATTGTGTGGGAATTAGACTGCACGCTGCTAAAGAAATAAACTGCTCCTCCGAGTGGGTTTTTGTTGGTCCTATTTTGAAAAACCACGATTGTTTTGACTTGTCGGCGAGATTTTTTTTTTTTTGCGATTTTCACCGTAACTGATTTTGTTTGCGATTAATCAGATTGATTTTTCCTGTGGCAGCAAAACATTATTCACTGGATTGTTCTGGCTTTGGGGGGCTTTGCTTAAATTGATGCTGTAGACACACGGTAAATGATTCTTCTTCAGAATGGAGCTGGAAATATAAAAGAAGAGGAAATTTTTTGAGGTCAAGGTTTTGTTTAACAATTGAAAAAATAAAGAGAAATTTTTGCGGTTACTTTAAAAATAAACTTCTCGTTGTTCATAAGAAGAATAAAAAGAGAATCGAGTACAATTAACTTCTTCTTCGCTGTTTAGGACGAGAAGATCAAAACAGATAAAAAAAGATTAACTCAAACTGCCTTCCTTTGCTAAGGAACTAGCGTAAATAAATCATATTGACGTTGACAGCCTATAGGACTCCGAAAAAAAGTTATTAGAAAACCAAGGGCGTAACTACCGCTATCGATTAATAAAAATAAATAAATAAATAGGGTGGCGCAACAGTGCGAGGGGCCCCTGGGCCTAGCGCTTTTCTCACAACCATCCCTTGTGAGGGAATGGAGGGGACCTACAATTTTCTGCCGGTTCCGAACGGCTAATCGAGAATGTGCTTTTCATGGCAATGAATACTAACGGAGGACTTGCCAAATCCTCGCGAAAGGCGATACCCGTAGATATCGATCAATAAGTGTCGGAATTATGTGAGTTCGGCTTCAGAACCCACGTTATCGAGCTATCTAACTCCGTAATTTAACATTCCCTCATTAGTCATTGAACGGGATTTGATTAGGGCAGCCGATTGACAAAGAACAGTGCCACTCAATAACTAAATCTGAGTTATCTACTAAGGTTCAGACTTTAAAGAAAATGTTGAAACATTTTTAAGAATCCAGTTCCTAGTTTTTTAGAGTAATTCCAATAAGCTCTTCATTGAAAACTGAGACTAATTGAGGGTATTAGAAAGAAAAATAAAATAAAATAAAAAACAGAAATGGTCCCCATCTACACAGTGCGACAGTTCCTTAGAGAACTTGTGTTCTTCTTTGGGAAGTATGAAATTCCCATCTTTCAATAAGCGAATAGTACCTACAAAAAGGCGTTTTTGAAAGCTAAACATAAAGGCATAGGTTGAAAAACCAACGATTTGCATATCATCCTTCCACTGCAAAAGAGTAAAAGACAATAATACAGGACAGCCATCAACCACCCCAGTCGTTTTGATTAGATTATGTCTCATCGACACACGTTTTCCATACTCTGAACCTTAACTTTTCTAAGAACTGCTTGCCTTAAATTAGAATACAGTTCACCTATCCTCACCGGTTGGCCGGTTCGGCTGCGCAGTGGTCTGATAGTATTCCTAACTATAAATTGAAATGTGTTCCTTGCCTTTAGAAGTGACCTTTTGCTTTTGTCAACAAATTGAAAACTGTAATGACTGTGTGCATCCTTAGCTTGTTTGTTTGTTTGTTTCGCCTGTTGTTCTAGCGTTTCCGTAACAGCTTTAACTTTGTAAACTCTGCAGCCATCATCATCAAGGTCGATGCGGCCTTCAGATTAGATGATGCCCGTGGAAAGCTTGTAATTTTACAACCTCTGCCTCCGGTTCGATAGTATTAAAAAATGAAATACGATTAAATTTAAAAAGTAGAGAACCTTGATTTTGAATTTAGTATTTTTAAAGCTTCGCTGTGGTGTGGTGGCTTCAGCTTCCAAGTTTTCGCTCATCAACGTAGTTATCAGCGTAATTGTTTTATTTGAGGAAAGATGTCATAGTCTATTAGCATTTTTCACAGCATCAGCCCTGCGTCAATATTCATCGCTTATTATATCCAGAAAAAGAAGCAGTGACATAATCTATCCTTCGAACTTCACTCTAGACTTCAACAGCTTCAGACAACTGTTCATCTTGTGTGGTACTATATTCTGCACCTCACAGCCTTGAAGGCAGCGATTATTTTCTTAAAGAAGCGCAGATTCAAGCTCGAAACATTTTTCAACAGTGAAAAGTGAGGTACAAAAAATGGCCGACACTACTACATAATATGGTTAATTATAGAATAATTCAAAACTGGGGCTCTCAACCGTACTCCAAGGGCGGATCACTGTTGTCATAAAAATTGGAATCACTTCTAGATCACGACATTTGTGGTTTCGTCAAAGACAAAGAAGAAGAAAATCGAAGAAATCTCAATAATGGCGATACCAAAGGACTAAGATCGAACTCCCGAAACTGAATCAAAGAACATTTTGAATAAAGCCATGATGTGGTACAATCAACATCGAGACTTGATTCGAGGTGTTATTTGATTCTGTCTCAGGACTATTTTCATCATTGCCAAAACGCATATCTAAGAGGCAATTGGCAATTTATTAGAATTTCTGCAATTCAACTATACCAATTTTACTTTTACTCTTCTCATCCTTAGAGCTTCTATTTACATATTATGTAATAAGGAGATTACATTGGAAAGGGAACGAATTCTGCACATGTAGTGATGACGCTAATGCCACTCAGTATTAGTTTATTTTCTGACAAACCTTTTTATTGAAGCTATATAGCGCTCTTAGTCTTAAAGGCTCATTCAATCAGTTTATTCCCGTCAATTATCCTATTCCTACCGCGACAAAAACGTAATTCGTTTTCGAAAACGAGCTATGCCGTTCCCAACTGTTTTTGTGTTTTGAATTAAGCAAGAGTTACATGACGTAACTTCACTTATAACAATTGATCATACGAGTACAAAAGCATATAATACTTGAGACAAAATTATGGATTGTTTTTGGCCAAATTTCGGGGTTTCTTTTTTGATTCCTTAATCACAGAACTGAGATTGAGCACAATGAACGTGTCGTTAAGTAACAACATTTTATTTTTTGCCTATAGAGTGCGTTGCAGGAAGTGGTGTGAAAAAAGAAAAAAGATTTTCGAGATATCACTGAGTTGATTGAGAAATATACCTACGTTCCGAAGAGCGAAAGGACCCTCTTCGGAACTTAAAAAGAAGTACGAATCGATTCTAGGAATATGAGTCCACTTTGCTTGTAAATTTTCCTTTTTTTGAACCACTATCAAGGTGGTTCACTCAGTTTCAGCTCTTGTTTTGAGTTTCAGACATTACTTAAAACAAGAACAAGACACGATCAGAAATCAATATGAAAATCATGATTTCTACGACTTTTGCTTCAATATTACGTTAGCTCATAACGTAGCGTAACTTCAATTCAAATAGCATATAATTATGTAGTTTTGACATCTTACAAAAAATTAAAAAAAGAGAAAAGCAAACACAATGCGTATTCAAAGCAATTTAATGTAACAAGATGGAAGCCAAAGTCACAGAATAGAACCAGAGACTCAACTACAGAGCTACCTTCCGTCACAAACCTAACTCGACCAACAACCTTCGACCAAGAACCATCGTCGCCCGCCATATATTCTTTTTCTTTTTCAGTTGGTGTGAAGTGAATTTTTCTTTTTTTTTGATGCTTGTATGTTTGTCAAGCTAAAGAATATAAAAAGCCTCAATCAAAACTGAAACAAAAAACATTATTCGCCATCAAAGTCCAAATTAAACTTAAAAAAAGTATAACAAATAATTAAAACTCAATTGAAGCCGTAAAATCAAATAAAAATCTATCCTTGATTTCATCTTTCATTTCAGAAAAATTTAAAGCAAAAGGGGAACGAATTGAATCTCTATAGCAACTACTCTGTAATCTGTATTTTCGGGATTTGGACTCACGTTACGTTATCATGTACTTAAAGTTATGTGCAAATGTTTATATTCCATCGAAGTGTTATTTTGGCTCGGGAGTCCCGGAGGAATGGAGCGAACCTACATACATATATAATTTTTAGAAACATCCGAACAGCTAATCGAGAAAGCACTTTTCATGGGAATAAATTTACTATTGGAGGACTTTCCAGTTCCTCCCTAAATGCGGTTCCAGTACAAAAACATTTTTGTTATCTCTTGTGTTTTGAGTCACGGGCCTCCCTCGTAACAGCCAGACATGCTCATTATTACGCCCGGGTCACCACGGGCTTAAACTTATCAATGAATCCGCTATAGGTTTGTGATGTCTTTACGTAACGTTACAATCACATGGCAATATGCTACTATTGCTTTAAAGCCATAAAAATAAAGTTTCGCTCATTTCTTTTTTTTCTAGAGTCGCGTTGAATCGAGTAAACTTAAATTATTACATTTCGTTACAACTACGTAACGTGGGTCTTGATTATTATACCCTTTTTGCTTCGATGAGGCTACTCTTATCTCTAGAAATTGATGTAAGATAAAAGAACTATATTTTTCAACTTTAGGCTAAGTTGAATCAATTTAATAGACCAAGAGCTGGAAGCATATTTTTGGAGTGGAGTGATAACCAAAAATAATGCACATGTATGTGTAGATAGACGCACTATTATATCAAATTCAACCGTCTGGCAGGTTTCTTTTTCAGCCGGGGGCGGGGGTGGGCGTTCGAAAATGGTAATTTTTCAGATTTTGAGGTCGAAGTGATAACCACATAAATGATACATCAAAAAATCAGAAAAATTCCCTTGATTACAAAAAACTCGGTCCCAGACGATTTGGTTTCAGCCTACTGCTTGCCAGACGCATTTTAACACTTTTCAAGTGCATTTTTCAGCTTAAAGCACTAATAACTTTTTTCCTATTACATTTAACCAAGAAAGTGGTACGCCAAAAAAGAAGAAAATCTACCCTGATTTGGAAAAACTGTGTCTTAGACGATTTGGTTTGCCAGACGCACTTTAACATTTTTTTAAACGGATTTTTCAAATTAAAGTACTGATAACTTTTTTCTTATCACATGTAACCAAGAAAATGGTACGCCAAAAAATCACAAAAGTTCCCCCGACTACAAAAAAGTGTGTCCAAAAGGATTTGGTTTCAGCCTTCTGCTTGCCAGACGCATTTCAACATTTTTCAAATGCATTTTTCAATTTAGCTGATAACTTTATTCTTATCACATTTAACCAAAAAAAAAGGTTCGCCAAAACATCAGAAAAATTCCCCTAATTACAAAAAACTCGATCTCAGACGATTTGGTGTCAGCCTTCTGCGTGCCAGACGCATTTTAACATTTTCAAGTGCATTTTCAGATGAAAGCACTAATAACTTTTTTCCTATTACATATAACCAAGAAAGTGGTACGTCAAAAAATAAGAAAAGTTACCCTGTTTTCAAAAAAGTGTGTCCCAGACGATTTTGAAGAATGAGGTCCTCCACCGATAGTTTGCTGTTTCTTATTAGATTTTCCCTTAGCTATTGATCACACAAGAGCTTGTGGAAAATTTTGCAAACTTTTTTACCCACGTTCTGGTTATTGAACTTATTCCTCAATTTTCACGTCTCGATTTGAGCTAATTTTTCTATTTTTACCTCACATTTTTGATGAGTGTAAGCATCAAGAATTTTTTATTTTTACAGAAAATTGTTTATATATTAAAAATAAATCTTAAAAGAAATTTGCACCAGTTTTGATTGGAATTTGGAATACTAAAGCTGTTTAATAACCTCGTTGAATTTTTTTGTTAGTTTTTGATTTATATTCAAAAGTATGTTGCTTTGTTGGAGTGGATATTCTTGGATCGGAATTTGAATTAAGAATGCAAACAATGTGTTCCAACATACGTCTGTGCTGAGCCTACAGACGACAACAGCGAAAATGTTGTCATTTAGTCTAAGATTAATATTTAATTGCACGACCAACATCTTTGCACGTATATGTCATGTAATGAAACTTAATTGATAATGGAGAGCACGTTAATGGGAAACGGCGATTAATGACAAGTTTTAGAACGTGCTGTGTTCGTTTAGCAGCCTTTGTCAATAGGGCTAGAGTAAGTAGGTTTTTCGTAATTAAAAACAAAAAATTTTAGGAATATGCTCAGCATGAGTTCATAAACTTCCTGTTCCTTACTTAATTTTATTGGAGCTTTTGTTGCGATTATATTTTCTCGCGCTGAGTGATTTTTTTGTCGATACTAAATAGTGTTGTGCTTGCAGCCAAACAGTTCCATTCCCAAATATGAGTGTTGACACTTATGTTCCTTCGGTTGAGTATGATTAACCAAACCCAACGATAGTTTTCCTCTAAAAATGCCTTGAAATTTTAAAAGCTTGCTGTCTCAAAGAAGATACCTTAGAGCCGGTCTGCACCTCGTTGTGTTTTCGACGCTACTTAAAAAAAAATAAATAGGGTGGCGCAACGGAGCGAGGAGCCCTTGGGCCTAGCGCATTTCTCACAACCATGCCTTGTGAGGGAATGGAAGGGACGTACAATTTTCTGCCGGTTCCGAACGGCTAATCCGACGCTACTTAGTTCGTAACAAATTCAGACGCATCCCAACAAAATTTGCCTGGAAAGGATGGTTTACAAATAATTTCTGGATAAACTTGATCGCTTCCTGGACTTTCTCGGCACAGAAAAACACATCGTCATGAGCACAACGACGTGTGGACAAGGACCTATACATAAAAGTCGAATTTCTTCGATGAATTTGGAAGTTTAAAATTATACTTTCAAGCACCTTAAACCAGCCTAACCAAAAAATATGCGTATGCCTACCCAAGAAAGTAGTGGAACCCCAACTGAAAATTTAGTTCATCCTCATCTGGATGATAGAACTGAACTGATTCGCCTATGATTTTATCCAAGAAACTTTCTTCAAAAACACCCACAGAAATTCATGACAAATTTATAGAAATTCTAATTAACATAAGTCAGTTCGGCAACTGCTAAGACCTCCCAACGCCATAGCCATGTTTGTAATAAATTGTATTCCCGGGCAAGCTGTTGGGTATAGAGTAACTCATTTGGCAAACTGTTTAAAGTCATGTAAGACTATAATAATTTCAATTTCATTATAGAAGCACATCTGTATTATGACTGCACGACCGACGTCACCTCCTCCAACCACCTAGTGCCTCCTCCCCGAGGCACAATTAAGTGATATAAAGTATCTGTTTAATAGTTTTCAAATCGAGATGCAATTTAATTTCAATTTTCAGAGCAGAGAGAGAGAGCCGTTAAACGATATCCAATACGAGTAGAAACGAATTCATATAGAATCGAACACAAACGCAAATTGGAATTAGTGTACTGCATTTCTATTTTCTCGCACTCGCTATTGCTCTAGTCTGTGATGATTTTGTTTACGTTGGGATACGTTCTGGCTATTCTAGCGGATACATACGTTTCTGGTATTTTAAATAAGAAAAATACTTATTCTCGCCTTTCCACAGACGAAACAAAACAGAAATTATTACCTATCCTCGTCTCTATAGTCTCGGGCACGACTTGCGGACTTGTGGACGGTAGCAAGTTGTTTGTTTATGGTTTATTCTGTTTTTCGTCTTTTTTTTTTTTTGCTTACAATTTTATTATTTTGCTTCAATCTTTTATTTAATTTTTAATTTATTTGTGTATAAACGTTTACTTGATCTATTTTGTATGCTAGAACGGTACTCTGAGCTTCGTGAAGGTATTGAGCGCACACACTTGACCTTGTTTAGCGATATCACTTTGAGTCGGAGGCTTGACGCAATCAATATATTTGTGCTTAATTCGAGGGAATTACTCAGAAGTAGGTATGTTGTACGGCAGCAGTAGCAGCAACAGCGACGACAACGCACTGTTTTGTTGTTTCAATTAATCGATTTGATTGGTCGTCATGCGATTTGGATGGCAAACGGTTTCAATTATTATTTTTTGTTTTTTTATATAAACGGCAGATGTAGAAATGCATTCTGGGTCATCATTTAGGATTGTGTTTTTGTTTTTTGATTGCAGTGAAATGAGTTAAGTGATTGGAAAGTAGTTCAGCAAAATGAGGTTAATGAACGCAATGCGAATATGATTGACTGAAAGGTCGTTACGAATCTTTGTGTTGGGCGCCATTCTTTTTCTATTTAATATTTCGGTGTTACGAGCGTTTTGATCTTCAAGCGATCATGTCCGTTCCATGTCGAAGGCCAAAAAAATGTAAATTTCGATGTATTTTCCCGTACCAGGAGGGTTGTGGTCTGCCTTTCTCTCTGTTTATTCCTGATCGTATATGCGTTGGGCGCCACTCCAAATTTTAATTTGCAATCATGAGTTTTTCCAATTTAAATCTTTGAAGCTAAGGTATCCTTGAATATACGAGACTTTACACCTGTCTGTACATTTGAAACTAACGAAATCAAATCCAAGTTTACAAAATTCATTCCTCCAAAGACTTTAAAGATGCTGAAGTTTTACTGTCCATGCTTCATGAAAGTGGCCTCGCATTATCAATTCTATTCTTTAGTCTGACACTATTTTGTGAGACAAAAAAAAAGTCTGAATTTAGTCGGAAGCAAGTTAACCGACGACACTTACTTAACACAAAAAAGTTTATAGACGAAATCTTTTCCCCAGTTTTGAAGTTCAAATCTGATGAGGGCCTCGTCTTCATAATCGGTTTTGCTAAGACGAAGTCTTCTCCTTTTGCGTCTTCCCTGCAGTCTGCTTCTGAAAGCTAGTCGAGTCAGAGCGTTGATGCTTATCTCCTGTACATGTTTCAGCCATTGTAGTCTCGTGATGCGTATACTCTTCTAGCTATACGCATTGCTCATGTCACGGTTCAGCTCATAAACATGTCGTTGTTGAATTTATTTCTTAAAAACATCGTCTTTATAAACGGGATTACAAATCACTCGGTGATTTTTTTTTTTTTTTTTCAGAACGACCAAGAATTTTTTCATCCGCTTAAGAAAAGACCCGTGTTTCTGGTACACGTGGAAGGAAAACGTTCGTGTGATATTTAAATGTCACAACATTAAAAACAAAAGTGTTGCACATTTGAAAAATCAAATTTGTTTTGCACTTAAATCAAGGCGTAAGCAATTGCTTCAAATACGAAAAACTTTTGTTAGAAAATCAAAAGCGAAAAGTACTGAAATGTAGGTAAAAATACTTTACTTCAAAAAAGAAAAGCTTTTAAAAGAAAATCAAATGCGAAAACTGTTAAAATCAAAGAAAAAGCGTAGTAAAATCAGAGAAGTAACGTCACTGTTTACTTATAAGTGTTCATAGGTGCCTATACCGAACATGGTCAAAGTATATCAAATAGCATTTGAGAGTGAGTCAATAGAACGAAATTTGTATACTAATGTTGTAAACATACGTTTGGTCTAGTGGTTGCGTGGTTGACTACCGTCTGGAAGGAAGGACTAGAGTTCAAATCTCCAAGTAAGTAAAGGGTTTTCCAATAGGCATGATATGATTTTGCAGTGGCGTTTCGGCCATTTGTAGTATTTTTAGCATGATTTCTCATTTGTTTTTTATTGCATTCAGAAGTGTTTACATTTTACCATTGGACCACCGTAAACATCGTGAACTTTCTGATTTTGCCTTGGAACAACTTGAAATCGATAACGATTATTTTATGAAAATCATCTTTTCTGAAGAGGCTTACTTTGATTTGACTAGTACAAAACTGGCGATGAAAATCCACAAAATTTTCATGAAAAACCATTACATTCACCTAAATTGACAGTTTGGTGTGGTTTTTGGGCTGGTGGAATCATCGGTCCGTACTTCTTTCAAAATGAAGCTGGTAACACCATTACTGTCAATGGAGAGCGGTATAGAATAGATCGATGATAACCAGCTTTTTATGGGCGAAATTGAAAGAAATTGATTTTGACAACATTTGTTTTCAACAAGAAGGGGCTACGTGCCACACAGCAAATGCATCAATTGAATTATTGCGAGGAAAGCTTGGAGATTCGATTATTTCAAGAAATGGTGATATTGAATGACCTTCAAGAAGTTGCGATTTAAGACCATTAGAATATTTTTTGTGGGGTTATTTGAAGTCATTGGTCTTTCAAAATAAACCAGATTCTCTTCAAGCTATACAAGTCAATATTGAAAGTACCATTCACGATATACGACTTGATTTAGTAGAAATAGTGCTCGAAAATTGTGTTCATCGAATTTGTTGCTGCAGCAGAAGTCGTGGTGGCCATTTGAATGACGTTTTATTTAAAACTTAATTGTAATGATTGAACTGAATTTTTGTATTTTTTATTTTTATTCGAATTTCCTTAACAAAAAGTGTGTTTTTTTCAAAAAAGAAATCATATCACTCTTATTGGATAACCCTTTAAATTAGCGAATTTTTCAAAAGTTTCTTACAATTTAGTTCAAAGGGGAAAAGTAACAAGGATAAAACTGACTGTGAGTAATAGTTAAAACAAAAAACAAATAAAAACTTGGATCGTGGCTGTGATTTACACCTCCAAAAATCTAAGGCTGCATTTCTTTTCTTTTATTTCACTAGGAAATTGAAAGACGAAACGTATTGGAATGAAGTGGTTTTTTGGTTAACGTTTCAAAGTCGCTTTGCTTTTGATTTTAAAAAAAAAGTTGCTTCGAACCTAATTTGTTGACTCTTTCCTTTGACAACGGGTCTCAATTGCCCTCTAAAATCAAAGTTACATAGATGAACTCCTGGGGCTTGTAACATAAAACTAACAAGTACTCGTAATAAAAGTGAGTTATGACAAATGTAAGAAATTTCGGTAACACAAAGCTATAAGTTTGCTTGATCTTCTACAATTGTAATGGACATAGTCCTATAAGTGCCTGTTGACTTGTAGACTTGTAGCTTTGTGTTGCTGGCCCCTGGGCTTCGTCGGTTAAACTCTCTATTGTGACTTTTTGTCCAATCCGTCGATGCTTTCAGTTCTTTATACGTTCATATATACTTTCTTTTAATCTCGTTATAAGCATTCAACCATTTCTTGGCGCTTCGGTTTTAAAGCTCGCAAACTCTCCTTTGCGATCGCGCTTGCTTCTTGGATTTTTCCTCAATATCGTTTACGTAAGTGAGTAAAACCATAGGCTTTAGAAAGATTATGACTCTTGCGTTGACGCTTGAGTTTTGCACAATTTTTTCAAGTACGATGAAAAAAAAAAATTGCGTGACTGTGTTTGTGTCTTGTCAATAGCTTTTTAGACTTTAATGGAGCAGCGTGATAGAATCACTCTTCATGACCAGATCTCCTCTCTGCAAACCCAACAAAAAGACAAAAAGACTTCAAAACACGCGGTGAAGAGCTGAAAATGCGTTTTGGTTTCCGCACTGTTATGCTACGATGTTCGCTCGTTTTTCATTGATGTGCGCTTACAAAGACGGAGTTCATATTTGTCTATCTGTTGAAACTTCGTGCGAGTAAAGCGACTGTTTTCTCTTTCTTCTTCTCTGTTACACAAATTTGTCGCGATAGACTAAGTCCATTGGGGTAATAGAGAAAGGGAACAAGAATACAGTCGCTTCATTCGCCCGAAGTTTCAACAAATCGATCAATGTGAACTTCGTCAGAGGGAAAAAACCTGTGTTGCATCGATGGATGGACATCGATGCAACACAGGGAGCCCGAAAGAAAAAAAATCCAGGGGCCTGTAACAAAAAACTACAAGCGTTTGAAGTACAAGTGAATCATCACAAGTATAAAAATTTTTTGTAACACAAAGCTGCAAGCTCTATAAGCATATAGAGCTTATCCTACCAGTGGCTCTTGACTTGTAAACTTGTAACTTAGTGTGTTACAGACCCCAGTTGGCTCGAGGTGCAAACCCGCACTTTCGGGTTATATCTAAGCACTCCTCTCCTGCACCTAAGTCGTTGGATTGTAGTGGAAAATGCCTAATTCAACTCAAAGTCCTCCTCTTGTGTCTAATAAATCTCAGCAATTTGTATTTCAACAAGTTTTTCAATCTCCCAGTTTTATGACGCCCAAAGTGTGATGAAGAGCCATAAATAGCATTCCTTAACTCAGATATTGCTATAAAAACACCACTCGTGCTTTCATTTCCAGGTCATTATGAGAGGGAGAAAAAACGATGAAGAAAAAAAAAAGAAAATCAAACGGATTAACAACTAATTAGCGTCAAACGTGCTCTAAAGAGAAATGATTTATCGATTCCGCACAAATGCCATTAAATTCAATTAAGTTCATTTTCAACATTTCATCGATATCAACAACAATAAAACGAGAGACGAAAAACGAGAGTGAGTAACACATAAACTACTCTCCATTGGCCATTTTAAAATCGCCCGTCTAAACGAATTTATGTTCACCCCAAAACTGTACGAATGAATTTTAAGGAAAAGAACAAAAAAATCTTATCTTAAAAGCATCGCTTTATAATTTTTTTTAAAGAGGAAGGTAAATTGTAATATTTTATTCTGCAACCACCCACGGAAACTGTCACCGCCACCAACACCGCGTTTGGCATGCAGCGCTTCATTATTGTTATCGTTATTACGAACAATAAATAGAGGGCATTGTGTTGCGGTTTAATTTTGTTTTGGGCTTGTTGCATGTTACACAAATCAAAAACACAAAAAAAAAAACCACATCAACCGCACCGCTAAGAACGCAACGAAATTTTCCAGAGTAGAGTGACTCTGTGTCATAAGACAAATCGGAATATCAATTAAGTGCAATGCCATGGCACGAGAGTATTAATTTTGCTGTCTCACAAAATAGTATCATTGAACATGGCCGACATTCTCAAAAAGAATGGAACTGATTGTGTGAATCTCCGTGGCCAGTCTAACTTCAGTATCAGTAAACTCTGTTGACCACCAAGAATAGGAGATGCGTCTTCAGAGAATTGGATTTAAATTTGATTCCGTTAAGGACAAATGTACATAAACTCGACACACTTTTCCGATTATATCCGGTAGTTTCTTTAAGAAAAAATGTTTTGCTTAGTCGGAAGCTCTGTGATGTTTCCCGCTTTACGCACACCACTCACACAATGATGACGCGGTATCCTTTTTGATGTTTGCTCGTCAAAAGAGTTGTTTGGATTATACTTTTTCCAGTTTATAGAATCATCTGATATCAAAGGATTTCCAGTGAAAAATAACTCAATTTGAATTTAAATAAAATAGTGACACTTGTGTTTGACTGTCGCACGAAAATAGTTTTAATTGATTCAGACTAAGAGAAGCACGCGTCTATAATTAAAAGGAAAAAAAAGAAAGTGGAAGCACATACATACATTTGGACCAATTAAGTGCCATCCACGACGCTAAGTTAATGTCATAATTGGATGTAAGTAAGTACCATATTCAGTATAGCGGAGAAATGTCTGCTTCCGGCTAATTAAGACAACGAGACATTAAACACTTCAAGGGTAAGTGGATCAGACATGAGTTTAATTCAATTTGTTGGTTTTTATTTGGAAAGGGCAACGTTGTATTTTAATGGGCGATTACCCTTAAAGAGTAGGGTTGGATATAGGAAGAAGAATAATGCCTATTTTGTGTTGTAGTTGTTTAATTGAGAACCTTTTTGTAGAAATAAAAAGCAGGATATTTCATGAGCAGGTGTATTGAAATCATTGGATTATTAAAATCACGAGGCGTTTGGCGATGGTGGCCCAGACCAAATAATTATGACGTCTGCCCGTTACGTGATAGTTCGAGGTTCAAATTTCAGAGATTCCCAATGTTTTTATTACGGATATCGTCTTCCGCGAGGAATTCGCATGTCTTTGGAGAGCAGTTACACTGCCACGAAAAGCGCTTCCTCACTTAACCGTTCGAAATGAGCAAAAAATTGTAGGTACTGAGTTAGGCCTCCGAAACGCTCCATTTTAGTTTTCCTTGCAAATGAAAATGAATGCTGAACAAACAAAAATTTTCTTGAGTATTCAAAGCTCTTACTCTGAATCTACAACCTTTTCAGCTAATAATCTCCAAAACCTGCAGATAAATAGATACTAAAGCTAAAGACGTTGATAGTTTGATAGTTTTAGCATAGTTTCCTGCATTCAACCCTTTACCCTAGTCCCTATAGACTGTGAATGAGTCTTAAAAGTTTGATCAACTAAGAGTCACATCCTTGACAATTTTGTCAGCTAAGATTCTTCACATTAAACCAGTGAGTGGGAAAATTCTCATTCTTCTCCAATTACCGTTCAATTGCACCAATGTCACTTCTTTTAGAGGTCATGGAAAAATTGAAACGCTGTCAACTCATTTTGAAGAAGAAAAGTTTCTCAATGACCGACAGTGCGACAGTACGGCTGTCGTAGCAAATGGGCCACAGGTATTTTGATGTCATATCTCACCGAAAAGTGCAACCAATCTTTACACTATTTTGAGATCGCAACATTGATTGTGCTGATATTTTTAAGGCATTTGAAAGAGTTATGGCATGAAGCTCTTTTATCGAAAATGCGTACTTTTGATGTCGATGAGTCTTTTCTTCGTTGGAATAGAAACTATCTTTCCGACAGCTCAGCACATAAGTTGTATTGCATGCTTTCAATTCTGATACCCACTTTTTAAATGCTGGTGTGCCTCAGGGCTCCGCTTTGTCTCCGGCCTTCTTTCTTATTTTCATAAATGATTTCTTGTATGAAACTTCTGATCCTTCTAACTGCTTTGCTGACGTCTCAACCCTCAGCTAGTCATATTCGATTCCGAAATCACGACCAGATATGGAACTAGAACGGTCGCGTATGATAAGCTGTTTGAATTTGGATCTTTACTGCAATGCTACATGTGGTAGTAAGACCTGAGCAGAAGTTAATGCTTCTACAACTCAATACTATCTCTTGTCGCTAAAGCTTCCTCCATTGTTTTTTTTTTTCATGAATGGTATGCCAGCATTTAAGAAACCGAAAAGCTGTCAGTACCTACTTGTATGTATGTAAACGATGATTGGCTTTGAAATGACAACATATTTTAAGTCGAAAAAATACTTCCAAATACTAAGGTATTTTTAAGACTAGATTTTTTAATCATTCTGATCTAGTTACAATTCATAAGGCCTACATCCTCCCAAAACTAGAGTGTAGTTCACATATATGGTCAAGTGCTCTTCGAACATCATGGCACCTACTTAATAGGGTACAAAGCAGTGCGTTAAGATTGATAAGTGATAATTCAACTGCAGGTTCAATTGCTTCTTTTGAATATTGTCGAAATTCGCCTCACGATATTTTATCGCTTTTTTGACAAAAAGTGCTCGAATATAAACAGGCATTCCTCCTCTCAAGCAACTAATCCACAACACCCGCCTCGCCAGGAATGTTCATCAGGTTTTTCTAGAGCCCAATTTTTTACAAATATATAAAAATAAAAAAAAGGGTGGCGCAACAGAGTGAGAAGCCCCAGAGCCTAGCACATTTCTCACAACCATGCCTTGTGAGGGAATGGAGGGGAATGAAGGGTTCCGAACGGCTAATCGAGAAAGCGCTTTTCTTGATAATTAATTTACTGACGGAGGACTTGCCAATTCTTCGCGAAAGGCGATAACCGTGGAAAAACATTTTTGCCTTCGTTGGGATTCGAACCACGAACCTCTGGGTTAACAGGCGGACATTCTAACCATCACACCACGGGTACCACAATTTGGACGTTTAGAGATTAATATTTTAGTCGCACTACCCGTATGTGGTGTGGAATGCTGTTCCTGACGCTACTAAATCCCCTTCTGTTTCCCAAAAGGAAGCATCTGTATGTACCCAAAAAAAGGTCGTGTAGGCTGGCTTGGTTTGTGTAATACTGCATTTTGAGTATTTTGAGTGGAAAAAAGGGTGGTGTAGGCTTGTGTTGGGTCGTTTAACACCGCATTTTTGAAAAATCTGTCAAAACATTTGACAGAACCAAAAACCTTTTTTTAGCTTTAAAAACTTCCAAGCCAAAGTGTCTCTACAGTCGCGGGAGCGGCCATTGCAGTTGTCAAAATTAAGGTGTACAGCAACATATCAGAGTACCCACGTTCAGCGTTTTCAAACATTCCTCCTGTTGCGAAGGCTAGAATGATGACAACAGCGCTTCTTTCGCTGATAAAACTACAAAAACGCTTTGGTTTAGGACTGGTTTTGGTTCTGGCAATGCCATGAGATTTTTAACTTAAACTACTGCAATGAGACAGTGTTAAAAGAAACAACACCAGCCTACACCACCTTTTTTCCACTTAAATGCCTCAAAATTGAGTGTTACACCAACCAACACCGTTGGAGCATATAGACACTTCCTTTCCCAAAAGCTCGCACTTTGTTTTATAACATTATGATGAGTATTTAAACCCAAAACACATCATGCGCGTTAATTATAAGGAAAAGAAATTAATTCAATTTTGACCAACCAAAGAAATTAATTCGCCATGCTGCTCATTTTCAGTGAAATTACCCAAAGCTATGCTCTCTTCGAACATATCGTTTGACGCGATCCAAATTCGAAACTTTGCCGAAGGTATTCGATAAACTCGATCAAGAATGTCGTAAAGTCTCCGACGAAAGTTTTCTTTAGATAAATTTCAACCGAAACCATAGCTGACCAAAATGTCCTGAGAAAAGGTTCGCTTTAGTTTCAATGTATAGGGCAATGATTTGGTATGGAAGTTACAGGCCTGTACTTCTTTAATTCTTTCTTTCTTAATTTATTTTCTTAGGAGAGGTTTCATGTCGGGGGATCATCTCCTCATTACCTACTCGGGGAGTTAAGCGAAGGAAAGAATGTGATTGAATGAACGTTTTTAAAATTTTAGCTTCTTTCTCTTTGAACTCGTTTCTTATCAGAACAGAAGTAAGAGTGGTGGATTTTTGAAAAGCATCGCGTTGAATTCAAAATTTAAAGGTTTTCCTTTTGCTGATACAAATCCTTAATGTACAGGGCGGATCATCAAATAGTTTCTTTTTGAATCAAAGGCCACTGACACTCATATCTTTTTCCGCTTGAACGATGTGACCCGCCTTACGTTTGAAACAATTGGCTAATTCAGAATACTTATTTTCGAAATGAGTTTCTTTTTAAAACGAAGTTTTGCCCGAAATGAAGCTCCCATCGCAACTGGCCTCTGTGACTTTTAGACTTTATTTGTAGTTAGCCCCGAATAACCAGTGTTATGATAACATTTCAAAATTTTAAGTCCAATATAATCTCAAATCATTCTGTGAGCTACAGTCCGAACCAACTACGTTTTGAAACATTTAAGTGTCAGAATGTGCTACTGGGAAGCGTTTTATAATTAATGGGAAAGTAAGCCTCTACTACTATTTTGTCGCTAGGGAAAATTAAAATAACCACTTACTTAGCATACAAAAATACTTGAATAATTCAAAATAAACATTCCTGATTGCATTTTTGAAATCGTTGCCTTTAACACATTGAACATTACATCAACATAATCCACACCAACGATCAGAGAGAAAATTCTTCAAATTGTCAATTCAACTAATAAAAGATTGTTTATCTCTCGGGGGCTTGTCTTCAGTCTTCGACAAGTGACACAGTCATGCTCTTAAAATAAAACAGAGAAAATTTAAAATTTTATACAACCTGCCAATACATAACAACCACAGAGAGAAAAGAATGTTATGCTTTTGTAAAGTAAAGCCCACGCGATCACAAAATTGCATTCTGTGTTTACACGAGCGAACAGTAGGTTTTGCGGTTCGCCACAACTCCGTCCATCCTCCGATCAAATCGACACGATCGTCGTTGCATATTAACACATCATTTGTCATTTTTAATTTAGCACTCAATAAATTCACGACCAATGGACCAACCAGCCAGCCAGCAATGCAAGGGAAAATTTATACGTATGTGAGAATTTATTACAATATTCCCGAGAGAAAACAAATTACGTACATCACGTCTATAGCCGTCTTCATTGGATGACATTGAACTCGGAGACGACATTCGCCAGTCTCGCATATCGAAGTGTCACAAGCATCCATCCACGATCCACCCATACGACTGACAATTGACAATAACGCGATCCACAAAACTGATTTATGCCCTTTGATTGCGATTTGAACGTGGGCCCTAGCTGGCAGCACTTATAAGGAACTGGCTTAAAATTGCGACACGCCAGAATAAATCAAATTGTGCTCTGCTGCAACTGCCAATAAACCTGGTGATCGTTGTCAACGTGGCTCAGCGTCCGTCGCGTCGCTATCCGCGCTGCTGAGGTAGTTGACTTGACTTAGTTGTATCTCAGATGGTGGTGGAATCATTTTATTGGGATATTTTTAGATCTGCATAACAATAGATGACAGACAATTTCAAGAAGGTGTCAGAGTTTGGTCACTCACCATAGTCATATGTACTCTCGAAGAGGTGTTGTTATTCTTTGCCCGCAAACACAACCAGGTGTTCCACGTAAATTCAAGACCAAAGTCAACATCTTTACTTAGCAGTAGCTGCAGTTCTCGCCTCAACTCATATGGGATGGGTGAAGAAAAGTCACGTTTCGTTGTATTGTTCTCTTTGGCATTAGCATTTCGTTGTTCCTATCTATCTTCAAAAGATATATGTGCATATTTTATAAGCAACAAACTTGGCAGGCTACTGCTCCGCTGGCTACTGGTGCTGGTGCTGCTGGTCGAGATTCATTGATAAAAGTGTGCGTGTTTCATTTGAAAACATCTAGCTACCTATCGCCATAGCACCAAGGTCGTGCTGTACGGATGAACAGAGCTGCATCACGTTTAGATACGAGAATACATATTTTCCTGTAAAAGCGCGGAATGTTGTCGCTTCCTTTCATAGAAATAAGTTTAAAAAATGTTCAGTGGAGAGAAGTGTTTCTAAGGAATGCAGGTGATCGATCCTTCTGCGACAAGAAGCTTGCATTCCTTGAATGGAATCTACGATTTGGTATGTGTGAAGGTTGTTAAAGTTTTGTTTTTAAATTGCTGGATGCGAATGGACATGAAAAAAGCATTCCATTAATTTTGACTCTAAATGGAATAACTTTTCAGATGTTTTTTTTTTTTGTTGGCATCCAAATGGAACACAAGCAGTTGGCTTTTTTGATTAACATGGGCACGCACATGCTTGGAAGTTGTTACAGAATCCATCGACGATAATTAATGTTTCCAAAGTAGGAATTCAATTTGAGTAACTCTCAAGTCACTAATTCCAATGACGATAGACTTATGGAGTTAACGAGATCGTTGCTATCGAGTGATTATTGCGCATGTGCCAAAATACATAATTAGGTGTGCCTAGATAAATGATTCAATCGTTTTTCGCCATCTTTCTGTAGTCAGTGCTTTAATAAAGAAAACATTTAACCTTTAATAGCTGGCCAAAGTTGCGTAAAGGGCATCATTAGTTTACATTAGAAAAAAGAGCGGTGAAAGTATAGAGCCTTTCGGGACTCCACAGAAGTTTTCTGTTTCTTTAAGGCTGCATTACATTGCTGGTGGTTTTGTTAATAACGATTAACTGCTCGGTTGTGCACCACAGGCATACGATAGTTGCCTTAACTTCTTTTATTTTCATGCATTCAAACTCACCTTCTCCACTACGTATGTAGAAAGATTACTTCAAAGAATGAACTCTTTATTCGGCAAAGCAAAAGTATGTGACGATTGAACCTTCATTATCGATATTTTAACAACCTCCCTTTCTTAATCGCTTTGGGTCGAATGGTATGATTCATACAAATAAACTGAGACTTATGTGACATTGAAGTGCCTAAAAATAAGTTTCCTGAGTTTTGTTATGAATGCAAGTTCTTAGACGGAATTACGTTGTCCGATCAGGTTTTTCCATTTGACTACAGCCGACCAAGTCAATGAATCGATGTTTAGTAGGAACGGAACAGAAACGAGTCGTTCGAGCTGAGTTATCCGTAACGATCCATCAGAAAAGTGAGAAGGTGGAATATCTGGGATCTATGGTCAACAGAAGATATGCTTGTGATGACAACATCTATGATCGAGGAATGGCGGTATCGTACTGCCGCTCAGCTTTCAATTTTTGTTCTAGTTTTGCCCTTTGCGGATCAGTGCGTCGGCGTCGCGTCGCTCTCCTTAAATCTAGCTTGAATGAAAGGGCGAGAAAACTCATCCATCTTTTGTGATGGAAAAATGTCTCCTAAGTACCCTTCTGCTTAGGAAACATTTTTCTCTCTATTTCTATTTTCAGTCTACACCGCGATCTTGCGTTCAGCACTCAAATCAGGGTCACATTGTTGAACAATGTACAAAAAGTTGATTCGTTTTTTGAAGCAGTGGGTGCCCTGTGGTCGCCACAAAGCTTTTTTGAAAAACTTAAACTCGCCCTAATGTCAAATTGAGTGTTTTTTTTAGCACTGGGTTTGCCCTCAACTTGCCCTAGGTTTTTGCCGGGGAGAGTTTTGGTAATAAACTGGGCTGTCCAATGGCATGTATTTTTGCTGAAATGACAGGGATATGTGGTGATTTTGTGGTTTAGCGTTTTTCGAGGATGGGAATACTCAGGTTTTTTTTTGAAAACTCATAGGGTTGTGAAGAAAACCTGGGTTAACCATGGGTAAAGCTCAATTAACGAACCTAGTATGAGAGTAAATAGACGGCAGCTGAGAACTGCAGTTGCTCAGTATTATGAAATCCTGATCATATCCAGTTGCTAAGATCAACCTTTACGTCAAAAATACAATCTTGGAAAAGATTGTTCAATTGTTGGAAGGAGCGGCAATGTCATACAACTTTCAGACACGATCGCGAAGGAACAAAAAAGGCAAAGCAAAGTAGTCCTAGTTCAGACAAATTCAACGACAACAGCTTTTGGTTGGTCTCAGACGTGGAACAACTAAAAACACACAAATATGAAGAATAAAGGAGGAGAGCTGTGATTCCTTCGAGATCATCATGCTCGTAACGCCGAAAAAAGAAGAAAGAAAATGAACGATCTTCCTGAGCTCATTACTGAAAAAAGTTGGGGAAGGATTTCAAGGTGATTGATTTCTAAAGGGCCGAGGGCCGAATACCTCTAATCGTTATATTTTCAAGCACTAAGAAGTGCGTATCGTATCGTATTTGCTACCTTTGTACACGTTAAGTCATAGTTACTGCAGCACGGCAACCTTTTCACCATTCCAAATTTGTGGTATAGGCTAGACTATATAGACAATCTTTCTTGATCCTCACAATTTCAGCAAAACAGACGGTCGTTGACAGTTTCCTTTCTAGTGTCCTTGCAGTTTGCAGGTCCAACAGTCATATTTTGCGAAACAGAACTATATAGAGGAGAATTCGGAGATGTGAGACAACAGCCGGGGCCGGTGGTGAAAGGTTTTTTTTAGCTTTAAACAATCCAGCTGTTTAAGTTTTACTTCTAACTTATGAAGTTTCTTCGTCAAATATAGATTCGATTTCGATATTTAGCCATTTTCTTCATCGATGATCTTGAAATGCTATCTGACGAAATACTCCATAGCTCGAACAAAGCTCTCAACTGTTTTTCACTGTTTTTCTTCCTCTAGTTTTTACAAAAGTAGGTACTGTCGATAAAGTATCGGAGGAATGTTTGGCGGAGTTCTTTGCTCGTCAAAGTTTATTCTTGGTGAATTTCGTAATGGTTTTAGAGCTAAAAATATCCGAGCACACTTAGCTATATGGTCAGCTAAATGACGCGATGTTCACTGGTCCTTGAAACGAATTTTCATTTATGGAAGTTCTTCATAGCTTCCATTTAATAGCTCCAGATCATTCTCTGTGGACTTAGTTGGACAAAAAGATGAATTCTTGCGACGAAATGAGCTGATTTCTGACGATTGGGACCCTGCCGATTGATTGATAGTTCAGAAGCGTTATTAGCAAATTTGGATGAGAATTTGTTGAGCATAGTGCTCAAGAATCTAAGGCTTTTAGGTGTTGTTAACAATTTTCGGTGTTTCATCCTTTGATTTTCATTTCTCTACTACGAAATTTCAATGGCAAGTCTTTGATAAGAGCTCGTACGAAGTAGCAATTTGGTGGTCTTGCCAGTGGTCGCTTGATTCTGGGAAGCATATCGAGTAAATTGGTTACGTCTTTTAAATGAGGTATATAGAGCAGAGGCACGATTTTCTTAAACATTAATCAATTACAGTTGGTGCTGGCAATAGAAAGGTGCTCTCTTGAAACTATTGGCAATTCGATAAATCAATTTAAGAGATCCTTGCTCGGGCGCCAATTAGACTAGATTGAAACTTAAAGTAGTGTTCTCTGATGCTTTTGTAACAATGATTTTTGGCATAAAGACTCAGAGCATAAATTTGAAACGTTTCAAAAATGGATATCTTAAAGGATCTTTCGTTGCATGCGACTCTGCTCTAAGGAATATTCAAAATGTTACTAAAATGATAGAAAATCTTCGTATAAATATAGTAGAAGGTGTATTGAAATCCTTTCAGAAGAGTCCTTTCTATTCCAACGACGAATGAATGAGTCAACCTGAATTTCCCACCTATAGGAAACTCTTTTTGTTTTTCGGATGATTTCCATAATTTATAGTGCTCGCCTTCGTGTGGCTGTTATTGGAGGTTATGTTCAAACTTCTTGTTTTTGGCTGACCCTAGAAATGTTTCTAGAAAACCAAAAGATTGACAGCAGTACTTGGTTCTTGGAAGGGTTTACGGTGGTTGTGGTGTTGTTCTCGGATGAAATTAGTTTCTGCGATGGCCCACGTGCGATTAGCGATGTGGTTTATAGTTTTAGTGTTTCTTGGTTGGTATTGCATTCTTCTTTGTCTTGGAAGTTCGGTTGGTTACCATCGTCTTTGAATTTATTATGATCATCCTCAGCCAACGTACAGAAGTCGTTAGTCACTTCTCTCCATTTGAGAGCTTAGGTGCTTTTCATTGGCTGTGGGCCTTTAGTGTCACGACCGCATTTAGAAATCAAATTCGTCAACGAGATTTCGGAATCAGCTCCTGGTCTCAAAAATCACTCACTTTCCTTATTCTCCAAAACGGCAATTACTTTCTTCGGGGTTCACTTGGATCAGTTGAAGTGGTTAGGGCAAGTTTTTCTTTCTAAATCTGATTTCAACATTTCAATAGATTCAAAAAATTAAAGATAAACAGCGGCCCCCTGTAAATAAAGTATAAAGATCAAAGCTCATATGGATCCCTCACGTTGTTTTTTTGTAGTAACTATTGTGACCGGTTTGACATTCGCTGGTAAGAGGCCAGCAGCTTTATGCTTATGCAACTCGTGCTTAAAGGACCAACAAGGCTGACAAAAGTATTTTTCACAAGTATTTGATTCCTTAAATTCATTGAATTTTCTACGTTGTGTTCCATGAAACAGGAGTCAAAGATGCGATCCATAATCAAGATGTCATACAAATGTAGGTAAGCACGAATAAGGAAAACTATCAATTCTACTGCATATATTTACAAAAAGAAGTCATATGATTTAAGGACGAGTCCGAAAAGATAAAATAACAAGCAGTTCTTTCATTTGTATACAATATTTTCCTACTTTATGAATTATCATAAAATCCTATTCAAAGTAATCATTTCTTCGACGATGGTGAGTCGGTTAATCTGTTGACCAACTTCAATGGGATCCTAACCCGGGCGCCATTTTGAATTGATTAAGGCAGGTGTTTCGTAAGCCGTAACCAAGTTTAAGTTTTAAACGCCAGTTTTCTATTCTTAATACTTTAAAACAGTGATTCTTCCAATAACTTTTCGTTCTTGCAAGTCCTTGGTTTCAAACCTATGAATGGCTAGAAGCCATAGCTCGTTTTTAAATTCATTACAAAATTTGATTCTATATAAAGTCCTACAAAACATTGAAAAGGCGTTGGTATCAAAGTAAATTATCAGAATTGGTACCTCCCAATCTCTGTGCTAAATTTAGGTGACCAAGATCACTCACATATTTCAAAGAATATACTCGCACCTACCCATCAGCCACCACCATACCACTCAACTCCTAACTCCAGCCAAAGAAACTTCATCAATTACTTAGATCTAAGACACCCGACCACACATCATAAATTAAAACTTTTTCTCCAGCCCATTAGATCCTCCGCTTTTTTTTCTCCAGAGCTGAACCCCTTTAAGACCTATTACTGTGCTCTCTAAATGATGCGGCAATAAATAAGAAGAAGAAAAAAGAAGAACTCGAAAACATTGGACACATTTAGGTAGCCACTATTCGCCATTAAGCCAAACAACACTCCAAATAGGAAGTGACAGACCTAAACGGCCTAAGGCTTCCTCAGTTATTATTATGATGAATTTTTGATAATATTTCCTGTCCGCGACACTTTTACGGTTTTACAAAATAATTTATTCATCCTCATACACTTTTCCCAGCAACTTTCCTTCGAAGAAACTCAAATAAATCATTCTCTAACTATTCCCCACCATGTTTGTATTTTTCGTATCTCGTTTTTTTCAAACAAACGATGTCATCCACCACTACGTTGCCGCCTAGCATTTTTTCTGAATCTGAAATGTTGCATATGACAATTATGTGTGAAAAAATGTCCACATAAATCGTCAGACGAATGTTTTATAAGTTTTACAACACATCCCAAGTTCACACAAAACGGTGAGCTTTAATTTCGTATGTATTTGTAGTTTCGTGCGGCATTGGAAACGCAGTGTGTATCTGTGTGTATCTAATATGATGCGAGGTTCTCGTATTTTTCATCTTCTAAGAAACATCAAACAGATGTCCACGCAATAAAACACCAAATCTGCCAAGTCGAGAGGAACCAAAAACACAAACTTTGTGATCATTAAAAATCAACTTTCATCCGAGAAATATGCATTTCGTCTAATTTATGAGGGCTTCGGTGGATTTTGTACCAAATTACAGACTGGCTAGACTAAAGGCCCAGTGCAACGGAACGGTGTGAATCTAATTAGGAAGATAAAGAACCATCACCACCGATCTTGCACAGAAATAGAATGTCCCCAAAAAGAAAATGTTTTCGTTTATCTTTTTTTTTTGTTGTTGTTTCTTCAAACAAACTTTAAAGTGTTACAAGGAAATTAAATTAAATTAAGGCTGAGGGAGGATTTATATGCGACCCAGAAAGTTTGTGCTTTTGGGCGAGGTGCTTTGAAAAGGCTTAAAACAGAGTTGCCAGGTTTTTGTAAATCGATTTGCTGGTGGAATCATACAAGCGATGGGACACAAATAGGAAGATATGGGAAATATAACCCACCTCTGCAATACTAGACATTTTGATCGACAAACTAACACTATCGTCTTCGCAAAATAGATGTGGATAAAAATTGACTCTATTGCCGAGTTGGCTAGCGAGGAATTCTACATAAAAGAATTCATTTTAATAGTTTTAAACCACTCACAGATAAGAATCTGGTACCTTGATTTCAAGCAAAAACAACTATAGAAACTCTCGTTTTCAAGTTGTGAACTGTTGCGAAAATTCGCAAAACAGATGTGGATAACAGCGGACCCTATTGCTGAGTTGGCTGGCTTACGAGGAACTCTGTCTGAAAGTATTTGTATTATTGGTTTTGAACCACTTGCCAATTATATCCTGGTACCTTGATTTCAAGCAAAAACAACTATAAAAACTGCTCGTTTTAAAGTTGCGAACTGTTGCGAAAAGTTGCGAAAACGTGCTAAGCTAAGTTTCATTGATTTTAACTAAAGAATGATGGTAAACCTAAGAAATTGCTAATAAAGTAAGGTCGCTGATACTTCCTCGGTACCTGTTCTGCATTTTCTTGATTCAAGTTACAGACAATCGGCGCAGATATGGATGGCTTTTAATTATGGCAGCGTCTTGTGGTTTCCGACGAGGTCCTGGAAAGCTATATCAAAAAATAGGGTGCCATTTGGCATTTCGGTCTGAGTGCTCCAGTGAGTATTCAAAAAATAAATCCGACAATCAAAAGCTCTCTGACAAATAGACAAAAAAAAAGAAGTGTTGAGCCAAAAGTCTTTTTTCTTTCATTTTTTTTTTGGAAATTGAAATAAATTGAAATTGAAAAAATTCTGCAGCATCTTGTCAGAGGCTCGTTGGCTAAATAATTACATCTTTGGAAGCTGGCGTGTAAAGGTGTATAGTTTCGAGTCCGACGGGCAGGTACGTTAAATTTGATTAGGAAAAGTAAATATGGTGACAATATTTCTCCTTTGATGATTTTTAACGTTGTTAGGTAATTGAAAACCTTCCTCCTGTCCTCTAGTGTGTTCATTTGTAATAACAATAACCTATGACGATATGGTGGAAGCAAAAAGCGATCATTCCAGTTTAAATCGCAAAGTGCAAATAGCAGAAACTGTTTCTGGACTGATTTTATCCTTGGAATATGGTTAGCATATGTAGGTGACCAAATTTGACAAGCGAACTCTAAGCAGCTTCGTACGAGTCCAACATAAAGAGACTTTGTAACATATGGGTCGTTAAGTTCTTTCGAACAACGCTTAATCACTCCCAGTCTTGATTTTGCTTTGTTGACTTGGTCATTAAAAGTAAGCTTTCGATCAAAGAGCACTCCGAAATCATTGAACTTTTCGCATCGTTCTAGTAACTGCCCGTTCAATACAAAATCCACTTGGTGATCCAGAGACTTACGAGAGAAAGTCATAATCTTGCACTTTGAATTGTTCAGTGATAATTTATTAATCGCAGTCCATTTCAGAAGAGCATCAAAGTCGTTTTGTAAGTACGAAGAATCCGTAGGATTTGAATATGATAAAAATATCTTGGCATCGTCAGCGTAGAAGAGAATCTTTGAGTGATGAAGCATACATCAGGCAAGTCATTTATGTATAATAAAAAAGGATAGGTTCTAAATGACTTCCTTGTGGTACACCAGATGTAGCATCTATCGCTGTTGAAAAACAAGTTTTAAATTTCACGTATTGGGTTCGACCATTCAAGTATGAAAGAAACCATTTCTGAAAAGAACCATCGCAGCCATGTTGATCCAACTTTTTTATCAACTTGAGTTGCTCATTTCGCAGCACGCACTGTTTGATTTATTCTTTTCAAATGTACGTAAGTACTTCGGCTAGATTTCTTGTTCTTCACAACTCTCCCACTTTTCTGCTTCACACTAGTGATCCGCCTGTGGGGTACGCTGGCTGGATTTCTAAATAATAAAACAAAAGGGATTGCCTATTGATCATCTGCATTTGCAAAGGTTCCACAAAATTCTGTCACAGTTTATCGCAAACTCTTCGTTTCGCATTTTGCTGCTTTACACTCCCACCCACATACGCAAAATTTGAAGCATAAGATCTTTCCGAACCAAATCATTTTTGCAGTCGCGGTTGCGGCAATTGCAGTTGTCAAAACCAACGCAACTTGAAAACGCAGCATTTTGACAATAACAATGACGACAACAAGCGTTTCTGTCCCTGCAACTGCAAAACCCCTCGGCTTGCTAGAACCTTCAAAGTGAATTTTCCCTTAATTCTACGATCAGACTGGCTTCAAGAATCAATGAAATAGTAAAAACTTCTTGATCGTTTAAACAAAACCCGCAGCAGAGACTCATCCGAGCATTATATCCGAATCCGACTGTCATGAAAGTTAAATATAAACATAGAAGAAGACAATGTATCTAATTAAACAGAACATCCGCAAAACACACTGGCATGATGTAAAGTGCGTACACGCAGAGTTCGCAAAAAAAGACGCACAAAGTTGATGCTTGATGCTGATGCTTCTGCTCAATACCCGCACACACATAAAGCGAATCTGCACTGCAAGAGCCCAACAACAATAAAAGTTTGTTCCGAAAATAAAAAATCAAAACTAATTGATTGCCCTGCAAGCAGACCACAAGTAGAGATGGTTGATGATAATTTCAATGCCCCTACCCAATTTTATCCTCTCCTCCACTGTTTTACCCTCCAAATCACTGACAAATGTAGCCCCACTGTCAAGCGGTTCATACTACAAATTGACTGTGTGCTGAAAGTCATGTCGCGGTCAGCCAAAACAGTAACATAGTAGTAGTCGTTACATGTCTCCATTTTGTATCCATTCAACAACTAACGAGAGACGCAACTAACTACTCTACTCTACTTATGTTATTGTCTGGGGTAGGCTCCCCGTTACTGGTCAGAGCCCTCTTCAAAAAAATTATACAAAAAAAAGATGTCATCTTGTTTGAGTTCATCCCTCCCCCTATGTTCAGTGATGAATTAAATTAAAAAAAAAACACTGATGATGTTTCTGTACGAATCTCAGAGCAGGAGCTTAGCCCAATAAGCCGAGATCATCCACACAGCTCTTCTGGTGGTGGTTACATACACAAAGAGGCGAAATAAATCTCTTTTGTTGCATTAAGTGGACGGTCAATTATTCTATTAAAGTCTTGAACTAAAAATTACTGTCCCGAGATGTATACTCGTATACACTGAACCACAGCCTCCCGACTCTGTATCTGATGGTAGCAGATGCATGGCATTCTGTGTATCTATGAAACACATAAATACATGTTAATGCAGATGTAAACAATTGTCTAATCATAGATACTCATAGATGCACAAAAAGATATACTCATACTCTCACTACCCAGGGAGCATACGGAGAGCCCACATGAATCTGCCCATGATCATTAGTCCAAGTTTTTTTTTTTTTTCAATTTTTTAGATTGCTTCTGGACACTCTACGCCGAACAGATTGATAAAATCGTAGAATCGGAAGATCTGCTTCTGCTTTCAATAATAATATCCGTAGGTTGCGATGACGATGATGACGTCGATGAGGAGGACGCGATCAGAATCGGAGGAGAAGCGGGCTTTCGTATATCTTTTCCTTTGGGGCATTTCATTATACAGAGTCCACCACAAAACGATCGGCAAACGGCAATATTGTAGACTCTGTGCAGCAAGTCGATTGAGCAATCTGTGCGGTGAACTTGAAATTGATTAACTGGGACACATGGAGGGAAGATTTTTTTTTCGTCGTTTCTATTGTTTCATTAATTTCTAGCCTTTGGTTGTTTTGGTTTCAATTGGAAATGTTCGTAACAATATGTTTCATGATTTGATGATGATTGGGAGTGATTGTTGAATTGAAACGACACTTAGGTGTGAGGTAGTTCATCAAATGGAAATGAGTTTCATGTGGGCTTTGGAGGAGGGTAAATTGTCACCTTAAATTTGATGTGAGATAAACGCAGATTGGAAGTGAATGGGAGAGGTCAATCTAATTGACTTTTGATGTTGACCGAAGTTTGTTGAGGTTTTCAATTTTTTTTCATTTCTCACTGCAGTTGTTAGCCACCGCTTGGAGCAAGACCTGTGACTTACGGCTGAGCTCAGTCTCGTATTTTCAAAGGCGATGATGGCTAAGAGCAAATTTATGTCATGCCAGCAAGTACTGACATATGCAAATTCCATCATACTCTGATGACAAGCTTTCCAAAGCAATTAATTTTTAGCGGTTAGACGCAGACATACGACGGACGTTAAAGGTTAATACCAATTAGCGGCGCATTATGCTTTGGCATTTTCCAACCGATTGCCAATGAAATCATAAAACAATTCAACCACACAGCGACAGTAGACGTCAGTCTTTATCACGCTAGTGGAGGAACTTATACATGTTATGTAAGTGTGCATATGTTTCAAGTTTCTCCATGTGAATTGGGACCTACTTCATAAAGTTTTCATTTCGTACAGAGATGCGGCTGGCAAACGGTTTTCTATTGCGAATGAGTTGCGAATAAAAGTGAATAGATGCGAATAGTGTCGAATAGTTGGAAGTTGATGTTTGTAGCCCCCTTACGTAGTGGGAAATGAGCCAGCGCTCAAAGCCCTACCTTGACAAACCTAAAAAAACACTTCTGAAGATACTTTCCCTAAAGTTTTTGCAGCTGGGGTTTTTAATGCTGGTTTCCCAGCAATCATCCGCATAGGCTGGTATTAGCTAAACAGTCTGGTTTTAGGAACAGATATATTTTATTTAGATGGTATAGACTTTCTGAAAATCGGAGAGATGAAAAGTTCACGTCCGACAAGGGAGAGGGCAATTCGCATCAACTCGCAACTATTCGCAACTAGTCGCAAATTGCAACCGCACTCCGCACGCACAAATTATTCGCTTCCAACTTTTCCAACTCTAAAGAACGCTTATTTTATCTGTCATTATACATACATATAGATCAGTCATCACCACAGATAGAACACACTTAGCATGGCTTCGCACCTTTCCAGTTTTAGTATTTTAGTATTCCCGAAAGAGCAAAGAAGAACCATTTCGACGAGCAAAAATTTTATAAAGATTGGGTTATTATGGGTCTCGTTAATACAACCTCAACGCTCTGTCAAGCTAATTTGAACGTTTTCTATATCTCAAAAATTAATTCAAACCGAAAGTTAGGGTTTCCTGCTCTGTTTTTACTCCAAGTTGGGTACAAGTCGTCATAGCGCACTAGTGGCAAGCGCAAGTCCCTCCGCAAGCAGAGGAAATTCGAGATAGGACACCCAGCCGCTAACACAAAGCTCGGTGGTTCACGTATTAACTAAGTTCGCGCCCATGGTGGAAACATCAAATACCCTGCTCTCCGCTTGGATATCGACAATTTCGCCTGGGCTTCCGAGTGTGTTGCCCGTCATTGTCATTGATGTTTTGAGCAATGCCTCCAACAACGAGTTGGTTCGTACCAGCACCCTGTCATCAAGCCACTCCATTCAGACAGTGATGCGAGTCGCACTATATTCTGCCTTTGGGACGCAAACGTGACCTCAAGCATTCAAACAAAGACGATGAGAATCTTGTTCTCAACAAGAAGCAAATTGACCGTGTCATGAAAAAGTATTTGGACCGTCAAAAGTACGTTCAGTTTGAACAGACTTTGGAAGATCGCAGATCATCTCTGGGCGTATCTTAGCTTGCGTCTCATCCCGTCCAGGACAGTGTTGTCGCTGTGATGCCTACATTCTTGAAGGTCAGGAACTTGAATCCTAGCTTAAGAAGATTAAGAAACATAGGGGAAGCGCTATGCAATATAGTTTCATACGAAATTGGGCGTTTTTATTACTGAAACAATACAATAGACAGGCGCGCATGTCAAGAACTCTGCGCCTTTATACAAGTTGTGAGTTTTTAGGAAGAATCCAACGGGATGAATAAAATTTGAAGAAGAATTGGCACACTGAAACTGCGGGCATTTTGTTTATCAACTCAGAAAACGCTGTTGAGAAAAAATCTGGAGAAAAGAGAAGTAACTGACGCCCATCCTTTATGTGATAAAAGTGATTTTCTGCCAGGGAAGTGAAAATTTATGTCTAAGTATAAGGAAGTTCGAGCGCTCATGTTAATGTTGATCTATTTTCACTCTTTGGTTGTTCAAGATAATCGTATCGTTTTCCATTTTAATGTTTGTTTTCGAACCATGGTAAGGTGTTCAGTAGGTAGGCTGGACGGGTGGGTTCGAATACCGCTCTGAGAATCTACTTTTTTTCAGCATCCAATTCCATGTGGATGCCTCCCTTGTGGTTATATGTCATATTACAACCACGCAATTTCCATCTACTGCACTACAAAAAAGGGAAGGCTGCTACCCTGGATGCAAAATGAACTAGCTATATGGTCTGAGTGCTCCAGATTAGCATAACCCTCCTATTTTTTTTATAAGTTAAAGACTATTGTGACTGAAGTGAAGTATATGATCCAACTAAACAGTTAGGACTTAAGTCATCACCAAAAAATGATCACAAGACCCAATCTGCTTAAGAGAGTCACTAAACATTCATCCTTATAAGTAAAATCGTTAATGGCATTAAAACATTAAAGTCAACGAGAAAAAGCTCCCGCCAAGGGCTTGTCAAAGAAACTACCGCCACAGGCTTCCTGTTCATTCACTCCAATGAAAGTTTAGGAAAAAACGTTTAACAGTCTAATGACTGGGTGTTTTAGTTAATAACTTTGCATGAAGGGATAAGCTGGTTTTCTATCTTTCAGTGCTTTACCAAAATCGAAGCTTATAAATATAAAAACGATGAACCAAAAGTCATACTTGGAAGTGTCAAATGACACAAGACATTCAAAAAGTTCAACATGTAATCAAAATGTCATCCAAAATGCGGTTTTGTGGGTAAAAAAAAGGTAAAGAAAGACTGATAAGTTCTTTCCCAATAAGCTGATCTCAACCGACATTTTAAAAATGTACGTAGGACTCCTCTATTCCTCATACTTAATGTCGAACTCAGACGAGTTGTTGGGAGACCAAACAATAAACTCCCAGACTCTTCTTAAGCAGCTCAGAGCCGGAGCACTAGTGTGAAGCAGTTAAGAGGAAGAGCTGTGATCCCTTTGAGATCACACAGCTCGTAGCGCCGAAAAAGGACGAATATTCGAAAAGGGGCGCGCTCTGGGTATTATTTTTGACTTGGAAGAAGTTGTCTAAGTAAAACAAACTCTTGTTTTCACTCAATGATTCAAAGCTTACAAACATTAAATTAAAATCTGGCTCACGATCTAGATTTTATAATCTAATGAAATTTAAACTCACTGTCGCGTCTTGAATTTATCGCTGAGGTTGTGCGGCAGTGATAAATTAAATACTCAGACTCAAAAACATAAACATTACGCATTAATAGTCCAGTTCAAAGATGATGCTGGCCTGGAGCAAACAATACAGCAATTTATCGGCCACAAAACTGCCTACAATTTGAGCATCTTTGCTAATCGACCATTGACATCGAATAGACTTTACGAAAGCCGCCATTATGTTTTAAACAATGAAATTCTTTGTTGTCGTCACTTTGGTCGTGGAGTTGATCGCGTCGGCTATATTTCCTTTGATTGAGCTCCTAGTTCTGTTTCTATGAACGATGGTCTTTTTTTATTGGTTGTTCCCATGAAACCATTTCACTCGCATGAACTCTTAGCTCTTGTTTTTGACACCGAATCAAGTTTTACGACTGCATACACTAAAAATCTCATCGTTACATATACGACCATGTAACGACGACGACGACGACGAGTTGCCGGGTATGCCCTGTCAAACCTCAGACCGATAAATAATTACAATTCAAAGGCACAGATAAACGAAAAACTTAAAATTTTCCTTCGACTGTCAATTCAATTGAATTGGGGGCAGAGTGCCAAAATCAATTTCGAAATTCGAACATGTATAGTATAAACCAGCAGGCACCATGCACTCAAGAGAACTTGAAAAATTATGCAAATAAATAATTTTGATAAACATAAGCAAGCAACCACGATCTTACGACGGACAGTGAATTGGTATGCGACACGTCATTGACGGATTGGGGGTACCTTTTGTCTGATTCGCATGTCAGATTCAGATTTCGAAGACATAAATTCAGTTCACGAACAACATGACATTTCTCTTCTTCTCTGGCTTATGTCATAAACACAATGAAAGAAAAAAAAAACACCTAAATAAAACAAATCGAGCATTTCTTTCAATTTGTTTACAAATGTGTCGCCGCGAGCTTGTAATTTAGTTCGAGTACACGAAAACTGACCCGAAAGGCGACGGCCAGTGACGTGACTACACAATTTTGACGTATGACGCATGACAGACGGGTGATTTTTGTTCAAGATCTAGCGAAAACTCGATCATGAAAAACACGATCTTGTTGTTTCTTTCTTTTTTTTGTAGATTATTTTTTGGCACCTGTTTCGGTTCGACTTTCTGGGTTTGGGGAGGACGGTGGATGGAAGATGGACTACATTTTTGTTCTTCTGTTTTTGAAAAATAAATAAACATCCGGCTGATGTTCTACCCAGAAAAACTGAAACAAAATAAATACACGTACACGTTCCAAAATACAAATCTATACGAACGGATTTTCTCGCAACATTCTTCAGTGAAGTGAAAAGTGGAAAAACAGATTTTTTTAAAGAATGGGATTTGGATTTTGTAATAATTCAGTTAAAATGTCATCAGGGATTTTGTGTGGGATTATCATTTACGTGGTTGTGGATGTTTTCTTTTTGATTTTTATTAATAAGCTAATGGGACACTAAGTTGACTCTCTACTTTCGTGTATTTTTGTAATGCAAACATAAATTAGATTGGGTGATGATGGTGTTGCAATAAATGTGATTTAAAATCCAGAAATGGAGTGGTGAAGCATTCAATTTATCGTCAAAGAAAAATTGCGTGCTAACATTAAGCTTATTCTACCGAAAATAAATTTGATCGGCAAAAGTGGACTGCGTAGGTAAACAACAGAATTACATTTCAAAAATTTGATGTTTTTAAACTCTCTTTGCCTTTTTTCGGAATAGTTTAGGCTTTTGTCTCCATGATGAAGAGAAAACATGGGTTGGCATTGAGTTTTTATGAATGCAACGTGACATTGAACTCAGTAGCAACCGCAATCGCCGAGAAGAGCTTTAAGAAAGGGATGGAAAGGAAAGTACATAATTTCATTTCCTGAATCCTTAATATGTAGCTTATTGTACAAATTCAATCCCATTCATAGATTTGAGGTTATATAGTTTTGGAACCCTAAACTTGATGATGTATGGTGGTACCCGTGGTGTGATGGATAGCATGTCCGCCTGTTAATCCAGCGGTTCCAGTTCGAATCCCAACAGAAGCAAAAATGTTTTTTCCACTGGTATCGCCTTTCGCGAGGAATTGGCAAGTCCTCCGTTTGTATTCATTGCCATGAAAAGCGCTGTCTCGATTAGCCGTTCGGAACCGGCAGAAAATTGTAGGTCCCCTCCATTTCCTCACAAGGCATGGTTGTGAGAAATGCGCTAGGCCCAAGGGCTCCTCGCTCTGTTGCGCCACCCTATTTATTTTATAAACTTGATGAAGTTTGTTACGATGACAAACTTTTTTAAGCTGTGTGTCGCGTTGTTTTTTTCCATATTCACTAGAGCATATCCCCGTATCTAATCTGAGCTGGTCTAAGTTGATGAATTTATAATAATAACTCATACTATTCACTTTTTCATCTGCCCTTAGAAAACCATTGCAGGGCTAGAAATTTAAAAAAACACTGATTGATCTAACAAAAAAGTTTTTAGCTTTGGAAATAGTAAAACATACCTATAAGTGATATGCTATTTTAAGCACAATTTAACCTGTGAATGACAACATAAGTCTTTCTTGACTTTCCGTAAGTTTGCGAGCAACTGAATAAAAGAAACTTCTGCTAGCTAGTTACGCGGTTCACAAACGACATCACATTGAAATACATGTTGCTTAAAGACTTAGGCTCTTAGGCTTTAAAGTTCAGTCAACACGAGAACTCAAGTTCTAGAACTAAAACTATACCATCAGCAATTCAATAAAACTCAAAAACTAGTGCTTTCCACCTAAACGTGTGACTGTTTGATGGTTATTAGATCTAACTTATACGAAAATTAGGGTGGAGTTGTTACGGTGCATGTATACAAGTTAAATATATTACACTGAGTTTTACTTAAGGACCTAGGCCCTAAGGCTTTTAAAAAATCAGTCAGCGCAAGAACTCAAGCAAAATGACCATCAATAACGTCGTATCTTTAAGTAAGAAATATGCGTTCCCTTCGAGATCACGTTGAGCGTGGTGCCGTAAAAAGAAGAAGAAGAAGAGCAACTGTTACGGTGAATAGATTGTCTTATCGACCGATGACTAATGATTATACTTAAATTTAAATAAAGTAAAACACACGTGCTTTTATCAATCTTTGTTGATTGAATCAGATCCTACCTCACTGATGGATCTGGTGTGGTAGAATTTTGAATCAATTGAATCAATTTTCATCTTTGGTGCTTGTGTCACTGTGGGTAGCGTGTCTTCCTTAGCGGTTTGAAAGATAAAAACAAATGTTTTTCATCAAGCATCACCTTTTGTGATTGAATTGGAAAGTTCTATAATAGTAACTTCATTGTCATGAAAAGAGCTTTTTCGATTAGCAGTTCCTAATCGGCAAACAAATGTAGGCCCACTTAGTTTTTGTGAGAAATGTGCTACGTCCCGGAGCTCACCGCCCTATTACGCCATCCTTTTTTTTGCGACCCCATCAAGGTAAAAGATACTTTGGAATGATCCCATTAAACACTGTTTAATTTGACTCAAGAAGTTTGTGCGTTTATCCTAATCAAAAATAGAAACTTTACACATCCCTCAAAAAAAAAAAAGAAAATAAATAAAATACCCCCCCTCACTCATCTTACAAGAAACAACCATTCCTCTAGAGACGAAAGCAAACGTACTGGGATTAACTTTTCTGGAAATCGTAAATAGGACATAGTTCATCCAAAGATTCTATATAACAGGCTGAAATAACAGACAAATGCTTTGAAAATCATCTGTTCAAAGCTAAAAGGTCCTCACCTAGAAACACTGCAAATTGCAAAAACTTTAGTCACCGGTACCTTCTAACACAGTGTACGTAACTATTTTCATGTAGACATCGACACAAAATATTAGCAACATTAACTCAGTCATAAACGGTTTCCGAACAGCCTCTGGAGCCTTACGAGCAACAAAAAACAGTAGAACTAAAACTGGAAAGAGGCTATATGAATCTTTTGAAAACTATGGAAAAGTCAATTTACCTCATCAGCAAAACAGTAACAGATCCAGGCTTTCCTCTCTTCAATGTTGCTAAAAAAGCCTTTAAGACATCAAAAATAGCAAGAACTCAAGCGCCAGGCCTTAAAAAAAATATGTCTATAGGTTCCAATGTTAGCACTTTTTCATCCAATAATTCTGTGATATTAGATGGAACACCATACGACCTTGGAAATGAAATTTTTCTTCAAATAAACACTAACCTTGAGAAATTCGAAAAGAAAACATTACTCACGAAATATTAAGAAAGCTTCATGAAGAAATGATTTCTACCACTAACTCTTATAGTTTCTTTTACGAGAACGGTTCTTAACAATCATACAGTAACAGTAAGATTCTAAAACATCCATCATTTACCATTCAGCAGGCAGCTATATTGAAAAACTAACAGCAATTCATAAAGGTTATATGTGTTGCTTCAAAATACGAATCGTTGATTGTGACTGAATATATTAGAATAATAATATATAGAATATGAGACATATAAATTCCCTTTTCTGGGGATAAAAGGAAGATGCTTACTTGTTTATACCATAATAGGAATATCATGCTTCCAAGGATACTTTGATATTCTATAATCAAGGAATACGAGGCTGCGGATCTTGCCGCAAGAACTGCTATCAGTTATGCACTCATTGCAGAGTATTTCAAATTTTACCAGTTCCTATGAAAATCTCTCTTTCATGATTTCAGAAAAGAGCAGAACTTAGAAGCTTTAAAAAAAAAAACACCAACCTTCGAGCGTATCGATCAACAATCGATCTCTTAGCAGAAAAAACAATGAAAAACTGCTCCGAATAAGTTTGAAAAAAATTCATTTCAACACTAAATAAAAATAAATAAATAATTGGGTGGTTTTGTTGTTATCGAATTCCCTATTTCTCGACAAATTGTTGTATCATCAAACAACGTAATGGAAAACTATCCGAAGTTTTAAAAACTTCCGATGAATATACCATTCGCGAAGCAAAGTTTGAGGAACCTTTTGGTATAGCGCATTTCAAGGTACCTACTACAATTTTCTGACGATTCCGAAAAGCTAAGCTTTTTTCAGGTCAGCGCATTTTAATTATTATTATTATTTATTCATAAAAGCATCGCTGGTGAGAATAAACTTATTTTAAGCTGAACAGGTACAGGATTCTAACTTTTCGTTCATAATTTATAATAGCTTAAAAATTATAAAACAAAATAATGTAAACTAATCTCGCAAAACTTGTAAGTTTTTCGCGAAAGGCGATACCTTGTGAAAAATATTTTTTTTCTTCGATGTTTCTGGGATTCGAACATTGAACGTCCCACGTATAAGACAGACATGCTAATCACTATATCACGGGCAAAATAAATATTGCTGAGAAGTGAAAGTCAGATGGTTGTTAAACTTACTGGAAACAAGCTGTTCGGAAAACGTACTAAAAATATATTCAAAGAATGAGCGAACAATTTGTCCTTCGGCATAATTGAACGGGGTGAATTGAACTAGATCAAATTTGTCACATTCGAAAAGAATTTTGGAATCTACTGACATTTGAATCTACTTGAATTTGATCCATTGAGTAGTTGCGATTCAGCATCCACATATGTACATTGCGAGGTTCATGGGTAAGCCTACAGGTCGACAAACTTCCAAATTTTTTTTATTGAAAAACTTAATTGAACAAGTGCTTCTCCAGAACTGGAAGCGTTGATGAAGTTCAATGGTTTGGAACTCGACGATAATTACTTGCGCTCTTTAGCGAATGCTTAAGTTGCACGTTAGCTATCACAAGTTGTACAAATTGTCAAAGTAAAATAACATTAACAGTTGAAGGCTTTGAGAGCATAGTCCCAAAAACTTCTCATTTAGGAAAAAGCAGCAAATTCCAATACAAAATTAAAGTTCAGGACGTTTTTTTTTTTTTCAAAAAATGAATTTGATTCACAAAAGCAAATTGAATAAAAAATTCAAAACAAAAATTAACAATAAAGTTTAAACTTTTTAATTTTTGCTTTTCAAATTTTTGGAATTTATTTACTTAAATTTAGAGCTCCAGGCAAATATTGAACGGAAAAACAGTGCCATTTTTAAGTGATCATCTAATTCATTTTTAAACGCTGTAAATATTTACCACATTTTCAAACCAAAAAATTAATTCATCGCAAATCAGCAAGAACAACTACTTTTTCTCTTTTCGTTGGCATAAGACTGTTGGCTTACGAACAACTAAGCAATTCGGTTTTTATAAAAACTTTTTAAGTTCAAGTTCAGAAATTTATTTTCTTTTTTTATTTATCGTTATTTATGTTTAAAAAACTTGCTTGGTATCTATGATTTAAAATTTAAGCAATTTATTGCTATTAAACAACTCACCTTCAAGTTTATTGCCAATTTTTATTTCTCCTGCAGAGACAAAAGTGTTATCCATAAAAAAAAGATCAATTCACATCCAAAATTTATATAAATTTTCCCAAAAGGTATGCCAAGTACCAATATTCAATAAATTTTCTATTAAAAACTTCTCAATCAAAGCGCGCACATTTGTATTTGATTTTCACTCAATTCCACCGGATATGGCACACTTTAAGTATCTATCGGTCGTATACTCGTTTTCAAAATTAAATAAGATAAACACGCCACACCAATACAATTTTTCCTTAACTCAATTAATATTCTCCTCAGTTCGAATTAATTCCTCAGAACTTAATAGACTACCAAGCACTCATAGACCCAGGGACACTTGTTCAAGACAAGAGTATGACGAACAGAAAACAAAAAACAAAACGCACTTAAATCAGAACGAATATTCAAAATCGGAAACAGCCCCCGAAAATCAATCACAGTTTCCGGTTCAAAACAATAATTCAATTTTTTTTTACAAATAATTTTTCAAATCAGCAACACACTTGGCGGAGGGTTTTTTCTTAAATATTTGAAATTTTATTTGATTTTTGTTACTTTTAACATTTAAAGTAGTTATTTTCGTTAACAATATTTCTTCCACTGGTAATCCAAAATTCGTTTGTTGAGTGATTTTGTTTATTTTGCTGATTTCGCACAAAAATAGTTTAATATTATTGGAAAGCGAAAAGCAAAAACAAAAGAATTTTATTATTTTTAAATATTTTTAGATATGAGCGTCCAAACATTTAAACCGTCCTTAGAAATTTTATAACGAATAACCTTCAACGACGGACGAAGTCACTTCGCAGGCGTACACAATTCAACTGAATTGAAATTGAAACATACACTCGAAAACATTTGAATCGCGGGGCTGCACTGTGCGAGAGAGCATAGTATTGTGATTTTGTTGTTTTTTGTTTTTGTATTCTGAATTCAAAAAAAGAAAATATCCGTCCGTCCGACTACCGATATGCCCGTCTGCCTGCCACAAAATATACAATTCTTTGCACGTAAATAAACAAATGTGTGTGCGTTTGCCTGGTAGATTGGTGGTGCGTCTTCACGGTAGTCGCAACGCGCAAAGCGAAGGAGCAGAAAACACCCGCATAAGAGAAATGTTTCTATGGCGGCGGCGCATTGCCAACATGTGTTCTTCATGGCCGGGGGGAAATTCGATTTTCCCTGCGATATCGCTGCTCTGATGAGAGAAGTTAAAGAAGCCATGGAGGACTTGGACTTGGACTATATGAAAACTCATAGCACTGAGATGGAGATGCGCAGGAAAGACTGATTGCTTGGGGATAGTTGGATGCAACCGATCGTAGCGATCGTTATCACACTGCCAACTGAGATATTCATTCATGAAGTGAGTAAGCCAACATGTGTTGTGTTGTTTCGTGCTTGAGGAAAGATACAATTTATATCCACTTGGGTTGTTGGCTGTTGAACGAACGTGCTTCGCGTGGAAGTTCAGTTTTAAATGAACTTGAATAAGTATCAGAGTCAGAGTGTCAGAGAGGCAATAATGTTGCTGTGATGTTACGCTGCATTATCGACATGAAGATAGTGCAGCATCAACAGCGTTTTTGTTATGTGTAGCTTGTTCGATATCAACCAAAAGAGATAAACTCTGTATGCATCGCATTGACTGTGTCATGAGAGAATTTAGCATGCAATTTTAAGTTCCCATAGAAAAAGATTGGCTATTTTTCATCTTTGGCGTGTTTCACATCCAAATTTAAATGACCGTTAATATCTCAAAGAAAAAGTTTTTTGACAGCATAGGCAATTTAAGAAAACAAAAATGGCTTCACAAACTTAAAGCTAAAATGATTTTCAAGAAAAAACCTTTCCGCCTCATTAATATCGCATGAATACTCTCTTTTCGTTAAATTTTTAAGAGCTTGTTGATACTGTGTTGGTGCCTTCCTTAGCAGACTGGGTACTAATCCTGTACCCAACTGAGTACTAATCATTGGCTTCACTCTCAAGATCATATTCTGTTTCTCACTCACCACTCGCCAAATTTGGCGACTTGGCAGGCAGCATATCATTTAACTCGCGTCTATGCTGTCGAATGCAATTATTTCTGAGATAAATGTGGGGCAACCGTATGTTGACAAGTTTCTATCACTGCAGGACCGATCCAAAGATCACAGCAGATTCGAATGAAAAGAAACTGTTATCGAATCTTCAAGGATGGTACCAGGACCGTTTATGAATTATGAGCTGATGCTTTCATTACAAGTGACAACTTAAAATTGCAGACCGCTTCAAGATGCCTTCCAAGAGGAGACACATGCTGTCTTAAGGGGTGAAAACTAGGTTTGCGAAGAAAGCGTGTTTGAGTTACCACTCTACCCTCTAACTATTGGAAACAAAAAAGCAATGAAAGACTGGGTATTGTGATCTCAATAGGAATATCAACTCTTGCTCTTTTTAAATAGAAATATGGGAAGTTTTATGCAGTGGGAATCAGGTATACATCTTTGCTAACTGATGAACTTGTCAGTGAATGCTTTCAGAACCCGGTAGAGGGGTTGGTCCTAAGTGAGAATTTCTATCAACGATATGATTTGTCAAAAAGGCAGCCGTAGGTGGCATGTCTCTATTGCATGCAAACAAACTCAACGTATCTTCTTCTTCTTCTTCTTCTTCATTTCCGGCGTTACGAGTAGTGATCTTGAAGCGATCACAACTCTCCCACTTTTCTGCTTCACACTAGTGATCCGCCTGTGGGGTACGCCGACTCAACTCAACTCAACTCAACGTATGCTCCGCAAAATTTGCGAGACAGCAGCAGTATAGGAAACAGCAGCATTCTTGCCATCCTTTAACTTTTAACAGAAATGACTGCTATAGGTGGCGTTTTCTTTTTCTTTTTGAAAAAAATTGAGGAGGCTGATACTAAGCTGGAGCACTCTGACCGATTTATCGGTCCATTGCACTGCCAGGGAGGAAGTCTCTCTTTTTTTGGGGGTAGGAATAAGACACGATCTTTAACGCAACAAAAGGAAAGGGCAAACCAAAGCACTCGTGTCAATTAAAACAAAATCAGCATTTGATTGGCATCAGACATGAACCACTTCAAAACCATAAGATTTGTCAGAGCATTCTGAGGTCAGCGCGGCGTATCATCACGATGGGATAAGTAGTGTGAAGCAGTTAAATGGGACAGATCGCGATGCTCGTAATACAAGAAGAAGAAGATGGAATGGAAAAAAGGTGGTTGTAATGTTACTTTTCACTTATAACCATCAAGAGCGGCGTCCAGATGAAAATGGGAAGCTGATAAAACTATAGTTACTTCTAAAGGGATTTCAACCTACGCGTCCGACATGTCTTCTTCTACCAATGCAATACTACCGCCCTACTTACTGTTGGCCTGGTCACTAATCACTTCACCCTTTGTCAAGCATTTTAACGTGAACTTAAGTACAACAAAATAACTCTGAGAAGGTAAAACTGAGACTGAGGAGCACTTCTTCTGCAACTGGCCTGAAATAAAGTTTACTGAAACTTGGCACAGATATGTTTGAAGCTGTTTTTTTGTATGACGGCTGTACCCTCTAGCTTTTCTGCAAGGGTCAGAAAAAATAAAACAAAAGACGGTTGCTTTATGGTAATAGTAGTCTCAGGGCTGTATTTGGTATTTGATCAGAAACAATTGTAAACCAACTCTGATGGCTTGCACTCCTAACGGATTGTGAGCAATGACAAAGATTTTGAGATAGTGCCCATCAGGTTTTTGGAGCAAATTGAAAAAAAAAAATATTAAATGCAAAATTTTCGGACTTAATTTAAAACAACAAAAAACCACTCATTCAACTAAAGAGTGTCCGATCTAATGGTTATAATCATTCCCATTCGAATTTTTGACGGAAAGTCAGTATCAAAGCTTCGCGGAACTAACCAAGTCGTTCTACACTTGATCAAAGTTGGGAGATGTTGAAAATTTGTTTTAAAAGTTTTCGCTCAGCTCCCTTACATTGTGCTTTTTGAAGATAGTTTTGGCTGAAATGAAGCAGCTAGCTCGCCGCTTTAAGCAAATTTTTGTAGAAAATATTAATGCTAGTGGACAAGTCTCAAAGTCCCCCAAGCACAGACTAATATGTGGCTGCTGAAGACAAAAGTGTGAGACACAATCACACAGCACATTTATACCCTAATTTTGGATCACGCAGCTTCACGTGAAATGCCACACAGCCTATACCACAATTAATCTTTTGCACTCTAATTTGCCAAATAGTTTAATAAACGAAGACGGTGTCAATTAGCAGCCTCGAAGATGCAATTTTTGTGGGGAATGTGAAGGACCGATGCTTTATCAACAATTTGGCAATCATTAAAGTACGTGTCGCATTTCCCGAGGAACTGGCAAGTCAAGGGATTAACACTGCCATGAAAAGCACAATTCGGCATAAAGTTATACATAGGTCCTTGAAAAGCACTCGGCCCCTATTGCTTTTTTGATTTGCTTATATATAATTTCTTTTCCAAACATTCCAATTCACAGTTGTCTGGAATTTAGGTATCCCAAAATTTTCTATGTGAAAAAGTGGTAAATCTCAAAGAAATTGGAGCGTCGGAGCAGATTTTATGTTTTCTTCAAAAGTGGAGCAAATTTGCTCCGATCGATCGGAGCAAGTTCTTACGCTGACAATGCCATTGTCGGCAAGGAAAAAAATCGAAGGTGAAAATTGACACCCATAACCGCTTTAATTTGATCCTTGTAACCGGTAAGTGAATTCTTTCAGAACGCGGTGATTACAGGCTTATACTAAAGCCAATCTTTAAAAAAAAACGCGTTAAATATCTCAAGGCCGACCAGCGGCCAGTTCTACGAAAAAGTTACTCAAGACCTCTTTAGAAAGAAAATTTATTCTCATATTCATTTAGAATCAAAAAAAGTGAAAATTATAAAATTTTCAGCACAACAGCCGTGGTGTTATCGTGAACATGTTCACCTATATTACGTGAAAGGTTAGAGATTGGGATTCGAGAAACATCAGAGAAAAAAATATTTTTCCACGAGGTGCAGGCAAGTCCTCCGTGAAAGACTCTGCAATGAAAAGCCCTTTCTAACTAAGCCGTTCGGAATCGTCATAAAATAGTAGGTCCTGCAAATGCTTTAGGGCCCAGGGTTTTCATATAGCTTTGTTGCGTCACCCTATTTATTTGGTTTATTTTGAAGAGTCTACATGAAAGAGGAGTATGAAAGGAAAAAATTATATCAATGAATTGTACTCAAAAGCTTTTCAGCAAATTGCTCGTATTTACCAACAACCGTTTTCAAAATGTCGGCTTCGGTACATTTTTTAGGAACCCATGAAACAGTTTCAAGAAAAGAATTGGCACAGTATTTTTAAAAAAACAGCAACCGCCGACTAGCTAATGGCTTACTCTAATCTATTTGATATCCTTGCTTCCAGCCCGCTAAATAAATGAGAAACTAACAAACTTCAGGTTTACTCTTATAGCTGCGCTGGGACACTGTCACAAAATTGAGCAAAATTAGGAGACTCATTGAATAATTTAGCAATATATCTGCTGTGAGAATGCACATACATTCTTAACTTTACACATAAAATAAGACTGAGTTTTCACACCATTGATTGGTGAGCAATAGAAACACCTCCACCTAACCCAAAACAAAAATAGCCCCCACAAAGTAATTTGCAAATTAATCTTACAAACAAAGCCAGTGACATATGATGTCTAACGCCTCACCCAATGTGATACGAAAACAATTATATTTAATAGTTAATTAATTGATATGAAGATAAATAGCAGTCAATTGTTATTAACATTCAACACTCGGCTCACACTCAAAACAAGCAAGTCATTCCTCACCGTGCCAGGCTTTTGGATCGGTGTTTGATTTGTTCCAAATTTGAATTGAAAAACAATGAGTTGACGAAAATAATACTCAACCTTTTTTCGCCTTGTGCTCGATTTTTATGTTCAAATAAACTCAGATGACTTTGCAAATAAGTTTTTTGTAGTTGGGGGTGTTTAACAACAAGAGAACCTCATACCCAACCCAAAGTGAAGTCAAATTATCCAACAAATTGAATATTCGTGGTGATTTTCGTGTACATGTTATTAAAATAGCTTTCTGTCAATATGGGCATAGGCACACCCATGCGCTCCATTCTGTTTATAGAAGAAGCATGTTGAAGACACTTACTTCAGCAGCATCTAAGTAATATCACACTATACCATTTCTGCTCACGAAGTGCATCAGCAAATTCACAACCTTAACAGGCCATGATCACTGTGTCCGCTAATTTTGTTTACAATGAATCTTATGTCTTAACTCTCCAGAAAACCTCAGCTGTCAGATTCAGTGGAAGATTGTATGCAAAGCTTTTAAACACCTTGAGCCGTGACAATGACTTACCCTGGGAGTTGTGATGCATCGTATTTGATGATCGTTAACGCTAATAGTCTGATGTGAAGTGTTTTGTTAAGATGACAGCTCAAGTATTAATTGTTGATGTGTTAAGTTTTTGTTTGGTTCATGTAATTATTTTTATTCTTTAGTTTTTTTTTGTCATTATTAAAAAACCAAAGAATTGAGATTGATTGTGTTTTTTAGATGTGTGGTTTTGTTGAAAGTTGAGATTTGATACTTTGTTTTTAAATACTTTGTTTATTTTATTGTTATCAAATTGTTCTAATTTTTATATGTTTGATTTATTGAAAATAAATATTATTACTGTTCAGAATCTTAAAACATCAGGTTATGGGCCTTATCACGAACTAAATACAAAATAATAAGGAAATTTGTATTGGGAAAAGATGTCTGAAACGAAATTCAGTATTGAAAAGCTTCGGGGAAGCGAAAACTTCGAAGACTGGAAATTTTCTGTTGAAGCTTATTTCCAAATGAAAGGACTTTGGACGGCTGTTTCTGAAGGTAGTGAGACGGAGAAGGATGCAACGAAGCTCTTAAACGCAAAATCGGAGCTTATATTGCTTGTTGAAACATCGATTTATCCTCATATAAGACATTGCAAAAGCGCTAAGGAGATTTGGGATTCTCTTCAGAAAATTTTTCAAGATTCTGGTCTTGTGAGGAGAGTTGGGCTCATCCAAAAGTTTTGTTCTACAAAATTGAAAGATTTTTCTACCGTAGATGCGTACGTTAACGATGTGTTAAATACATCATACAAGCTCAGGTCTGTTGGTCTCAACCTAGATGAATAATGGATAGGATCAATGCTTCTAGCTGGTCTTCCCGAAGAATACAAGCCAATGATAATGGGAATCCAAAGCTCTGGGATTCTTATTACAGGAGACAGTATTAAAACCAAAATTCTTCAAGACATTAATCTGGATTCAAGTCAAGATACTGCTTTTGTTGGCAAGAACAAGAAAAACTTTGGGAATAAGAACTTTAAGGGTCCTAAATGTTACAACTGCAACGAATTTGGCAAGTCCAAGGTATAGGTAGAGTCGATATGAAGATATCTAATGGAAAATTCAAAGAAAGTGAGGTTGAATTTTTAGAAGTCCTTCACGTTCCTGACTTATGCATTAATCTCTTATCTGTCTCGAAAATTGTTCAGAAGGGGTTTTCAATGATTTTTTCCAAGAATGGATGTTTAGTAAAAGACCAAAGGGGTAATGCTGTTGCAACTGCAAGCTTGGTGAACAATATGTTCCGACTCAACAGACCACACAACCAAAGTGCATATTTTACAAAAAATTTAACTTCACACTTTGAACTTTGACACAAGCGTGTTGGGCATTAAAGTATCGAAACCACACAAGCTATGATTCCGAAAGTGGTGCAGAATATTGATTGCGATAGCTCAAAAATCAATTGCATCACATGTATCAAAGGTAAAGTGGCACGCCAGCCTTTTAACTCAATTGGTTACTAGGGCAGAATCAATTTTAGAACTGATGCATACAGATCTTTGTGGTCCGATTGAACAAAAATCAATTGGAGGTTCAATGTACATGCTTCTATTCATTGATGATTTTTCAAGAAAAGTCTTTGCGTTTTTCATTAAAAGCAAGAATGAGGTGGCGGAAAAGTTCCTTGAGTTCAAAAATTTTGCAGAAAATCAGACTGGTAATAAAATAAAAGCCATTAGAAGTGACAATGGAAAGGAATATTGTAATTTTAAGATGAAGAAGATTCTAGCAGATGCAGGCATTCAACATCAAACAACGGTTCCATATTCTCCACAGCAAAACGGGTTGGCAGAGAGAATGAATAGAACCATAATCGAAAAAGCACGTTGTCTTCTCATCGAGTCTGGTTTACACAAACGATTTTGGGCCGAAGCTGCAAATACGGCCGTTTATTTAACAAACAGAACACCTTGCAAAGGTACAAAAGAAAAAACACCTGAAGAAATCTGGAGTGGAAGAAGAGTGAATCTGCAGCATCTTAAGGTTTTCGGTTGTCAAGCAGTTATTCACATTCCAAAAGAAAAGCGGAAGAAACTCAATGCCAAGGGAAAAGAAGTAATTTTTGTCGGATATACTGCACACACTCAAAATCATATCGCTTCTACGATGTAAAAAAAAAAGAAGTCGTAATAAGTCGAGATGCAGTTTTCCATGAGCAAATTTTTCCAAAGGATGATGAAACAAACGATACATCTTATTGTGATATTTTTACAGGATATGATTCAGTGGGGAATGAAGACGAAATTTCATCAGCGGATTCAAACAATGAAATACCAATCGAAATAAGTGACGAAACGGCAAGTGAAAACAGTTTTCTGGATGCCCAAGATGATTTCATTGTTGAAGAATCTTCAGAAGGAATCATATCTGACAGAGGAATAGGACGATCCACCAGAATAAGAAATCCACCTGAAAGATACGGTTACCTATCGTACATGGCTAACGACAATGAAGATCCAAAGACAGTTGCTGAGGCAATGAAGAGCGAACATATGTCTGACTGGAAAAAAGCAATGAACGATGAATATACAGATCTTTTGAAAAATGACACTTGGGAAATAGTTTCATTACCAAAAGGAAAGAAAGCCATAAATTCCAAATGGACATTCAAGACGAAAAAAGATGCAAGTGGTAATGTCGAAAAATATAAAGCTAGATTGGTCGTTAAGGGGTATTCGCAACGTCAAGGGATCGATTATCAAGAAACATTTTCTCCCGTCGTAAGGTACACGTCCATAAGGGTACTTTTAAGTTTGGCTGTACGATATGATTTGGATATCGATCAAATGGATGTTGTGACTGCTTTCCTGCAAAGTGAACTTAACGAAGAGTTACATGAATCTTCCTGAAGGTTTTGATAATGTTCAAAATAAAGTATGTAAACTCAAGAAATCACTGTACGGCCTCAAACAAGCTAGCTGAGTTTGGAATAAGAAATTGGATGAAACTTTAAAGAAAATTGGACTTAAACAATCCAAAACCGATCCGTGTATTTATTACAAGACAAACAGCACAGATAAGACTTTCGTCGCTATTTACGTAGACGACATCCTGATTTTTACAAACAACAAAGATGAAAAAAGAATTATCAAAGAAAATTTGGCTAAATCATTCGAGATGAAAGATTTTGGAGAAGCTAAATTTGTGCTTGGTATGCAAATAACTCGCGATCGAGAAAAGGGAAAGTTATGGATAGACCAACGGACATACTTAAAGAATATTCTCAAGCGATTTAATATGGAGGATTGTAATCCGGTATCCACACCCTTAGATATTAACCAAAAGCTTATAAAAGAAACACATCAACAAAGCAAAGACGAAACTGACTACATGAAAACCGTTCCATATCAAGAAGCTATTGAAAGTATTTTATATGCAGCACAAGTTAGTCGCCCAGATTTATCCTTTGCAGTATGGGGGCTTTATCAAGATTTAATAATAATCCTTCAAAATCTCACTGGATAGCGGTTAAACGACTTTTACGTTACATTAAAGGAACAATAAACTACAAGCTAGAATACACTCGAGACATTGAAGGACGTTTAGAAGGATTTTCGGATGCTGACTGGGCTAGTGACTCAGATGACAGAAAATCAACTACAGGTTATCTCTTTAAATACCAAGGAGGACCTATTTCGTGGAATTCAAAGAAACAACCTACTGTCGCTCTCTCCACCACAGAGGCTGAGTATATGGCTTTAGCCTCAACATCTCAAGAAGCACTTTGGCTTCAATCTTTATTGCAAGTACTAATTCATTGGAATCCACAACTTATATTGCAATGCGATAACAAGAGTGCAATAAACATATCTAAAAACAACGTTTATCACGCACGTTCAAAGCACATCGACATAAGGCATCATTTCATTCGAGATCTTATAGAAGAAAGTAAATTAGAAGTATTATATTTGAAAACTGAAGAGATGCCTGCTGATGTTCTAACCAAAGGACTCCCTGCTACAAAACATAACAACTGTTGTACTCTCATTGGCATAAAAGTATAAAAATCTAGTAGGGGTGTTGAAAGTTGAGATTTGATACTTTGTTTTTAAATACTTTGTTTATTTTATTGTTATCAAATTGTTCTAATTTTTATATGTTTGATTTATTGAAAATAAATATTATTACTGTTCAGAATCTTAAAACATCAGGTTTTCAATCTGGCAAAACACTTTTTTCGGAGTTGGACAGCTGTCACATGATTAATTCTCAATTTGGTTTGCCACTGCGTACTCGGTAAATTGCCTCGAATTGAAATTGTTGTTGTCACCGATTTTTACATAATTTCGAGTCTTACACCTGTGAGTTTCCTCCAAGATTCAAATCAGATTAACTATTTTTTGTGGAATTATTTGAAGTCACTTGTTTACGCAGATGCAGATCCGAGACGATTGATACCTTGGAAGAGAATATTCAGCGTATTATTGCTGATATACGACCAATAATGCTGAACAAAGTGGTCCAAATTGGGTAAAAAGATTAAAAACTTAAATGGAGGATCACGGATTCTTATGAAGAGACGCTCTATATATAGAGGTGTGATCTTTTCAAAGAGCTAGTAAAAAGTACAGTATCTAAATCTAGTAAAGCCCGCTCTTTAAACACTTCGGTGTTCTTGTGCAGATGTGTCTGCGAAGGCAGCTCAGAGTAATAGGTATTGAAAATTCATTCTCTATTTATTTCGCTTACGAGCTCTGAACTCAACAGATTGTAATAGGTTGGTACTTTTTTCTTAACTAAAGATTGAACAAAAATAAGTTTTGAATTCGGCCGTGGGATGTTCGAGATTCAAAACCCAAAAATTACAATTCCTTTTTATATTAATTTCATGCAAAGAAAAGCGCTCTGTCGATTATCCGATCGGGAAAAAATTGAAGATCCCTTCCCTTCATTCCCAAGTTATGGTTGAGAGAAATGAGCAAGGCCTGAGGAATGAAGACTATGGATGGCTATGTTTCTAAATCACTTTGATTTGAAAAAGAGCTATCCCAAATGTACTCTTCGTTTTTGAGTTAATTTTCCTTCTTCGTTCATGCAACTTTCACAGAAAATTTATGGGACATTGAGTCTTGCAACATTTCTACCAATCGGATTTTTCGATAAGAACTTTACAACTACTTTTTCTAAACGCAAACCACTGGAGGTTGTAACAATTTAGTAGATTAATCAGTAAAGGAAGGTTAGTGGCTTTCCTTTTTCAATTAGGGCTGTTGCGATAAACAATCTTTTTGGGAGCACAAGCAATGGCGTAGGAACATACCTCGATTTTTTTTTGTTTTGGTGTGTTATGAAGGGTGGGTAAAGAAAGCTCCAAGGGCACGTCGACCTATGCCAGCGACCTAAGGCTAAGGCCTGAAAAAATAGTTGGAGACAAGATCACCCCCCCCCCCCCCTCGACAAGCGAAGCATGGCAACCAGCAGGCCTACGGTCACTTAAGCGGGTGGACACCCCCTCTCGACCCTTGCCAGGACGGGCCTATTGGTCTGTATACATAGGTCCTAGAGGTGGGGAGAGTCTTGAGGGAAATATTCTTGAGGAGAGAGTAGGCTTTTGACGATTGACTTAAGGGTTTTTTTTTTTGATCTTTTATGATTCTCGACTGATTGTAATTCGGTCTCCATTATTACTGAAGACGGCTACGTTTATGACCGAGCGTAATCGCAACGCGCGATGCGATGAGAATTGCTCCATCGCTTGTCACATTTTCGCTATGTTTATCGCGGGCGATTGAGTGTTTATAGTAGCGCGTAATCGCAAGCGATTGAAAGTTAACAACACAACTCAACATTTTTACTTGCGATTATAGGTACTATAAGGCAAGTCTTGCAATCGTGCAAAAAAAAAATTTTGAGATAGCAATTAAACATGACATTACGATGATAGAGAATACGAAAAAAGTGGGTCCTACAATTCTGTCTGTCTGTCTGTCTGTCTGTGTGTCTGTGTGTCTGTCTGTATATGGATCTACAGCCTGAACCGCTTGACCGATTTTCTTCAAAATTTGCAGTTAGGGTTTGTTTGGCATCCTACAGAGGGGTTTTTGGAATTGGGTCTCTAGGTCTTGAAATAACGGTACCTGCCATACAACCGATATGATAATACTTATTTTTCTCGAAAACGGCTCCAACGATTTCGATAAAATTTTGTGTGAAGGATTAATTTAGGATTGTTTTTCTTATGATGTAAGAAAAATTTTTGGAAAAGGCCTAAAAACGGTACCTCCCATAGTACCGTTTTTTTTAAAACCGACTTTGTCGTTAATGGCTGACACGATCTTGACGAAATTTTGGATTTAAGAAGTCGTAAGCTGTTTAAGAAAGACTGCATATCAATAATTAAAAAAACTTAGTTTTGGAAATTTTTATAAATTTTTTTAAAAAATTTTGATTTTTGAAAGTTACTTCGAAACTATAACTTTGATTTTTTTCAATTTTTTTGTCAAAATAACTACTGTTAAGATCTAGAACTTTGCATACTCGACTTTTAAAAAACAGTTTTTAAAAACAAGTGAAAAATAAAAAACCGTTTTTTGGAAAAACTGCTCCAACGATTTTGATTAAATTTTCATCATTCATGTGTATTAGCGATTGCAAAAGAATGGCGTTTTTAGATTTTTGCTTGAAACCTTTGGAATATTTAATTTAATTTTTTCATTATTTTGCGTGATTTAATTCAATTTCCATAATTAAAGTGTAGTTGGCAACCCTGTACCACAAAATATATTATGAAATCCTAATACCAAAACCTTTAACTCAGCCTTTAGATTTTGATATCGTATTTAGAACACAATCGCAAGTTCGTGCGACCCAGTCGTTCCCATTTTTTTTATTCACGTTGGAGCAGTTGAGAAAGCAATATGCGTGCATTAACTCGCAACAAAATTTTATTGTTAGACCCAGTCGTTCCCATTTTTTTTATTCACGTTGGAGCAGTTGAGAAAGCAATATGCGTGCATTAACTCGCAACAAAATTTTATTGTTAGAGAACAGCAAAAAATATTTAAAAAATATAAATAAAACAAAAACTTTTCAAGTGCACCCAATCGCCACGGAACGAAAATATTATGCTGAATTCCATCATTTACACGTACGCCTTTTACAATTTCCTGAAAAATTTAAAGAGTACTATCGCTTTTCTTATTATATTTCGATTGTGGTAATCTGCATTGCGCAAATTCCATAAACATTAATTATCACGCACACACTCTATGAAAATGTCCATGCTGTTTCGCTGGTTTCGCTCAAATGAATCAAAATATTTTGATTGCAAATTTTCGTCGCTTTTATCGCTTGTAATCGCTCAATTCGCTTTTCGCTAAATCGCTGTGTCGTGAACACCACCATATGCACTAATATAATTTATCGCTAGTAGCGATTCTCATCGCATCGCGCGTTGCGATTACGCTCGGTCATAAACGTAGCCTAAGTAATTCTGATGAAGTTATGTTTTCTCAAACAAGTTAACGGTGGAGGAGGAAATCTACCTCGAAAATATTGAAGTTAGAAAATGAAAAAGTGAGTTTGGGTTCGGGATTTTTTTTTTTTCTCCCCGATCGTTGACTGTGGAGCATGTGGATGAGCTTAAACATGCTAAAACATTTTATGCTATTATCGAAATATAAAGCTCTCTCTATGATATCAAACGTTACAAGGTATCTTTAAAACTTTTTTACAATAAAAAATCTATCAATGAAAACTTCGTTTATAGGTATCAATTTAGAGATAGATTCTCTTGCTAGGTGTTGTTAGTCCTTATCAATATTATTATTTTACACCATTTTTTCACTAGTCTGATAACGTCGACACTGCTTTAAATAACAGTTGATGAGAACTTTAGAAAATGAATCTCTCCTGGTTGTCCATTGTGCTTATGCACTCAATAAAGATCAAGGTGCTTACGATTACGACTTCGACGACGGTTTCTGGAAGTTCTACTGAAACCCTCTCTTAATTTCCAATAAACTCACTGAAACACCCTCCTGATCCTGACCCTCTAACATTTGACGACAATACAATTAATTTCCCATAAGCCCAGTCATCATGTCCTCTTTGCTAATGCCAAAAGGTGCCGCCAAAGTGAGTGCGACATAAGAACATTTTAATTACCAATACATACGTTAGAAAATTATTGTCTGTCGCGATAACCGAATGGATCATTACACAAAAGGGACCTTATCTGGACAGATACAAAGTGGCCCTTAGCCAAACTCTGTCTGAGAGTATTCAAGTACACCAATTGAGCGCAGGTACAGTCAGGGCCATCAGCCATTTGAATACTCTCAAGTCGTCCGTTTCAAAGCAATTAAGTGAATAAAATTCTTTTTACTTCAACAAAAATAAGAAAACAATGCCGCTCTCATGTCGGGATGATCGGTAGTCGGGACATTGTAATTGTAAGCAAGCAATTGGAGATTGTTGCACATTGCAGTACAAGTCACAAATGGCATAGAAGGCATTCTTTTCTTTATTTTCTTTGGACATAGTTTTTCCGTTGCAGTAAGTAAAAAATGCACTTGTCGTTTGCGCGCGCATTTTAATCATCCGGTGGTGATGGCATACTGCATCTGGTATCCACGAGGTTCTATTTTTTTTTTTAGTTTCTATTCAAACCCATGAAAGAAGTAAATATCCACGGTGTTGTATGGCGAGGTCGTATCCCTCTGCCTTCCACTATCTATCATTCGAATTAAAAAAAAAGTATTTAATCTTTTCGATTTAATTTATTCTAGACAAGTATTCGACCGGTGGAAATGTGCACACAGAGACGCCTTTTTGGTTTCGAAAAGGTAGCCAAAGTGAGGGTTGTTGTTTTTGTTGGGCTCTTCGACTGTTGTTGTGTTCTTCGTATAGTTGTTGTATGATAGGAGATCGTGGGCTACTGTTTTTGTTTTTATCTTTTTTTGTCAATGCCTGGTCACTATGCGGCCTCAATCGATTCGATGTAATCGCCGTTTAAAGGCCACCGAAGAATTTCAACTTAAACGAACAACACACTTCAACGTGGCTAGAATATTTATGATGAATACTTCGCTCATTTTTTGTGTTTTTGAGAAGAAAACAACAACATTTCACTGGAAGAACATATTTCATTCAGCTCTTTTTTGCAGGAGAGTAGACGGAATATTGCCCGTGGGAAAATGCTTAATGGAACACAATGAGCAGGTATCAGTCAGTATTGCAAAGGTTGAGAACGGTTTCGATTTTATTTTAGATGGCGTTCAATCAACTATTGGTCTTGTTCGAGTGACCTTTGGTTTCTGGGGTATCTCCTGGGAGGAATGACTGACTGTTCGAATTTCAGCGGTATGTCAGGGCTTATCTTGAGAATGACACAGTGGATGATATCGACTTAGATTCAAAGGTTAAGGGGAAAATCGTGAATGAGCTACTCCGACAAATTTGATTTATTGGTCTTTTACGATCTTTCAATATTAAGACAGGGCATTGAAATAGGGATGGTGAAGGATGAGCTCCTATCAAGCCAACGGCAGCTCTCACACTCTTGCAGTATGTAATTCACCCCGGAGTGCCAGGCCCTTTATGTCCAATGGGATCCCAACAGGACCTTGCCCTCCAAGTTGATGTTGTGCTTGAGGTAAACTACCTTACCACGCAAGAATTCTATGGTGCCGAAAACTGTAGTGCCCATCTAAGTAAGTGAGTAGGAGGGTATTGACATGATTGTTGAGGATCACCCTGGTGTTGGCATTGTTTGAAACTAAGAGCTAACCTAGCTCTTTTAGTGATTTAACTCTGGTTTGATCCTAGCTTTGGAATTATCTTCCACTGAAAACTGGCCTGCAAGAGTAACTTACTGCTTTTCCTCTTTCATTTGAGAACCTTTTTTTCACCCAATCGCTAGTATGAAACATTCATGTCGCTCACAAGTGGTTATAGCCCACATAAAAACAGATTCTATTCTTGTCTCTATAATCTACTTTATTTTGAATGACTTTTTCAGAGCTTAACAAATAGAAATAATTGCTTTTGCAAATTGCTCATTGACGCAACTGTGGCCTACCTGTTTCTACAAGAGTAGGTACAAGTACATGTTAACAACAGTATTGAATTACTTGAATGTTTTTATGGCTAGGCGCCATAGCTGCTAATGTTTATGCATTTCCCTTAAACCTACGCTTGAATCAGCTATGAAGGTGTACCTATGATAAATAAATTTGTTCTCTACTTTTTTATCGAATTAGCATATGTTTGGATTGATTATACAACTTTATCTGCGTAATTGTTCGATTTTTACACAAAATGCTACAAGTTGTCGCCAGCTTTAGGTACGTTCTTTGGTTCATGTTGTTGCAGACATGTTCTTTTCTTTCTATGTTATTTTTATGGTCTTTTGGCTTTGTTAAAGGGACGTCTGGGGAATCGAAAGTGGTTGTTGAAATTGGGGATATTTATTGAGCATAAGTAGAAGTACACATAAATATGTTTATTTCAAATATATATATATATTTTTTTTTTTATGACTAACGCGCACATCAAGGGTTTACGACTACCCTTATAATGTAATAGAACACAGTGCGAGGATTTGAAAGGAGACACCGATGCACGTTGCTTTTGAACCTTTGTGAATCGTAATGAAGCGGAAATACAGAGCCAGGTAAAGCATTCCACATTTAGTGAAATGATGACAAACTTACCCAGCTCGCTTTGACAAGCCATGAAGAGAATTTGTTCAAAGCATTCCACATTCGGGTAGTGCGACTGAAATACGAATCTCTATACTTGACTGTATGCCCGAAACTGGGCTCAAGATAAAACTGATGAGCATTCCTAGCGAGGCGGGTGTTGCGGCTAAATTGTTTCAGGGGAGGAATGCAGCTGGCTATTTCACTAGAGCACTGTTTGTGAAAAAAGCGATAAAAGAGAGTGAGACAGGTGACGTTTCAACGATGTTCAAGAGAATCAATCGATTCTACGATTCAACTATGTGAATTTTAACGCTCTATTTTGTACCCTATCAGAAGGGGCTAAGAACTTTTCCTGCATCGTCTCAAGAAACCTAAGCATTTAGCAGCGTTTTTGGCGACTTCAAATATGTGGTCGTTCCAACGAAGATCATCGTTTACACACATACCAAGTACTGACAGCTTTTCGGTTTCTTCGATGCAGGTATACCATTCATGGATAATGGCAATGGGGGAATGTTGAGCTACAACGACAAGAGACAGCATTGAGTTTTCGAAGCATTGAACTCTAAAATAAATTAAATTGAATTCTAAAATAAAATAAATTAATGTAAATATCACATTAAGAGGTTTTACACATGTCACATAATTTGGAATATTTTATGGACTTTTGGGGTCTGCGCGGCAAAACTCTTCAGGTCCTTTTTATTCTGATTGACTGAAATATTCTTTAACAAAAAACTATATAAAAGTGATAACCAATGTATCCAGCTATGCCCATGTGGAGCTTACAACGGAGGTATATTGCGATGCGACAAGGCAGTCGAAAGTGTGCAGTTTAGGATTCAGTACCTTCCTAACGACTTTAGATTAAAAGAAATCCTTACTTGTCCAATTCCACTCGGAAATTTGAAAGAAATATTCAACCCTAGCGAGGTATCCTATGAATCAGCCCATTTTCTTCAAGGCATACTTCGTGGGGGAAAGGAATAATGCAAAAATTCCACAAACGCATTATACTTATAAATAAATTCGGTCAAGAAATTGATTTTGAGCAAACCGGAATTGAAACAATTTGCTGATACGCAAAATTGACAACATCAGAAAGAAAACATGAAATATTGGGAATTAGCGGCTGGTGGCGTTCAAACATTGTTCCGACCGGTGGGAATTTACTCAGTTTTTGGAGAAAAAATAAAATCTACTCCGATGCTCTGATATTGATTGGATTCACTCCCCTTTTTCGATATAGAAAATTTAGACAACCCTGGATTGAAATTCTTGAACCAAACTCAGGGAACCTCGGTTCAAAGACCTATGATTTTATGCCGAATTGGAACTGCTTACTATACGGTACTTTTCATGGCAGAGTGGTTCTTTTGACTTGCCAGTTCCTAGTGAAAGGCAATACGTGTTTTAATGGTTTCTAAATTGTTGACATGCTATCGGTCCTTCGCAGTCCGCACAAAAAATTGCAGCTCGGCACCGGCCAGTTGACACCGCCAACATGGCTGATAACACGATTTGGTAATTTAGAGCCCAAAACTATGTATGATTGCGGCATAGAATGTGTGGCATGAAGCTTGTCTAAGTCCATGTCATCAATCTCATCAAAAAAATTGGTAAAATCTGTAACGCCTACTGGTAAGAGTAGAAACGTTCTAGGATTGAGTCGCGCACTTTTGGATACAGCAGCCCTATTCTGTTTGTGTATGCCCGACGGATAGGTACTTTGGGAATAGTCAACTAAAAAATGACTTTTGCATAAGCTTGCATACATCGGCGCGCTGGGTGCTTCATTTCAACCAAAACTTCTTTCAAAAAACGCTTTGTTTGGACACACAGCAGTTCTTAAGTTTGTTCGGGTAGGCGCAGGGACATAAGCCGCAACTTTTACTTTTGAGACTTATGTCTCACTTGAGTGGGACATTGTTCCCAAAAATAAAAATTGGGATTAACGACCTGAGAATTTGAGAGAAAAATCGCGCGATACATTTTCCATTTACGCCCGCTGCTTTTACAACCTATTTCGAACAAAGCCATCGAAACGGAATTCAAAGAGTATATCCTGATGGTGGTATTAGAGGTTATTGGTTCCACTTGACAAAAAATCGTCAAGGACCAACAACTTTATTGCAAAAAAAATTGTTTGGCTGCATAATAGAATTGCAAACCGATTGTCTAAGCTCTATTCCTGAAAAGTTGGGCCTTATGTCACATTTTCACCGGAGAAGTTAACATTTCCTAATACACCATCGGGACATAACACCCAAATGGAAGTTTGGACTTTTGTCTCACTTGTGTTTAACATACATAATGTAAATACATAAATAGGGTGACGCAACAGAGCGAGGAGCCCCTGGGCCTAGCGCATTTCTCACAACCATGTCTTGTGAGGAAATGGAAGGGACCTACAATTTTCTGCCGGTTCCGAACGGCTAATTGAGAAAGCGCTTTTCATGGCAATGAATACTAACGGAGGACTTGCCAATTCCTAGCGAAAGGCGATACCGATACATACATAATGTGTGCCCCAAAAATAAAATAAAAGTTGGGATCCTTTACTAAAATAGAGTTTTTTTTTTAAACAAAAGTAGGTAAAGGTTTTCTTTTTGTTTCAAATATTCTCCGGAAAATTTGCATTTACTCAACTTTGTTTCAAATTTGCTCATGTTCGGAAATTGGGCTGGTCCCAAATTTTAAGCTCAGAAATGGTATTTTTCCAGAAATCGTGCCTATCTAGATCAATTTTCCACCTTCTAAGAACCCCTGTGACGTGCCCAACTTAAGAATTTAACTGAAAGAGCTGTAGTCCTTTGAGATAACGATGCCTTTGAAGACGTTAAAAGAGGAAAACAAGAAGAGAAACCCCAGAACAAGAGGATTCTTCGATGTCATAAGAGCCGTACTCAAAGCCTCGATTTTATAAAAGGTGAACCCAAAGTTTCTTTTTCAAAATGAATTAAATTGTTTCATGTAAGGCCTAATAAGTACCTATAAGAAACGGGAATGTTAACTATCGAACAAAACGTAGTTCAAGTAGTTCATTATAGCTTAACAAAAGTTTGAAATGTAAACAGTTTCATCTTCTTAATCCTTTAAAGGTAATCATAGCTCTTGCTGTTCAAAAAATTATCGAATAAATGAAAAAAATAGAGAATTAAGTGGCCAATGACCAGACGGCTTATGCCCTACGGTTATATAATAAAAATTATACACTAAATTTTTACTTCTCTTATGTTCCAGGTGCGTTACTACATAAGAGCATTTTATTATTTTCATTAAAATTACATATGAATATACCTATGTTCTATGTACTTCATATATTTTCACAAACTGAATTGATAAATATTTGGTAGTATTCAGACAACAACAGAGACTCTTGATCTTTAATATCCGCCTTAGCAAGCACACCCAATGTATCGATTGCAGTTTTCTAACACCGACGACCGTGAGAAAATCTTCACAACTCCTACTCTTTTAGCCCGCTGCAACCTCCTAACTGTAAAAGTACAAAAATATCAATGACATAAGTAAGAACTCATTGTACGTAGGTAAATAGATGCAACAGCGTGCAGATTATTATACATCCCAAACAGTTTTATTATTCCACTCCACAATCACACGCTCATTTGCTTCACTACGTTAGGTGTTATAAAATACAACAAAAATGTACCTACCAACCAATAAAATCATCTAGGTTTTTCTTTAAAATAACAAACACGTCCTTTTATCCGTACTGTGTTGTGTTGCGATTATCAGCAGAAGAGATTATGATCAGGGTTTTCTTGCATAAAAAACCAAAATCTCTATCCCAGGACGCCAGATGAAACTGGAACATGGGATTTATCTGATAGAAGTATGACACGAATGCAGCTACCTGCGTTCGTATAGTCTTAGAGGTGTTGTAGATAAGTAATCGTGGACATGGTCCTGGTGACAAGCACGGCATTGTCAGTGGTAAGATGACAAATTTTTTTTTTTACTTCCGGATAGTGCAAAAGAAAAGTACACACAGCTTACCTGGAAACAAACCACATACTTTTTCATTTTATTGTGGCAACGAAATGCTTGCCTTGGCACCGAGCCCTTTTGACACCTTAAAAGGTTTCAAATTTTAGTGCGGCATAGTCAGCATTTAGTGTAGTGAAAGTTTCCGATTACGATTCAACTTCAGATATGGTTATGACTTCTACGTGACAGTGATTAAGAAACTTTGCATTACTATTTGTATTACTGTGTTACGTTGAGTTAGAGGATTTATTTAGTACTTTGACCCTACTTGGCTTTCATTAAGAAAAATTTGAATTGTGTGTGGCTATGTTATGAGAGTTGAGCTGCATGGCACACCTGTTGTCATAATTGTTTCATTCGAAATTGTAAGCAATGTAATTAAGTTTTTGAAGAAAAATGGTGTATTTTTGCTAGGGTCAAACTTATTCAAAGCGTTATTGATACATATTTTTTCAAGAGCCAAAGAAATGGTTGCTGGTCCGACCACTCAGATCATCAGCTGCGCTAATCAGAATCATCAGCTGCGCTAATCAGAAGATTGCCTGGATATTTCATCATAATTAGTTTAGCTGTTTTGGAGTCCGTATACGGATCATGCAAATACGTTTTGACGAGCCATCGAACGATAAGCATAAAAATTCAATCGGAAATATTATAAATTAGTAAGTCCTTGGAATGCTTGAAATGACCCAAGACATAATTTAGTTATTTGCTTGTTAAATTTATTACAATGCATCATATGACCGATGAGTTTGGAAGAAACGTTTAAGATTAATCATCACTCCGCCGTCTAACAAGAGTGGCTCAAAATTCCAAATTCTCCCTACCAAACATAATATCAACTTCACTCAACGGAGTGTTGAATCGCCGTCCGTAGCCGTATCATTGCATGAGGAATCCAAAGAACCTGAAGATTTCCTTGAAAACATTTGTATGGGCTTGAGTGAGGATTATGGTCAAACAACGAAACCGAATGACTGGATTAAGTGCATTATATGACATTTTGGTTTCATAGTTCGTATACGTAATTCAACAATACTCGTACATGGAACAAATGCGGCAAAAAAAAAATGATAAGGAATAGTGTTCCATATCACCCTCGATCAGGTGCCATTTCACCCTACATTTTTCTAATAATTACTTTTACAAAAAACAACAAGAAATAAATTAAGAACGATTTCTAGTTCTTATTTTGTATTTATGAATTTGTTTTAAAATAAAGTAGTTGTTGTAAGAATTAGAAATCTTGTTTATTTTTCAAGTAATAGCGAAAATGGAAACGGATTCGTGGCGTGATGGTTAGCATGTCCACCTGCTAACCCAGAGGTTTGAGGTTCGAATCCCAGCAGAGGCAAAAATGTTTTTCCACGGCTATCGCACTTCGCGAGGAATAGGCAAGTCCTCCGTTAGTAAATTCATTGCCATGAAAAGCGCTTTCTCAATTAGCCGTTCGGAACCGGCAGAAAATTGTAGGTCCCCTCCGTTCCCTCACAAGGCATGGTTGTGAAAAATGCGCTAGGCCCAGGGGCTCCTCGCTCTGTTGCGCCAACCTATTTTTTTTTTTTATAACTAGACACCGCAGGCGACCTTAGCAAACGATCCAAATCAGTTAATTCAGTGGCGTGCAAATGGCTCCAACGAATCGACCGATGCAAACGTATAGTTTTATCTATCGCAGGAACTAAAACAAACAGTTTCCGTTAAATCCTACTAATATTATAAACGTGAAAGTTTGTATGTGTGTATGTATGTTTGTTACTCTTTCACGCAAAAACTACTGAATGGATTTTACTTAAACTTTATAATAATATAGCTTATACATCAGAATAACACATAGGCTACCATTTATCCCTAAACTCCCACGGGAACGGGAACGTATACGGGAACTTAGAAACTACAACACCGATTTCAAAAATGTTTTCCACTGTTAGAATGCTTCATTATCCCCGAGTAACATAAAAACTAATTCATCTCCATATTCCTACGGTTCCCTATATTCCCACGGGAGCAGGAACGTATACGGGAACTTTGACACTACAGCACCGATTTCAAAAATTCTTCCACCGTTAGAATGCTACACTATCCCTGTGTAACATTAACTTTAATTCATCTACATATTCCTACGGTAACGGGAGTTTTTACTAATATAATAAGTGTGAAAGGACCTCTGTCTGTCCGTCGTTCTATGTTACCATCTCCCGCCCAAACTAATAAACCGATTTAAATGAAATTTTAAACAAAGATTGTTCAGAACCTGAGGAAAGACATAGACTATATATTTTTTCCCTATATTCCCACGGGAGCAGGAACGTATACGGAAACTTTTACCACTACAGCACTGATTTCAAAAATTCTTCCACCGTTGGAATGCTCCATAATCCCGGAGTAACATTAACTTTAACTTATCCACATATTCCCACGAAAACGGTCACCATATTCCCACGGGAACGGGAGTCTTTACTAATATTGAAAATGCGAATGTAGCTATGTCGGTATGTTTTTCGTATGTCTCCCGTTCAAAATGCTAAACAGATTTTATTAAATTAGCTACAGAGATGGTCTAGACTCTAGAGCATGCGGAAGGATAAAGGCTATATATCTATCCTTATATTCCCACGGGAACGGAAATGGGAATTCAAAAACTACGGTCTCAAAAGTATTTTTAAAAGCTACAAGGTGTTGAAATAGGGGTTGAATGTTTTTTTTGGAAATACCGCCATTTTTAAGGCTAGAAGTTTTATTTCCTAAAAAGTTAAAAGTGCTGCTGAAAGTCACTATTCCACGCGGACGAAGTCGCGGGCACAGCTAGTATTAATATATTTTTTTTATTATTTTAATTAAAAAAAATGGTCGTTTTAAAATTTTTACGTTTAACTCCTCGACATTTTGTCAAAAAATTTTTTAGTTCTAGTTCCTGCGATAGCTTTATTTATTCTAATTCGAAATTGGTAATTTTTTTTTTATTTCAGATCAGAGGAAGAGATAAATCACCTCTCACCAGTGAATTGAATTTTTTTAGAGAGGGAGACTTCAAGTCCATTGCTTAAGTTGAAAACATTTTTTTGTTTGTTTGAAGTTTCATTTTTCTTTAGATAATAATTAATAAAATAAATCTATAAAAATAAACTGCATGTACCTACAGCTGGTTCAAGCTAAAGGGTCCACCAATAAACTTTTTTTTTCAAAAACAGGCGCAAAACATCGAGTGTAGCTTCGGCTGTGTGGCACGTAGCGCCGTCTTGTTAGTTAGTTAGTTTTGTTTATTGAACAATATATATTTACAATTGATACTTATACTAAGTAATTTAAAAAATTAGAATAAAAATAATAACTTAATACTATATAGCTGAAGAGAAAGAGAATTCTTGATTATAAGTCAGTTGACTTGAGTTATCTCGGGATGTTCCGTCCTGGTTGTCGCTGGTGTCCCTCTTTATGGGGAGGTTGTAGGAGGTGGCTTCAGCCACGGAAGTATGCTGACCCAGGGTCAGCGTAGAAGTTGGTGGCTTCGTCGTTGGTTGTTATTACTTCTTCGTCCAAGGTGTTCATCACGCTTAGGTATCTTAGCTCAGGGTGTCGGTCCTCAGTGGTCATCCTTCTCACCAGGGGATTAGGGTGGTTGCACATATTTGCAGCCGTCAGCAATACAGTCGATAAGACGTATTGGTCCAAGGGCGTCATCTTGGCTGTCTCGTACAGATGCTGGTTACTGTAATGTTTCTGACGCTGGTGGTTGAAAGTGAGGCCGGTGCAGAGTCTCATAATCTTCCTTTCGAAAACAAGAAGCTCCTTCATTGCGGTCTTCGAGATGGTGAACCAAACTGGGCTTCCGTAGTTGATGACGGGTCTCAGCAGCTGCTTATACATCAGTGGTTTTGTTGGCTGACTTAGTCCTGTCCTTTTCCTCAGCAAAGGGTACAGTCGGTGGAAGGCGTGGTTGGCCTTCTTAAGTACAGTGCGTGAATGCGGGTTGAATCTAAGCACCTCGTTAAAGTTGATACCTAGATACTTCGCGTTTCTTTGGGCAGCCAGTCTGGTTCCATCAGGTAGAGTAATGGATGTGGCTCTGCAGTTACCAGCAGAACAACGGCCTCTTCCTCCGGTCCTTCTGAAGCAGACGAGCTCTGACTTAGCTGAGTTGATCCGGATACCCCACTGACTATAATAAGAATATAGTTTGTGGATGTGAGTTTCCACTCTCCGGGCAGCTTTGGTTGGTGATATGGATGTGCTATACGTCAAAGAGTCATCGGCGTAAAGCAGGTTTTCGCAGTCCCTTGGGGTTGGTTGGTCCGACGTCATGATGTTGAAGAGGAATGGTCCTAGTTTTGATCCCTGAGCGACTCCTGCTCTGATGTTCTTGATGGCGGACTTTGCGCTTCCAATTTGGACGAAAAAGTTTCTGTGGGAGAGAAAAGAAAAAATTATATTAATGGAGCTGAAAAGTTTAGAAGATTTAGTTTATGGATGAGTGCTTCAATCCAAACGCTGTCAAATGCTTTTTCGACATCCAAAAAGCATGCAACGGTGACACGACGGCTGTTAAGGTCTTCGGCGACGTCATTGTGTAGTTTCATCAGCGGATGCAGGTTTGAATGCTTTTCCCGGAAGCCAAACTGCATGTTTGGGATGATATTATTATCCCTGCAGAACTTTTTCAACTTTCTAAGTATTAGCTCCTCCAGGAGTTTACTTAGATTGTTGAGAAGGGAAATGGGCCTGTAGTTGTCGATGAGGTTTGGATCGCCTTTCTTGGGGATCGCCTCTATCTTGGCCGTTTTCCACTTCCTGGGAAAGTAGCTGTTGTTGATGCAGTTGTTTAAGATGATAGCCAGAAAGATCATCACTGTCTGCGGGAGCCTCTTCAGGACGTAATTTGAGACATCGTCTGGGCCTGTTGATTTCTTGGGCTTCGAGCTGTGAGCGCCGTCTTGTTGAAACCAAATATGTATTGCCAATATCCTCCTCTTAAATTTTTGAGAACAAAAATTTGTTCAACATAACTATAAAGATCGCCATTGACTGTAACGGTCACTCTTTGCTCATCTTCGAAGAATGCCTCTGGACCAAAATACGCACCAAACAGTGACTCGTTTTGGGTGTATCGGCTTTTCAATGTATGCGTTCGGGTTTTCTGTTCCCCAAATGCGACAATTTTGCTTGTTTACATATTCGCCAAGATCAAAATGAGTTTCATCTGAAAAGATGATTTTTTTGGCAAAATTGGCATCGGATCTTCAAAGTAATGTCGCAATATTTTCCAGCGTTGCTCAAGCGTATACACAACCATTTTCGTTCAGCGGAAAGATAAAACTAATTATCTGTCGAATCAGACATGAGCTAAGTGATATTATTCATGAAATTTTAATATAAATTTTAAATTATTATTATTAGAAAAATTCGCGAGTATTTATTTATTTTGCCAAGAAGCATATTTTTTCGGATTCATCAACTCGTTTGACCGGAAACAGCATTTGGGGCACAAATCAGTACATGTGCTGTCCTTTGAGACCAAAGTTCAAGTTTGTTATAGCAGGTCTTAGTTTTAAAATTTAACTTAAAACTAATATAATTAAAAGGTTAGGGTAAACTGTCCCACAGTGAACCGATTTGCGCTTAACTTGATGTACCATCTGAACTACTGGTCTATGAACAGGAAATCTTCAATGTACTTAAAGTTTGATATTTTGACTTTGTATTCCACCATAGAAATGTTAGAATACATCATGCGAAATACTCCATTTTGAGCTTTCAAAAGTACGCCAAAATTGGTTCAGTGTGTACGAGGGGGTGTACACAGTGAACCAAGGGGTATTACACAGTGAACCATCACTATAAATTCAAAAAATATTTTCAAAAAATCTATAAAAAAGAAGAAAACGTAAAGAGTTTCACTGGAAAATTAAAACCGAATTCATTTAATTAATAAGACATTTTCATTTCGTTTTAGAAACATTTATTAACAAAAAATATAAGTATTTAAAGTACTTTTTTGGAGACTTCATGCCTTTACTTAAAACTATGAAAACAAATAAATAAATAAGTAAAAAGGAACAACAAAAAAAACAAAGACAGTCCTCCATGGATCTTACAACAACAAAGTATAATCTATAAAAAAAAAACAAATAAGCACTTTAGAAGTAAAGGAACATAAATATATCTATTAAATAGCTTATTAACGCATATGGAATCCTGACAGATCCACATCAAAGGAATATAAAGAAATTTGAAGCCGAGAAGTGGTACCATGCTGACGCGGCTTTGGCAATATCCCCCTTCTGATGTCCCACTTAAAAACAGTGGCATGGTCAGGAACGTTGGGCAAAGAAAAGTTGTTACTATTTTCGGATTTTTTTCTCAAGTATGCAACCTTATACTCATCGCCTTCTACTGCTAAAACATGCGCAACGTAATACAAGAAATTCTTCTTGCCTTTCAATTCTACTAAAATGAATTCATTTTCGACCGGATTCCTTGCCAATTCTTCCATGGTTCGAACATCATTTTGGACATTATCTTCAGAGTCCTCATCTGTCATCACACCATCATATCACTTTCAAGAGTCATTGAAATATCGGATTCCGACGTAGAACTATTCTGCAAAACTTGTCTCACTGGTTTTTTATTTGATTTTTGAACAGCAACTTTTCTAGTGTTAATTTGTTTCTTAGCTTGATTTCGAAAGCTGATCTCGTCCTTTTCTGGAATATCCGTCGCAATTAGGCTTCTGCCTTTCTTTCTACTTTTGTAGCCAGATTTTCTTGGTGGTGCTTTTAGCAATGGCCTGAACTCGGAGGGACCTACAAAAGTTCTTACTGGTTGTTGAGTTAGTTAGTTAGTTAGTTGAAAACTTTATTTAAGAAACTAGCTTTAAAAACAATTTTTTTTTACAATTTTGATTAACTTAAGTTTAATATGGTTTGGCCAATAGCCGTCTACCAGATTGACATTATGATTGAACTTTTATGTACATTATAATTATTTGTTTATTTCAAAAGTTTCCTTCGAAGATGCGTTGCCTGTATTTGAGTGCGGTGGTTGTATAATTATACAAAATTTCCCAGCCTAGTTTTCCATTTAGGACGTCTAACGTACTGCTAAATTCCATAACAGCTACTCCAAAGTACCTTAACCGAAACTCCTTCAAAACTGGACATCTGGCGATGAAATGGTGCACATCTTCTCTCTCCTTGAGGTTGCATAGATCACATAGAATCGGCAGATCGGGTCGGTGTGGAATGTAATTTAGTTTTATAAGTTCACATCGGAGTTTGAATATAACGTCATATTAATGTGATGGCGGTTCATTAAATATGTGCTCTCTCTTAAATTTGTATTTAGTTTGCTGTAAATCTGCCTATATTGTGAGGAGTGTGCTTCTTGTTTAAAATTTTCATGCATGGTGTGACTCAATTTCTCTAATATGGTGCTGAATTTTTGACTTATGTCAACTGGGTTCGTATCGGAAGAAAATTTGAAATTGTCTCCTACTCGCGAAGCTAGTTCCTCCCACTTTTCGACGAGATCTCCCCTGGATAATATCACCTCCTGAAGAACTTTTTTAGGTAGCCTTTGCTCATCCATCTCCATTACTTTTAATATATACTTGAAATGCTGATTTAGAGTCCTAAGGAACAATGGTGGTTCTGTTGTTTCCAAGTGAAGCACATAGTTTGGGGTACCAGTTGGTAACCGAAAAATTCGTTTTAAAAAGTACCTGAGGAACTTTTCTACTTCTTCAAACTGGGTGTAACCCCAGACTTGGGCACCATAAAGAAGAATAGAAGCTGAGGTTGAATGAAAATTTTTTAGCTTTGTACTATGTTCGATGTACTTATTTCCTATGCAGCGAACCCACACTGAAGAAACTGCTCTTTTAGCTTCCGCTAGTTTTAGCTCTAAATGTTTTTTCATGTTTAGATTTGGAGTGACTAGTACACCTAAATATTTGTATGCACGAACTATTTCGATATTTTCTCGTTTGTAAGTCCACTTTTCGTTATTAGCATATCGACCGCCTCCATCTCTGAATATCGTAATTTTGGACTTTTGCAAATTAACAGACAGGTTCCAGTTTCCGCAATAATTTTCTAACCGGTTAATCATACGCTGCAACCCTTCAACCGAATCCGAGAAAAAAACGATGTCATCCGCGAAAATAAGCCCTGGGATTCGCATATTTCTGATCGAGATTCCTCCTCCAATCTGCTCCAGTATGTCGTTGATGAATAGAATGAAGAGTAGCGTACTCAAGATGCAGCCCTGCTTTACTCCCATTTCAGTTGAAAACTCTCCGGAAATAAACTCACCATCCCATACGTTTGCAACGTTATTTTCGTACATCGCTCTTAGCAATCTAACAACTTTACCAGAAATTCCCAACTTATAAAGTTTAAAGTAAAGTGCTTCACGAGCAATTGAATCAAAAGCAGCACGAAAATCGACAAAAAAGGCGTAAAGTTTCTGCTTTTTTCTTTTAAATCTCTCCGCGATGTTCCGCAAGCAGAATACTTGATCTACCGTAGAATAATTTCTTCTGAATCCAGCTTGAAATTCATTTAGAATTTTCTTATCTTCTACCCATTGGGTAAGCCTATTGAAAATAAGTGTACTAAAGAGTTTGACGGAAGTGTTCAAAAACGAAATGCCTCTATAGTTTTCCGGTGCGTCATAGGATCCTTTTTTATGTAAGGGGAATATTATTGCTTTTTGAAAATTTTTCGGAACATCAGCGTATTCAAAAATTCTGTTATACTCCATCGTCAGTGCGCTAAGGAATTCTGGTGTACAATTTTTATAAAACTCCACAGGGACTCGGTCATCACCAGGGGCTTTTCCTGCTTTGGCTTTTGAAATTACATTTTCTACCTCGTAAATCGTGAAAGGCGCATCTAGTTTCTCGTCCTCGAAATAAGGGGCTGCGTAATGTGGTAGTGGAAAAAATTGTAGTGCATTGAGCAAATTCTTAAAATAGTCACACAGATCTGTTGCTCTGAGCGATGCAGCAATAAAATTTTTTCTTGTTGAGTTTCTGATGGAGGTCTGTTTTCCATCGATTTTCGTTGTTCGTTTGTTGGTTGTTCAAGTATTGGAGTAGGATTTAGATTTGCGTCTAGATTTTCGATTTCCTCGAGGACCGGTCGGTCAGTGACAGTACTTGGAAGGAAGTCAATTTCCGTGAAAACGGAACGGTCAAAGGGAAAAATACCCGTTTTTTTAAAGGCGTTGCTGATAGTAACCGGTGTCAAAGCTTTTTGATAGGCTTCGCTTATAAACTCACCTACGTCGTATATGGTGACAGCTGTACCAGGATGTCTCATCATCCAGGAGTCCATTGAGGAGTTGTAGGCACATTTAAATGGTTTAAAAACGCATACATCGAGCGGCTGTGTCTTATGTGATGAATGTGGTGGCAAAGTTAGCATCGTTACTCCACTTGATTTCGCCAATTCCAATGACTCGATAGATAAGTGAGACTCGTGATTATCTAAGATAAGAAGTGATGGATTTTGCATTGATGAGGAAGTATGTCGAATGAAATGCTTCATGACTTCCGGGAATAGCTCAGCATTCATCCATCCGCTGGGTGCAGCTAGGCCCAAGCTACCCGGGGTGTACATTTATGAAAGAAAAAAAAATCAAGACCTACCTACGTTTAGTTTTTAGAAGGTGTTGAAATTCTTACCGCGAAGCATATAATTTTTAAAATTTTTTCTGGGAAAAACAACGGCTGGTGGTATAGCTTGTCCGCTTGCACAAACGATGGCACATGTTGTGCACAAAGTTCCACGTTCAGCACTGGTAACTTTTGAAAGACACCGAATGCCTTTTCGCGCAAAGATTTTCGGTGGCTTTTGAACTGTCGTAGCAGCTGTCTCGTCTAAGTTGAAAACTCTAGTCCCGTTCATAAAATTATTATGACGTTTCAGGACTTCTTCTAAATTGTCGAAATATTTCCCAATGTTATGAGGATTGAATGCTGTCGCTCGTGCTAAGCTGCAGCTCTCAGGAGCTCTGAGCGTTAGATCTGTGTGTATGCTTCTGAAAGACCTCAACCACTCAATTCCAGCTGCTTTTTCTCTCGTCCAGCTTTCCGGAACATTTATTTTATTGAAAATGGCTGTTTGGTAAGCCAAATTTCGGCAATCCACGCTTGAAAGTCCATAAAATAAAAGAGCTGACTCTTTTAAAAATTTTTTAAGACTGTTTTCTTGCTCGTCATCAAATACGCGGTTAACGGTGTAATTTAGCGTGAGCCTCATGTTGTCACTTTCTGGTTCGTTTAATATTTTAAATTTAAGATAATACCTTCGTAAAGTTGGATATGGTATATTGTTATCTCTGCTGGCTTCGCGGATTTTCTTTCCCTCAGTAATTTGTTTAAGTGCAGTTTTCATACTCTCGTCTGAAAACTTTGCAATCTTCCTTGGATGCTTTGTGCGTGCCATTATGAAAACTATAAAAAAAAAGAAACATGTTAAATTGCTTTCAATTTTTGTTCTCATGACTGTCTATAGTTGTTTTTTTTTTAATTTGTAAGTAGTAGTACACAGTGAACCATGGTTCACTGTGGGACTTGATGCACTGGTTCACTTGTGGACATAGTGACTTTTTTTAAAAAAGGATTATAAAAAAAAAACTATTGCACATATTCAACTATTATGCTGTTTTTTAAATATAAAAATAACCAACAAAACATATGTATTGAAATCTCATCACTTCATAAACCACTTTTAAAATTAAAAAACAAACAAAAACCACAATTTCTAGTTTACTCACCTGCCAAATTCACTTTTGCATGCGCACAACCGACACCGGCAAGAACACAACTTCAACTGTAGGTTGTAGGATGTACTAAAAAAGGATTATAATGCGCGTGTTTCTGCATCCCTTTTTCTTTTCTTTCTTGGTATGGGTGAGAGAAAATTGGAATGGTTCACTGTATTTGCTGGCTCACTGTGGGACAGTTTACCCTACTCGAAAATTTTAAAAATTATTTATAATTTATATTAAAACTAGCTGTGCCCGCGACTTCGTCCGCGTGGAATAGTGACTTTCAGCAGCATTTTTAACTTTTTAGGAAATAAAACTTCTAGCCTTAAAAATGGCGGCATTTCCAAAAAAAACATTCAAACCCTATTTCAACACCTTGTAGCCCTGTTAAAAATACTTTTGAGACCGTAGTTTTTGAATTCCCATTTCCATTCCCGTGGGAATATAAGGATAGATATATAGCCTTTATCCTTCCGCATGTTCTAGAGTCTAGACCATCTCTGTAGCTAATTTAATAAAATCTGTTTAGCATTTTGAACGGGAGACATACGAAAAACATACCGACATAGCTACATTCGCATTTTCAATATTAGTAAGGACTCCCGTTCCCGTGGGAATATGGTGACCGTTGTGGGAATATGTGGATAAGTTAAAGTTAATGTTACTCCGGGATTATGGAGCATTCCAACGGCGGAAGAATTTTTGAAATCGGTGCTGTAGTGTAAAAGTTCCCGTATACGTTCCTGCTCCCGTGGGAATATAGGGAACCGTAGGAATATGGGGATGAATTAGTTTTTATGTTACTCGGGGATAGTGTAGCATTCTAACGGTGAAAGAATTTTTGAAATCGGTGCTGTAGTGTCAAAGTTCCCGTATACGTTCCTGCTCCCGTGGAAATGTTGGGAACCGTAGGAATATGGGGATGAATTAGTTTTTATGTTACTCGGGGATAGTGTAGCATTCTAAGGGTGAAAGAGTTTTTGAAATCGGTGCTGTAGTGTCAAAGTTCCCGTATACGTTCCTGCTCCCGTGGGAATATAGGGAACCGTAGGAATATGGGGATGAATTAGTTTTTATGTTACTCGCGGATAGTGTAGCATTCTAAGGGTGAAAGAATTTTTGAAATCGGTGCTGTAGTGTCAAAGTTCCCGTATACGTTCCTGCTCCCGTGGAAATGTTGGGAACCGTAGGAATATGGGGATGAATTAGTTTTAATGTTACTCGGGGATAGTGTAGCATTCTAAGGGTGAAAGAATTTTTGAAATCGGTGCTGTAGTGTCAAAGTTCCCGTATACGTTCCTGCTCCCGTGGGAATATAGGGAACCGTAGGAATATGGGGATGAATTAGTTTTTATGTTACTCGGGGATAGTGTAGCATTCTAAGGGTGAAAGAGTTTTTGAAATCGGTGCTGTAGTGTCAAAGTTCCCGTATACGTTCCTGCTCCCGTGGGAATATAGGGAACCGTAGGAATATGGGGATGAATTAGTGTTTATGTTACTCGGGGATAATGAAGCATTCTAACAGTGGAAAGATTTTTGAAATCGGTGTTGTAGTTTCTAAGTTCCCGTATACGTTCCCGTTCCCGTGGGAATTTAGGGATAAATTGTAGCCTATGTGTTATTCTGATGTATAAGCTATATTATTGGAAAGTTTAAGTAAAATCCATTCTGTAGTTTTTGCGTGAAAGAGGAACAAACATACATCCACACATACAAACTTTCACGTTTATAATATTAGTAGGATTAAGATCACATGAAATTTTTTTTTCAACTTTTTTTATATGCTATTTAAATACATTTCATATTTCACTTTCGGGAATAAAGTCCAATTAGCGGGAAATTAATGACATTTTGTTTTCTGGAAAAAAGTACCTTTAGTTTTTTTTAATTTCTCTTAAACCAAGAAAAATTTTTTTGTTCGGTTTTTGCTCTTGTGTAAAAATTAGTAAAAGTATTAAATATGGAAAGAAAAAAAGCCCTTAATGGGGCAAAATTATGTAAAAACAAATATTTTCTTTTTCAAAGTTTTGACTTTGAGGCTTGATATCTCAAAAACCCTTCATTAAGTGAACTCAAATTAAAAATTTTATTAAAGAACAAAGCAATAGCTGTCAAAAACATTAAAGTATGAGAAAGTAAATGGTTTAGTTGATTTTTAATGCTTTTAAAAAAATTGATTAAATTTCATATAAAATTTCCCCTTGCGCCTACACGGAGGGATATAGACCACCATTCCATACAACTTTTTTTTGTCTTGACCAAGCCTATCCATCCTGAGCTTTTGGAAATCCTTATCTAAAATACCCTACATAAATAAAAGAAAATTCTAAAAGTTAAAAATTAATTTTAAAAATAATTAAAAAATTGAGAGCGGTGAAAGTTTTTTTTTTTAAGTTTTTTCTATACGCCATTTAAAACACATTTCCGAAAATTTCATGAAAATCCATGGACTGGCCTTGGATTCCTAGGTTTTGCTTTTTTATGTCTAACGGCCCTCCACTACATACAAACATCCTTTAAATTGAGAAATCATTACCCATTTTCTACTCAACATTAACATCACTCCCTCACTGCAACGTAAAGTTGTCGTACACATTCAAATGCTGGAATAAGATAGAGTCAATAAGATCGAAATCGAAACTAAATGAGAAATCGAATCGAAATGCACGGAATAGTATTGTGATTGAGATCGAATATCGAGATTGAAAATTTGATTGAATAGATCGAGATAGATTGACTTCAATATCAATATCAATACTTTTAGATGATCGAATTCATCATAATACAATCTATCCCAACAGAAGCAAAAATGGGATCGCCCTTCGCGAGGAATTGACAAGTCCTCCGTTAGTAAACTCATTGCCATGAAAAGTGCAAAAGAACATTTGATGATGTGGTCATAAATTTCCGCCACTTAATCGATGGGTAAGTGGAAGCCTGGTTTTGGCTATTTCTGGAATTGGAATTTTATAGCTGATTGGAGAATTCGCATTCAAAAGTCTAAGCAGTTTGGAAGGAAACCAAAACTTGTTATAAGTTCGAAAGCAAATATTTGGAAGAAGCGAAAACACTAAATAAAGCGTACAAGTCCATCGAAACGGCAACGATGTGTAGTTTGAAAAACCCACGTCCCTAAGCACAATTCCAAATTTTCGGAGAGCTAATTCTGGGGTGACTGGATAGTGAAGCCACCAGCATTAGCTGTTTAAAGTGGGTCGCTTGGAATTTCTACGAAAACATAGCCAGAACTTCTCTAAACTTTCTTCCGTTGTGAAAACTGTGGCGGTGAAACGTCAACTATAGTTGGAAAAATTTTGGCTGAGGCTATGCCTACAAAGGGAAGACGAAAACAGTTTCCCTGTATCTGGTTTCATCTTGTAGAAGAAATTATACTTGGGCATTAACTCATGGAAGTAATCCCCAAAACTCAATTTTATCTTCTGTAAATATTTCTTTTTCTTAGTGATGTTCTTCTTATACATATAACTACTCACTTTATCCTTAGCTAAAGCTATAAAATCACTAGAGTCGTAAGGACATAAATATTTTTGAGGGTCTGCTATCAGAAACAAGCAATTCGTCCGTGAAGAGCAAAATTGTGTTCTTTTGTTAAGAGTCCTGTGACTGAATTTGGCTTACTTATCAATCCTGAAGCCAGAATGTATCACTTATCAGCTCATGTAATAGTCCACTTATCAATTGCAAAGCTTTTGCTCCAAGTGTTCAATCTCTTTTATTTTTTATGCTTTTTTTTTGTTTTTTTTTTCTGACTTAAAATCACTAATCAGTCCTTGTGAATGAAATTGAAAAACGCACATTGTTATTTGAAAAGGTAAGCTTCCCTGACCTCTTCAAATAAACAAACTGATAAGAACAAAACCACAAGGCTTTGCTATCAGCGCCAAAAGCATCAATTTTCTAATCTGTAAACACTTTTACACGCGCAATCACTGGCTCAGCCCTCACTACACCAAAAGAAATTGCAAAACCGCCCTTCTCTCATCACACCATCTTCTATTCCCATACTGACAACATTCAAGAGGTTATCTCTCTGGCGTTGTACAATGGAGAAGGTCAGGTTCAGTAGTCGTATTAACGAATTGTAATATTATATCAAAGCCCGAAATAGAAAGTCTCGCAACTTTTCACCATTAGAATTCGTTTGTCAGACAGTTGAGACAGATCGGTTGTGCGAGTTCGCGGAGCTATTATGAAATCGCTTCTTTTATTATTTTGCGCGTTAATCGTTGTAGCTTATCACGGGCAAAAAGTTTGTCTTGCCGCACCCACGTTTGAGAACGAAATCGAGAGTGACAGTGACGAAAATGTGAAATCCTATCGCGAGTCATACGCCCGTCGTGTGAAGTCTTACATGAACATGTCTGCAGATCCTTGTGAGGATTTTTATGAATTTGCGTGTGGAAATTTTCCCAATGCGATTGAAGTCATTGAAACTGACCGCAAAAGGAATGCTCTCCTCGACATCGCTTATACGTTGAATGCCAACGTGGAAAAAATTCTCGAAAGAAAACGTGATGCAGAAGAGCAGTTCTCCGAGGAGCTACAGAAAGCTAAACACTATTTTGACACCTGCATGAATGCTAAAATCTATCCTGTCGAGCCAATCAAGGAGTATCTGGAGGTGATCAAGGAGATCGGAGGATTTCCAGCCATGGACCCGTCATGGAATGCATCGGCGTTCGATTGGTTTAACATGACCGCCCACCTTCGCCGACATGGAATCGATGCATTGGTGAAGGAGAAGATCTTTCTCATGTATCCCTTCCCGCCATACTATGAGTTGCCCAAGTATGGATTTGATTTTGATATGTACTTGGAGAACATCGCTAGTAAAACTGCTCAAGGATACGTCCACAACGAGAAAGTAATGAAGGATTTGCTCAAAGTCTATGGAGTGACAGAAGCAAAAGCCGACAAAGTGATCGACGAAGTATTCGAATTCATACGCGAGGCATTGAAAGCCGAAGAGAGAAAAATAGAGGTGGGAAGTTGTGACCTTCTTTCGATTTTGGATGGGCTGTACGACTTCGAGAAGTGGTCCATGTACTTCGAAATCGCTTGGGCAGGAGCTAATTTCACCGAGAGCGAGTACAATGAGTGTCCATGTACATGGTATTACCTCAAATTGGATGAGATCATTGCCAAACGACCGGAAGCCGCTGCCAACTATATGGCCTTGAAGTTTCTTTTCGGTCTGCATCCGCGAGTGAAGTCAGCGGACTTTCAAAAACAACACTGCTTGTCCTACACAAAGCAGAGCTTCCCCTTCATCTTAACGCATTTCTACATGAAGGAACACTACGACAGATCAGCTGAAGAAGATATCAATGAAATCATAGCAGAGTTGAAGGTGAGCTTGAAAATGTTGATGGAAACAGCCGATTGGCTTGACGAGCCAACTCGAGCTGAAGCTTTGGACAAAGTGAGAACCTTAGTCACGCGCCTTGGTCAAATTTCTGATCCTATTCTAGAAACATACATCAAGGAGGTGAAAAACGTGACCATCACGGAAAGCTTTGCTAGGAACAACATCGAGCTGGCCAAATTCAATACGGACTTGCAACACTATGGCTTCCTGCATCCTGAGATCGACGAGAAAACGACGCCATTGGACATGCTCAATGTTGTGCAAGTAAATGCGTTCTATTATGTCCTGGAGAACAGCATAAACGTGATGGGTGGGATCCTCAATGAGCCAGTTTACCATAAGAGTCTTCCTAAGTCGGTCAAATATGGCAGTCTTGGATACATTCTCGGACACGAACTTACCCACGGATTCGATAACATGGGTTCAAACTTTGATTCGAATTTAACAATGCGCAATTGGTGGTCCAACAAGTCCAGTCAGGCCTTTAACGAGCGTTTAAACTGCTTCGTGGAGCACTACAGTGAGTACAGAATTCCTGGCATAGAGCAGAAGCCCAATGGGACAACAGCGCAGGACGAAAATGTTGCTGATAATGGTGGTTTGAGAGAGGCTCTAGACGCTTACAGGAGAGTGTTCAAGAAGTCCATCAAAAGCAAGGTACCTGATTTCGAGAAACACGAAAGACTCCCCGGACTCGATCTTACTCCTGAACAGACGTTCTTCCTCAGCTTCGCTCAACTTTACTGTTCCAAGTACGATCCAAGACACTATTGGGCTGAGCTATCTGATGACCATCCCATGGACAGGTACAGAGTCCTGGGATCTCTACAAAACTTCGAAGAATTTCCGCTGGTTTACAACTGTCCGCTGGGTAGTGGAATGCATCCGAAAGAAAAGTGCCGCCTGTGGTAGGCTTACAGTGATTTATGTTAGTAGCTTAGTAATAATTCTGACATCGAGAAGCGAGGGAATAATAAAAAAAAATAATTTTCCAATAAAAAAGTCTTTGTGTTTCTTGTCTTTGGCGACCTAGATTTGTGGTGGAAGTGTGCGGTACGCTTTTCTAATGTCAGTTTCATGGTTTTCAATGCGACAAACGCCCACACCTTGCACATGTGGAACGTGCCGCTTACCACAATAGGCCATCGCATAGAGGTATCTTGTACATTAATTCTCTAACAGTTTGTCGGTTAGTCGCATACAATGAGAAGCCTAATGCACCACACATGTGTGGTGAATTAAGTTATTAAGAATGAGGCGTGATAATAAATAGAACGACTTGATTTGAGCGCGTAAGTATGAAAAGATCGTTTAATAAGATTAAGTTGGCATACATAGTTTATTAAGCGGTGCTCATATGAATGGATAGTTATGAATTACGGTAGCTGGCAGCAGTTGTCACCTAAATCATTGTGAAAGGTGTTAGGTGTGTTGATTGTCATGTAAGTTGGCAGTTGGAGGTCGCATTAGGTTATGGTGTTTGTTTTCAGTAAAGGTAGTTTGAAAGTTTTTCTTCTTTTTGTATTTTGTGTTTTTGTATTCTTGTCGTTCTCACTGCGGGATTTTGTATCTGACAAGAATTTAATGAGGAGCAAAATAAACGCCAATTCTTTTGAAGTATGGTTTTGGTACTTAAGTTGTGTCTAAAAGGGAAACTCAGAAGTGTATCTGAATTCATCAGATCGCTTGGATCGTGGAAGAAGAAATTTCCTAGAAGTAGTTTTCTTTTGAAGGAGAGTGCAGGGCTAGAACATAGGAGGTATGGGACTGTCTCTTCTGCCTCCTTAAATAGCTTCTTCAGAAGTCGTTTGAGCAAATTAATTTTACAATACTGGAAATAGTCGTGAAAGAAGCTGCTCCAAGTACAAGGTTCAATGCAAATGGAAAACTTCAATCGGCGCAATGGTTTGATAAGGAGTGCATCAAAGCACGAAATCTTTCATTTAAATGGCTCATGCTTTTTAGAGAAAACAGCACACCTATACGGAAACTTTCCTATATAGAATCAAATCGTCGATATAAGGAGATTTGCAAAGTAAAGAAAAAAAACCATTTGGAAATGGAATCGGCAAAGTTAGCAAACTGTAAAGGTTCCAAGGACTTTTGGGGATTAGTTAGAAAACTCAATGGAACAGTGAAGGTTATTAACCGGAATCTAAGCCCTGAGGTTCTTCGGAACCATTTCATCGACCTACTGAATCCGATAGAAGCAATGTATTCATTCCATTATGCCCCGCCGGAAATTAAAAATGAAACACTGGACGCTGTAATTACACAAGAGGAACTAAATGAAGCACTCTTATACTTAAAAGACGGTAAAGCAGCTGGATCTGATAAAATTCCAGCAGAATTTTATAAAAACGGTTCTGATCTAATGAAAAATAAGCTATGCCATTTGTTGAACGAAGTATACAATAAGGGGACAGTGCCTGAAAGATTCAAAGAAGCTCTTATCTTTCCAGTTTTTAAGAAGGAAGAACACGCAAATCCGGAAAATTACAGGGGAATTTCGTTCCTGAATTCTTCATATAAAATATTTACGGCTATCCTCAAGCCACGATTGGAGGTGTGGATAAGGCAGGAAAACGTGTTAGGGGAACACCAGGCAGGATTTAGAAGAGGATATTCTACAGTAGATCAAATATTTGTTTCTCACTAGTATTGCGGAATCGTACCAAAGGCAGAACAAGTAGTTGTATACCTTCCTTATTGATTTTAAAGCGGCGTTCGATTCAATAGACAGACAGGCGTTGTTATATAAACTTTACGGGAAGGGAATCTCGTGGAAGTTTGGTAAAGTTTTACAAAACTTATATACGGGTACTCAATCGGCAATATGGAATGGTGAAGAGCTTTCGGAGTAGTTCGCAACTAAATCAGGAGTCAAACAAGGATGTGCTTTAAGTCCAACACTCTTCGCGCTGTTCATAGACGACTTATTGGATGAACTCCCAGGTGGTGTTTGTTATGCAAATACTTGCATTAAAGGCCTTATGTTTGCAGATGATATCGTACTGATGGCAAACTCACCGGATAGTCTTCAACTTATGATAAATCGACTTGGTGATTACTGTAAGCTGTGGAATTTAGTAATTAATCGAGAAAAATCCAAGGTTTTGATTTTTAAAAAAGGAGGAGGGGGAAGGAGAAGTTATAAGGAAAAATGTCATTACCTGGGAGAAGAACTAGAGTTGGTAAGTGAATTCAAATACCTTGGTGTGCTACCAACATCGAGCCTAAATATGAATAAACACTTGGAAGAGAAATTGGCAAAAGCTTAAGTCGCAATCAACTCAACCTGGAAAAGATGTTTTGCCCAATCGCTCAATTGCTCACAGCAGCAAATATAAGGTTTTTAAAGCCGTCGCAGAATCGATTTTGTTTTATGCTGCTCAAGTATGGGGCTACAAACAATAGGATATGGTGGAGAAACTTAAGATTTTACATTAAACGCATTTTCAGTATTCCGACCAATGCTCCCAACTATCTACTGATGATAGAAACAGGTCTATCACCGCTGTATATACAAACGTTGAGGATGCAGATGGACTATGTCATGAAGGTTATGGATATGGAAGATACACGTCTACCTAAGATAGCAGCTCTGAAAGCGGTGGAACAAAAACTAAGCTGGTACGCAGTATATGGTTGGAGTTAGCTCTTCAATGCAAGATGGAGGTTGATCTTAGCATTGGAAACTTACCCAACTGGCGTTCCATTTTATATCAGCTAATTGAGAAAGTGGATGAGATGCAGGTTTTGAAGTACCAAGAAGAAGCTGAATCATCGGTGCATAGATCAGTGTATAGTCGCTTGAACCACAACTTGCTAGACAAGAACTATTTCAAAGATGAAAACAGTATAAAAATGATATCAATGATCATGAGGCTGCGAGGAGAGATTTTAAATCTCAATTACGTGCCTCATAGAGAAGACCTACCCTGTTTTTGCGAGTTATGTAATTTGAGAGAACGAGAAGACGTCTTGCATTTTATTGGAAAATGTCCGATCTTGAGAGAAATAAGAATACAGGTGTTTGGAAAAGGTTATCTTTCAGAGGAGGAGGTTATAAAAGAGTTAAATGAACTTGATGTGGATAAACTATTCAAATACTCCAAAACAGCTACAACGTACCGCAATAAAATAATGAGTGGGAATTTTTAAGTATACCATTAATAATTGCTACTTTTCAAATTTTCTTATTTTGCTAAAAGCTATTGTCAGAAATTAAAAAAATATAAAAAGGAAATATAAATTAAATTATTATTAATTGTCTCAAACGTTTTTTGTATAAATTATATGTATATTTATTATTAGTAATGGAATAAGAAACACTTCAAAAAAAAAATTCGTTTGACAGAACGCCGAGTGTTGTTGAGTATATGCGTATGAGGCAATCTTAGGCAGTGACCCCCTTACGAAACCTATGTGCAAATCTACTTATGGATAGCGAATGGCTTTTGCGTTTTGAATCTAGTTTTGGCTAGATCTGTTTTATTGCCATGCAAGTAGTGGTGATTCCCTACCTTTGCTTTGCTTTGTTTGCTTTATTCGTAACATTTTGCTTTAGCATGATTGTATGTAGCGATTGGTACCTAAACCATATGGTTGAGATTGGTTTCTCGTTTCTGGAGAGTTCAACGGTTAAGCGGTTTTCAAGGATATCTCTGTGTCCCGGGACCTAAAAAGGGTGAATGTTGAGCTATTCATTCAAAAAGTCGAGTTCGTGGAAAACAGCGTCGAGTGATTTGAGGTCTACTTGGCAGTCTGAGAAAATGCGGATAATCACTGTGGATATCACGTTTTATTTTAGTCAAATTGGGCCTCTTTGGTCGCCAGATCGTGTTTGGAATATGCTACAGTAGTTTAGAAGGCGGAATGAGAGACTTACGTTTCGTCAGTCTGAATACACCCAGCAACCAACCCCTTCTTCGGCCTTTGAACCATCTGTATACGAATGAATTGAATCATACGTGCAATTACGGAGGCCGAACAGAGCGGGTAGCCTCGGGGTCTAGCCCACTTCTCACATCAGTGCTTTGTGAGTTGTGATGGAATGGAGAGGACCTGCAATTTTCTGTCGATTTCGAACGACTATTCGAGAATGCGCTTTTCATAGCAATGAGATTATTATTGGAGAAGGTGCCAGCTCCTCGCGATGTGAGTTGTGATGGAATGGAGAGGACCTGCAATTTTCTGTCGATTTCGAACGACTATTCGAGAATGCGCTTTTCATAGCAATGAGATTATTATTGGAGAAGGTGCCAGCTCCTCGCGATGCCCTTACCAATGGTGTTGTTTGTCTATTGGGAAATGGCTCTGAGACAAATGGCTGCGCTTACGGCCATTTATCTCTATAAACTTCCAATGGCTTTTTCACAGTAAAAGATAGCTATACGATGGCTTTCCTGTTTCATTTTTTGTATGTTTGACTTCCAGTTTAGTTTTTGTCAAAGATAATAGCTCGATATTTTGTTTCGTCTGAAAGGTTAAGTGGGATATCATCAATGATGGAGTTATATTAGTGGTGCAAACTGTAGTTTGAGCTTGAAAACGTTGAGAGTGGAATGATGGTTTGCTCTCCTTTTCATTGTTGTTTGAAACTGCTTAATAAGGTTGTGTTCATTGATATCTTCGTTTGAGGTACAGAGAAGGTCAACTGATGACTTTGAAGCCATCGCATACAACAGTTCTTCTGCTCTTGATTTTAAGGTATATTTGAAAAAGAGTCGGAGGATGACAGTAAGTCAGTCGATTCAGAGGTCACGTGATACCACTCAGGCCTATGATTGGCTTTGGAATGATTGGTGTTGATCGATTCGGCCACGAAACTTGATCTATAATTTTGAACAGGTAATTATCGCATTGAAGTCCTTCGTGCTTGTCTAAGCGTTGATTTTTCAATGCAGTGAGCATAACTGAGCTTTAATAATTTATCAACATTTCTAAAATCAGGAAAACAATAAAACTAAAAATTAAGTCTTTATTGGCATTGAGTTAGACATTCGTATATCAAAGCGGTTACAGCACTTGATTATGGTCAGTGATAATTCGTTGTGGAACTCCATTTCTGTTTAAATATTCTTTTATAATGCGCTCCAGCAATTATTTCACGTGCTGTTTTCACCTCTATCCGTCTTGAGAAATCTTACGGATATTAGGAAATAACAAACTCAAGTGACCTTGGCAATGGGCCAACTCTAGTCATGTTCGAGTATATGATGATTAGAACGAACAAAAGAACAAAAGTATTTCAACATCCCTAATGGAACCCGCATGAGATTGTTAAAGTTTGAGGTAGGTGGGCGAATATGTTAGGTTAGGTGGAAGTGGCTGTCAGCCAATGAGTACATTGCCTGACACACTCAGGCCGCAAGGGCCCATTGTGATACCACAGAGATCAGCAAGTTAATCACCAACTGATCTCAGAAACCCGATGTAAGATTAACGAGTTGATCACTTATTAATCTTCCATTACGGGACTAGCCGGTTAATCACCTGCTAGTCGAACCACGTGGAACTTTTAATGTATTTCGAAAGACTTTTAGGGTCTATGTAAGCTAGGTCGCTAGTATCATCGAAGAAGAATTCAACGAGATGAGTTTTCCTCCTATGAAGTAGTGCAAGGCATGAGCAAGGAAGGTGTTGAACGGTTTCTTCCTCCTCCTCGTCCATGCAGCTTCTGCAGAAATCATTGGAAAACACACCAAGTCTTTTGGCGTGTCTCCCTAATAGACAGTGTCCCGTAAGAACACCTATGGTAGAACCTAGATACAGGCGGTTCAGGGCTAACAAACTCTTCGAGCGTTTTTAGTCTACACACGGCCAAACTTTTTTTTTTTTTTTGGGCGAATAGGTTAACGAACTTTTGATATGAGGCACACTTTTCCTTACCTATATCTGAGAGTGCTTCCATGAGGATGGTCAGACTAGTCGTTGGATGGCCAGTTTTACTTTAGCACTTAAACCAAGATAGGTCAATTTGTGCATGTACACTAGCGATATCTCTTAGAACCTTTAAAATAGGACACTCGAAGTATATTTTAAAATATGCAGAAGCGTTTACTTAGACTCTGGGGCCTGGGCCTGTAACAGAAAGCTTCAAGTCTTCAAATCAAGACCCACTTGTAGGATTATGTCTATTTCACTTGTAGGCGAGCAAGCAAACTTGTAACTTTGTGCTACAGACATTTTTTACGCTTGTAATAATTCACTTTGATTACAAGTATACCTACTTTTAGTAATTACAGAATCAGAATCGACGATGTTTGCTACAGAAACTTATAAAACAGCGTAAAATATGTGTCAGCTCTAATGTTTACATTTTCAAGGCGCTAGTGAATTGTACGATAAAAATATACAAGAAAAGAACTCTTAAAATAAAGAATTACATAGTCAAAAGGTCTGAAAGGATAAAAAAATATAAACTAACATAGAACTATTCCTTGTTGAGGTTTGCTTAGTAGAATGATTTCAAGCAAACATGAGGAAAATAAATAAAATAAGAAAATGAAATAAAAAGGATTAAGACTGACCGCAACTCCATGGCGCAGTTTTTTCTAGGTCCAAAAAATTTTGCAACATATTCGGTGCATATCGATTAAATATGGCGTCTTAGAATGAAGGGGTTTGATCTAACTTGGTGATACTTTCTGTGTATTTTAAAAGATAATATACACTACTTCATAGGAGGAAAACTCATCTCGGTGAATTCTTCTTCGATGATACTAGCGACTTAGCTTACTTACTTACTTACTAAGGTGGGCATTACAGTTCGGGGTGAACCTGGGCCTCAACCAACATCCTTCTATAACGATTTCGATTTCGGGCGAGCTCTCTCCAGTTTCGCACTCCAAGTCGGTTGAGGTCTTCATCCACTTGATTGCGCCACCTAAGACGAGGTCTTCCCCTTCCGCGATTTCCCTGCAATGTGCTTTCGAACACCCGACGAGCCGGAGCGTTTGGGTCCATCCGCTCTACATGGCCCAACCATCGTAGCCTCGCGATGCGTACTCTTCTGGCTATGCCCATGTCGCGGTACAGCTCATACAGCTCGTTGTTGTATCTTCTTCTCCACACATTGTCTTCGCATACGGGACCAAAGATCATTCGGAGAATTTTTCTTTCGAAACGACCAAGAGTTTCCTCATCCGCTTTCGATAAGGTCCATGCTTCCGCGCCGTACAGCAGGACTGGGATGATTAAGGTCTTATACAAGGTCACCTTGGTTTTTCTAGAGAGGGTTTTGTTTCTCAATTGCCTTCTTAACCCAAAGAAGCAACGGTTGGCAAGAGTTATTCTCCGTTTGATCTCCGCACTGATGTTGTTGTCCGTGTCTACAGCGGATCCTAGGTAGACGAAGTCCTGTACTACCTCGAAGTTATGTCTGTCTATTGTGACGTTTTGTCCAATTCATCGATGTTCTGTGTATACTTCGTTTTGCCCTCATTAACCATCAAACCCATTTTTGCCGCTTCTGTTTCAATACTCGCAAAAGCACCTATGACATCACGCTTTTTTCTTCCCATTACGTCAATATCGTCTGCATAGGCGAGTAATTGTACAGACTTTTGAAAGATTGTTCCTCTGGTGTTGACGTTTGAGTTTCTTACAATCTGTTTAAGTATGATGTTGAAGAAATCGCATGACAGTTTGTCGCCTTGCCTAAAGCCTTTTTCGACATCAAAGGTCTCGGTGAGTTCTTTTCCGACCTTGACGGAGCAGCGTGAATTCTCCAAAGTCATCCTGCATAGTCGTACGAGCTTTGCAGGGATGCCGAAACTAGACATGGCTCTGTTCAGCTCGTCTCTGTAAATACTGTCATACGCGGCCTTGAAATCGATAAAGAGGTGGTGAATATCGATATTATGTTCTCGGGTTTTTTCCAAGATCTGCCGTAATGTGAAAATTTGGTCTATTGTGGACTTCTCTGGTCTAAAACCACATTGATAAGGACCTATCAAGTTGTTGACGTGGGGTTTCAGACGTTCACATATTACAGCAGACAAGATCTTATAAGCGACGTTAAGGAGGCTTATCCCTCTGTAATTGGCGCAATTGTGAGGGTCTCCCTTCTTTAGGATCGGGCATACGATACTGAGGTTCCATTCATCGGGCATGCTTTCTTTCGACCATATCATGCAGATCAGCTGGTGCATGCTCCTTTCCAACTGATCTCCAGCTGCCTTGAAAAGTTCGGCATCAAGGCCATCTGCACCTGCAGTCTTATTTGATTTAAGTTTGCATATGGCAAGCTTAACCTCTTCTAGGTCGGGAGGACGGCATTCTTGATCATCGTACAAGCTGAATGGGGCAATCTGCCTGACAGCGGAATTTGTGTCTTCATCGCCGTTAAGCAGTCTGCAGAAATGATCTTTCCAGATCCTCAGTAGCGACTGTGACTCTATAACTATGTTTCCCTGCTGGTCTTTACAGGCTTGAGTTCGGGGTTTGCCACCCTGGCAGGATCTTTTTACCTTTTGGTAAAACTTCCGAATCTCGTTCCTGTCATGGCACCTATCTATTTCCTCAAACGAGCGCTTCTCATGCTGCTTCTTTTTCTTTTTGAGAAGTCGGTGTTCTTCCCTTCTTCTCTCCTTGTAAATCTCGTTATACTGAACGTAAGCAGCCCTTGTTCGTGTTTGCATAAGCATTTGTCGTGCTCTTTGTTTGGCTGCATTTGCCTGCCTGCATTCTTCATCGAACCATAGGTTTCGTTTTGGTGGCCGAGTGAAACCCAGAACCTCAGAGGCAGCGGTTCTGATGGCTTCTTGGCATAGCTGCCACTGGTCTTCAATGTTTAATGCTGTCGGCATGGGATTCAAGGATAATTGAAGGGACACTCGATTGGAAAAGGCATTGGCGATCTCTTGCGATTGTAGCTTTCCGACGTCATATCTCTTCACAGCGTTAGTTCGCGCTGGTCGTGAACAAGATATCCTCATTCGTACCTTGGCTACAACAAGGTAGTGGTCCGAGTCAAAGTTGGCCCCTCGGAAAGTTCGGACATCTAGCACACTGGAAGAGTGCCTTGCATCGATCGCAACATGGCCAATTTGGTTGACGGTTAATTGATCTGGGGATCGCCATGTACCTTTATGAATTTTGAGATGCGGGAAGCGCGTACTACTTACAACAAGATTCAGCCCCGCAGCAAAATCGATTAGCCTCAGTCCATTTTCGGAGGTTTTGTCATGGAGGCTATGCTTACCGATTGTGTTTCCAAAGATGTCCTCCCTCCCTAGCTTTGCGTTAAAATCGCCAAGAACGATTTTCACGTCGTATACGTTTCTTCGAGGAGCTCGTAGAAACAGTCTTTAGAATCCTCGTCTTTCTCTTCTGTGGGGGCGTGGGCGCATATAAGGCTAATGTTGGCGAATTTAGCCCTGATGCGGATGGTCATTATACGCTCATTGATTGGATTTTGGCTAATCACCTTATCCCTGAGTCTTCTTCTAACGACAAATCCGCACCCAAATAAGCGTTGTTTCTTTTGTCTGTAGCAGTCGCCATAGTAGTTGTCACAGTTTTTCATCTTCTTTATGCCCGGTCCACTCCATCGCACTTCTTGGATGGCGGTTATGTCTGCTTTGCAGCAGCCCAGGGCGTCCGCTAATTCTCCAGCTGCACCTAGTCCGTTAAGAGACCTTACGTTCCACGTGCAGATCCGGAGGTCATTGTCCTTCTTTCGTTTGCTTGGGTCGTAAACTTTGAAATCATTATCGTTATCCGAGGCTTTTGGTTGTTTCGGAACCATATTTTTTTTCCGTGGCTGGGTAGTTAACCCTACGCACAACCCCTAACCTGGAGGGCCAGGTCCTTTTGGATCCCTTCGGACACAAAGGGCTGGAATATCCAGTGCCAGTACCCTGCTGCAGGGGTGTGAGTGCTGCCGTTGGCTCACCAGGAGCTCGTCCGCCACCATCTCTACTTCAATACCCTGTCCTAGTATTGAAAGCCCCCGAAAGACCTTTAAACCAAATATGTTGGAGTAGCTCCTTCAGGGGTTTCTGCTTTTATGGCTGCTGAAGTCCACCGTTGATTCTGTCCTTCGAATTCATCCACTGGAACATTTACACGAAAGCTCTCGTAGACCACTGAGATTCGTGCAGTCAGTCATTGTTCGCAAAGTAATTATAGTGTTGATCGATCACAATTCTTTTGTTCCGGATTCCCTTGTCAACACTCGCACTTACTAGTTTAGCAGGTCATCTCTGGACGGAGCATCCCAGGTCCCAGTGGATACCGCTTGGAGGTATAGTAAGCACAATTGACGTGTACTATAAGTTACAGCATCTGGGCGCCGCCAAGTTGGCACCAGTCAGAGCCTACCCGAATAGTACGACGCCCATCCACCTTACTTAGCTTACATAGACCCTTAAAGTCTTTCGAAATAGATTAAAAGTTCCGCGTGGTTCGACTAGCAGGTGATTAACCGGCTAGTCCCGTAATGGAAGATTAATAAGTGATCAACTCGTTAATCTTACATCGGGTTTCTGAGATCAGTTGGTGATTAACTTGCTGATCTCTGTGGTATCACAATGGGCCCTTGCGGCCTAAGTGTGTCAGGCAATGTACTCATTGGGTGACAGCCACTTTCACCTAACTTAACCTATGGTTTTACTGGTTTCTGATAGTGCAAGCCTACTGTTAATCTAATACAGATAAATAGTTACGTTTTGCGTCTACCAAAAACCAGCCAAAATCCTGTAATTGTTTTATGTGAGTCCAATATGATCGCAACCCTTTCTCTATTTTGCTTGGGACCATGCACACGGAAAAGACGTGCCTGTTGTAATGCGGAAAATCTTGTTTAATAATTCTTTCTGCTGGGGTAACACTGGTTTTTTTCGTGAATTCTTGCAGCAAATCTTCTCTTTTTTCACATTATTTAGATCGATTGATGGTGCTGATGTGTTGTATGTTGAAGATATAAGATTCGTTCGTTCACGCCCTGAGATTACATTGAGGTCGCAATTAAACGTTTTTTTTTTTTTTTTGAAAAACCTCAAAACGGCTTGAATGTCAAATTGAGCCCTGGGTAGGTATTCCCCCAACTTGCCCTAAAGTAGCTCTAGACTTTTGCTTTAGCGGGAGGTCAGGTAACGATCAGAACTATCAAATGGCGTGTATTTTTCTTCAAAATACAGGGATGCATGGTGATGTCGTGGCTCAGCGTCTTTTGAGAACCGAATACCTTGGTTGGAAATTTATAGGATTGCCAATAAAACCTGGGTCACCTACAGACTTTCTCTGATTTATAACTAGACTAGCTGTGCCCGTGACTTCTACCGCGTGGAATAGTGACTTTCAGTAGCATTTTTAGCTTTTTAGGAAATAAAACTTCTAGCCTTAAAAATGGCGACATTTCCAAAAAAAAAAAAACATTCAACACCTTGTAGCCCTGTTAAAAATACTTTTGAGACCGTAGTTTTTGAATTCACATTTCCGTTACCGTGGGAATATAAGGATAGATAAAGAGCCTTTATCCTTCCGCATGTTCTAGACCATCTCTGTAGATAATTTAATAAAATCTGTTTAGCAGTTTGAACGGGAGACATACGAAAAACATACCGACATAGCTACATTCGCATTTTCAATATTAGTAAAGACTCCCGTTCCCGTGGGAATATGGTGACCGTTTTCGTGGGAATATGTGGATAAGTTAAAGTTAATGTTACTCCGGGATTATTGAGCATTCCAACGGTGGAAGAATTTTTGAAATCGATGCTGTAGTGTCAAAGTTCCCGTATACGTTCCTGCTCCCGTGGGAATATAGGGAAAGAATATATAGTCAATGTCTTTCCTCAGGTTCTGAACAATCTTTGTTTAAAATTTCATTTAAATCGGTTTATTAGTTTGGGCGGGAGATGGTAACATAGAACGACGGACAGACAGAGGTCCTTTCACACTTATTATATTAGTAAAAACTCCCGTTACCGTAGGAATATGTAGATGAATTAAAGTTAATGTTACACAGGGATAGTGTAGCATTCTAACGGTGGAAAAATTTTTGAAATCGGTGTTGTAATTTCTAAGTTCCCGTATACGTTCCCGTTCCCGTGGGAATTTAGGGATAAATTGTAGCCTATGTGTTATTCTGATGTATAAGCTATATTATTGGAAAGTTTAAGTAAAATCCATTCAGTAGTTTTTGCGTGAAAGAGTAACAAACATACATCCACACATACAAACTTTCACGTTTATAATATTAGTAGGATGTATCTTAAATAATAAATATTTTTCGACCGTAATACGTCAGCAACTACAAATATCCATTTAAACGTAAGCTGCAGATAATGTCAAGTACCAAGGATTTCTTCCCAAACGTACAGATGTAGATTTTTGATTCCTCTGTGCAGCACCATATTTTCCTGCTATGTTGTTGCGGAAGTTGCAAAAATATGCACACCCAGGCCTATAAGAGATTTTATTTTCGCAGTCATGGGCAAAAACGACAGCTATTAGGGCCAGGCCAGAGCTGTAATCATCGCCACGAGAAATGGTCTCATTTAGTTTACCGAAGTATTCAAAAAACATGCTGAGCTCTGACTTGCTGACATTTTTATTTTTATTAGCACCTGCAATTTTGATTTAAAGAGTATGAGCGATGTCGGCTGCGAATAAATCCAAAAAGTCAATTCAGTATCGTATTAGTTTTTATCAGCATCTGGTGCTCGATTTAAGTGAAAAACTTGCAGGTGACGTCTAATTTCGCTCTGGTTCAGTTCTTTGATTCCAAAAACTTGAGGTACATCGCTGATATCTTCAATTTAAGCGGCTGGTCCTGCTAATTTAATAAAATCTTTGGTAATTATAGAAATAATGGAAGCGATATTTAAGGCCAGCCTTGCATTCAACAAGGCATTTGCAACATAAAGTCATTTTTAGTATAAGTGAGATGTAGCATGATACATTTAATCTCCCAGTGCAATGTCTTGCCATAGCTGTCGTATTAGGTTTCATTCATCGGATACGCTTTCCTACGATCATAAGATGCAAATCAGCTGATGGGTGCCCCTTTCCAACTAATTTCTTGCAGCTTTGAAAGCTCTGCGTCAAGCCCGCATCAGCATCTGCAGTTTTTAGATTTAAGCAAAGTGTATACATATGGCAAGCTAATGGTGCCAGTGGCGTAATGGCATGGATGTCATTTTGGAAGTTCGAATCCCAAAAACATCAAAAAATTAAAAAATGTTTTTTCACGAGTTGCTTTTCGAGAAAAACTGACAAGTTCTCCGTGAGCAAATCGGCATAAGATTGCAGGTCCTGGAATCGATGTCTCCATCCACCATTTTTTGTTTATTTTACATATATATACCAAGCTTAACTTTTTCTTGGTCGGGTGGATGGCATTTCTGGTCATGGTCCAAGTAAAATGGGGCATTCTGCCTGACAGTGGGATCGATGTCGTCATCGTCGCTAAGCAGAGAACATACGAGTGGTGTTTGCAGCTCCTCAGTAGCCACAGTGATTCTTCTTTGTTTCCCTGCTGATATGTACAGGCTTGAGTTCGAGATATCATCTTACTACTACTTTTGAAATGTGCTATAACGGCATCTCTCAATTTCGAAACCACAACCACAGGATTTTCTTGAACTCATAGCTTTGCTAATGAGAATATCCACAAATATTTGCTTGCAATTTTTAAAACAAAAAATTTTAAAAATTTTAAAATTTAGCAGCCAAACGGTGTACATATATGCTACGTTCCGTCACTCTACAAATCGTTGGTATGGAACGTATTCATAATCGCCGCATCTCATTGATGTCCTCATCTTAAGGTACATCATATCGACAGTGAGACAGATAAATACTATGCAGATTCTCTTTGAACAACGCCAAAAATGCTATCCACCTTTCTTTCTTGTGGGTTTTGAATTTTTCATAGTCTCATTCAATATCATTATGTAAAGTGTTCTTTTGTAAAAAATTACTCTTAGCCATCGGGTGGCTATAAACTAAAACTTGCCTTCTGCAGGCAACTCTCCATAAATCCCTTTTCCAGAATCAACTGCCGCTCTGCCGGTATAAACATTGGCGACGCAACTTTTGTCGGCATCTTAGAAGTCGTCTTGTTTCTCTCAATTCCCTTTGCAGGACTCCACGCATCGCAGGCAAAATTAAAAAACCATAAATATTAACTAACCGCCTTGTGGTCTGTGGAACAAGAACTGAGCAACTCTTTCTCTGCTCATCAGTGTGTGGCGTGGGCAGCTCGTTGATTAGTGATTGGTTATCAAAGTCAGATTTCTTGGATTTATATGAATGATCTTCCACTCTGGAGTAGTTGAATCGTATCGCCCCCCAAGTTCAAGTCTCACATGAAATATTAATTTGTCTCATCAGGAAACTGCTGCTAACGAAGAGAAATGAGCGAACACAAAAAATAATAATAATTCAGCGGTGCCTTTTGGTCATTTTTCGGAAGTTGCCAAAATAAATCTTTTTATCGATACGCTGAATCTGAGGAAATGCAGAGGAGTGGGCCATGAATATTTATGATTGTAAATAATAATTTGTGATTCTATAAAGCTATTGAGCATATCTTTGACACTGACATTCAATCAAAAATGATACTGACAATGAAATTAAAAGAGACGAGACCTACGGGGGACTAATAAATCATAAATTGTGGCAAACACTCTGTCTGACAGGAAAGAATACAGGTAAATTTGCATTGGTTGTGTTTTTTCTACGAAGACTTAAATAGATGTAAAAAAAAAAGATGAGCCTTGGTGCCTTAAGCATTTAAAGCTTTTTATGGCAGTGTAAATATAATCGGAAGACTTGCCCATGCCCATTCCTTGCGACAGCTGATACCCACGAAAAACATTTTATTGTCTCTATCTCCCACGTAACAGGCAGCCATACCAACTACTGCGCTACGGACAGTCGCTGATATACCTACGCTTGAAGTAAAAATCCACAAAAAAGAACGCTCAACACCAACTTTCAAATTATTTGGCACCACTGCAATGTGTCAGTAGAAAATTCAGAAAATATTGAATGGCAACGCTCACGACAAACACTACGAATTATACACAATGGGAAAATTTGAGCGATAGGATAAATCATTGAAACAAAACAGTTTACATCAGTGATAAATATACGATGACTCAACGTGAATTTAAGTCCCGTGCCGTGTGTCAGCCCTTCAGTTTCATCTGGATGCCTCTGTTGAGGTTATAAGTCAAATTAAAAGGAACTTCTTTCCATCAAATGGGCCACAAACTAGTTGGTACAAAGCAAAGCGTAAGTATGAATGAGGCTCTGAGCTAGAAAAACATGAGAAGGAAAGGAGATGGTGCATATTTCTATGGAGCCTGGGCCCAGGGCGTACACCTATGAGACTAGTACCAAATGAAAGCTTACGTTCAGCCCAATCTATCTGCCAAATATTTTTGAATTTTGTCTTGGTGATTTTGAGATAATAAGACTTGAAGTTGAGCGCCGGAAATGGGAAAAATCTGACATTTCTGCAAATAATTACTGTATGTTTAAGCTTCGTACCTACCAACAAGTTTTTCAAGACTTGTTTTTGGATTGTTTTTTGACTGATCTATGCGAAGATTAGTTTTTTTTTTTGCATTTGTAGCATTGCAAAAAAAACTGTACTGAACTGTTGTATTCTGGTCTTATGTTTTGTAAAAATCAGAGTAGGTACTGCGAAAAATTAAATGAAAAAATGCATTTGCTTTGGAACATATTTTTTGTTTAATTTTTATTAGGAATTGTGTATAATGTACGTGATATGCTTTATGTATGATAGCGTAATTGTATATCAAATTAAAGCTTACCAATTAAGGATTAAAGTGGTGCAAAAAAAAATATAGGTCATCACTGATTTTTTCGAGATATTGGCTGGCAAACGTCAACGAAAATGTTTCTATTCAAACAACTTTAGGTCTGTCTTTTCGAAATATAAGGCATTTCAAAAAAAATGTATTTTATATGAAATGAAAGATATTTTTATGATCTTTTATATGATACCTAAATCATTGTCCTACGTGCTATACTTTTTGAGATATATACGTAATTATTTGCAGAAATGTCAGATTTTTCCCATTTCCGGCGCTCAACTTCAAGTCTAATTATCTCAAAATCACCAAGACCGAATTCAAAAATATTTGGCAGACGGATTGGGCTGAACTTAAGCTTTCATTTGGTACTAGTCTCATAGGTGTACGCCCTGGGCCCAAGTATGCACCACCTCCTTTAACATCGTGTTAGCGATCATACTTCATACATTCAAGCTCAAGAGAAACCTCACTTCTCTTAAGATCAGCCCAGAGAAGCAACAAGCAAGTGAAGTTGAAGTTTCAAAGGGATACAGATGTCCTTTAGCAGAGAACATGCGCAGAACTCTTATAAAAATAGTGAAGGAAACAACATACTTGAAACGCAGTCTTTAATGTCTTTAATGCTATGCTCCCACCTGACACTTAAATCCGTTCAACTCAAAACTATCTCAAAACAACATGAACATGAAACTCCATTGGTTTATAGAATCCTCTTCGCTTCACGTGATAATGGACATTGTTGAGAGTACGTCTTTGCTTGCATCCTTAGATTTGACTAGACTTCTTTAAGGATCTCTGGTAATCGAACTATGTATTCAACCTATTGATTTGTTAGAAGTCTTGAAACTTTGCAAGTGCTTAACCTCCTTATCGAAATCAGCTTTTGTGCATGTTTTACTGGAAAGTACTTTGTACCGCTACAATTCTCCCTGATAAAATTTTCCTCCTCAAACACATGTTGCACAGAGTAATACGAGTAGTTCCATAAACTAAGGGCGAGTCTATTAACTAAGTTCGTTCACACAATAAAGTGTTTTTTTGTTGATTTTTTTTTTAGTAATCAACGCACACATCAAGAGGTCATGAACACCCACATAATTTTATAAAACACAGTGTTAGTATTTAGAAAAATATGAGATGATTTAATAGGAGACAACGATGCACGTTTTATTTTATTTTTACTTTTGTGAATCGTAATGCGTGGAAAATCCGAGTTGGGTAAGGCATTCCACATACATACGGGTGGTGGAACTTCAATGTGAATCTATATACATGACTGATCGTCTGAAGTTAAGGAAGGCTTTAGCATTCCTATAGCGGGGTGCGTGCTGCGGATAAGTTATTTCAGGGTAGGAATGCAACTGGTTATTTCACTAGAGCACTATTTATAAAAAAAAAAGCTCTGTAAAGTAGCGTAAAGCAAGTAACGTTACGTCGATGTTCAAGATAATCGATCGATTCTACGATTGAACTATCAACTATCAGTCTAAACGCTCTTTTTGTACTCTTTTAAGTAAGCGCAAAAATATTTGAGTTACCCCTGACCGGATATGAGAGTTCTACTCCAGTTTTGGGGGGATGTAGGATTTACAAATTCATGCTAGATCAGAAAGGGTGGAAAATTTCATCTCAAAAAACCTAAGCCCTAAGCGTTTGGTAGCATTTTTTGTGATTTTAAATATGTGGTCATTCCAACAAAGATCATCTTTTACACACATACGGAGTACTGACAGCTTTTCGATTTCTTGGATGCAGATTCTTTTCATGGATAACGGCAATGGGAGAATGTTACTTTTTAATGAAAAAATACAGCATTTGGTTTTCGGAACATTGAACTCTGCTCTATGTAACAATTCCATCGATTTCAGAATTCAATTCAACGTAGCCGTTCTAGTTCCACATCTGAAGAGCAGGGCCGTGAATTAGGAAACGAATATGAAAAGCTGAGGGTTGAGCCAGCAAATGAGTTGAGAGAATTACAATTTGTGAAAATAAAGAAGAGAGTCGGCGACAAAACGGACCCCTGAGGCAAAAGGGTGTCAACAAAAGTTGTATTGAACGGTCTGCAAGGTAGTTTCTAATCCAACAATGAGTTGTCAATACCAAAAGCACGCATTTTCAATAAGAGGGTTTGATGCATGAGTTGACGGTTTATCTGGGCTGGACAAATGTAGTTTGTCACTGCCCAGAAGAATATGAAAGATAGGAAAGCTTTGTGCAGTGGTAGAAGATCACCTTTTCAGAATAACGAAGGTAATACCATCTGGACCAGCGAAAAAAAACCGCTTCATCACAAGATTTACAGACTCAAGCTCAGATGGAGCCAATATGCCATCAGGAAGTGTCGAGTTGGCAGCAAATTGAGTTGCCAGCGAATTGGCCTTATTGATGGAGTTGACATACGGAGGGTCATTGAAAACGAGCGTTATGAACGATGACGTAGTCGATTTCTTAATATTCTTAATAAAAAATCAAAAATTTTTACTTCCTTTTGCACTCAACAATATTTTTATTTTTTTCTTCGTCTTTTGTATGCCAAGCATTACTAATATTTCTGGCCCTTTTGAAAAAATTTTGAATTTCTACTGTAGGGTTGAAGTGTAGCTTTGGCACATATTGGCCTGGTTGAACAATCATTTCCTGTCGCATGTTTTTGTACTATGTCTTAAGAATTCATTAGACTTCCAATTATCCCCACAGGAAGAACGCCTTGAGATGTTAAGTCGAGTAATCTAGAGTCAAAGTCCTCATTCTTAGACCCAATTCTTTTCTTAAAAACTAAGAGGAGAATGAAGCAATGGTGGTTATGTGTATGCTATTTTATAAATCAATTCTTTCACAGTAAAGCCCCAAACGTGGCTCTTCTATTAGCTGTCATCTTGTCGATGGAAATGGTATAGAGATGCCAGATGACGAAATATTAAACGGCCAGTTATTAGTTATTGTTAATGCTATCAATCCTCCATCATGTTTTTGTGATCATTTTTCTTTAGCAAATGTTTTTCTAAAGCCCCTGTCTATTCCTTGTCATGCCAAGGCGTGTGTTTTCTTTCTGAACACTATGCCCATCAATCTAATTTCAGACGAATCAAAAAACTTACAAAAAGAAAAGCACTCAATAACTTCGAAGAATGACATTTCTAAAAAAGAGAAAAACACTCAACCTGAATGCAGTTCCAACAAAAATACAAAATACAGACTCAAAAGCTATTCATTCAATTAATCTGAAGAGCATCCATTCGAATGCCGCATTATTGTATCTTTGTGTGTTGTTCATTTCAAGGTTAATTTGGAAGCAACAGAAACCATATAGAGTGAACCTCGAATCATATTTCACATGTCACTTGTTTGTTAGGCCTTATCGTCTTTGATGCCTGAATTGAAGTCTCGTCTTGATAACGCATATAATCGAGATGTCTTTAGCTAGTCGAGCAGTAGCAATTCGTAAATTCAAACGCAATGTGTTTAGTTTTGTTGGTTGTGGCAGCAGTGCTTGGAAATTTCATTCTATCCGAGGCAGTAATCGAGGAATATCTTGAGTCGTCAGTTAGTCCATGTGATGACTTCTATCAGTATGCGTGCGGTAAATGGTCGGATGTCAACTCCGGAGTGGCGAGCGGTGACGTCGTAAGTCTTCTTGGGGAAGCGATGAACGAAAAAGTGGCTGCACTTCTTGAATCCGATCAAGAAGAGGGTGTGCTTGAAGAAGTAAAAAGATTTTACAAGTCTTGCAAGGCAATGCAAACGTACAACATCTCCCGGTTTCTGGACACAGTGAAGCCGAAAAGTGGTTGGGCCGTTTCACGATCTTGGAAAGAGGAGGACTTCGACTGGCTGGAAACCATTGCTGAGTTAAGGAAGTACGGTGTGTCAATACTCTTAGAGCAAACTGTCACTCCAAAGTGGGACAATGCGAGTGTAAATATCATCAATTTAGACGTTGTTCGAGGGAATCCTTTAAGACTTGAGTATCTCAAGGCGATTTTCAACAAGACTTCGATGGATGTATCAATTGCTGAAGAGTTGCTATCATTTGAGAGTCAGCTTTTCAAACACTTGGGCAAGGTATCGACTCCTGACGACACTGTGGAAGCTGTTCTCGGTCATGTTGGAGAGTCCCTGCGTGAAATCGATTGGGCAAAGTATCTTTCCATATTGTTTGGCAAACAACTTGATCTTTACACGCCTATGATCATTCAAAACTGGGAGGCCATGTTCAACATAGCGGACTTTTTGAAGAAATCTCAGCCAAGCATGGTATGCAACTACATAATGGTTAAGTTCCTATCCTTCCTCGACAAGTACAGCATAAATGACATCAGCTCCAGTCAGTGCTTAGCAGCTGTTCATCAAGGAATGCCCCTGGCAGTAGACAACATCATCGAAAGCCACTTTTATGATCACGAGAACGACCAAGTCGTCCAAGATTTGTTCAATCATTTGAAGGTTGAGTTCCTCGGTGGAGTCTCCAAGCTCTACGAAAACGATCGTGATGTCTTACTCTTTCTCTACACCAAGGTTTCAGTGATAGATATTCATATTGGGAATTCCAAGAGAAACCTCACTTCTTCGGCTGTCGCAAAGTATTATGAAGGTCTTGACATCAAGAGCAACGATTTCTACGGAAACCTTCTGGCTTCCTTCAAGTTTAAGACTTCAAAAGAGTTAAAGTCGTTGGATGGGCCCCCAGTGGACGTGGGATTTCAATGGGCAACTTCACCAAATCCATTCTACCTCCACAGCAAGAATCGAATCTATCTACCGCTGCCCCTTCTTCAGAAGGAGATTTTTGGAAAGGAATCCACGGATAAGTACGGCGTACTCGGGTTCGTAATTGGACATGAATTTTTACATGGCTTTGACGTCAATGGAGTCGTCTATGATCACACAGGCTCTTCGGGCGACGAAACTTTAAGTCATCATCCAAAGTTCCTTGCACGTGTGCAGTGTGTCGAGAAGGAGATGGGTAGCCAGTTTTTAGGAGAGAATATTGCGGATTTGGGAGGGATACGTCTGGCTTTCAATGCTTTTCAGCGGTCTCTGGTTGAAGTTGGCCAAAACATTGAAAGCAAAAGAGGAACTGACAGGCCATTGGATCAATCATTTTTTATTGACTTCGCCCAGTTTTTCTGTTCAATCGAAAATGAGAAGACAGGTGATATTCATGACAAGGATGTTCTGAGAGTAAAAAACATCTTGAAAAACTTCGAGAAGTTTGCGAAGACCTTTCAGTGCCCACTCGGAAGCTCAATGAATCCAGAGGAGAAATGTAGAGTCTGGTAGTTTTTATATTTTCTTGAGTATGTTTATGATGTCCTTATTCTTATCAAAACAAAATACATCAATAAAACTGCCATTTCTCAAGTACTTTGTTTATCTATTTCAATTTTATTTGCAGCTGTGCAGCTTGGTTCGTGTGTGATCGTGAATGGGTTCTGGTTTTTCGTGTACTACCTTATCTTTCTGCAGTCCGGTTTCATATCCAAGATGTAAAAGCTCTGGCCTATGTCAAGTGCGTAATAGTGCTGCTATCACACATCTGATTGCAATCATTGACCATAAATACGGCCTCATTGTTCTTTTAACGAAATTTACAGAGATTTTTTATGAGAAAAGTATTCCAACGTGTGGCCGATAAATTCAAAGGCGTTCTCTAAAGAGCAAGTTATTTTTTTGAAATCGACTACGGAAGAAGCACTTTTTCTAACACACAACCACTAGGTTGGTTGGGGTTCTCAAAGGCTCCATTGTACCCTCCGGGACTAGGAAGGAGTGGTCGGAGGAAGGAAATAAGGCAGTGATACAAAATGAATGATAAATAGTCAGAAAACATTTTAGGATTGGCAAGTTTTCTTGAACCAACTGGAGTTCTGACTTTAGATGCTTTCAAGTGGCAGATTTAAGGTGGCCACTCTGTTCGTCCCTGCTTGGCATGCACCAAGCTTGGCCACTTACAGAGGAAGTGAAACGCTTCCCATCTACCTCCTCGTCGTACCATCCGATAGTCGAACGATCACCTAATTAAAACGAACGCGATACTTGCCTTAGATTACATAGATCAGGGCTTAAATCGCGTAAGTTTTTAAAAGATGATCGTTCAATCGTCTATCGTCGATATAATCGACGATAGATGATTGAACGATCAGAAAATTGTTTTATGTAGTTTCGCTTTCGGTGGTTGTAGGATACCTGTTCTAATATTTACAGCAGCTTTTTTCAGATTTTTAAACAAATAAATGAAAAATAAATAGAGTGGCGCAACAGAGCGAGGAGCACATGGGTTTAGCGTATTTCTCATAACGGCGCGGCGCATTGGTCTGGGATTACTTACTTCCTCAGGTGGCCATTACAGTTCGGGGTGACACTGGGCCTCAACTGGGATTGGGAACCTACAATTTTCTTACGATACCGAACCGCTTATTGAGAAAACGTTTTTCATGACAGTGAATTGACTATCGTAGGGCTTGGCAGCTCCTCGCGAAAGGCGACACCAGTGGAAAAACATATTTCGTTTTCTATTGAAATGTGAACTACGAACCTCCCGTTTAACAGGCAGACACACTAACCATTATGCCACGGGTACCAAGGGTTTTTCAACTTTGTCAAACAAGTTGTGATTCGTGAGGATGCCAAAAGAGCAGAGGTGTCGTAAATTGAAGTAAAAGTTCTGTTTGCCTCTTGAAATGCTTGGCCATCGGTTCTGGAAACTGGACAGTTTTCTAGAGATGACACGTATTGCCAGCTTTCGGAAAGCTCTGTTAAAATTCGTTCGTTTCTTTCTCTGAGTCTTGAAACAATCCCCCACACAGGTTTGATTCGAGTGAAGGCCTTATTTTGGTCAGCTTAACCACCTTCGTTCTCATTTATATTACGGTGCCCTGGAAACCAAAAGTCAGAGTGATGAGTTTCGAGGCGTTGAACAGCCTAAACCTCTAATCTTTCTCGTTATTTACAATAAAATAATTTTTGTGGCCACTTTGTGAAAAAGTCAATGCGTTTCCTGACTTCATAGCCTGCAAGTACTTCATTTAGGAAGTCTTTTCAGGAGTATGGAGGCTTTATTAATCTTTTAAAAAAATTTGTCTGGAAATATGCCTGACCCAAAGCCTTCTGCTATTTTGGAACTGGCTGTTAGAATAGAAACATGTTCTATTTTTATCACCACGTCATAATGCTCCTTGGATGAAATGCTTGTTGGAGGCACTGGGTTGAAATCAATGGTCTGCGATGGAGTATAATCCGTTTGGATATCAATGTCAGTGCAGTTCTCTTTGGTTCTGCAGCCTGAAAACCCCCATTTCCACTTACACTTATTGCACTGTTTGAGCCGCAATGCGCTTTCTAGCAGCCTTCGATAAAAGATCCAGGGGAGTAAGCGACAAGAAAGTTAACTTCTTTAATGATGACGTAAACAAGCGTAATGTAAGGATCGGCTTTGTGATGGATGTGCAGTGCAATTACTTGGAGTGAATGGTTTTAAGTCCACTTCTTGTTTCCAAAAAAGCGTCTGCAAGTGTAAAACGCAGATTGGACTTTTTCCCCCTCATTTAAATTTACGTTTACATGAAACCTACCATTTTTTTCTCCCCCTCATCAAAATTTTTATTTGAAATTTACTTTATGCCCAGAATCAAGCCATAATCTGTGCCAGATAGGTAAAGTTGATTATCATTCTCGGTAATTAAAATAAATAAATAGGGTGGCACGGCAAAACTATGAAAACGTCGGTGCCTATGCCTAACGCATTCTAAGGACCTACAATTGTGTGCCGACTGCCGATGTGTAAATACTCTCGGAAGACATGCGAATTCTTCGCGAAAAGGGATATTATATATGTTTCTGGGATTCTAACCACGAACCTCCCATCACGCAACACTCAGGTATGCTTACCATTACGCCGCGCCGCGGGCAGCGTCTACCATTCCATGGTAGATGGGATTATATCCGCAAAACATACGCTTCTTAGTGAACAAAACTAGTTCCGTTTTGTAATGGTTGACAGCTCAGTTTAGTGCGGTGTTGAGCTTGTTTAGTACTGTCTCAAAGAACTCACAAAGAGTTGTTATCCCCGAGGTAATGATGAATACGTCATCGGCATAAGAGACCACAAGACTCGAGTCAATCCAACATCTTGTTTACAACGAAAGTGGTGGAGACAAAACCCCATCGCCGTCGATCGTTTGGAGCACCTCTACAGTTTTTCACCTTTGAGGTCCTTGCACTCATTTCTAGTTCGGAGCAATCTTATTCGAATGCTTTGTTGCTGTATTGATTAAGCTTAATACCTGATGGCGAATAGCACTATTTTAAAAATTATTGAAAGCCTCTTCATTACATATTGAAAAATGCCAACAATCTATTTCCTTGCCTCGAGCCGAATCTTCAGTTCTTTGGTTGTCCTGATCAATTTGGGAAGTGCATTCTCCACTTATCCTCCCTTTTTAGTACGCGTGTTTGGCTTGCAAGATAACGACGTCAATTTGATTTAGCCGTATATCTTCTTCTTCGTCTTCTTTTTCTTTTCCTATTTCTTCTTCTTCATTTACGGAATGTGGTACGAGAACTGTGATCTTGAAGGAGTCAACAACTCTCTCACGTATCTGATTCACTTTAATGATCCGCCATCGCCAGTGAGGTCACATATTTTTAGTCGTATATGAGTTTCAATAATTTTTTCTTGGGTCTTGAAGGACATACTCATTGGTCTTATACAATAATAATACGATTAGATTTAACTAGTTACCTCTGATTACTATTTATATTTGCTTAGTAGTTTTAAGATTCAAATCTGTTGATGTAAATCGTAGATAGTAAATAAATAAATAAATAAATATATTTCTTACTAGTTCAGTTTGAGTGCGTTTGCCAACCTAAGGGATAAACTCGACCTTAAGTTTTCTCAGTTATGTCCTCAAGACTCTCAAGTATTATTGTAATAATGCCTTCAACGCCATCCGACTTCTATGCGAAGGAGTCAATGGCTCTCATCATCTCCCAGCTTTTATTTGATTGCCAATGTTGTGCTGCCTGGTGCTCCCACATCCACTGCTGCAGTCTTACATTCATCCACTGCCTAACTGCCATTCACTTAGGCACACTGCGTCGTGATTGATTACCAAGTTATACTAAACTGATTTTTACTTAGATGCTTTGCTTCACTCACTAATAATTCCCAGTAAAAAGCTGTAATCCTTTTTGTGATTTAGGTGCGTATCGCATTTTTCTCAGCAATCAACCTCCCAAAATTTTACTGATTCTACTGATTCACTGAGTAGCCCACTGCTGCCTTAAGGCTAGGTGGACTTTTTTAGCGAACTCAGAACTCATGTAAAAGTGTTTGCTTGTATTAGTAAATCATTTTATTCCCTTAAAACTGATCCCTCTTGCCATCGTCGCGTGTGATTTCAAATTCTCCCTATTTTCTCTCTCTCTTTGGTCTCGGCAACAGCCAGAAACTAGAAAAGAATTACGCACTTGCATAAGCAGAACAAAGGGGTGAGAATTATACGAGCATACGCTGTGCAAGTAGGCATATAAAAAAAAAACAGATATCATTCATAAGGCACACTGACGAAGATATATGTATGTACACAATATGTCCGAATGAAAATTTTTTACGATTTCTTGTTTTTGGATGGGTTGAGAATAAAAATATTGTGTCAAGTCAGGAAAGTAAGAAAACCGGTAACTTTTTTTGTCAGTTTGCTTGCTGAGATAAATTCAAATAATTACAAATAATGAAGATGTTGTAGGGTCGATATTTCTTATCTTGTGTTTTTGCGGATGTGGAAAACATGACATTTGTGTGATTTAAATGTAGATCAGTTTCTTGGCTTAGTTTGATCAGCAAAATTAATGAAAAAGGGGATAACTTGGGAGGTAGGAACTTAGATAATACTAATTTTTATTTCATTTATTTATTTTTATTATTTTATTTTTATTTATTTTTTTTTTTACCAATCACTTGTATCCATTTTAATTTCCTTTGCAAGAATATATACCTATTTTAAGAAAATAAAGGAATGGATGTTTTTTGAAAACTGCAATCGAAGGACAACGAATTCCCTAAGAAAATTCAAAATTTTTCAAGTTAAATTTGATTTAAAAAATTTTCCGTTTATTATTTTTTTTTTTTTCACTTGAAATTTGAACAAAATCAGTAATATTGTGGGCCATAACCAAGCAAATTGAGATTTAAAGAAGTCATCTTATGAAACGGCCTGTTTTTTGTGGGAGTTCTTAGGATTTTTTTTTCAATGACCAGTAAATAGACAGAACTTTAAATTGACTATAATTTACTAACATATATTATATATCGACTGATAAATATAAATTTTAAGCTGAAATTATAAAGTAGAATATGAGTTATAGTTCTCTGAACACCCCGCTTCAAAAAATGAACTCGCAATTCCTCCACGACTCCAACTGGCTTGTCGAAAACAAAAAAAAAATTATCGTCGTTTTCATCTGCAATCCTAAATGCATGGCATGAACTATTATGAAATGAATATATACAAAATTGGACTTTTGATAAATATTTTGAAAAAATAGTTACGAATTTGCGTTGGTTTTTTTGGCTTTTGCTAAAAAAAAGTCGTAAATTTGAGAATATTTGGTTGGTAGTAGTTCTATGCGCACATAGTACATTTGTTGAGTGTACCCTTCAAATTTCAAGTCATTCGGTAAACAAGTTTTTGAGATAGTAGAGAGGAAAGTCTGAAAAACACAGTTCTGAGAAAAAAAGTTTTAGGTCCGCTTATTACTGTGAAAGTATAAGACTTTTTTCAACAGCTGTATTTTTAAAACGACTTCGAATTTTTAAAAATCACTTTGCTATCGTACTCTAAACATTTTAAGACAGCAATTTATGAAAAAAAACAAAACAAATCACGTGGGATGGTCCTCTTAAAAAATATATATATGCACAGATAATAATAAATAAGTCTTTCTCATCACTATAGAACTTAAAACTCCATGTACTTGACCGTATCAACACCACCTCCTTATAGGTACCTTCTTGTTTTTTTCAAAAAAAAAAAAAGGAATTCCATCTCTCTAGGAATAATCTACGTTATGAATATGTAGTTACCTTCCATAGCTTTTTCTTGTAAAACGATTTTCGATTTTTTTTTTGATTTATGTAACACAACAGATTTTTGAGACATTTTTACAAGTTTTGTTATGTTGAATGAATGGGCTAAAATTTTGTCACCAGCACGAATAAACCAAATTTCAACATGTATCTAACGATCAGCACAACATAATTTACAGAAAATTACACTATAACTCTCAATGTAGAATCCTAACTAATATTATAAATGTGAAAGTCACACTGTCTGTCCGGCTTTCTATGTTACCATCTCCCGCCCAAACTACTGAACCAATTTAAATAAAATTTGATACAGAGATAGTCTAACACTTGAGGAAGGTCATTGGCTATATATTTAATCCACGGGAACAGGAACGTATACGGGAATTTAGAAACTACAACACCGATTTCAAAAATTTTTCCACCGATAGAATGCTACACTATCCCAGAGTAACATAAACTTTAATTCATCCACATATTCCTACGGGAACGGGATTCCTTTCTTATATAGTAAGTGTGAAAGTAGCTCTGTCTGTCCGTCGTTCTATGTTACCATCTCCCGCCCAAACTAATGAACCGATTTAAATGAAATTTTGTACAAAGACTGTTCTGAACTTAAGGACGGACATAGGCTTTATTTCATTCGAATATTCCCTCGGGAACCGGTCCTCACTATTATTATAAATGCAAAAGTAGTTCTGTCTATTCCCCTTCTATGTTACCATCTCCTGCCCAAACTAATAAACCAAATTAAATTAAATTTTTTACAAAGATTGTTCAGAACCTGAGGAAGGACATAGGCTATATATTTTTTTCCTATATTTTCACAGAAACGGGAACGTATACGGGAACTTTGACACTACGGCACCGATTTCAAAAATTCTTCCACCGTTGGAATGCTCCATAATCCCGGAGTACCATTAACTTCAACTCATACACATATTCCCACGAAAACGGTCACCATATTCCCACGGGAACGGGAGTCTTTACTAATATTGAAAATGCGAATGTAGCTATGTCGGTATGTTTTTCGTATGTCTCCCGTTCAAACTGCTAAACAGATTTTATTAATTAGCTTCATAGATGGTCTAGAACATGCGGAAGGATAAAGGCTATATATCTATCCTTATATTCCCACGGGAACGGAAATGGGAATTCAAAAACTACGGTCTCAAAAGTATTTTTAACGGGTCTACAAGGTGTTGAATGTTTTTTTTGGAAATACCGCCATTTTTAAGGCTAGAAGTTTCAAAAATCTTAATTTTTATACTTTTTTTTTTTATAATCGGCGTGCACATCAAGGGGTTATGACTACCCTTATAAAGTTATAAAAACACAGTGCGAGCATTTAGGAAAATAGGAGAGGATTTGAAGGGAGACACCGATGCACGTTGCTTTTTAATCTTTGTAAATCGTAATGCAGGGGAAATACAGAGCCAGGTAAAGCATTCCACATTCGGGTGGTGCGACTAAAATAAGAATCTCTATATTTGACTGTACGCCCGAAGTTGGGCTCAAGTCAGAACTGATGAGCATTCCTAGCGAGGCGGGTGTTGCGGCTAAATTGTTTCAAGGGAGGAATGCAGCTAGCTATTTCACTAGAGCACTGTTTGTGGAGACGAGAACTATTGTTTTTTCTTGCGGCGGCACGGAACGGAATTTAGTATTATTTATTGATTGATTATTGTTGTTTTTTTTTTTTGGTTTTTTTCTTATTTTTTGGGTGGAGGAAAAAGGAGAAAAGTTTTAATTAGTGGACACTTAGTGCGATGCGTGTTTGCGCGTTCGATAGCAGATCGGCACTGATACTTACTATACTTTATCCTAACTAATGTTATAAATGTGAAAGTAACTCTGTCTGTCCGACATTCTATGTTACCGTCTCCCGCCCAAACTACTGAACTGATTGATATGAAATTTTGTATAGAGATAGTATAGAACCTGAGGAAGGACATAGGCTATATATTTTATCCCTGAATTCCCACGGGAACGGGAACGTATACGGGAACTTAGAAGCTACAGCACCGATTTCGAAAATTCTCCACCGTTAGAATGCTACACTATCCCCGAGTAACATAAACATTAACTCATCCCCATATTCCTACGGGAACGATCACCATATTCCCGCGGGAATGGGAGTCTTTACTAATATCATAAGTCTGAAATGAAACCTGTCTGTCTATTTTTGTTATCCCTGTATTCCCACAAGAACGCAAACGTAAACGGGAACCTAGAAAATACTGAACTGATTTCAAGAATTATTTCCCCGTTAGTATGCTACACTATCTCAAAGTAACATAAACTTTAATTTATCCCCATATTCCCATGGGAATGGAAGTACTAACTTACATTATAGATCCGAAATCAACTCCGTTGGTCTGTTTTTCTTTATAACCATCTACCGTACCGCCCAAACTATTAAACCTATTTGTATGAATTTTGGTGCAGAGATAGTTTTGAGCCTGAAGAAGGACATGGGCTGTATTCCTACGGAAACGGCAACGTAAACGGGAACATTGAAGCTACTGGACCGATTTCAAAAGTTCTGTCACCGTGATTTCCGTAAAATTGTCGATAACACAGTTGACCTGAGAAGAAATGTCTATCTTGATCTTCAAATAAATATTGGCAATCGGTAAAGACTGAGTGAAAAGTCGATTTCGGCGCCGACTAATGAGATAGTTAAGCATATAAACTAATAAGTTATGTTTGAAGTATTGGGGGGGATGTTGTCGAATATCTATCAGAAGACAATATTATGGACACTGAGCAAGCCACACCATACCCTATAGAGTTTCTTAAATTTATTAGAATTATCAGAAGTGGCTGCAAGTTTGTGTTCCAGTGCCAATAATGAGTAATCTAGAATTGTACACAGCTACAAATTACACATCTGGGATGCGGCATTATAAAAGATTTAATAATGACTGAAACAGCGAAAGGAGACAACTATTGATTCCCCGTATTTCTTTAATTCCCACTGATTTGTCATTTTAGTTTAAAAGAGTGTATCAAACTCACAAAACCTTTTTATTTGACAAAAAATGGAAAATGTAAGAAGGTCGTGTGCAAAAATGTATTGAAATAAAATAATAAAGCAATAGTTTACCAAAGTTCACGTGTTTTATTTGCAAAATAAGTAGCCTAAAAGCTAAAAAGCTGCCGAAAGTCACTATTCCACGCAGACGAAGTCGCGGGCACAGCTAGGTAGTTTATTTTAAATTCAATTGAAAGAATTCTCAAATACAAAAAAGTTCCTTCTTTAACAGAAATAAAGATTCTTTATCAGAAATAAAGAAGACTCTGAATTGCAATTAAATGCCCATAAACCTCCGGATTTGTATTTTCATAGATATAAGTACCTACCCACACTTATCCACCCTCAGCTTGCCTTCCCACATGCACAATATGAAACAAAAATAAAATAAATAAAATATACAAATAGGTACAAACCAATAACGAAAGAATAGTATACAACCAACAACTTTGAAACAAAGTTAAAAAAAATTATTTCGCATACACCTTACCCAAACGCATATCTTATTCCAAATAAGTTGAATTCTATATGCCTATATAAGTTACTCACCTATACCTACATACATTTTCATGCCAACCGTATTATGTCATCAACAAATTATAGAAGTTCTCAAACACAAAATAACTACCTAGTCAAATACAAAATTTTTAGCTGAAGAAAAAAATGAAACACACTCCCATCAAGTTGCGAACACTTGACCAAGGAATTCCATTCTATTAGTGCAGTGGTGCTATTTTCTCACCCCTTTCCCTTTGTGCATTTGCCTATGTCCGTTTCTTTCAATCCTTCGTCATTTCAAACTTTTTTTTTACAAATGCAAACTACTGCTACCAGCAAAAAAAAAACAACAGGCACACAGTTTGTAATGAGAAATGAATAGCACAAAATATCACAAAATAAGGTCATAGGTATAGAATATAGATGATATGTATGAGGGAATGCATAACGCGTAAGATCATCTGAGCGATACTAATTTTCCAAATCACAGAGAACAGACCAAAAAAAGAGAAAACGGCGCTAAAATTGGTGGCGGATTTGCTTCGAACTGAAATGCATATGTATATGTTTTTAAGCAAGTTTTTCTAGTAAAAAACCCAAAGTAGACAGTTTTTCTAGAATTAATATTCCAAATTCTGTGACCACAATAGTATATTTCTTTATTGAAACTAATTAAGATTATATCAAAGAAAAATACCAACAAAAAATTGAGGTTCTTTTGGCTTCTCGTTTTTCAAAAATCGTTTGCAAATATGACTTTATTGAAGTTGAATTTTAGCGGTGTGGAGAAAAAAATATTGATTTTGGGCTCAGAGGTTAGTTGAGGAGCTTTATTACCTTCAAAAAAATGTATATATATATGTACTTGAAAACACCCACGCCTTGCCCCATGCTTTATAAGCTAAAAAAAGGCAGTTTCACCAACTTCTCATCATAACACCTGTTTCAAAACACTTAAAACTATTACCAATGATTTTATAAGATGAGCCTGATATCTATCTACTATTTGCTTTTTATTTCATGAAAAAATATTAATAAACGCCAAAGTTATTACCATAAGAGTATGCTGAAAACCGAAAAATTACAACAAATTGACGAAGGTTTTTTTCATATAAGGAGACAAAATTTGAAAAAAAACGCTCAGAGGTTAGTTGCATATATATTTTCTAGTTATAAAAAGAAAAAGAAAAAAATAAAAAGTTCATAAATACGGATGCCCCGACCAAAATAGTGAACAAATCGAAATTTTCAATAAAAAAAACGGCTTCCGGTCCCTATAAAAACCGTTAGGAAATAACTTTCAGCATTTGAATGATACACAAATGTTTGTGTGTTTATCATCTTTACAATGCATTTTGTTTCATAAAATTATAAAGAAAATTGCGAAAGTTATGAAGCAATAAGTCAACGCACCTTTCAAATTTTAACGAAAAATGCAAGGGACACCTAGCCCTCTCGACCTCCCAGTTTCTCAGCTCCCAGTTTCTCAGCTCCCAGTTTCTCAGCTTCCAGTTCTCCAACTGTTAGGGTTTGAGAGTTCTTTTTAGTGGCGAGAACTTTGTTTAGTTCCACAAATTTTTGTCATATAGCAGAGATAAGCTCTGTGTCATTTAAATGCATCGTCTCACATCAACTGCGTTTCAATCAGAGTCAAAACAACTGAAGTAAATCTAAGAGACATTTAAACAAAACACATCAGAACCTAGAAAATCAACCTTCCCCTTTTCTCGTCCCTTAAAAGACTATGATGGATGGATGGACGGATGCTTGAGTAAACATTACAGAAATGGATTTATTTCACCATATCGATCGTGTTGGGAGTTCTATTTTGCCAACGTGACAGTTGGAATGCACCGTGAATGCAAATTGCCAGCAATCTGTGTAAATAGGTGTCATAGCAGTTTTGCTCCTAATAATAGAATCACTTAAAGTTCCATATTTCATATAGAGTGACACTCAATGGTAGCAACGCGGCGGCCGGCGGCGGCGCGGCGGCGTTCACGCAGAAAACCGATCCTTGAAGCACCCAGTCGCAGACAAAAGTCTAAATTACTTCTACTCACTTGGAATTGTGATCATTGTTGGCGCGGCTTGGCGTTCGTAGTGCCGGCAATAGTTGGAGTTTTCCAATACTTATTTCCATTTAACCGCCCAGGTACCTAATTGAATTGAAATATGTAAGTGAGTAATAAAAAGGGTACATTACGGCTTTTGGTTAAAAAATAGACTTTCCTTGTAATTTGTTTTTTGTTTTGAGTTTTGATTCAAGAGCTCTTTATTCATAATCCCTTTTGATGAGCGAACCATGAAACTGAGTTATATGTTGTGGAGTAAGTAGATATGGACTTACATTAAAGTTTATGGTCATCGTGTTGTTGAATATTAATTTAGAAAATAAATTTCAACATGATGTTTCACAATGACAAGGTCATTGTGTTTATGGTGTAATAAGTTATTGATGGTATACAAGTAGAAATAAAACTAAACTAAGTTATGTGCTGGACGATTGGAAGTTTTGAAGAGACTCCACGTTACCTACCATGAATGTTACTCACATTTTTTTTTTCAATCGTTTTGTTTTTGATAAATTATAAAGTTATCTGCTTTTCTTGATAATTGCGTCTACTTTTGTTAAAGGAAATAGACAATTTGTGTAGTTCTTAAAGAAAAAGGACACTCTTTAAGTAGTCGGGAGCTGTATTAGTTGCGAAGATAATGATAGGCGTCAACTGAAGGTTTCCTTCGGATTTCAATAAAAAACTTAGAAAGAAGGACATCTTAAGAAATACTATCGACAAACGAGCCTGCATGGGAACGTCTCCGACTACAGACTTAAGGACATTGATTTGATCCCTTCAGCATTATGTGAATATCGACAAACGCCACTGGCAACTATTGTCACTTTCCATTGGACGAAAAGAACCGTCCAGAAGCATTATCAAACCGTTCCATTGGTGCAAAAAGATCGCTTCTCATGATTCTGAGGAGTGTCAGCCGCTTATCGATTTGAAGTGAGAATCGACTAAGCATTCATACATGTTACTCAAATGTCAAAAAGAAAATTTTCTTCAAGGAATATTTTTTTAAAGCCATAGGTGTTTCACACACACAAAGGAAATTACGTTAAACTGAATAGAAACAATTTTGGGTGTTCCATTGATTTTTAAAATGAGTGCTTTCCCGAGTGAAACCAATGGAAAGCGGCATATGTTAACAAGCCTTTTGGATCGAACCTTCTGCGGTTCTGGTTTTCACTCAGTTACCAACACAAAATTTGTGATTCATTAAGAATTGCATCCAAATTGAAAGGGTGCGGGCTTTAAAGGTGTGCAAAATTAAGAGTTTGCTGCCGATGAACTCTATACAAGCAGAAATGGAGATACAATGCACTCAATCGCATTGTGATTTGCGACTATCACAGTGATAGTATTACTATAAAAAGAGGAAGTGTCTGCATGCACACCCACATTGTAGGTTCGTTTAACACGGCATTTTAAGTAATTTGAGTGCAAAAAAAAAGTCGTAAAGGCTGATGCTGGTTCTTTTAACACCATTTTTTCTGATGAGACCAAGTTTCCTATTAGCCAATCTAAAATGAGTTCTTTGCAGTCGTTTTATTTGAAAATTCCCTGGCCAGAGTTCTTACAAATTTGAAGATGTTAGTAATTCTGTCATTGAAATGCAACGATCAAGTAATTTTATTTTATAATGAATTTATCTTATTCTGACGCGAATTTCAAGTGTTAAAAGAACAAACACTCTTTTTTCCACTCAGATTTTACTAAAAAACCAGTGTAAAGCAACAAAAAAGTATTTGGTTCTGTCAAATGTTTTGAGAGATTTTTTTAAAAATGCTGTGTTAAACGAACCAATCTACACGACCTTTTGTGGGTGCATATAGACACTAATGATTCTAGAAGCTTTCAAATGAGAATTTCAGAGCATAGTTGGAGAGAGAAGTTCAAAAGCTTGCCGCCAAGCCTTTTTTTGCCATCAGCAAGACCGAGTTCTGATATTTAAGCATCATTATAAATCCAATTCAAAAACTCTTCACTGTTCAAATTAGTAGACTGTAAAATGTTGTTGCAGTCAACTAATTTCTGTATCACAATAATGGCAGATATTATCTCTAAAGAGGAAGTTGGAACACAACAAGCCCGGGAAGGACTGGACCGATCTAAGCGAATTTCTGTCTGCTTGTGTGGAAAGGAAGACAGCTATTAGTTTTTGGCTGAATGGCCAAGCCACAAAACGCTAACTGCAGTACCAAATTCTTGCGAAGGGCGAAAAGTGTGAAAAGGCAAACATGCTTACCATTACGCAACTGGAACCACATGCCAAGGAACTGCAAGAGTTATTTCTGATTCTGATCGGAACAAAATTACCGTCTTCAAGATTTGATCGCACTCATCACACCTCTCAGACGAATGAAAGGGAAGCAAGCAATCGAATTTTATGGCTTGAGTGTTTGGAACAACTTTTTGAAGAAAGTGTAAAGTGAACAGATGCTGTTTGGTAGTGTTGATGTATAAAAACCGATTTCTTTTTAATAAAAATGTACAATGGCTGCCAACTTATTGTTACAAATAAAAAGTCAAAAATTGTTTGTTTTAAAAAAATTTCTGGACACCAGCAGGGCTCGCTGGACCATTCCGTTGATAAGCGAAGGCTTCCCCAATACTTCACAGACGTTCTCAAGTCAATGCCTGGCAAAATAAAGTATGCACCAAAAATGCTTGACGACTGTTAATATGAAGTCGAGCTCTAACAAGCCGCTACGTAGGTCAACTGCAATGTCATATAGACAAGCTGATTCTTTTTTTTGCATCAGAGTACCACTTAAGTACTGAACTTAGAGCAAGCTTATTTGTAGACACAGAACTACCTTAATTCTGAGCTCATGTTTAGATTCAGCGAGGCAGAACCATTTAAAAAAATAACGTTTGCTGTTGGAACCAAAACCAGTTCACCAGTGTTGTCAATGAAGTTTTGAGAGAGAAAATACCGCCTTCTACCAAACTTTCTGGAAGTTCTTGGAAAAACAGGGTAAACGATATCGATACACTTGTATCTTTTCGATAGACCCAAATCCTTACAAAGTAGAAAACAAAATGAATTCCCGCTATTCGTCTATATGCTTAGATCTTTAAAGAAGAAACAAGGCAGCTTAGAAACTTCTTGACTGATTTCGAAATTCTTTCACTGCTAGAATGCTATTCATTCCCATATTCCCACGGGAACAATTTAGAACGTAAACGTAAACTTAGTCATTGTATCGAAAAGATTCAAAACTACTAAGCCGATTTAAATGAAATTCGAAACAAAAATGGTCTAGAGCGTGAGATATGACCATTTTTTGATATTCTCTCAGGAGCGGAAACAGGAACGGGAAAATAACCGGGAGCCTAGAATTTACTGGATCGCTTCCAAAAATTCTTTCACCGTTAGAGTGCTTCAATGCCCCTGAACACCATAGACTATCATCCCCAATGAAATGGAAACTTGGAAACTATTATATTTAATTTATTCAATACGATCACCGAGCTACGCCAGGCGGATCAGTTTGTATCTTATAAGAGAAATCACCGGATGGTTACTGGACTGGATATCAGTCAAATGACTTACTGATTCGCTCATTTCTGACTGTATGCGTCTTCGAAATTCCTCTTTGTTGACGATTTTCATGGTACCCGTGGCGTGCTGGTTAACATGTCTGCTACCTACCTACCAACAGGGGCAAAAATGTTTTTATACAGGTATCGCCTTTCGTTGGCAAATTCATTGTCATGAAAAGGGCTTTATCGATTAGCCCTTCGGTGCGGGCAGAATATTGTAGGTCCCCACCATTCTCTCAAAAGCGATGGTTGTGAGAAATGCGATGGGCTCCGACGTTCCTTGCTCTGTTACGCCACCCTATTTTTTTAAATTTTTTTAAGAGGCTAAAGGTATTAAATCATAAGATCATAAGATCAAGTAGAACAAGTAGACTTTGAGAAATCATAGGGTGAGGAACTTTCCACGCAAAAGGACAATGATATCGTTGATTGCGTGGTATGGAGCGCAACGCAGAAACATAAATCCTCATTGGATTGCACAGTCCGTTCGACGTAACAGTTGCTTGATCCAATTTTCAAAAAGGCAAATTTTAACAGGAGCAAAAGACGAACGAAACAGTTAAGCGTTGAGGATGAAGAGGTTTTTTGACAGTATTCCTGGGTCTTCTGAACCCCAAATTATGTTGTAAACTTAGCCTGTAATCAAGTCTCATCACTCTAGACTAGAGGATGATTTTTTGATGAAATTCTGCTACATTTGCCCCAAAATTGTAAGGAACCAATCAGCAAAAACACTACGCTGCTGATGATCGGTAGGCTTCAGTTTTTGTTTTAACTGAACTCTAAAAACCTTGAAATCCTTGTTTTTATGGAAAATTCGTTGAAGTTTGTGGAATTTCTATATCCGGAGATCGACGTCGATTGGACAGACCTTGCGCTTTCCTCAAAACTGTGGGCAATATTCTCCCTTATAATAACTTGATTTCTTACATTGACACAATAGCTTTAATACTTCCACTAGTTTTATAATTGCTGACCTTTTATCAAACAGTGAAAGCGTAGTTTAGTGCCCATGGCGTAAAGGTTAGCCTGTATGCTGGTTACGCGGAAGGTTCGTGGTTGGAATCTCGCTCGCTCACTAGTACCGCCTTTCGAAAGGAATCGACTAGCCCTCCGAGAGTAATAAGTATGTGTGTACTTTCTGTCATGGAAAGCTCTTTCTTTTTTAGCCGTTCGAAGACGGTGCAAAATTGTAGGTTCTAAAATTGTTTTAGGCCACGGTTTTTCCAAAGCATTGTTAGCGCCAAAATTTTTAATTATATTAATGCATATAGCGTTCCGTTTTCATTAATAGCGTTTGTACTGTCAACCAACGATAACTTTAGAACTTTTGAACAAGCGGACTGTTCAAAACAAGACCTTTGATTGGAACACCCTATAGTAGGAAAGGGCAACTTTAGAGAACCCAATTGATAAGATGGAGGATAATCCATAGCTCATGTCAAAATCTCATTCATTATGTGATCGCTAACAGAATTTCAAAATACGCTTCAATTTATCGTGATCTTTCGTTGAATATTTTCATTCAAAAAGATTGTTTTTGGAGAAAGTCTTGACCAAACCTAATGGCCATTCAAGACATTGGAAGAGCGCATTTTTTTTTTTTTTTTTGTAAGCTATAATCACAATTTGTAGAAGTACTAAGATCCGTGGAAGCCTTCATGTCAAAAGTACCATCTTGGACAAAATTCAGCACGACCGGCTCAGTTGGTATTGTCATGTTCAAAGGAGAGATCCGCAGAACCCCGTCCAAAAGGCAATATCGTACAACGTTTCAACAAATTCGCGACGAAAAAGAAAAGGCAGGCCAAAACACTCCTGGTACAAGCAAATGCAAAAACAGCAGCATTTGGTTGGCCTCAGACATGGAACAATCCAAAACCGGGAGGCTTGTCGACGCTTTCTGAGGTCAACGCGGCGTACCCCACAGGCGGATCACTAGTGTGAAGCAGAAAAGTGGGAGAGTTGTGATCGCTTCAAGATCACTACTCGTAACGCCGGAAATGAAAAGAAGATAATCACAATTTGTAGCTTTATACCTCAGATCTAAAACCACACAACGCAAAACACAACCCCAAACGAATTCGACGCTCGCGGGCACAGATCTTGAAAAAAATACCGGCTGCGCTTGAGATACCCAATGTTATTGTTATTATTAAATCATATCAAACACACAAAACCAATGAAATTGTTAAGAAAGCCACAACTAGAACACATCAATGCTGGAAACCAGTCTTAATTTTATTCATTTTGATCCAAATGTGATCTCGTGCCGGTCTTGTTAATAAAAGTGTTAGATGGCTTGTTCATATGGTCAGTCTGTTTGTTGTCTCCAATGCGCCAATCAACTCAGTGCTGATCACTTTTGATCGTCGACATTGCTTGCATATAATTGTGGGTTTCCCCATACAACAAATTGATTAATTGGAATAAACCTTCACTACGTAAAAATAGAATTTCCGATCAGTTTACTTTAATTTGTTTGTTTCAAGAAATGCAGTCTCTGACAGTAGCTTTATAAGACGCTGTAATGAAGAAAAGATTTTCAGTTCAATAAGAAAGCCCCAGATATTAACCGGTATACGTAAACAGTGAATCGCGCACCTGCCGCCATGAATTTAGCCGTCATTGCCATCGCATTTGTTGCATTTGCACCAGTGGCTATGGGAATAGACACGAGAGACTTCAAGGAATTTATCGACACCACATTGAACCCCTGTGAAAATTTCTATGAATACACTTGTGGCAAATGGACGCCAAAAAACATTAACTCCACTGATGTCTTATCGGATCTGATGCAGGAAAACCGCAACGTGTTTAAAGATCACTTCACAACCCTCAAACAAAAAGGCATCCAGGATAAGAGCCCTACAAGTAAGTTCTTCTACCTCTGCTTGGACAGTTGGTCGGACACTGATGAAGAAATTCTTACCAAATACCTGCGGCCAATTATGGAATTTTCTGAATGGCCTTACATCAATCAGACGTTTAATTCGTCGGCATTTGATTGGTTACAAGTTGCAGCCAAACTAAGACGTCATCAAGTTGACACTTTGTTTGGCGTCTCAATTCATCGGAACTGGAAGAACTCTGGACAAAATGTCATCCAGTTGACTTCACTGAAGAAGCCATGGGATGATGAGGGCAAACGAAATGCTTACAAAAAGACCCTTGAGACTCATCTTAACAAATTCGGAGTCCAATCTCAGAAAGCTAATTCGATTGCGGAAGAAGTTGTTGGTTTTATAGCTGAACTTGCAAGCCTTGATGAAGATGTTGAAGAAGCTACAGCAAACCCCATTTCATTAGAGAAGTTCATTGATGCATTTCCAAAACTGGCACTGGAAAGGTATTTTGAAACACTCCTTGGAAGATCGATCAACCGTTCTCAACCCATCGTAGTTCAGTTGGAACTCTTTAAGAAAATAGAAGCCCTGCTTTTGAAAACCAAATCTGAGATCATAGCTCTCTACCAGCTGACAAGATACATTCCTTACTACGATGCAGAACCTAGTCCAGTACATTGGATCAATTGTATTGACGAGCTCAACACCAAGATGCCTCTGTCAGTTGCCAGTGACTTTGAAGACATCAGTTCATCCAATGACTTTACAGTATGGGAAACTTACTACAGAATTCAACAGAAATTCATCGAAGACATTGAAAACACTGACAAGTACGATGCCAAGGCAAAAGAGAAAATCATCGACAAGCTTGAGCTTTTGAGATTGATCCTCGGTATTTCGGATCCAGCGATTATGCTGGAACCAGAAGAGCAAATCGATCAGAAATACTATCAGCAAGCTCGCATGGCATTTGCTGAGTTAGCAGCAACCAATGAATTTGACCAACTTTATTACGATGTAAATGTGGCAAGTAAAATTATCAATCCTCTCAACGTGAATGCTTTCTATGTGATCTCGAAAAACGCACTCGAAGTACCTATTGGCTTGCTGCAACTACCTGTTTATAGGAACGGGTCGTTCAAAGCCCATGTTATGGGATCCATTGGTTCGATGTTGAGCCGTGAACTCGTTCGTGGAATGGAGTTGTATGACTCTAAGGGGAATGTCACAGTGGATATGAATGCAAAGGCTAAGTGTTCAATGAAACAGTGCAGTGATGAAGTCAGTACTTTGAATGAGGACGTTATTGAAAGTGAAGGTCTACGTTTGTTGTATGAAGCTTTTGATAAAATAATTTATGTTGAAGTAGATATTGACCCAGCTTTTAGTGTCGAACAGCATTTCTTTATCAGTTATGCACAGTCTTTGTGTCAAGTTAAGAATTCTTCCTCTAAACAGCCTAATAAGAACTATTCTGTTTATAAGGAAAGAGTTAACAATGTTGTGGCGGATTATGATCCTTTCTTGAAGGCCTTCTCATGCGGAAAATATGCAAAACAAAACACTAAACAATCCAGTGGAGGGTCTCGTAGCTCGTCATAAACTTTGTATTTCGAAATAAATTGCAACTGTCACGGATTTTTTCTTATAAGAAATTCAAACGTTCAGCTTTGTACACAAACATTCGTTATAAAACAAGCGTTTCGAACGGTTCAGGAGGTTCGAACCCGAAAATCGTCCCCGGAAAGTAATTTCTTCTCAAAAAGTTTTGTAGTTGTTTGTAATCGGAAAGTGTTGGTATTATATAAGAAAAAAAACTTTATTAAATAAGAAAAAAATTATTGCATGTGTTTTGAGTTTGCTATTTTGTCGAAGTAGGCAGCATGCATCCGACCTCAATGGCCATGCCCTCGAAAAGTTCCGGAGATGTTTCAAGAAGACTGGTTTAAGGTAAGGGCTAACCTTCAAGCGTTGAAGCAATTGACATCTGCCATCACAAGAATAAGATTGATGATTGAAATTTAATTTACTTCGGTATAAATTTCTCTTTAATTGGTTCAATTATTTTGTTTGTATGCAAAGAATGAGTAATGCGGAGAGGGAGAGGGGTTGCTTGCTTAGAACATATGCGCCTCAATCAAAGTTGCAGCTAATTTATACATATTTGCATAGGTCTTATTTCTTAATTTGTTTTCTTAAAGCGCGTCCGCGCTATGCCGGATGGTAATCGGACCCATTCGGTTTGAAATCGGGTCGTCGTGTCGTTCCGTAAATTAGGCTAGGTTAGGTTGGATGGGGTGTGCAGCGGCAGCACCTCTCTCGGATCTCAAGAATCCATTGTGCTCTTCGGATAACAGTGGATATGGAGGTAGAGGAGAGGTGTGGGAGAGGATTGGGTTTTGGGTGGCTGGGTTATTAGTGGGAGCCCCAATGAGGCATTAAGAGCTCTGAATGAATTTAAGGATGCTGTTTGGTGGGAGGTTAGAGATGTTGCCCAGATTGTCGAAGAAGTATTCTCCGAGGGCTTTTTTCATATTATGGGCCAAGCTAGGACACTCACAGAGGAAGTGGAATGATCCCTCTTCTGCCTCTTTGTCTTGGCATCCCCTACATAAGTCGAATGTGCTAATGTCCATTCTCATCATGAGTGTCACCCATGAAAATGCCAATCAACAGAGAGAGCCAAGGCCTGCTGAGCTGGAACAAAAATTCTGTTTTTTTCTTGGAAATATCTGGCCAAAGGTTTCTGGAGACTCGGCATGTTTCTAAAGATGACCACCTGTCATTGGCGATTATTAGAAAATTTCGTTGGATTCTGTTTTTTTCTTGTTCTTGTGGCTTGAGAACTGTGTTGTCCGTCTCACTGGATTCGAGTGCTGACCCGATTCTAGCCAGCTTATCCGCCATTTCGTTTCCTCTTATGTCACGATATCACTATCACGATGTCTCTATTGCTGCGATAGCTTTCTATTAATTTGGATTTTGTGACAAAAGATGAGATAGCCTTAATCGCCGCCTGTGAAGATGTCAATATTTTTGTTGATCAAGTTTTGCCTAGCCAGGTGTTTTGCGGACTGCGAGCAAATTCGGGAGCTTTATTGATCTGTTCATAGGAGAGTAATCTGAGAAGATACCTGAACCTACCTTTTCGTCCATTTTAGAACCATCTGTGAAGACGGAGCCATGATTTTCTTTCATAACCTTGTTTTTCTCCCAGCTTGTCGGAGTGACTGTTTGGGCCACTACTGGATGGAAATAAGTTTACGGGGGTGGGGGGGAAAGGAAAGTTTCCTACCGTTGGTGTCGTTCTGGTGGCACTAGTTGAGCCAATGCATGCAAGTGTTTGGATTTTGGTCATGGTCTTAAGGTTTGACGCATTCTCTAATGATGGCCACCAAACCAAACAGACGTTTGTGAGGATTGATGTTATTATGGATGTGTACATCCAGTGAATTGTTTCGGGACCAGGTCCCCCCTATTCGACTGCAAGTGTAGAATGCGATTTTTAAATTTTCTTTCCAGTTCAGTTTACGATCAAGGACAATTCCGAAGTAATTCGCCGTACCAAATAAGTTTGTCGGTGTGCCGTTTAAAGTGAATGGAATGTTACGGAATGTTCTGGAATGTTACGTTTTCTCTTACATTTAGACCGCAGGTTTTTGTCCCAGTTGTTGAGATTGTTAAGAGCTGTCTAGAGGAGTTCACAAAGTGTTGTTGTAAATTTTCCGGAAGTCATGATGACGATGTCATCGGCATAGGCCACAGCTTTCATTCAGCTCAGATCTAGTTTAACCAGGATCTGGTTAACTACTAGGCTCCAAAGAAGCGAGAATTCCGTAAATTAGAAAGCCAATCGGATCGTCCGGTCCCCCTAATCTGGTATTAACAATTAGCGTATGTCTATTGATGCCGTTCGGCATAGTGCAGACCCACCTTTAGGTTTCAGCTGCTCGAATGGCTGTCAGTAGTTTAGTCAAGGCTTAGCTTGGTTTTGTGAAGTGGTATGAAAATTATTACGGAATGAGGAGCAACAATGCAAGGGCCCTGAAGTGCAAGACAACTTTCAGTGTACTTGTTCCGACAGCGCTGTCGTATTTGCCACAACTTTTTCGTTACTGTAGCAAAATTATCGTATTCTTGAAAATGCAGCTACAAAATGGTCCTTGCCGCTTCAGCTTTTTTTAATCACAAGAAAATGTTTGTGATCGCGACAGCTTTATGGTTATTGTAACAAAATGCTCACAATGGCAACAGTGCTGTCGTAATACCTACGAAACTGTAGTAATCGCTACAAAATAGCTGTTAGCATGCGACATAATTGCTGTAATCCCGACAGCGCTATTTAATAGCGTAAAAATGATCATAATTCCGACAGCATTGTCTTGTATCGTAACAAAATATTCATAATCGCTACTACGCTGTCGAAATAATGACAGAATTGTCTCAATTTTAACCAAATTGGCATAAGGAATTAATCGTAAGCACAGCGTTTCGCAAGTCCGACTTGATTTTCGTCATGACAGAATATTCGTGGCAGCTTTGTCAAAATCGCAACAAAATTATCCTCGTCTTGTCAAAATTGTTGAACATAATTGTAACCAAATTATCGTTTTCTTAAAAATACAGTTGCAAAATTGTCCTATCAGAGACAGCACTGTTTAATTTCAAAAAAAATGCTAACGAAATGGTTGTCGCGCACAGTTGCCGTAGTCGAAAAAAAATTATCGTAATTACGACAAAATAGTCGCATTCTACGGTAGATCAAGTATTCTGCTTGCGAAACATCGCATCGCGGAGAGATTTAAAAGAAAAAAGCAAAAACTTTACGTCTTTTTTATCGATTTTCGTGCTGCTTTTGATTCAATTTCTTGTGAAGCATTTCCGGAGAGTTTTCAACTGAAATGGGAGTAAAGCAGGGTTGTATCTTAAGTACGCTACTCTTCATTCTATTCATCAACGACATATTGGAGCAGATTGGAAGAGGAATCTCGATCAGAAATATGCGAGTCCCAGGGCTTATTTTCGCGGATGACATCGTTTTTTTCTCTGATTCGGTTGAAGGGTTGCAGCGTATGATTAACCGGTTGGAAAAATATTGCGGGAACTGGAACCTGTCTGTTAATTTGCAAAAATCCAAAATTATGATATTCAGAGATGGAGGCGGTCGATATGCTAATAACGAAAAGTGGACTTACAAACGAGAAAATATCGAAATAGTTCGTGAATATAAATATTTAGGTGTACTAGTCACTTCAAATATAAACTTGAAAAAACATTTAGAACTAAAACTAGCGGAAGCTAAAAGAGCAATTTCTTCAGTGTGGGTTCGCTGTATAAGAAATAAGTACATCGAACATAGTACGAAGCTAAAAAAATTTTCATTCGACCTCAGCTTCTATTCTTTTTTATGGTGTACAAGTCTGGGGTTACACCCAGTTTGAAGAAGTAAAAAAGTTCCTCAGGTACTTTTTAAAACGAATTTTCGGTTACCAACTGGTACCCCAAACTATACGCTTCACTTGGAAACAACAGAACCACCATTGTGCCTTAGGACTCTAAAACTGCACTTCAAGTACATATTAAAAGTGATGGAGATGGATGAGCAAAGGCTACTTAAAAAAGTTCTTCTGGAAGTGATATTATCCAGGGAAGATCTCGTCGAAAAGTGGGAGCAGCTAGCTTCGCGAGTAGGAGAAAATTTTAAATTTTCCCTTGATATGAACTGAACCCAGTTGGCATAAGTCAAAAATTCAGTACCATATTAGAGAAATTGAGTCACACCATGCATAAAAATTTTAAACAAGAAGCACACTCCTCACAATATAGGCTAAACTAAAAAAAAAACTAAATACAAATTTAAGAGAGAGCACATATTTACTAAACCGCCATCACATTAATATGATAAACGTAATATTCAAACTTCGATGTGAACTTATAAAACTAAATTACATTCCACACCGACCCGATCTGCCGATTCCATGTGATATATGCAACCTCAAGGAGAGAGAAGATGTGCACCATTTCATCGCCAGATGTCCCGTTTTGAAGGAGTTTCGGTTCAGGTACTTTGGAGTAGCTGTTATGGAATTTAGCAGTACCTACGTTAGACGACCTAAATGTAAAACTAGGCTGGGAAATTTTGTATAATTATACTACCACCGCACTCAAATACAGGCAACGCATATTCGACGGAAACTTTTGAAATAAACAAATAATTATTATGTACATAAAAGTTCAATCATAATTTCAATCTGGCAGACGGCTATTGGCCAAACCATATTAAACTTAAGTTAATCCAAATTGTAATTTTTTTTAAAGACACTTTTTTAAATAAAGCTTTCATTTAACTAACTAGTCGCAGTTGGAAAAAAATTGTTGAACCGCAACAAAGTTGTTCTTATCGCTGAGCGCAATAGAGTCGAATAAAAATTTTTATAACCGCGATGATGTTTTCACTATTGCAACAAAATATTCTTAATCGCCTCAGCAAAGTCCCAAACGCGACAAATTCTTAGCAGCTGCGACAAAGTTGTTGAACCCGCTAAGTGTTTAAATGCAATGAATGTATTATCACTACAGTTTTGTCGCTTTTGCGACGAAACTGTGTTTACTCGCTACAAAATTTTAATCGCGACGCTATTATCGTATGATTGGGACAGCATTGCCGTTGAGATCAGGACAAAATTTGTCTTGAATGCGAAAAGACGGCCTTAAACTTCCTTCCGTCAACGCATCAAAATAATTCTTATCCCAGCAGCGCGATGGCAGGTCGGACTCCATTTTTGAAGCCGTGATAAAATAATCCCGGCAGAATTGTCACAATCATCACAAAACTATCCTCAGCTTGTCAAAATGGTCGTAATTGTAACAAAATGCTCGTACTCTCGAAAATTCGCTGCATTTACGTTGTCCTATTTGCGACAAAATTATTTTTGTCGCGACACAGTTGTCGTAATCGCCGAAAATGTACGTAATTACTACAGAACAGTCGTATAGTCGCAGTCATAGCAAAATTATTGCAATCGCCAAAGCTCTTTCTTAATCGCGACAAAGTTTAAGCAGTTGGGCGACTACAAACAAAATCGCGAAAAATTGTTTGTAATCTCGACAGCTTTGTCGCTATATGTAGCAACAAAGATTCATAATTTCAATAGCTTTGTCGTAATCGCGACCAAATTTTTGTCGTAGCAACACAATTGCGAAGTGTTCGAAACCGCGATAATGCTGTGGCTATTGTAACAAAATATTTACTAGTCGCTACGGTGCTGTCATAATCAGAATGAAGTTGTGGTAATTGCTATAAAATTGTTGTCATCGTGGCTCAATTGTCGAAAAACCAACAGCACTTTTCAATAAACTAAAAATGACAAGAGTCGCGACAGCATTGTCACTTATCGAAACAAAATATTCACAACCGCTACAGTGCTGCCGAAACCGTACGAAATTGCCATAAGGTGAGAGTAGAAAAATTATCGATATCACAACAGCTCTCTCGCCATTGCGACAAGATTTCCGTATTCGTGACAAACGATCGCGGCAGCATATCCACAACCGCAACAAAACTATCGGCATCCTGTCAAAATTGTTTTAATTGCGACAATGAAGTCGTAAAATCAAGCTTTGCTAAGCCACCTTTATTTATTTATTTATTTATATATCTGGTGATGCAGCTGCTCTTCCTGATTAAAAACTAATCTATCCCTAATCTTTGTTCCTAATTTGGAACTGATACACATTCTTTCTTTGGTCTTTGAACTCATGTGTTAATTAACTTAACTTAATTTACTTTTATCCAAAAAGGATGATCCTCGTGATCTTTCAACAATGGGCCACCTAAACCATGATTTGTACAGGAAATGTTCAAACAACTTCCGTAAGTCACAAGATAATAAATTCCTGTTCCTATCTGATATACGCCCGCCAAGCCGCGCGCCTACCGGCAGAAACCACAGCGGCGGCGGAAGTATCTATTCTCTTAGCACATAATATTAGAAAAAAAATTTAATCAACAACGGTGCAAAGCGCATCACTTCGACCAAACATGCCGACAGACAGGAAGACAAGCGAAGTGATGAGCAGCAGAAAACTTCAGATATTTTCCGTCTATTGGGGATACAATGAATTTTTGGGAACACGCTCTATAAATAGTAGGCCTGCTCTGGTTTTTGGTTTGGCGTCGGCCAATGGATGGCATGTGCTGGTGATCTTGTCAGTCAGTTGTGGCAGACGAATTAAACGCAAAATCAAATCTAATTATTCTTATTGCTTGAGATAAATGTTCAATCTTCGAAATGAAGTGCGTAGAATTGATATTTGCTATTGAATTAGACAGATTGGTGAACCCTAGAGTGTATGCTGGGTCACATCGCCCTTCTAGGTTCTATCAATTTGACTACCAATTCTGGTTGTGTTACAATTTATGCGTTTGGAGTCTTAAGGGGGAAAGTAATTTGAGTGGTGGTGGTTTATTGCGGTTGTTTGTTGAGTGAATTTGACAATATTCGAGGGTATAAGGGAAGTGCTAGTGGATTTACCTCCGACCCGTTAGGAAATTAGTTGGTTTTTAGTCATTCAAAAAAATTGTTCCTTACCAACTGCCGATGCCGGTTCAATAAAATAACCAGAAGCAGGAAATGAAATATGATTAATGATAATTAGCTTTGGTAAAACGAGAAAAGAGATTCTTATACTGAGGGCGAGTTACCGCATCAGTGATCGAGCGAGGGAGTACTATTTGGCTTTCAAAATTCGGTCGATATTACACAGCATCAGTCTGCGGTAATTCGGCCCCTGATCTCCGTCACTGAGGAGATCAGTCCAGCTGAATATTGGCTCTGAGAGAAATTATTCAGATATCCTTCATCTAAAGTCTTATATTTTTCAGTAAGAGAGATCCAGTGATGTACTCCATGTTTCTTGGTGAAACGCTTTAATTTTAACAATTGGCAGCAATTTACCTGATTTTACATCTTTTGAAAACATTTTTCGGTACATATTTTATTGGTGTTCTCCGAGATAAAATGGAAAACAGTTGCATACTTCTGACGTAAGTGGTTAGACATGCATTACGCCACTGGCACTTGTTGCTAACTTTATGCAGATCTGGGTACAGCGGTGTCTAAGTGAAACACCCACGGGATGTTTCAGAGTAGTTTTTTGCTTCTTAATTGGAACAGAAGCCAATGATCCTTCTGATGTTGGGTGAGTTTGAGTTTATTCACCTGGATGGTCAATGGTGGAGAAGTACTGGACAATCTGTTATGAAGCGCAGACATATTTCTCTACTTTAGAGGCATAGTATATGAAGATAAGGCCAGTTGCCAAGCTTAATTGCTGTAAATTTCTTTTAGAAAAGACAGCACAGTTACGCCGGTGTAGGCGTGATGTAATGGTTTACTTTACGTGGGAGGTTCGAGGTTCGAATCAATGAAAAAATTAAGAAAAAATTTTTCCACCTGTATAGCCCCTCGAGATGAACTTTAAATTTCTCCGATAATAACTTCATACCATCAAAAGCGCTTTCTAGATTAGCTGCTCAGGAATTGTAGGTTCCTTCCATTCCTTCACAAGGTATGGTTGGCGGTAGGCCCCGAAGCGGCCCCCTCTGTTGTGTCTTTGCCATCCTATTTATTTATTTGTTTATTTTCGGGCTGGTTAACAATTCGCTTAAATTTTTGCTTTCCCGCCGAAGTTTAAGTAAAATGCTTTAAGCTTTGAACACTTTTGACCAAAGAAGTTAAGCCGAGCTTCAGTGATTTCTTCCATTGGGATGTTTTTAGCTGTGGTTTTTATAAACCGACTTTTGCTAAGATATCTGCATTCTCGTTATCACCAAAGATCTTTTGTGCTAAAATCCAGTGGAGGATAGCAGAGTTTTTCTTTGGCAATTTGGAGAGTGACATAATTGTCTTCAGAACTATTATCGATCTTGTGACAGTTGAAGTCAATGCTTTTGAGACTGCTTCGCTGTCTGACAGAATGAAATTGTTAGTGTTCAATGAACAAATTATCCTCGTACATTAATTGATAGCAAACACTTCAACTTGCAATGAAGACTAATGACTTCCAAGGCCTACTCAAGGTGAGTCACTGAAAATTTCCATTTTTGGCCTTTAGTAGGCGTGAACTTGGTGTAAATTTGCCCAGATGTTGCCATTTATAGTACTCCTCAACTGTGCTTACTATACCTCCACGCGGTAACCACTGGGCACTGGGATGCTTCTTCCGGGCTGACCTGCTAACCTAGTAAGTGCGAGTGTTGACAAAGAAATGCGGAAGAAAAGAATTGTAATCAACACTATAATGCTCTGCGAGTAATGACTGACTGACCGAATCTCAGTGGTCTACAAGAGCTTTTCAGAAATATAATAAGGGATGAATTTGAATGACAGAATCATTGGTGGACTTCAGCAGTAAAAAAATCAGAATAGCTCCCTTCAGGGGTTTCTGCTTCTGTTTCTCAAACATATTTAGCTTAAAGGTCTTTCAGGGTCCTTCAATACTAGGACATGGTATTGAATTAGAGATGGTGTCTGATGAGCTCCTGGTGAGCCAACGTCAGCTCTCACACCCCTGCAGCAGAGCACAGACACTGGATTTTCAAGCCCTTTATGTCCAAAGGGATTCCAAAAGGACCTTGCCCTCCAGGTTAGGGGTTGTACGTGGGGTTAACTACCCAACGATGGAAAAAACATATGGTTCCGAAACAACCAAAAGCCTCGGCTAACGATCGGGCATAAAGAAGATGAAAAACTGCGTCATCTACTATGGCGACTGCTACAGACAACAGAAACAGCGCTTATTTGGGTGTGGATTTGTCGTTAGTGGAAGACTGAGGGATAAGGTGATTAGCCAAAATGTTAATGAGCGTATAATGACCATCCGCACGGTGGCTAAATTCGCCAACATTAGCGAAATATGCACCCACGCTCCCACAGAAGAGAAAAACGACAATTCCCAAGACTGTTTCTACGAGCTCCTCGAAGAAACATATGAGCAGTGCCCTAGACACGACGTGAAAATCGTTCTAGGCGATGTGGTTATAGACCAGAGATGTCCACAATAGATCAAATTTTCACATTACGGCAGATCTTGGAAAAAACCTGAGAATAGAGTATCGATGCACACCATTTTTTATCGATTTCAAGGCCACATATGACAGTATTTACAGAGACGAGCTGTACAGAGCCATGTCTAGTTTCGATTTCTCTCCAAACTAGTACGACTATGCAGGATGACTTTGGAGAATTCACGCTGCGCCGTCAAGGTCGGTAAAGAAACAGAAAATAATTCTTGCTAAAGGAGAATATTTCCTGCCAACCGTTGCTTCTTTGGCTTTAGAAGGCAATTGAGAAACAAAGCCCTCTCCAGAAAAACCAAGGTAACCCTGTATAAGACCTTGATCATCCCAGTCCTGCTTTACGCACGGAAGCATGGATCTTATCGAAAGTGGATGAGGAAACCCTTGGTCGTTTCGAAAGAAAAATTCTCCGAACGATATTTGGTCCCGTATGCGAAGACAATGTTTGGAGAAGAAGATACAACAACGAGCTGTATGAGCTGTACCGCGACATGGGCATAGCCAGAAGAGTACGCATCGCGATGCTACGATGGTTGTGCCATGTAGAGCGGAAGAACCCAAACGCTCCGGCTCGACGGGTTTTGCAGGGAAACGCTTAAGGGGAAGACCTCGTCTAGATTTAGGTGGTGCAATCAAGTAGAAGAAGACCTTAACCGACTTAGAGTGCAAAACTGTAGAGAGCTCGCTCAAGATCGAAGTCGTTATAGAAGGACGTTGGTTGAGGCCCAGGTTCATTCCGAACTGTAATGCCCACCTAAGTAAGTAAGTATCACCATTAAGAGCTATCCATTTTATTTTTTGTTGATGGTTGCATGAGCTGTATGGGCTGTAGCTCCATCCTGCTGGAACCACATGTCACTAATATCCATTCCACGCAACTGACGCCAAAAAAAACGCCGTTACATGGCCCGATACCGGTCGCCATTGACAGTGACATGTTGGCGACGTGGAATTGACTGATTTGGGTCGTTCTGAACGGATGCACTTACGGCCGCGATATTTTCAGCACTCCGTCCTAATCTTTGTCTCACTGGCACGGGAACATTGTGCAGCGAAAACGTGGATTCAAATTTGTGCACAAAACTAAGAATTGCGGCACGGGTAGGACGATTATAACGACCAAAAATCGCTCTTAAAGTTGCAGCGACTGACTCAAAATTTTGATAGTACGCTTTAATAATTTGGAAACGTTGTTGATTCGTGTAACTCACCATGATGAAATGGTAGACCTTAATGAGCAATCTGACGTTTACAGAATGTCAAAAGACCTTAAGGGCGCGTTTACATTAAAGAAACATTATTGCAAAATGGGACTGACGTAATTACTCCCTAAACTGTTAAGCTGAAGCCTAGCTTCTGATCTTGGTTGTAAATCTAAGCTGGAATAAATTTGAACCCACGTTCATCATCAAATGTTTTGAGAAGGTCATTGACAGGCACGTTCGAGATAAGTCATTAAGCTAACCACAACAAAATATGCATATCAATCAGGAAATCCAACACAAACCGCATTGGAGGGATCTTCTAACAGAAATTGAACACTCGATAAAGAGGAAATTTGCGTTTATTGAAAGAGCCTTCAGAAATATCCTTACGGGTCCACAGATAGTGCTCTGAGAGTTCAAACACCACAACGTACAAGATGTGTTTCGTTTTTAGATAATGTCCATGCTAAGTAGCATAATTAACTACAGCCACATTGATGAAGTCTGCCCACAAGGGGGAATACTATACAAAAACTTATCTAGTCAATTGCTGTTGTAGACAATCAACTGACCTTTAGCCTAGGGAAAAACTCTAATTTTAACAAATCCAAAATTTCGCTTAACAATTTCAAAGCTGGTAATCTACTAAAAGACTACTTGCAACTCAAGGCATCCATGCAAATTGCAATGGGTTTCGCAGATGATCTAGCTATTGTCATACAAGTTACATCAGAAATTTTGATTTCAAAAAGGATCTAGTCAGCTCCGAACGCTGTATAGTGGACAGACGAAGGCTTCTCCGTTAAATCGCATTGGACAGTTATTGTGGCGTTCAAAAAGAAGATTAGATGGTATAATACTCCCTTCTCTTCATGATATAACGGTTACATTCTCTAAAGAATCGAAATACCTTGGGATATTCGGTGGCATGTTGGCCAAAGCTTTACCCACCATACCACGGCTTCATGACCAGTGTTGGTGTGACTACCAACGTATACCAAGAAATAAAGGTAATACTAAAGATAGAAAAACTTCAAAGACTAACAGCAACATACAATATTGACTCCATGCGTACCACAAATAAATATTTTCTAAACACCATTTTTAGGACTACTTATTAAGCCACCTTGTTTTCAATCTCGAACTTAGCCCAAAGGGTCTCTTTTCAGTTATTGATAGCTTAGAAAATTTTTAAACCTTCAGTATGTGCTTACTTGGGTCAAACTATTCCCGTAACAACTTTCAACTCAATTTTTCTATTGGACGGGAAGATACCATCTTCCCCGGGGGCCTCGAATAGTTTCAGTGAGAAGATTTGCCCATTTGATGGCATTGGTGTCTTGCGTCTTTCCTCGATGGGAATAGCAACTGTTCCTTTTGGGATGGCTGGTTATAGGCCAGTTGCAAAAAACTTAAAGAAAACGCCTAAATCACTGAATGTCGACTAGACACAAGCCAAACGAACAAAATTATTCCGCAGCTGCGATCACAAAAATCTTGTGAAATAGTTACAAGTTTTTTCTCTTCATCTTCGAAGTCTAGTGAATCGTCGCTATGGATTTCATAATAATCGAAAGCATCTACTCATCGGTCATTCAACAAAATTTCTGACTTCCAAGCAACTTCTTTTTTTTTACTCCCGTAAGCCTTTATGTCTAGAACTTTGCTTCTTCAACACTGGCTACGCCGCAAGTTGTTTATTCAAAGATAATAGACACGAGACCTGATTGATACTCGTAAAGCGCTGCTTCCAATCGTTTAAAAAGTCATCAAGTCATTTGTTTTGATACATGACTAGTGAATATGCAATTTCATCCGAGCAGCAGCAAAACGGGGATTTCCACTTACAGCTTACTCATAAATTCTTCGAATCTTCAGATAATTCCATAAAAAAACACATGCAACAGGTTATCGCTCATGATCATGCTTGATAAAGCTCCACAGCGCACGACCGCATATAAGAAAGTGTTCTCAGTGGAAGTTGAGTTTATAGTTTGTCGAACCTCCAAAGAGTGAATTTATTAGATTCTATCAAATGAAATTGCAACTGACTGTGATACTTTTGGTCGGGGTATGTGCGAAGCTTAGTCGTGCAGCCCCAACGTCGTCATCTATGGACAATGAGATTCTCAACGAAAATGTGTCATTCAGTGAAGCTTATGCTCGTCGTATGAGATCGTTTATGAACACGTCAGTTGACCCATGTGAAGACTTCAACGCCTACGCCTGCGGCAACTACCCCAACGTCATCGAAGACCTGCAGACAACGCTTAAGAGATCAGGTTTATTTGACATCATGCACTTGCTCATTGATCAGGTTGATGCTACACTCCAGAGGACACATCACCCAAACGAGAAATACTACGAGGAGCTGCAAATAGCTAAAAAGTTCGTTGACACCTGTGCCAGTGCGAGTCTTTATCCAACTAAACCAAGTGAGGAATTTATGGCGGTTCTCAAGACGATAGGGGGATTCCCAGCAGCAGATCCAGCGTGGAATGAGTCGACGTTCGACTGGTTCAACATGACCGCACATCTCACTCGATATGGAGTCGTTGGATTCGTGGATGAGACTATTCTACCCGTTTATCCTTTTCAACCGTTCTACAAGTTGCCAAAGCTCGGCTTCGGTTTCAATGTCTATCGAGAAAACATAGCAACTAATGAGTCCGAAGGATACATTTACAATGCAAAAGTCATGAGAGATATGCTTGAAGTCTATGGAGTGACAGGCTCCAAAGCCAATGGAGTTATTGAAGAAGTGTTTGAAATTTTGAGAGACATATCGGAACTTCAAGCACCACTGCTTGAGAAGGATCTTGTGAGATCAGAGTGCCGTAAGTTAACCCGACATGAGCAGTCCGTCAACTGGGATTTCGATAAGTGGGACACACTCTTCGATATCGCATGGGGTGTTCCCGATTTTCGTGTGTCCTATGTGAGTGAATGTCCTTGCAGTTGGTTCTACAACAAACTCGATCAATTGGCTGCTAAGAAACCAAGAGCATTTGCAAATTATATGGCCTTGAAGTTTCTCTTCAGCATGCATCTTAAGCTGAAGTCTACAAAGTTCCAGAGACGACAGTGTGTGACTCTTGTAAAGTCAGCTATGCCCGTACTATTTTCACATTTCTACATCAAGGAGCACTTTACGAATAAAACAGCGGAAGACGTTCTGGAAATGGTCAAAGAACTGAAGCTGAGCATGCGCCACACTGTGAACAGGGCTGATTGGTTGAGTGAAATGGCACAACTGGAAGCCTTAGAAAAGCTAAAGAAAATGACTTATCGTATAGGACAAGCTACCGATCCTACCTCTCAAATTTATATCAAACAAATAGGCACACTCAACGTCACGGACAACGTTCCATTAAATACTTTGCAATTGGCAAAATTTAAGATAGACCAGAGTCATTACGGCTATTTACACCGTCCTGAGATGAAAACTAATACAATGGCCTACGACACATTAGACTTTGTTCGAGTAAGAGCTTTTTACATGACATTCGAAAACAGTCTTAGCTTGTGGGCTGGCATCCTTAATCCACCAGCCTATCATCCAAGTTTTCCCAAGTCATTGAAGTACGGTAGCTTGGGATACATCATTGGCCATGAAATCGGCCATGGCTTCGAAGGGCATGGTTTCGAAGTTAGTGCCAATCTGTCTCGTCAGACCTCATGGTTGTCTCATAAATCTGAGAAAATCGTGGAAGAGCGATCGAAATGTTTCGTCGAGGACTACACCAGTTTTTATGAACCGGCCTTTGATCACATACTGAATGGGAATATAACTATTGATGAGATCTTATCCGACAGCATTGGAATAAAATTGGCGTTTCTGGCTTACAAGAGAGTACTCCAAGACGGGATCAAACACAATGGCAAGGATTTCATTCGAGAGGAAACTCTTCCTGGACTGAGTCTTAGCCCAGAACAGACGTTTTTCTTAGGCTTCGCTCAAACATACTGTTCCAAGTATGAGCCCAAGGATTACTGGCAGGCGCTGTATGCAAAGCATCCACTTGATCGATATCGAGCAATGGGGACATTAAAGAACTTTGAGGAGTTTTCCAACTCATTCAGCTGTCCCGAAGGTAGTCCAATGAATCCCGTACAAAAGTGCAGCCTATGGTAGCTTCTGGATGAAGGGAAATGAAATGAGGCTTTAGTTAAGTAAAATATTTACGATTAATTTTAAGTTGAAACACATTTAAGATCTCAACAATTAAATGCTCTTACTTTTATGCCAAAGATCAGTTGTCTTTTTGTTGCTTGAATTTGATGGTGTTCTTCACCAAAGAAAGGCTGTTTCATCGTTTTCTTTTGACGTTTTATGGAAGATGAGTTTTTACTGAGGTTGTATGGTCTAAGGTTTTGGTTAAGAACAAAAATAGTAAGCGAGTGCGACAGACTACTTCAAAAACCTAAAAATATGGTCTCAGATCAGGCAGATATTCTAAACATTGCGCCACGGGCACCACACTTCTGGTGATGGTACTTTGAGAAAATGTAACGGTCCCTCCATTAATTAGGCTTTTTTTCACAGCTACGCCAGCTTTTTGGTCGACAGCAATCTTGATTTCGGACGAGATCTCTCCAGGTTTGGACTCCATTTGATTTCGCTTTTTAAGACAAGGTCTTCTTCTTTCGCGACATCACTGCAGTGTGCTATCGAAAACGAGCCGGAGCGTTGATGTAGGTATATCCGATCTACATTTCCCAATCATTGTATAGTTTCACGATGCATATCTCTAAGCAATGCCTTTATCGCTATACAGTTACAGCTCGTTATAAAATTTTTTTCTTCACACTCCATCTTTGTGGGTTTTTGTCCGCAGTCGAAGCAGACATTTATGTTCTTCGTACTTTTCGATTGAAGTTGGCCGGGTCTCAAACAAGCTTCATTTTTGCGATTTATCTATTTTATTTAGAGGGGTGAGCTCTCATTAAAGGTTTTGACGAAGTCTTGAAATTAGCTTTTTTCTTATCATCATTTTACCATCTAATTGTGTTTGGGTTGTTGATAATTTTCCTTTGAAAACCAGCCAGCAGCGTACAAACCCTTACTTCAATCGAAGCAAATATACTTTACTTTTAAGAAAAATTCAAAATCTACTTCTCCACATCACTTGAGTTGAGATCTACTTCACTTTTTTCTCAATTAGAATCTACTTTGCAATTTTTCGATTTAAAATAAAAATAAATAGTGTGGCGCAACAGAGCGAGGACCCCCGGGCCTAGCGCATTTCTCACAACCATCCCTTGTGAGGGAATGGAGGCGACCTACAATTTTCTGTCGGTTCCGAACGGCTAATCGAGAAAGCGCTTTTCATGACAATGAATACTAACGGAGGACTTGCCAATTCCTCGCGAAAGGCGATACCCGTAGAAAAAACATTTTTGCCTCTGTTGGGATTCGAACTCGAACCTGTGGATTAACAGGCGGCCATGCTATCCATCACACCACGTGTACCACAATTTTCGATTTACTTCACTTTTATTACGATTTCACCTCGAAAGTTGTTCCTGAGGTTCGAACCTCCCCCCCCCCCCCCCCTCTCCCTCTCTCTCTCTCCCTCTCTCTCTTTCTCTATCTCTCTCTCTCTCTCTCTCTCCCGCTCTCTCTCGCTTTCTCTCTCTCTCTCTCTCTCTCTCTCTCTTTCTCTCTCTCTCTCTCTCTCTCTCTCTCTCTCTCTCTCTCTCTCTCTCTCTCTCTCTCTCTCTCTCTCTCTCTCTCTCTCTCTCTCTCTCTCGCTCTCTCTCGCTCTCTCTCGCTCTCTCTTCTCTCTCTCTCTCTCTCTCTCTCTCTCTCTCTCTCTCTCTCTCTCTCTCTCTCTCTCTCTCTCTCTCTCTCTCTCTCTCTCTTTTTTTTTTTTGATTTTCTTTGATCCAGTGTTCAGCTTTGTCGACAAACTCTCTCTTTGCAGACTGCCATCAAGTTGGCTGTAGGTACGCCTTTCAAGTATCGAAGAACGAATTATTGGGACAGACTTCGGTTTGAACGACCAATGTTAAATGATGTGAACACCCAGACGACCGTTTGTCCAACTTGTTGGAAGGTTTTCACATATTTGGACATAATGTTGGACGACAAGTCTAATAAGTTTGAGCGCAAACTTCCAACATCCATCAAATGAAGTCTGTCCAGCTAATTATACAGTGTGAACTCCGCTAAACGCTAATTTCCAATGTTGTTAAGGGGATCCACTTGAAAACTGTTATAATTCACTGACATCCTAAGCAATGTCAGGTTTACTAAAAGTTTAAGAAACGTAACCTGATAATTTTTTGTTACGAATGGCTGCCATATTCTTGTGTTTATATTTATTTTAAGAGATAAAATAGAATGCCTAGAACTAGACAATGTATTATTTTCGCACGCTCTTTGTGAATAAATAAAGAGAGAAGTCAATCTTTTCCTAGTTTTGGCAACGCATTCTGAGGTCAACGCGGCGGCCGGCGGGCGTACCCCACGAGCAGATCATAGTGTGCAGCAGTTAAGTGGGAGAACTGTGATCCCTTCGAGATCACGATACTCGTTAAACCGGAAAAGGAAGAAGAAAATCAGCTAAAAGAAAATTTTTATTTTTGGCGCGCTGTATGCTGTTACGAGTGTTAGCGGCGTACCCCACAGGCGGATCACTAGTGTGAAGCAGAAAAGTGGGAGAGTTGTGATCGCTTCAAGATCACTACTCGTAACGCCGGAAATGAAAAGAAGAAGTATGCTGTTACGAGTATTTCAGAATTAGAATCATTTTAGTTGCAAATTAAATATTAAAAATAAAAATAATTAAATATTTTAAATATTTTTTTCAATTATTAAAATTAAATTTTCTATTTCCCAGCAGTTGTTGCTGTCGGCAACATTGAAAAAAATATCTGAATCGTTCACAAAAGTAAGTATGAAAATATGTTGCTGTATTTATTTTCTTTCGTTCTCCTTCGCCTGCTTCATTTCTAACCTCAAATTTGAAAGAACAGGGTAAAAGTTTACTCTCCTTGGCTTATACGTTAGTGGAGTCTGTGGCGTAATGGTTAACATGCCTACCTGTTGCGTGGATGGTTCGAGATTAAGTTCTCAGAAATTTAAAAAAAAAAAAAATTTTCTCGGATAATTGTTTCCGCGAGGAATCGGCATGTCCTCCAAGAGTAAGCCATGAAAAACACATTCTAATTAAGCCGTTCGGAATCGGCATAAAATTGCGTTAAGCCTTTACTAAATGCCTTTGGTAATATGGTCCTTTTCAGTTTAATTCTCTTCACTTGACAGTTCTGTACAAAAGTTGATACGTGCTTGAATGGCTTCCGAATTCTTGACATAGCATCGGTCCTTTACAGCTCCCTAAAAAAATAGTAGAAAAGGGTCAAATTACCTATTGACACCGCCAAGATGACTGTTAACACGATTTGGCAATTTGAAATGATTACGGTTTGAAGATTGACTGCGACATAATGCTGTGTGGTCTGAGGTATGACACTCCGTTCTCAATAAACCAGAATAGACGACCTCTGATCCTCGATATTATCGATGTCTTTAAAAACAAGTTGGTTAACATCTGTAACGCCTAACGAGTAAAAACGTTATCGTGGATTGAGTTTGACAATCTCAGCTACCGTATAGCCACATTCCATTCTCTGTAGACCGTGCGACGGAGTTATCCACTCGCATCACTTTTTGCACAAGCTTATTTGCTTACACTGGTGCACTGGGTACTTCACTTCAGCCAAAACTTTTTCAAAAAATCCACCGCTTAGGTACACACTACACAGCACTAGCTCTGAAAATAAGTTCTCAACCTTTCCAAAGAGCGACTTATTCGTACCCCGGAGGTATGATACTGACTTATTCTGTCATTATTTCATGACGGGAAGCAGCTGTCAGTGTAAAAAAATAACTTGATAGATAGCACTCAACTTTTTTTTTAATTTGCTCTGAAATTTCATTACTGAGGTTCGAACCCTGGGTCTTATATCAAAAAAAAAGGTATGCAATCAATCTTTGCTTTTTTTCTTTTCGGTTTTTATATTATCGTCGTCAAATTGAACGTCTCTACTCCTAGCAACGCTTCAATTTTCTGGTGTCCGAATTCCTTTAACTTAAGATACCTCTGAGTACCCAAAAAGCATCATTTCTTTAGATCATTTTTATTCTAAAATTTCTCTAAGAACTCGACTTGCTTCCACTGCTCCTGAGTTCTTTGGATGTAAGATCTTTAATAAATTTAGTTGGATATAATCATCTGTTTGTTGTCTCAACAAACATTTTACATATTTCGAATCATTTTACGTGCCCCTCAGGGAATCGACCTCACACATGTAGGTAAGTACTTAGGTTACATAGTGTGATAGTGTCACTTGGTTCAACTTGATGTTGCCTAAATTTTACTACTTTCTTAGGGCACGGCCATGCAAAATAAGAAATTGAAAGGGGGGCGCAACGGACAACGGAGTAGAGAGAAGTCTTAACACATTGACTGCCATGGCTATCAGATTTGATAGCCAGTTATGTTTTCAGTGGTGCCGTGGCTATCAAATATGATACCCAGGTATGCTTTCATAAAATGATAGGAGTATCAAAAATGGTAGCTACTAGGCAGAAATTTCAATACAAATTGAAAACTCTGGCATGTGATGTGCTAGGTAAACTTGGTTTGAGCAAACTGGATATCACATATGATAGCCATGGCCTCCGACGGAAAGGTAGAAGTCTAACTTATTGTGCTGTGCCATGGCTATCTTATTTGATTGCCAGGTAAAAGTCCCTCCCAAGGCTTCCCAGGACAACACAAACATAAATCTATATATATAAAAGAAAGTCGTGTTAGTTACACTATTCATAACTCAAGAACGACTGAACCTATTTGTCTTAAAATTGGTGGGGAGGGAGCCAGGAGACGGACATAGGATACTTTTCATCCCTATATTCCTATGGGAACGACAACAATGCAATGCGTTAGCTTTCAATATATTTAAAACACAGTTCTTTAAAAAAAAAAAATATTTACTTATCGTGAGAAATAAATTTGATTTTTGTATGAAATCAATATTAAATAAGTATAATATAATCTTTTAAATTAAGCCATTGCCTATTTAATAAAGTGAAGTGCATTTGGCGGTGCACCTGGAGAATAGTCAATGAGTATATTTCACGGCTTCAAATGCTTCAAATGTGCGTGGGCTTACGTCATTTGAAACACTACGGACTGTTAATGGTGGATCCCAACATATCGTGCTGCATGTGAAGAACTAAACTTATTAGAAAACGATACCCATTGGAATACGACAATAGCTCAAGCCATTATCTCTGCATCTCCAAGTCAGATATACGCACATTATTCGCTATCATAATTTCGATATGCTTTCCATCAAACCTATGTAACCTGTGGCACAAATACAAGCATAATATGTCAGAAGATATTTTACATCAAACTCGAGTCAGTTCCAGAAATTACGATATTGAGATGAATGAGGAGATACATAATCGTGCTTTACTCTTGATCGAAGATATGTGTTACCTCATGGGCGGTAGTTTATTAATCAGGTTAGGGATGCCAGTGACAAATCGTGAAATAAATGATGCATTTAATCGAGAATTGGAACGGGAACGTGAATATGATCATCAGAAATTAGATTTAGTAGTTCAAGCGAGTATAACCCTGTTGAATTCGCAACAAAAGGAAATTAATGATACTTTAATGAAGGCAATCGATGATGAAAATGGTGGGTTATATTTCCTAGATGCCACTGGTGGAACTGGTAAAATATTCCTCATGTCAGTAGTTTTAGCCACTGTTCGGGCGTGCGAGATCCAACATAGCGGTTGCAGTTGCTTCTTCTGGAAGCCACATTGTTAGAAGAATGCCGTACGGATCATTCAGTATTAAAATTACCGTTGAATCTTCAAACTATTGAAGAACCAACGTGTTATATTGCAAAACAATCAGCAATGGCCAAAGTTCAAGTTCAAAGTTCCAATCAAAAATCATCATCTGGGACGAATGCACAATGGCGCATAAACGTGCATTAGAAGCACTTAACCGAACATTGAAAGATTTACGCAATGGCTGGAGATGCTTTGGAGGAGCAATGATTTTACTGTCTGGCGATTTCCGCCAAACACTGCCAGTAATTCCAAGATCTACGGCTGCCGACAAAATAAACGCTTGCCTCAAATCATCGAATCTATGGCGCTATGTGAAGAAACTGTAGCTGACAAAAAACTGCAGAGTTGCATTGCTTAATGATACATCTGCTGAAGATTTTTCTGAGCTGACTATCGGTAATGGTCAAGTACCTGTCGATCAATCGAGCGGATTGATATCATTTACAAATAATTTCTGTCGTTTTGTCTCACCAAAAGACGAACTTATCAACAATGTATTTCCGAACATTATTTCAAACTACAAAAATAATGAATAGTTAAGTGAGTGAGCAATTTAAGCGGCTAAGAATAAAGATGACCTGAACTACATAATTCAAAATAAGATCATTGGAATAATGCATTCATTCAAATCTATTGACTACGTCACAAATGAAGATGAAGTCACCAACTATCCAATTGAATTTTTAAACTCCTTGGATGTGCCTGGCTTACCACCGCACAATTTGCGCCTAAAAGTTGGCTCCGTAGTAATCATGCTTCGAAACATAAACCAACCAAAACTGTGCAACGGTACGTGTTTGGTGGTTAGAAAATTTAGAAACAATGTAATTTACGCGACGATACTGAAATGACGATACTACTGGATGCATCATAGTCCCACAGTAAAAAAGATTACATTTCATTCCCATATTCCCACGGAAGCGAAGAACAAGAATGGGAACCTTATAACTACAGACCCGAGCAACGCCGGGCGGCTCAGCTAGTATTCATATAAAAATATATATTTATGTAATAAAAATTTAAAATATAACAAAAACGTTATTGGCACCCAGTGAAATATACCGAAAATTGGTTTGGCAGTCAATGTGTTAAGCATTTTTCACAAACATGCCTTGCGAGGGAATAGAAGCGATCTACAATTTTCTGCTGATTCCAAACGGCTAATCGAGAAAACCCTTTTCATGGCAATGAATTTACTAGCGGAGACTTGCGAATTCTTCGCAAAAGGCGATACATACGGAAAAACGATTTTTGTTTTCTGTCTGCGATTCGAACCACGAACCTCCCGCATAACATGCAGACATGCCAACCATCACACCACGACAAAGCGGCAAAATTAGAACAAAATTTAAAATTAAGCGGCATCGCTCTGCCGTTCATCTTTCAATTTGGTTCTAATACTGCAGTTTTCCCGCTCAGTACGTGGTTGAGTCCTTAGTCACTTTTTCAGACAAGTGGCAGCTTTAGTGAAATTATATTCTGTCCCACCACAAGGCAACCGATAACATTCAATTGAATTTTATTCCTTTTTTATTTAAGAGAGACATGAAGTCTTAAAACTAAAACCATAAATAACTTAACTTATCTATGTGAGTGTGTTCTGAAGAAGACAACAACCGGCTTGTCAATACACAAACCATAGAAGAGTAGATACTTTCCAGAGGCAAGTAGTGCAAGACTAAAGCAACCCACAGGCTCAATTTGAAAAATTTGCAAATGGGCGCCATTTCTCTTGACCAATACTCAAATCTCGTCGAATTTCGACACTAACTTGCTCACCTTTTCTTATTTTTTTTAGCTGATTTTCAACTTCCCTAATATCAGCACAAAAAAAAAAGAAACATGAAAGTTAAGTGACCAGGAGTTAGAAAAGCTTAAACGCTATAAGTAACCAAAACATCAGCTAACTAACAATTTTGCCAGAATGTCTTTCTCTACCTTTCAATTTCTACCCAGTTGCGTTCTACAGTTCCAGTTCGAAGAGTAGACACAGCCCATTTCTCCATCACCAACAATTTGGGCTAACTTCGGTATCAAGACTGACAGTCATTAGCTTCTTCCTTTGTACATCCGTAAATTGCAACTGTTGACAACAATTTGTTATCAATCGTGTCTATCGAAGAATATCTTTCGCCTACAAATTCATTTTTCCACCTATTAGTTTCATTTTCTGTTTTCAGTGTCTTCAACAACTGATGATTTAGCTACAAGAAACGTTTAGAAATAAAATCTTTGACATCCAAAGGATTTATTACGATTGCTTTCGACAAAACAAACCGGAAATGCTGTGCACTGTGCAGCCTCGCACGCAACCGAGCTTATTACGGAATCTTCTGTCATCCTAAAATTAACAAGTTCATCAACGGAGCCACATCATCCGGTGGTGTGGTGTGCCTGCTACTGCCACCACCACTTGGCCTCCTTAATTTCCTTGTAAATCAGCTTCCTAAACTCCTCGTCGGGAGAATAAATCTATCATTTGCAATAATAAATCAACGTTTCCCACGATGACGTACAGTTGTTATGTTCCGTTCTCCTACACCATCACCTATCTGCATAGATAAAATTATGTTGATCTGTAGTGTAACATCCTCAATCCACCCACGGGAGTTTTTAGACACATGCTGCTATTTGGGTAAGCAACTTAAAACCACCGAAATGAACTTGTGTCTATGGAAATTTGAGGCACCACCGACCCCGTGGGATCATTAATGTCTTGTTGGCAACGTATTATTGTCATCCCCGATAGCATTTCCAGGCACTAACTTTCTTGTCACAATTCTTACAAGCAAAGCAAATAAGAAAAAGAAATAGGAAAATGCTATTCTTAGAGACTGAGACACACACGGGCGGACATGGAATATCTACTTCATTTAGGTTAGGTGCCACATTCACCTCTGGGAAACATTAGTTTTGAAAATATTCTTCTCATCAATAAGACGAACAAGAAATAGAAACACCATTTTTATTAACTAGACAAACTCTTTTTCATACAAAACTCACAACACTGCGTGTAAATGGGGAGGGCTCCAGCACCAGCCCTTCGGATGCCATACTTTGTGGAATGTGTAGCGAGGAGTGATGTGCAGCCTGCCGCAGAGGTATTTTTGTGGCTGCATTTTAAGTTTCACAAAAACAAGTGACAAATCATCCTGAGGTGCCATAAGTGATAAATCATTTTCGTGATGATGATAGCATGTCAATCAATGGGAAAAGTGTTTCGTGTGGTGATTTTAAAGGGAAGCTGGATTTAGAAACAGAGACACGGTTTCAATTTAAAATCACACATGTTTCTTTCGAGAGAAATATCGTTCCTCTACAATTTCGGTGGGAAATAAATTAAGGGCATGGAGTCAAACTCAATTTCTTACTTTTTAATAATTTTAGTTCCTCGTTTTCCGATGCTGAACTTGTTCGCTGGTATTTGAAACACGTTTCCACACGAAATACAAATTCATTGAAAGTGACTGTCATAATCACGACAAAGAACTGTCGCAATCGCATCTATACTCCTGAATATAGTAATCGATACAATCAGGGTTTTGAGTGTGACCGGTACTATCGTAATCCTGACTGTGACTTTCGTATTCGAGACTGCGAATATTGTAATCTCTATGGCAACCGGTCGTAATGGTGAAATTTGATTGCCCTAATCGTGGACGTGGATGTCGGTATAGAAACCGCGACTACCGAAATAGGCACTGTAAACATCGTAATCTTGACTGCGACTGTTCTGATACCAATCTTCAGCCAACTGGTCACAATCGTGATAGTGGCTGTTACCGAAATCGACTTTATATTCGCCACGATTGTTGGAAAGACTGTCGTTAGTGCAATCACATTTGTCATCATCTTGGCTGTCGTTATAGAAACTGCTATCAGTCGCACAATCGCGATTGAGGCTGCCGTATTCGTGACTGCGACCGTTGTAACGACTGTCGTAAGTGCAATCACAATGGTTATCTTCTTTGCCGTCGTAGTACCAGCCATGACTGTCGTTATAGAAACTGTTATAGAAACCGATCAGTCGCAATCTTGAGTGTGGCTGTCATAATCGTGCTTGCGACCGGCCGTAATCATTACTGCGTCCGGTCGCAACCTAGACTGCGATTTTGGTCATGACTGTCGTAAGTGCAATCACAAGCGTCATCATGTTTGCAGTCGTAGTATAAACTATGACTGTCGTTTTAGAAACTGCGATCATTCTTAACCGAGAATGTTACTGTCGTAATCGTTACTGCAACCGGCCGTAACAGTGACTGCGATTGTTGTAACGACTGTCGTAAGCGCAATCACAATTGTCAGCATCATTGCTGTTGTAGTATCAGCCATGACCGTCATTATAGAGACTGCGATCAGTCGCGCAATCGCTAGTGTGACTGTCGTTACTGCAACCGTTGTAACGACTGCCATAAGTGCAATCACAATGGCCATCATCTTTGCCTTCGTAGTACCAGACATGACTGTCGTTATAGGCGTTATCGTTACTGAAACCGGTGCGGTGGCTTCAAAATCGTGATTACGACCGATCGTTACCGTGACTGCATACGGCTGCCAACGTAATATGGACCAGTCATAATCGTGACAGTTTATGGTCGCAATCATGGTCTTCGTTAACATGACCACGATTGTCGTTATCTCGTCCACCACTGTCTCACATGAGACTGTCGTAAGCAAAACCACGGTTGTCGGCATTTTAGAAGGACTCAAAATGCATATCTAAAATGACACATGACTCTTTGGTATTCGTTCCAAGTCCAACTCCCACACAGCCTTTGACATCCAAATCCCTTTAATAAAAGTAACACAAAAAACCATTTCTAAAGATAACCAAAACATTGAAATTTCGCCTAACAACAAAGAAATTTGAAACTTTGGCAAATTACAAACAAAATGAAGAACTCCCACCAATTTCGTGTAACCTCTCAAAAATGTATGCAGTCATATTAAGATAAACTCAGTTATAGTAGTCACTAGCCATATCATTGCTATCTCCTTATATATCTGCAAAAGATACGGTGGCAGTATGATTACAATTGACAAAACTTGCGCAGTACGTTATTATGTCGTTGATGTCGTCCTGCCCAGTGGGCGCCATGCCATAGCGAATACATTACTATTACCAGTTGAATGTGCCATCAACATGTGTTGTTAAATAAAAGACCATTTGGTGGTTTGTACATCAGTTGAGTTTGAATTAGCTTCTGTTAAAGTCATGTCCGTGAAGTAAGTTTTGTCGAAAGTGTCCAATAAAATGTGTTTGCACAATGGAATCGTTTTTATTGTGATAGTGTTGCTAATACCTTTTATTATTGATGGACTTAAGTTAAACACTCCACTGGATAAATACTTTTTGGTTGCACTCAAGGATTATGGGAGTTTTGTTGAAGCGTTACAAGTCGCACGGCACAATCACTACAAGTTCGTCAAAAAAGTATGTCGCAGTTTTAAAAAAACGATTTCATTTTTCAGTGATTTTCAAACCCGGAAGTGTTTTCGATCTTGCCCTGCATGTGCCATACGTGTGTAGCTATTTATTCTAAACAAATATGTTGCAAGGCTCTTAATAAGTTAACCCAAAAATGGATAAGACTTAAAAAATTGTGACTTTATTGCAACAACAAAGTGAGAGTCAAAAGGCTAAGATAATTAAAAAAAAAAAAAATAGTAATTTTTTGATTAGCCGAGAGGCCGAACAGATCCTGCTTTTAAAGGAAGGAAGTGTAGTGTGTTCTTAGTGTAGAAACTTAGTTTACCCCGCATCAAGTCAAACCATTTCACTCTTCGGAATTAGCGTATTAAAATTGTTCGTACTCACGTGAGGACTAATTCACAACGCAACGTAAAAGCGGGACGTTAGACGAAAAATGTTAAATACCGCTGGAGCTGTCATTAAGCTCGTTTTCTAATATGCAATGCGAAACGGAGAGTTTGTCTAAATATTTTTAGTTTTCTAATAACTGAGTTCTAGAAAGTTTTAGAAAACTATACTGAAACATGTCAAACGGCTCTCCCGCTGTATTTTGGAGATCGTTTTTCATGTTTATGCTAGAAACACGGCTTAGTCAAGCATTGTACCTTCATTGTTACACTGTTTTCCGGGCTATATACCATTTTAAGAAAACGGAAGCTGAACTTATCAAGCTCACACTCTCATTTAAAGAAAGTTTTCATGAAAGTTAAGAGCTAAAGGGTCCTCGAGTAACAAGTTTCATTTCGAATAGCGTGCTGTCTTAACAGTTGTCGTGACTCAAACTGTCATAACTTGACAAATAAGACGTAAAAACGCCGTTGATGAAAATGGAACGAAAGCTTATTCAAAACACAGGTGAGAAGGTTGCAATCGTGAGACTGGTGAGGTATTATGACAAATTAGTAATGTAAATATTCGAACTCGTCCACATCACTCAAGAACAACTGAGAAAACCCAGGTTCGTGTACTTTACATCGACCTTTGAAAATAGGCATCCCGCAAACGCCGTTACACTAAACTTTGCGTAAAGTCTTAGGTCCAAAAAATTTTAAAGTTTAGTTAACACAAGAACTCATCCCTGCCAAATATCAACAAAGTCGTGTCTTTGCTGATTGGTTCCTTGAAATGAATCGAAATGGTATCGGAATTTCACCGAAAATGCATTTTGTGTGATAATTCCGATTTTTACGTCTGAGGCCTAGTTAACAAGCAAGACAATTACATTTAGGGTTCAGAAAACCAAAAAGTTATTGTACAAAATAGCCTCTTAATCTCCAACATCTGACTGTTTGGTGCGGTTTACGGTCTGTACGGGTCATTGGATATTACCATTTTGAAAATGAGGCTAGGGCAACTCTTGCCATTATATATCCCATATCCTGATAACAAATCACTTGTTTGTAGCAGATAGGTTAGAGGCCTGAGATCTCTTGAAATCCGCCTATTCTTTGTCCCGTAATAAAAGAAAAAGACCAACTGTTACCGTGGATGGATAATTCATGAAGTTATCGAGTACATACAGCCCCAAATTTTCAAATTGACGATGGAAGATTTAATTAAAAGATAATGGTCCTAAAAGTGCTCATTTGCCTGATGGTAGGTATTGATGGAAACCAATGACATACCATCGACTGTGCAATTCTATTAAAAAATGATCGTTTTTTATTAATACCAAATTAAACTTTTTATTGAAAGACGTATAACCTCGAAGTAAAAATTGCTGTAGTTCTCCACTGAGTAAAAAACAAAAAACGTGTGCCGGTCAGTATGCCCGAAAGAAGTGAAAATTTAGGCTACGTTTATGACCGAGCGTAATCGCAACGCGCGATGCGATGAGAATCGCTACTAGCGATAAATTATATTAGTGCATATGGTGGTGTTCACGACACAGCGATTTAGCGAAAAGCGAATTGAGCGATTACAAGCGATAAAAGCGACGAAAATTTGTAATCAAAATATTTTGATTCATTTGAGCGAAACCAGCGAAACAGCATGGACATTTTCATAGAGTGTGTGCGTGATAATCAATGTTTATGGAATTTGCGCCATGCAGATTACCACAATCGAAATATAATAAGAAAAGCTTGGGAGGATGTTGAAAAAAAATGTGACTTGGGACGTGAGTAAATACGAGGGCAGTCCGATAAGTACTTAGCCTACAAAACAATAACCAAAATTTTGGAACAGTGTTGATTTATTTTTCAACATAATCTCTTTTTAGGTCGATACACTTGACCCAGCGATGCTCCAACTTCTTTAACCCATCTTAAAAATGCGTTTTCTCGAGCTCTGCAAAGAAGGCATCGGTGGCGGTGATGACCTCTTCATTCGATACAAATTTCTGCCCGGCAAGTGATTTTTTCAAATTTGGAAATAAAAAGAAGTCACACGGGGCCAAATCTGGAGAATACGGTGGATGGGGCAATAGTTCGTAGCCCAACTCGACCAATTTAGCCGCGGCGATGGCAGAAGTGTGAACCGGTGCGTTGTCGTGGTGGAAGAGCACTTTTTTCTTCGCTAAATGGGGCCGTTTTTCTGTCCAATCGGCCCAATAATTCGGCATAGTACTGTCCTGTGATTGTTTTACCCTTCTCCAGGTAGTCGATGTAGATCACACCTTGTGAATCCCAGAAAATGGTTGCCATCACCTTTCCGGCCGATGGGACAGTTTTCGCCTTCTTCGGAGCACGTTCGCCAGGTAAAGTCCACTGTTTCGACTGTTCCTTGGTCTCTGGTGTATACCAGTGGATTCATGTTTCGTCGACGGTCACGAAACGACGCAGAAACTCCTTCGGATTACGCTTAAACAGCGTCAAACACAGCTCTGAAGTGGTCACACGGTTGCGTTTGTTGTCCAAAGTGAGCAAACGCGGCACCCATCGCGCCGACAGCTTTTTCATGCCCAAAATTTCATGCAGGATATGACCCACGCGGTCTTTCGAGATGCCTACTATCTCAGCTATCTCGCGCACCTTCAATCGGCGCGGCGGTCTGCCAATACGAGATCGTGGATTTTTGTCACATTGTCCTTCGCGGTAGCCGTTTTTGGGGCACCTGGGCGGGGCTCATTAAAAACCGACGTGCGACCACGTTGAAACTCGTTGAACCAATTTTTGACGGTCGCCATCGAAGGAGAAGAGTCACCATACACAGCATCCAACCGCTCTTTGATTTCGTGCGTGATTTCTCTTCCAAAAACAAGAATTGAATCACTGACCAATATTGCTCTTTTTCCATTTTTCTAAAATCCGCTGACACGTTTGCTTCCACACGCGGTTAAAACAAAACTACGAGTCCAATTCGGCTGAAATTTCGACAGTAGCCTTCTACAAAAATGTACTACACTATAGTAAATTTCTCTTGCGATAGTGGCGCTATTGGGCGGAGAGGCTAAGTACTTATCGGACTGCCCTCGTATATTTAATATGTTTTTTATTGTTTTTAATTATTGTTACATTTAACAAAAATTTACAAAATGCGCGCTTCGCTGTTGTGATTTGTTCTTATATACAGTGGCAAGCAAAAGTGATTGCATGTTTTAAAATTCTATGTTTCAATATCTGTAACTTCCACAATATTAAACCAAATTCAACCAAATTTTCAGCAATAATTATTTATTATGTATTAAAAGAAATTATTTTCAAATTGAAATTGGTTGAGTTTGGCGAGTTAATGCACGCATATTGCTTTCTCAACTGCTCCAACGAGAATAAAAAAAATGTTGAGTTGTGTTGTTAACTTTCAATCGCTTGCGATTACGCGCTACTATAAACACTCAATCGCACGCGATAAACATAGCGAAAATGTGACAAGCGATGGAGCGATTCTCATCGCATCGCACGTTGCGATTACGCTCGGTCATAAACGTAGCCTTAAACTCAAATAAGTATTCAATTTTGAAATTGTGAAACTTGAGAAAAGAGCGTTGTGTTCAGAAAGAGAGGAAGGGGGCATTTTGCCTACCGCTACCGTAATCTATCGACTGTGATTGTTCATTTTTTAACCCATTTGAAATAATAACCTGTCTATAACTTGATTTAAAATATTAGAAGCACATATACATATGTACATACTTTCTTTTGCTTTGAAATTACGTCAAATGCAGTTCGAAAACTAGTCTCTCATTTTTTTTTTTATGACATCTTCTTGATTCACAGACAAACTGTCAATTCCTTCAAACCTCTTTTCTTACATCAGCATTTAAAGTAGCACATTGAAAAAATGTAAGGCTAGCTTACTTTTTTTTAAAACATGGTCAGCATTTGCACCTTGTCTCTAAGGCTTGTTTTTATTTGACACATCATCTTTTTTTGTCGCTTTCCTGATGTCTTTGATTTCGTGAAATGGCCAAACCTTTTTTGGCAAATAGAACTTCGGTGACATTTTGGAAAGACTGAAGTTGCTTGAATGTCTAAGCACCTAATAAAAAATTATGTAAAAATTTTATACGAATCGATTCCAATCGTCTGGAGGTGTTCATTTGTATTTTGTGCATATATGTCCATTGTCCATGCATTAGATGAACATAAAAGCCGCTTTTTTTGTATATAAAAACTATATACAAAACTTTAGAAGGACTGTGTAGACTGTAGACTCTTGGACGACCGATGATGGATCTGGCGCTGGGGCCTTTGTGGCTCATATGCATCCGTCTTGAAGGCGGAGGCGTATACAATCCAAATGGCTGTAAGCTACGCTACGAACAATGGCTGGATGGGGAGAAGTATCTGTGTTTGCTGCGGCAGCCAAGCTGTGCTTAAAGCCCTTCTCAATCATCTAACTACTTCGAAACGGATCCAGGAATGCAAGAGGTCTCTGAAATTCGTCGGAAGACCAAATTCTTTGAGTCTCGTTTGGGTTTCAGGCCATCACGGCATAACTGGAAATGAGATCGCCGATGAACTTACGAGGCAAAAATCTCAGACAGCTTTTTCAGGACCTGAACCGTCGCTAGGTCTGCCAGGGTCCTCAGTGAGGGCTTCAATCAACGATTGGATCTGTCAAGAGCACAACCGCAAATGGCATGCTTCCATTGGATGCAGATAGACCAAACGTATGCTCCCAACGTTAGTAAGAAGACTGCAACATTTTTGCTAGCTCGTAGCAGAAAAGACTGTAGAAAGCTTGTTGGCGTTGCCAGTGGGCACTTTTCTTTTGCCAAGCATTTAAACGTGTTAGGCTTAAGCGATATCACACTCTGTGAATCTTGTAGAGAAGATAAGGACACCGCGGAGCACTTCCTCTCTGAATTCCCAGCATTTTCTTGCATGAGGTTACAGATACGCGGCGCAGATATGGTGAGAGCTGGTAACTTAGGCTCCTTATCATGGCAGCGTCTTTTGCCTTTTCTACGAACATCTGGAAAGCTTTGACAAAAATAAAGTGGCTATCTGGTACTACAATGCACCGGTATTTAGGTCTGAGCATTCCAGCTAGTACTTTGAAGCCCTCCGATAGGAAAAACAAAAGATTTTCATGCTGCATCATTGCACCAAAAGATCTTTGGCTCATTGAGTGTGCCCTTTAAAGCTCATAGCAGTGATTTGAGTTTCTCTTTCTCTCTGCCATTTTTTCGTGCTCTCTCACTCTCTTTCTCTGCTCTAGCGAAGAATTAGCCAGTTGCATTACTCCTGTGAGACAATTTAGCCGCAACACCCGCCGCGCTTAGAATACTCATCAGTTTTACCTTGAGTCCAACTACCGACGAACAGTAAAGTATAGAAATTCATTCACCCGAGTGTGGAATGCTTTGCCAGACTCTGTTTTTCTCCTACATTACGACTCACAAAAATTCAAAAGTTGGGTGCATCGGTGTCTCCTTTTGAATCCTCTCCTATTTTCCTATATGCCCGCACTGTGTTTTATAATGTTGTAAGGGTATTTTTAACCCCTTGATGTGTGTGCCAGTTATAAAAAAAAATCAGTCCCTGGGAGGATATTTATTCAATATTTTATTTATGTACACACTTTCCCAAGCAAAGAAATTAATTTTAAATGTAAAAACATCCCTTCTGATTGCGAATCTACCTTTGATAAATCTAAACGAGCGACATTAAAAGGATTTTCATTACAACTACAACAGGAAAAGTATTAACATTTTTTGTAAGATATTGATCCCAAGAGAGTAGCACACAGCTTACCAGTTATTTGTTTGTTCTTTCATATGAGAGTATCATTTCGTGGCATCCATTTAGGCATCCAGGTCGTCGTTGGAGGAAGGTTCGTTGTGGCTTGTGGGTATTAAGTGAATATTTTACTACAACACTCAGTTTGTATGTTTGCTTTGATGTCTTTGTGTCTTAAAAACACTTATGCTCTGTCAGATTTCTAAATGAACACACAAAAAGTTTCTGTGCTGCCACATTTTGATCAAACTTTTGTAGAATAATCACCGAGTTGATGATAAAGTTGTTCACTTTGTTGAATCGAAATAGCGAAATGGAAAAAGTTCGCAGTGTAGTGCAAGCACAAGAACGTAGGTACATATACTTTGACGTATCGGATAAAAAAAAACTCAAAATGTCTTTCAGTGTGCCACTAGTCCTTGTTGTAAAAGGAAAGGATAGGTTAGGTTAGGTGGAAGTGGCTGTCAGTCAATGAGTACATTGCCTGACACACTTAGGCCGTAAGGGCCCATTGTGATACCACAGAGATCAGCAAGTTAATCACCTACTGATCTCAGAAAAGGAAAGGATAAAAAATGTAGAATTCTAATTGTGAAACAAATTTTCATAACTTGTTTCAAAGATGGAAAATGCAATTAAAACCTAAAATGTGTGAGAAGTCCTTGAGAGCTTCGGTTTATGACAAAAATTACAAACATTTTGTCAAACAACTCTGAGATGATGGCTGAATCAGAGATGGTGAATGCCACAGGATAGCTGCACTCAGAGGTTAGGGAGCTAAAGAAATTGTTTTCCGACAAACACTCCTCGTAAATTGAATCTTATGATGCCCGATAATATTCAGGTTGTGGTTACAAAAGTAGGTACAATTAATCTACAGTTAGGCTAAGAAAGAAAAAGTAGGTATGTATGTAAGTAGGTACTCACCATAAATAAAGGAATCTAAGGATCCAGTTGAAATAACGAATCACTCACCCGCGAGGGACAAAAAAACATAACATTTGTATTTAAATTTAAAATGTTTACAAACACAAATCAGAGAACACTTCAAATATTTCAAAAGAAAATTGAACAGCGATCACTAACATACTTTTTTCTCTTTTCTTTTCATTAAATAAACGCGAAACATTCATCACTAGCACATTTTATTGGGCAATATGGAAGCTAAAACACTTGTTTTATTTGAAATGGAAACATTTATTTCCTTGAACACAGCGCAACACTTTGAATAGGAAATTATACACTTGGTTTACAAACTACTTTTCATTTAAAGACCAAAAAACTATTGCCTTAAACTTCATTTCTACTTTACGCTAATGCAATGGCGGAGAACAAAACAGAAACATCATCATTTTACCAAACACTTTTTGAGCATTCAAACTCATTTTGATATTTTCACACAGTAACTTAAGAGAAATGCACATTTTAAAGTCCAAATATCACACATTTTCATTTAAATAAAATTTATTTTCTTGCAAAAGTCACCAACTTGACTGCACCTCACACGATTCAATAGGTCTGTTCGTTGAACTTTCCCCAGGGTTGACCCAGGTTTTCTTGACAACCCCATGAGTTGTCAAAAAAACCTGGGTTTTCCAGTCCTCAAAAAACGCTAAACCACAAATCGCCACACATCCTTGTCATTTAAATAAAAACACATGCCATTTGACAGCCCTCAAATCGCCACAGCAAAAAGCTAGGGCGAGTTTGGGGAAAACCTATGGCAAACCTATGGCTCAAAAAACACACAATTTGACATTCAGGGCGAATTTAGGTTTCTCAAAAAACGCTTTGTGGCGACCCTAGTGCAACCCCAGGGCTTCAACGAACAAACCTAATGATTACTGCACTTTGATGGCATTTGCGATTTGCAATAGACATTTGTCTCACTCTAGCATTCAATGTAAATTTGACAGAATAAAGTTGAACCGCGTAATCATTTGAATTCAAATAATTTCGCTCGTAAGAATGTTTGAATGTTCGTAAAAATAATTACTTGCAGATTTGGCTTTTGTTGTAAAGAATGTCAATTGAAACAATTATTATTAGACTCTTATTATGAGCACAAATAATGATAAACGAAAATTGGACAGTTTCTTCGTATGAAATCTGCTGTGCTTAAGAAGGTTAATCTTAAGAAAAAACAAAGTTATTATTTGGTTTGCGTAGTTTCGAACAGGTATTCGGTCTTATTCAATCAATAAATAGACCGAAGATTTATGTTAATATTAAATTCACACACAAGTGCTTCAAAACATAGCATGTACTTCTTGGAGTAAGGCCTTATTCTTATATTTCTACTTAAAAGAAGCTTCATTTTATGGAGTATTCCATCAATTTTATAGATCTTAAAAATTTATTGTTTGAGGAAAGGCGCATTCACTCTGAAAATAAGTTTTTTTTTTGTCAGGAGGAAATCTTCAAAAGACACTTGGCAGTATTCGACACCAAGTAGTGTGGGATTCTTACCTCACTAAAAACTCCTCGTAATCAGAACCAATCTATGAACGATCGACAACAGATTTTTCTTTCTCAATAATATTGTAACGTGCGCTTAGGCCGTGTGTGAATTGCGTTAAAATTTGCGTTAAAACTTCTACCACGATTAAAATTTGACGTCTTGTTTGAGGTGGGATCAAATTTAGCCATTTGCTGTGTGAATTGCGTTAAAACAATTATTTTAACCAAGATTTGTACGTAGGTTAAAAAAATTTCCTTCGATAATTTAAGAAATTTCCCTGAACAAAAATTGGTTTTCCTTTTCACGGAAAAATAATTTCTCTTACAAAACATATTTTTAAGAAAATAGGGTTAATAAAAAGTCTCTGAAACTCTCTCTTTTTTATTTATGTTCTCGATTCTAATGTCATATTTTAAAACAACAATCAAAAATATTCAAACAAAATTCCCATTTTGATTAATTGATTTATTCGGTGTAATAACACTGAAAACTAGAAGAAGAAAAAAACTACTACTAGAAAACAAAAGCATTGAATTTATATAAATTAATTGATTTCAAACTAACATTTATTGTATGGTTTTCCTGCCTGCCTTCGTTTTCTTTCTTGATTCATATTTCGTTGTTTGAATTGAATGCAAAATCAAGAGCAAATTTCAGTATCACTAGAAACGTCAAATTTTAACACACTTTAACCTGCTCCACAGCTCAATAAATTTTAACCCATTTTATTCACCCCATTAGTGTCAAATTTTAACGCGGGTTAAATTTTAACACACATTTTAACGCAATTCACACACGGCCTTAAATTTTAACACACATTTTAACGCAATTCACACACGGCCTTAGTTCGCAAAAATAAAACTCTACCTTTCAATTTAACTCTACCACTTTTATTCAGTATCTACTTTCGATATACATTTTATTCGAACTCAACTCAATTACGTTTATTCAATATTCACACTTTCTAAATAAAACTGACTTCTGGTTGCGTCAGCTCCCTCTTTATATAGAAGTGTGAAACATCGAGAGCTTTCTGGTAGTTTTGCTATGAACCATGATGTCTAGACAAGTTCCCCTCCCGGTATTTTTCTGCACACACACACACACTCACAACCAACGTCTTCCATTATACCATTCCATTATAGTGTTGCCACTTTTGTTTTCGGTTGAAAGTTTTCGATTAGGAAATTGGTATTAATGTTGGGTGTACATTACAATATAATCGCTTTAGGGGAAACTTAAACTTTTAATGCTTCCCATGACTTTTAGACCATTAGCTCGTGTGGCTTGGTTCTTCTTAATCTATATTTATCTGTATTGTTAGTTGATATGACTATGCAGTCGCTGATTGTGTGATACAGCATGTTTTCTTACAACTTCTGTAACCGTTTCTATTATTTGTAGGTCACGATGTAAATCGCTATTTCTTATATACCATGGTGCATTTACTATTCCACGAAGGACTTTGTTTTGGAACTTTTGGATGATTTCAGTATTTGTTTTCTTTGTACAGCCCCATAATTGGATTCCATAGGTCCAAACAGGTCTAAATACTTGTTTATAAAGCATTATTTTATTTTCGACAGATAAGTCAGAATTTCTACCGAGTAACCAGTTCATTTTTCTATACTTCAAGTTGACCTCTTCCCTTTTCTTTTTGATATGCTCTTTCCATTTTAGCTTTGCATTCAAATTCATCCCAATGTATTTGGCCGTGTTGGCGTAAGGTACAGCTTGATTGTTGATGAATATTTGTACGTAGCTTAACTTTCTATTTGTAAAGTTTATATGTGCAGATTTAGCTTCATTGAGCTTGATACGCCATTTTTTGGTCCAATCACTAACGGTGTCAACGGTATTTTGCAATTTTTCAGCAGCCTTGCAAATACAAGGTAGGTCCTAGGACGTTTCCTTGTGGAACACCGGCTTGTATTTTACTTAGCTTTGAATATTCTTGATCATACCGTACTCTGAAGAGCCGGTTTGAGATATAAGATTTTAGTATTTCGTAGTACTGCCTGGGTAGGTCCCTTTGCAGTTTGAACTCTAGCCCCTCATGCCCCATACCTAGTCGAATGCTTGAGCAACATCTAAAAATATAGCCGAACATACTTGTTTTTCTTCTAATGCCTTTTCAACTGCATCCGTTATTCTATGAACTTGGTTTATCTTGGAATGTTTATTTCTAAATCCGAACTGATGATTTGGGATTAGATTTCTTTCTTCTATGACTTTGCTTAGTCTTTTCAGTAGCAATTTTTCAAAGACTTTTGTCATTATTGGTATAAGCGACATTGGTCTATAAGACGTCACTTCTGTTGGTGGCTTACCCTGCTTTGGTATAACAATTACTTCAGCAATTTTCCAATGATGTGGGACATATTGGGTCTTTAGGCATGCATTTATTATGAATTGGGGTTTTATGAAGGCTTTTGATGGCATTTTTCCGATTTTCTTGCAATGTGCTTTCGAAAACCCGTCGAACTGGAGCGTTGATGTCCTTCGACTATACATATCTCAGCCATCGTAGTCTCGCGATTCGTACTCTTCTAGCAATACCCACGATACAGCTCATGCAGTATACGCGGTTGAATCTTCTACTCCCAACATCGTTTATACCTACACATACGTGGCCATGATTCAGAGTTCTTTCTTTCTTTTAAAACTACCAAATGTTTCCTAGTCCGCTTTCTATTGGTCCATGCTTTCGCCCCGGAAAGCTGGACTGGCATGATCTGGTTTTTCTAGAGAAGGTTTTGTTTTTCAATTGCTTTCTTAACCCAAAGAAGCAAAGGTTGGCAAGAGTTATTCTTCGTTTGATCTCCGCACTGATGTTGTTTTCTGTGTCTATAGCGGATCCTAGTTCGTCGATGTTCTCTGTCCTTGTTTGTTGTCAAGCTCGTTCGTTCAACTTTATCTCGGGCTGACCCAAATTTCATTGGTAAGCCTATGAGTAAAAAAAAAAACTGGGTTTTCAGTTCTCAAAAAACGCTAAACTGCTATATGTATCACCAGACATCATTGTCATTTGAAGAAAAATGAATGCCATTTGACAGCCCTGTCATTACCTGAACTTGCCCTAAGAAAAACCTAGTATTACTTCCGGGCGAGTTGAGGGCGAACCGAGGACTCTAAAAACACTCAATTGTACGTTCAGGGAGAGTTTAGGTTTAAAAATAAACGCTTTGTAGCGACCACAGGCAACCTCAACGAACAAACATGCGTACACTCCGTTTTGTCCTTATCAACCATCAAGCCTATTTTTGCCGCTTCTATCTCAATGCTCGCAAAAGCATTTAAGACATTTCGCTTGATTCTTCCCACTACGTCAACATCGTCTGCGTAAGCTAGTAACTGTACAGACTTCTGAAAGATTATTCCTCTGATGTTGATGTTTGTATTTTGCACAATCTTTTCAAGTATGATATTAACGATATCGCATGACAGTTAGTCGCCTCGTCGAAAGCCTTTCTCGGCATCAAAGGTTTCGGTGAGGTTTTTACCGATCGACTCAGTAGTTTTTGAGTTCCCGTTTGCGTGGGAATACAGGAATCAAATGTGGCCTATGTCAATCAGGAATAATATTGAATTGAATTATGAAGTTATTATTAAAATCAGCCCAGTAGTTTTTAAAGTCCCACCTAACTTCATCATGTTACTTTTTGGCTGTCGTTGGGTATCGGATTGTAAGGATCGTACTTCAAATTTTTCTGTGCTTCTTTAATGTGGTCCCTTTTCTACACACAAATTGAATCAGTACCTACTCCGTGGGCAAACTCTTATGAATAGCCACCCTAGAAACGTAGAAACTAAACTCAACTTCTTTCACAAAGGCACCCCATCGGCTAATGGTCTTTTTTCATCGACTTATTACCGAACATGTCAATGCACCTGAGTTACTTATTCAAATTTGAAATTAAACTTTCGGGGTGAATGTGGATCATACGGTGGTATGATTCACACCATCTGTGAAATTTAGATCTAAATTATTTGCCCTTACCGTAGAACGAATCTTAGCCTGAATCAGCAACTGACTAGTAGAAGATTATTATTGTTTATAATTGGCTCTTGTTAACGCCAAATTTACTTTATTCTTCTCATCAAGCAGAAATGACTGTAGATAACTTGTTGACGTTGCTTCAGGGTACCTACTTCTCTTTCGCCAAGCACTTTAAAGTGCCTCTCTGTGAATCATGTGGAGAGAATTGCCACCCCGCACAGCATTTTTTGCATTTTCTCGAATTAGTTACAGATACTCAGCGCAGACATTCTGGGAGCTGATGCCCTAGGTTTTTCTACGATCACCTGGAAAGCTATCATAAAAGAATGTTGCTATCAGGTGTTTCAATAGACCTGTATTTAGTTTTGAGCTCGAAACTCAGTAATTTAAAAACTCCATCGGAAAACCCGTAAATAAGAAATATCATGTGAATTTAATAAGTCTGCCAAAAAAAAACTGTCCAACAAAACCAAAATGAGAGATGAGTCAGTTGAAAAAAAAATCAACAAAATATCTCCTTTGCCTAGCCGTGCAATACGAATGTCGATTGATTAACTACTCTTTTTTATCATAACAACTGTCTAATAATATTTTATATTAGGTTAGGTTAGTTTGGATGCGGCAGCACCTCACTCGGGTCACAAGGGTTCATTGTTCTCCCCGGGATACAGAGGATGGTCTGATGGGGGGTAGGAGATGATGATTAGGGGAGGATTGATTTCATGACTAGGTCATTGGGGTTGAGAGCCCTCACTGAACCATTCATAGAAAACATTTGTAAATAAAGGCTTTTAAAGCAATTGCTCGAGTTACAGATTTGAGTTGAACCAAAAAATCTCCCAGACACTCTTTACTGGCGCTTAAAATAAATAGCGAGGTCAACTCTAAGCCTCTGTTAATTGACTTTTTATGATTTGATTTCCCAGAGATCTTCTTCGAAGAAATTAATTGTCATTATATTTCCTCTCCCTCTTCCAATTAGAAAAACTTAAAAACGATTGATTCCCATAAAACCAACATTAATCAACGTCCATCAAAAGGGCTGCCTAATGATCCCTTATGCAAATTTTTGAAAGAATTTATTTTAGTTCCAAGAGCTGTGCTCTCGTTAATTACCATATAGTTCTCCCACGCGACCTACACAACACCAACAACAACAGAAAAAAAAACAGTTTATTAGCCATCCGGTGCCGGTCCAAAAACATTGACCCACTGTCATATTAATTACCATCGAGCACAACATGCGTCTGGTTTGGTTTCATCCACAGAGTTAACGTATTAGATAAAAATACTCCTCTCAAACCCACGTTGATTGATTACATTTGGTTTGTCAAAAAGTCAATAGTCCCACACTAAGGATTTTCTCACCCCCCTCATCCCCATATAGCAAAAGGGTAATTACATAACAACAATATTTGCTGTTGTTGTTGGGTGGGTGCATTTTGTGGTTGAAAGGAGACTGACTGTCATTGAGTTTTGTTTGCCTACGACTTGAGTGGGATTTGATTACGTTGTTTTAGTAAACGCTGTAGATTTGCGACTTTCATTGTAAACATTGCTGACAATGACATCTGCCGATAATGTAGTTTACATTACACAGCTATGGTATGCGGGATTACGATAAGATTTGATGTAATCTGGCAGTACGTATACGCCTGTGACATTGCGTCTGATTCAAACGAAAAAGTTTATGAATGAAACGGGTTTTGGTTGTTCATCCTACTAACTGAAGACTAAAGAACTCATTGACAAGGAGATGGACTTCGAGGGTAATAATAAGTTCATAAGAAATCCACCACCACAGTTTTCTGTAAATTTTTGCAGGTGGAGACCGTAGCGTAATGGTAAGCTTGTCTGTCTGTTACGTGGGAGGTTCGTAGTTCGAATCCCAACAGAAAACAAAAAAAGTTTATCCACGGGCATCGCGAGGAACTACTATAGCAATCCTCTTTCATTGCCATGAAAGCGCTTTATTAATTAGCAGCTCAGAGTCGGCAAAAAATTGTAGGCTCCTTTCATTCCTCATAAGGTGTAATTGTGAGCAATGCGCCAAACCAGGGGCCTCTTCGCTCTCCGCTCTCTGCTCTCCCTATTTATTTGTTATGTTGCCTTTGGAAACAAAATTTTTGAACGGTTTGTATAGAAATGTGATGTTCCAGGCACTCGATGATAACGTCGCGTCGTCTGCAATCCCACGTATTTTGGAATCAATTGAGCTACCGAAACGCTTTTTTCTTTGGGCTTTCCCAAATCAATTTCAGGCAATTACCCCTTTCAAAAATCATTATCCTTTTTCAGGTTGATGGGTTCGATAACATATTCCTGTTCGAAAAGCTCCCTGAACGACCTCTAAGCTTTGGTGTGAAACGATCTGGCCACAATAATTTGCAAGAAGACAGCCGCGTTTTATGGGCCTCACAACAAAAGATTCTTCAACGGGACAAAAGAGATCTCATTGAGTATGATGATGATGAAGATAATGAAATTGAAGACGATTCGTACTACAACCACCCTCCGTTCAATGATGAACTTTGGCAACGTCAATGGTACATGGTGAGATAGAAGTCTTTTTTTGACAAACAGTATACTCATCACTTCTTAAGAAACAGTCTTCGAACTCCAGTCTTTCTAAGCCTTTAGATCTGAATGTGATGCCGGTGTACGCGAAGGGCATCACAGGTAGAAATGTCAGAGTGGCTGTGTTGGATGATGGCCTTGAATATGACCACGAAGATCTTGCTCAGAATTATGTGAGACTACATGTTCATATTTCCTAATGTTTCGTTAAGTCTTCTCTTTCATTTTTTCAGGATCCTCAAATCAGCTGGAACTACAATGAAGACAATGCCGATCCATATCCTCATCCCGACGATGACAGCAGTTCTCATGGGACGAGATGCGCTGGCGAAATTGCTATGACGGCCAATAACAAAAAATGTGGTGTTGGGATTGCCTATAATAGTCGCATCGGATGTATAAAAATGCTGGGTGGACTTGTCTATGACTTATTGGAAGGTTCTTCTTTGGGATTCGGTTTGGATAAAGTTGATATTTATAGTTCGTCTTGGGGACCAATGGATAATGGCAAGACAATGGAGTCGCCGGGAATTTTTGCAAAGGAAGCACTGAAGAGGGGTGTTGCTCTGGTTTGATTTTTTCAAATCTTTTAGAATCTTAGAATTGAACTTTATATTTAAAAACAGGGACGTCATGGACTCGGAAGCATTTACGTATGGGCGTCTGGAAATGGACGAAGAAAAGGTGATAATTGCAACTGTGATGGCTATGCTGCCAGTATTTATACGATCACTATTGGCAGTGTAGATGACAAGGGTCGTGGTGCTTGGTATAGTGAAAGGTGTGCGTCACTCATGACTGTTACATATTCTTCAGGGAATGATTCAGACCAAATGATAGTAAGTCGTGTTTTTGTATATTTTGTCAAATATTCTCATTCAAGATTTTAAAGTAACTTATGATAAAATTAGTAGAAAAGAAATGAGCTAGAAGCGCGCATCCTCTTGGTGTCAACTTTTCAGCGCCCAGATGTAGCAACTGATAGTGCCCGTCAATTTCGCTAAATTTACCTTCTCGTATAGAAGTCCGCGTCTCTAGAGATGGTTTGCCAAACTAGCAAGTGAAACTGTTAATCAAAGGACTGACCGCCTTAGTCTCAGTTGTCTACCAGAGCTTGTGAGGAGTTTTATTGCTAAAAGACATCAGGAACCGAAAGGCGACAACCCCTGAATAACCTACCCCATCATATTTTCTGGTTTGAGGGTTTTTAAGGGGTCATTAATAAAAACATAAGGTAGTAAAATAAAGATGGAAACAGACAATTTCCTGGTGAGCTAAAAACAGCTCTTAAACTTCTTCAAACGGGTTGTGATAAACTAATATCTAGCCCTTAATGCTTAAGGGAGCTCCAAAAGTGTTTGGTTAGGGTTTTAGTGTAGGGCAAACTACCCAACCACGAAAAAAAAATGACAGGAAATGACGAAATGACGGAATGACAGGCTACCTCAAATTAAGAAATTGAAAAGCCTTTCGAACTTCCACGTAGAACGTTATTTTCCTTAAGAAGTCTTAGACTGTTTCAAAGTAGATACGCAATGAGCCTGGCAAAATTAAGGTGAGTGTGAATTTGCTAATCGAGGCAGACCTAGGGATTATCAAACATAAGTCGATTAACGAATGGATCTTGAGACAGTTCTCAAAAAGCTATTTCTAACATAAACCTGATGCGCACCAACGCTCTCATAGAAGGGGAAGATGATAATTTCGAAAAATGTTTCTACTAGCTCCTGATCTGACGTGAAAATATGATTTTAACGAAACAAAGAACAAGAAGGACATTTTGAAAACACCATCGGTAAGCATAGCTTTCATGAAAAAGCCTCCGAAACGGACAGGCTAATGGATTTTGCTGGGAGACTGAATACGATTCCCTTATCTAAAAATTCATAAAGGTGAATGGGAGTCCCCAGATTGATCAATCGGCAATCAAACTAACCATGTTGCTATCGACGCATGAGGCATGACCCATTCAGTTTTATGGATGTCCAAATTTTCCGAGGGGCTTACTTCCAATCAAACTACTTACTTGTTGTAGCCAAAGTACAAATGAGGATATCCTGTCCACGACCTACCCAAGCGAACGCCCGACGGTGACGTCGCGTCGGAAAGATACAATCGTAATAGACAGTCACATGGAGTGTCCCCTCCATTAGTGGCAAAAATGTCAACAAGACATCTTTCTCAACCGCATCCTCTAACAATCTTATAGTTTCTTTCTGTCCCCAAAATATAAATGAGATTCGAAAGCCCAAAGCTCCGGGTGGCAATCATTTTATAGTAAATCCTACTTTAGACAGAATGTCTCATTCAACTTTGACGATGGACATAATAAAAGTAAAGCTTGCCAAATTTGAGAACAAATTTAATAGGACTCTGGTGAAAGATGAACATAATGCCATTTCTTTCCAAGGCAGTTGACAATCAACATAATGGGAGCATGCCCCAGCTGATCTTAATAAATGTTTGTTTGGGAGACCCTCAAATTTGTACCAGTTATAGAGGAAAAATCTGGCGCAAGGACAAAAGTCTTTACTTTTGTTTTTGGGACTTATGTCCAACTCAAGTAAGACAAAATTCTCAACTCCTAATTTTGAGTTATGTCCCACACCATCGGGACATAAATTTCATCGTTTTTCCGGTGAAGATGTGACATTTGTCCCAAATTTTCAGGGCTATTAGGCATCCAAACAATTTATTCTTTTCATAAAGTTGTTGGTCCTTGACGCCTTTCTCTCAAGTGCTTTTAGGTAATGGAACTAGTGCTCCGGGTATTTCGGATATCCGGATATCCCAAACAGATCCGAATCCAGGATCCGTTATCCGACCTATTCGGATAGTAAGGGATATCTGGATCTCAAAATTATTTCAAGAAATCAGAAGTTTAAAGATCGGAATAATTCTTATATTCATATTCAATTACTATGATACTTTGGAATATCCGAATAGTTGCAATACATGCATCTACTGAAAAAAGGCATGAGAAGGGTTTCTAAAAATGCTAAGTGCTTTGTTTAATAAATTTAGTAGCATGGCAGCTAAATCCCGAAGATGTATTATGTGTAGAAGGAAGAAAATCGCTGCAGTTTCTTCCATGGAATTAACTTCATGTGGTAGGAATATAAACTTTGAAAGGACTTAAAAGCGACGTGTAGATCAGTGGATAGAGACGGAATCATTGTTGGGGAATATCTTAGTAGCAAGTTTGTGTTTTTTTAATATATAGGTCAGTGTGAATAACAAAGATTTATTCAAACACTGCAGGAAAACAATTTTTAAGTTTGTGTCCTTATATCCGGATCTCTAAGCTATCCTGATATCCGAAACTATCCGAATATCAGCTGTCTCAAAACATTCCTGTTCGGATATCAGGATATCCGGATAGATTGAAGATCCGGATATGAACTGAAGCACTAAATGGAATCAATTACCCCTAATCTCAGTATCAGGATATACTCTTTAAATTCCGTTTTGAAGGCTCTGTTCGAAATAGGTTGTTATGTGGCATCACTTTTGGATCACGCTGTTCCGTCAATATTTGTAAAAAAAACTCACAGAGACTTCGATGTCGATTATTTACAATCATATGTATAAAGATAGTACCCTTGGTGATAGTGGATAGGGTATCGCCTTTTGCCATCCGAGAGTAGTTACACTGTCATGAAAAGCGATTTTTTAGATAGATGTTTGGAATCGGAAGAAAAATAGTGAAACTCTTTCATTACTCAAATAGTATGGTTGAGAGAAATGCTCCTGGGCTGCCTTTGCTCTGTTGCGACGCTCTATTTACTTATTTATTTACTTGAAAAGATTGTGCAAAACTCAAACGTTAACATCAGAACTATACAGGGCGTTCCGTAATTCGTGTGTTATCCTTTGGGGTGTGATTCTTGATCAACATTTTCAATGAAATCCGATAACGGGCTCTGACATGCATTCAAAACGAAGAAGGGCACTTTGAGCACTTGTTATAATTGTATTTGTATAAAATACATAAAAAAAACTGCTGAATGTGCCCATATTATTGTTTTATTCAAACAAACCTCAAAGCTAAACATTTTTTTTTATTTTTTTTTTTAAATTTTACCCGTTTTGTATTTTTTCAAGTATCATAAAATGTATGGGTTTTTGAGTGCACTTACTGCTAAGTTTTATTATCATCATTGTTTTGTTCATCTGTAAAAAATAAAGAAACTATATTTATCAGGTATTTTCTTCAAAAAAGTCAAATATTTGTTTCGGGAAGAAAATTTGAACACCACTTAAGACATGAAAATATGGCAACCCTAAACTTATGGAAGCTCAACTTGAATACAGTCTTAAAGGTTGTTATTTCTACAAAAAATTAAGTCTAAGATTAGGTCTCTATCATCTGTATTGACAGAGATATCGAATTTAACATAGGTCAGGGTACACCAAAGTTAGCCTTTTTTTAATTGTCAAAAAGTGATGTCAAAGTTGAGAATCGAGCTTTACTGTTTAACAATTTTTATCTTAGAATATGACCAAGAATCACACCCTAAAGGATAATACACGAATTACGGAACACCCTGTATAATCGCTTCTAGCGACGAATCTGTTCGGAGCAGAGAGTTTGTGTGAAAGTGTCGGGAATTTCACAAACAAAGAACTTGCTCACAATTTAGACAGGTTGCCGTGTTAAAATATTGTCGGGGAAGAATTCCGAACAATTGTTCGAAAGATTACCTCGAAGCAAAAACCCTCCAAATCTTACAAAATCGAAGTATTTTCGTCTCCGAACGCATATCTCGCTAGGGCCGAGTGTTTTAAAAATATGTACCACCCAATATAGGCATTCAGTTAATCGAATTTTCATATATTTTTAATCAGTATAACGAGGAAAAAATATTAAAAAAAGTGCTGAAACCATTTTCAATTTTTTTTTTTTTTTTTTTTTTCAGACAACAACTGACGTTGGTAACTCATGTACAGTAAAACATACAGGGACATCAGCATCAGCTCCTTTGGCCGCTGGAATTATAGCTTTAGGCTTAGAGGCAAAGTAAGTAAAGCTTTTAAGAAATGATTACAAATGCCAAGTGAAATCCCGACATCAGATAGCAAATGAATAAAAAAGTTTCCGAAACGTGATCTTAAACTGGTGTCCCATACTGCACACGTGATCGAGTAATACGTGACTGAATAATGTGTTTTTGGAACTACTTCTCACGCAATCGAGCACTTTTGTACAACAATTTGACATTTTCTCATCAGTATTTGATTATTGAAGTGTATAAATGAACAATAGACTGATGTTGTATAACATGGAATGAATTTTGAAAAAAAAATTAGTACTCACTCACTCGATCACTGATGCGGTGATTCGGCCTCCTGCTTTTCAGTCTTTGAATAAAGTTAAGCGAATCATGTGAGTTTTGGTAAAGCGATCGGCGAATTACATCGGCTACAGAAAATTGAAGTAAAGATAGTTTTTGCAAAACGTCCTGAATATTCTTCTTTTTGAAAACGCAAGAAGTAGTAGTTTGCAAAAATGAAATCAACGTAACAGAATCTACATAAATTCAAAACATGTTACTTTTTAAGACGGGTCCTATACAGTTCATATTTGTTTGGCAAAAGAAAATATGTTTCTTATCACTCAGGTACCTAAAAAGGTCCTTCGTTTCCATTCTCATACACTCTTAGTAAGATGTAAAACTTGTAGGAACCTAGAGAACCTATAGACATCAGACCTGAATACAAACGCTGTAGCTACTTCAACTGCAGTCAAAATGTCTCTCCTTCTTCTTTTTCCTTATCCGGCGTTACGAGCATTCGAAGGAATCACAGCTCTCCCTAACTTAACTGCTTCGCACTAGTGATCCGCTAGTGAACAACGTAGCAACTGCAGTCAAACTCAACTATTTAAAAAATTTAAATCTACTTGTTATTATCTCAAGGAGTCGACGCGACGTAAGGACGTACTGATAGAAACTCATCAAAAGCACTGCATACTCCATTTTTTCATGGTTTCCACTTTATTTTTCGCTTAATCTTAACCTTCTTCCTTTTTCAGTCCGAGGTTAACATGGCGAGACGTTCAGCACATTATCGTGCGTTCAGCTTCACAGGAGCCCCTGAGTACAAAGGAAGGCTGGCAAAGGAATGGCGCCGGACGACTTTACAGCACAAACGTTGGTTATGGCCTCATGGATGCCGAAGCTTTTGTCAATTTGGCCCAAAACTGGATAACCGTACCCCAACAAAAAGTTGACACTGTCAATGGTAGAACTTTTTTCAAAATACATAAACAACAAAGAAAAACACTGTTTTTACTTTTTCAAGGAACCCTCATCGAATACCCAAGTCATCCGAATTCCAATAAAATTATCTTCACCTACACTGCCGAGACAATCCGTCACCTGGAGCACGTTCAAGTGATTGTCACTGCTACATGCCAATACCGTGGTGCATTGGAAATATTTCTGTCATCACCGTCGGGCACTCAAACTACCATTCTTGAAAGGAGACCACGTGACGTCTTTGCTGATAACTGCTTCACCAACTGGCCATTCATGTCGGTAGCAACATGGTCTGAGAATCCGTTTGGGTTGTGGCAGTTAGAAATTCGCGATAGCTCACCAATGGGCAAGAACATCCGAAGCATAGGCCCTGTACAGTTAGTTCTCTATGGAACTACGCATGCACCATCATTGGATGCATTAGATTAGCTACAATAAACACGCACAAAATATGCATAAATTATTATTGTGTATTTGAAATGGAATATTTTATTTGCAGAAAGGGTATATAAGAACTCTGCTTCTGAGCCGCGCCTCATCCTTGTGTCGAAGTGTGTGATGATGAATGATTTTTCAGCTTGCAAATGCAGTGGTGCAATGAGTAGTTGGCTTCTAAGAATTTATAATTAGCTTAGTGTAGGGTCGGTCGGCTTATTAGTGATTGTTAGTGGTTGAAAACAATTTGCAATTACTATGGCATATGGAAGGGCACATAAGACTTGAATGGCCGAAGCCGGAATACGGAAGCAATTCTGCAGTGGCTGTTATTGATGGAAGAGTGAAAAATATGAAAGACCTATGATGTATATGGGGCGCAGTTGGAATAATTAATTTTTTGATTTAGTGATTATTGCTTGTCAGCGTTCAGAATGTCTCATAGCAAAAGTGAATATCATCAACAACGCCACAGTATTTGTTCCAAAAACTCGTCAAATTATTATAAAATTTTCACGAAAATGAGGATTGCATTGAAAAATTGTCAAAAAAGCGGTCACTGAGCCAGTCAAATTTTACATTCTTATTGCATTTTATGCAAAAAGCCTTTAAGTGTGTGTTCAGAGGCCCGATTTTCACAAAGGCAACTCTTTTTTGGGATTGTATGTCCCGATTTGGGCGCCATCTTGCAAAATGGAGTGCAAACTCGATAAAACTTCAGGAAGAAAGTCTTTTAATGCTTTTTGCAAAAAAATAAGTGCTTTTCCAGTGTTGTCTTGATATTCTTCTAAGTACTTAAAATATGAAAAATAAGCGAACATTTACCAACTTACAAGGCAGATTTTGCTGGGGCCAAATTCGACAGGAGTAAATTTTAATGCCTTTACAAAAAATAGCATAAGTCTTTTATATTTCGAGTGAGTTTTGAAAAATAAAAGCAAATGAAAAAACGGTTTGGCAAATGATAAGAAGAGAGATTGTTTTGTTAAGTTTATTTAGGAAATTGGATCTTACTCTAGGGAAGTTTACTCAAGAACTGCTCTTCGCTTTAGTGTTTTTGTTCTACTTATAGTTCAAACAAGGCTCAAAACACTTGAAAAGGTAGGGATGTGGCAAATACTCCCGAATGTGGATGTAACCCAATTTGAGACAAGAGAGAAATTGGTCGGAGTCCAGCGACTGTAGGTACTTATCAAAAGGTACAAATTACTATCCGCAACTGTTAAGGTTCGCAGGAAAACGTAGAAATACTCAAATACAAATATAAGAAATTTTAAACTTAATTCAATCAATCTACCACCGCATCACTCAGAAACAAATGCCAAAAGACTCAATCAACCAAAGTGTTCCAGCGTTTGAAGTTAGACAAAGCCCCTAAGTCTTTACATCAATGAAAATGAGATTAACTTTATTTTGCCAGAAGGATGAAAAATCATGGATGGTTTGATTGAATTAAGTAGACTTTTTAAGGAATCCACACCCAAACTGAGCAGCTCTTGCACCCTCTGTAATTGTAATGATTCAAATACTTGAAAAAAAAAGTTGACGACTGTCATTTAACAAGATCTCAAGAGTTTGGTTCGATTTGACAGGCCGTTATGACTCTGAAAAGTGAACTTTCAACAAAGTTTTTTAGCTTAAGAGAGAACAGTATTTATATATCATCGCCACTTAGATCCTTGCTATAAGCACTATTTTTTACACCGGGACTAAGGAAAATATTAAAGAAGACATTTTGATGATGACTTATACTGAGGATGATGTTTCCGGTTCTCTTAAGGCCAAATTTTATGGAGCTTGAGCAGGAATTGAAATGACGGATTCCGGGAAATAAAATCGAACAACTAGTACCAGGGACAACAGGAAGCCATATGATGCATAGAAACCGACCATACTATGATATTAGATGCGTCAAATGAAGATGTGAGTCAAGAAGAACCTGAAAATGACAGAACTGGAAGAGGAATTACTTTCTTATCCCACTAAAAAAAGAGTTAGCTTGTATAAAAATTCTCTTAAATGGTGGAATGTTCATCAAAAAGAATTCAAGATATTACCACCTATAGCACGAGGATTTTTATCCACTCCACCAGACTGTGTGGTTTTTGAATTACGAGCCTCTGCATAAACGACTTGGTTCAAAGAAGGAGGCCGTTTTACTTTTTTTACAAAAGGAATGCAAATCCAATTTGAACTATGGGGAGCCATGACGGGCGTGAGTCAGTGGCGAAAGTTCTGCAAGGACTAAAAAAAGTTCCCAACTCTTATTTTTTTTTGAAAACTAAGGTTTTGTTCAATTTGATACTTAAATTTCACGTCGTAAAGAAACAAGGCTTGATATACCTACCTACACAACCATGTGCTGCCGTCTGCCGTGGCATTAGCATGTCTACCTTGTACTTGAAATTTCGATTTTACTTTCTCCATAGCCCTCGAAGAAATTAGAAGTAGAAAGTAGGCTAAAGCTCTATCTAACTATGTACCTACTTACTTAAATCCTTCCATTAGGTACAATTACAGCTCATCAGTATAGTAAAACGACCTAGAGTGCTAAACTGGAGAGAGCTCGACCCAAGTCGTTATTGTTGCCGAAAAGTTAGACCTTCAAACGGGGGTTAAAGTTTTGGATGGTGATTCCACTGAGTCGCTCCTTAAGCGATGCAAGGAGCAACTAATACACTCATTTCCAAATTAAAATCCTGTGAAGGAAAAAAACGCGCTGCTAAAATTACTACGTTTAGAAACAAAGCTTTCCAAATTGAAGTTTATTGGAAAAGAGTAACTATATGAGCTACGGGGAAAAAGAGTTTATTGAGAAGCAGAAATTCGAAGAAGAATTTTTAAATATTAAAAGGAAAGTAGGTACCTACATACTTGCAATTGAATAAAGATAATTTCTTTTAAATGACATGTAAACACCAGAAACTACATAAAATGTGTAACAAAATTGCTTTCAAGTATACACTGCGGTTTTTCTCTCAATGTCTTACTGTCGATTTTAAAAATGATTCACTTAACGGGTTCCACTCCACTTGGAGTTTTACTGTCATTCGAACTGCTATTTGATCAGTCTCAATTTCTTCAGTAGGAACAAGTAAGAAATGGGAATGAAATAAGGGCTATGTTATTCAGGGACAGTGGGGGATCCAGGATTTGGGCATGGGGGGGGGGGGTCCACCACTCAAAATTTTATTTATGTATACGAGGTTTAGCAGATTCAATCAGAAATTATTTACATGATGTTGGCGTCGTATGCTCATATATGTATGGCCAAGGATTCGACGGAGCTCCGGCAATGAGTGTCCAATTCATTGGTGCACATAGGCTCATCTGAGATCGTATTTCCCCCTGGCAATTTATGTACATTGCGCTGCACATAGCTTTAGTTTGACAGTCAATGCAGCATGCGAACTGTCAGGAATCAAAAATGCGTTAGGAACTATCGGAGCGATTGAAGCATTTTTTCACTGGCCTAAAAGACAAGACGTTCTACACCAAGAATTTTCAAAAATAAGAAACAAAAGTGAGAAAAAAAAACAAAAGTTGAAGTCAGTTTGTCCTACCAGGTGAGCTCAGTCTTATGAAGCAGTTGGAACGTACGTTGAATTGCAACCGGCTGATATTGAATCTTTGGAAGAAATCAAAACGTGGAAAGATCGAGATACTTCGCAAAATGCATTGCATCTTTTGACAGCGATTTCGACGAGTTAATTCGATTGTTTTGCTTTTGAGTCGGGAATTGCAATCTAAAAACCAAGATCTGGGTGAGGCTTCTAAGCTGGCAGATGACGCTTTGAATGCATTTACGTACAAACGCGAAAACGCAGATTCTACTTTCCACGTTATTTATGAGCATGTTGCTAGAATTTGTTCTGAATACGAAATCACAATGAAATTGAAACGCCACCGCGCGCTGCCGCCGTTGCAATCAACAAAAAAATCGTTGCAACGTTCAAGCACAAAGTATTGAAGACTACTAGAGAATTTCTTCCTACATTCCGTTTCTTGATACGTTCATTTCTCAACTCAAAAGTCAGTTCTCGGAACACAAATCCATTTTCCAAAGTTTCGGGCAACTGCTTCTTAAACAAGAAATTAACGAAAAGAAATGCGCTGACCTCTACACATTTTACGAATATATATCGAATTGTTCGAAAGAAAATTTTCTGTTAGAAGTCAAGATGTGGAGACAACGAATCCACGGCCAGAACATCCAAAATGCGTTTGATGCTTTACTGGTTAGTATCTTTCGATCAAAAATTTACATGTAAAAAAGTTTATATGTGACGCGATCCGAGAAAAGGCACCTTCTAGGCAAATGTGAAAGCTTACACAGCATGTTCTGAAAATCAGAAATATTACTTCTCCTTTACTTTTTTGTCTTGCTCATGCTATATTTTTCCGTCCCGTAACGAAATTTGAACATTAGGAGCCGATAAATATTTAAAAAAAAATCTTTTATTTTCCCGATTGGGGGGGGGGGGTCCGGACCCGAAAACTCCCCCCGTGGATCCGCCTATGTTCAGGGACAATGAAGAACTTTAACAGTGAAAGAATTTTTGAAATTTATTCAATGCTTTCGAAGTTCCCAGTTATGTTCTCTTTCCCGTTTCCGTTTCCGTTTCCGTTTCTAAGGAAATATCGAAAGTAAATACATAGCCTATCTCATTTCTCAGGTTCTAGACCATCAATGATTATTCCAGGTGATGACCATGCATTCGATTTTTTCACGAAATTTTTATAAAAGAAAATCTGATGAGAGCATTTAATCACCGTTGTTGCTTTTGTTTCGTACTGTATCTTCATCCGGTCGCTATAGGCTGTTGTCCATGTTCTTTTGGGTATATCGATGAGTCTACCCGGCTCTTTGTTTGCATCACAGACGTAACGATTTCTTCAACATTTTCCTACGTACGGAGTACACCTTCTTACAAGCTAAGCGCTTTCTCGATTAGCTGGTCGGAATCGGCAGAAAATTGTAGGTGCCCTGCATTCCCTCACTAAGCATGGTAAAACTTGGAAACTACTTTAATTAGTTTACTCAATTCGATCATCGTAGGGCTCGAGTAGGGCGGATCAGCTAGTGCTACTACAAAGAGGAAAGATTTGTTATGTTTTGTAACCTACATTCAATGAACATTCCACAAAAAGAGGTTGTTCAGTCAGTCTGTGTGTGCACAGAAATATATTTGAGGAGTATACAACAGGAGTTGTGTTTAATAACTGGGGAGGAGCTAGAACCTAGAGCACAAACTATTCGAAATTTTCTTGATGGTTCTTGTCTTATCTAGAAAGTTCGATAATGGTGGTAAGCTTTTCTTTGCCAGCGGCCGGCGCAGACATATACAATTTTTATTGAGAAGTGATAATGTTCAGTTAGGATAGATTTAGATATACTATAGCGGTATACCTACTTTTCAATAACAATTTGAATTATATAACGATCAGAAAAGCGGTGTATAATTAAAGTACAAACATGAAATTGAAAATAAAGTCTTATTTTTCAAGTTTCAGTGAACGTTACAATAGGCTCGATTGTTGAAGCCTGGGGGTTTTCACTGTAAGCTCGAGGCTGTCAATAACGTTATCTGATCGCTTGTGTTTTTACAAGTTCACATACCTCCAGGGGTGAAAATGCCAAAAACACGATGCTAACAGCTAACTAGAAAGATATAAAACAAGGCCAAACAAACCCAAATTAATCAAATCCTTGACCATTGTGCTCCTCATCGCGTTGCCGGATGCCCGTTGTAACGCAAATTAGAGAAAAACAAATAAACTGTTGACAAGATTATTCCCAAATAAAGTCTCAAGGGGCAATACCCTTGCTCGCACAAGTCTCTTTTAACTGAGAGAGAGATAGAGGAATCTCTCAAGACTCATGCCAATTAAATTGACATAAAATTGCGGCCAATTAAGAATTTCCAGGAATTAAGGTTGAAGAAATCTCTCAGCAATGCCATTGCACACCGTTTTGCATGCCTGTAGTGCACTGCATAGGTGTGCGGAAGAGAGAAACTGCAGCAACACGACCACGATCCACATCGCATCTGGCTGTTCCATCATAATTCATCAAATCCAAAATTAATTGGTTGGATTTGTGAAGAGAGAGACGTATGGGATGGGACAACCACGATGAGTTGCGAGTGTTCATTTTTTTTCGGAAATTTGCGAACACACTACATCGAAATTTCTTCTTGTGCATTGAGTTAAATGTGTAAAAAGTCAAAATTTTGAATGACAACCCACAAAAAAAAAAGAACAGAAAAACAAACAACCCGATTGCAGCCGAAGCTGCTGGGCGATGTCAAATTGTCATCGTTGACAAAATACAAACCAAATGCACATTATATCCGTTATCCATGTAGCGGCGAGAGAAGGAAAGCCATTCCACTCATGTGGAACCGCATCATCAAGGCTACAGCAGTTCTTCAACTCGGCAACCGCAATAGCTCATGAAAATCATATTTTTACAGACGACTACCTAAGATCAAAATGATGAACCAAATCGCAAAAATGAAAAAAAAGTGGAAGAGACCTATAAAAACAACACAGCAGATTCTGTGGATGATATGCAAAGCGAAGTGGGAGCAGATGATGGACAAAAATATCCGAAAAGTCGTTCAAAATAGCTCAAACGGGGTGCGCATCAGTAATAAATTGCGAAATTTTTTAAGGGATCTCCGCTTTACTTTTGTTAGGTCGAGGGTTGTGTGGAGTGGGTGTGTTGTACAGAAGTCTCTTTTTTTTGTTTCCCTATATGTAGGTACTTAAGATGAAAATATACCCGTACGTTGAAGAGGGATAGGGATCCATCTCAGAATCGCCCATTGACGGCGAATATGCGAAGCAGATGGTTGCTTGGCAGGCTGTCATATCGTTTGGAAGCGCTGCATGTGTATTCGAATGGCGTTCTTGTTTTCTTCTCAGAAAAAAGAATTCATAGGCATCTCACCTACGGACACCAATAGTTTTGTAGCTTTTCAGTCCGAAGAAATATTCTGTATGCAGATTTCTCTAAACATTGTGATTAATCAACTGGAACTTATTAGGAACTTAAGTGAAAGAAAATATAAGTCTTATGGACAAAGTTTTTAGAAATGTGTTCAAAAATTCCAAAAAGTACTGGTTTTTAGGTTTTTTGGACAATTTTGAATAATAGGTGATTTTTTGCTTTTTTTCTTTTTTGACACATCCGGTCTCGACAGCTCTGGCACGTGTTTAGTTTAGTATTGTCGAACATCTTCATGATGAGCCCAATTGCCGTGCCTGGGCGAAACGCAATATGGAGTTGAGGTGATCTTTACGATCTTCAACATACATTTTTTTAATAAAATTTTTTTTTCTTTTTTAAAATGTTCTGTAATAATATTACATGGATCGTTTGATCAATCGAAACTCGATTGTAAATTATTGAATTTTATTTTCGTCTAGGTCGTGTTTTGATAAAGTTCACCGCGCGATTCCTTCCAATTGAAAAACGAATTCGGTGAACAGTTTAATTTGTGGCCGGTCATTTGGCCGTCTAGATCGTGAAATTGAACACCACTTGACAATTTTTTGGTTGGGCTTTGTAAAGGTTTTTTTTCACGGGTATCGCCTTTCGCGAGGAATTGGCAAGTCCTCCGTTAGTAAATTCATGCCATGAAAAGCGCTTTTTCAATTAGCCGTTGGGATCCAGCATAAAATTGTAGGTCCCCTCCATTCCCTCACAAGGCATGGTTGTGAGAAATGCGCTAGGCCCAGAGGCTCCTCGCTCTTTTGCGCCACCCTATTTATTTTTTATTTTTTGTAAAGGTTTAGGTATGTCTATAGCGACAAGCCCGCTTCGATTAACAGACTGGAAGCCAACTTACTTACTTACTAAGTTGAAGTTGGGCATCACAATTTTGGATCTAAGACGAGCTCGTTTTCTTCCGCAACTTTCCTGCAATGTGCTTTCGTTAACCCGCCGAGCCGGAGCGTTGAGGTTAATCCGCTCTACATGTCCCAGCCATCCTAGTCACGCGATGAGTACTCTTCTAGCTATGCCAATGTCGCAGTACAACTCATACAGCTCGTTGCTGTATATTTTTCTCCACACATTGTCTTGGCATTCCGTGGTTTTGAAAATACTCCGAATGATCTTTCGCAAGAGAAGTTCTCCGTTTGATCTTCACACTGATGTTGTTTTCCGTGTCTATAGCGGATCCTAGGTAGACGGAATCATGTGCTACCTCAAAGTTATGTCTCGCAATTGGGACGTTTTGTCCTATTCGTCAATGTTCTCTGTCCTTGTTTGATGACGGCTTGAGATTCGTTCTTTGAACTATACCCAAGGTTGACCCAGATTTCCTTAACAACCCTGTGAGTTGAGTTTTCAGTTCTTAAAAAACGCTAAACTATAAAATCACCATGTATCCTTGTTATTTGAATGAAAAATACATGCCATTTGACCGCCCTGTTCATTGCCCCAACAAAAACCTAGTGTAACTTTATCTCTAGTTGAGGGCAAACCCAGAGCTCAATAAACACTCAGCTTGACATTCAGGGAGAGTTTAGGTTCTAAAAAAAACGCTTTGTGGAGATCACATGGCAACCACGGGGCTTCAACGAACAGGCATACTATGTTTGTCCTCATCCTCATCAATCATCAAACCCATTTTTGCCGCTTCTGTTTCAATGCTCGCAAAAGCACCTATGACATCACACTTTTTTTCTTCCCAATATGTCAATAACGTCGGCGTAAGCGAGTAACTGTACAGACAATGAAAGATTTTTCCTCTGGTGTTGACGTTTGAATTTTGTACAATCTTTTCAAATCTGATGTTAAAGAAATCGCATGACAATTTGTCGACTTGCGTAAGGCCTTTTTCGACATCAAAGGTTTCAGTGAATTCCTTCTTCCGACCTTGACGGAGCAGCGTGAATTCTCCAAAGTCTTCCTGCATATTCGTACGAGTTTGGAACAAAGATGCCGAAACTAGACATGGCTCTGTACAGCTCGTCTCTGTAAATACTGTCATACGTGGCCATGAAATCGATAAAAAGGAGGTGTAGAATATCGATATTATATTCTCGGGTTTTTTTCTAAGATCTGTCGTGATGTGAAAATTTGGTCTATTATGTACTTCTCTGGTCTTAAACCACATTTATAAGAACCTATCAAGTTGTTTATGAGGGGCTTCAGACGTTCACATATTACAGCAGACAAGATCTTAAACGTGACGTTAATTAGACTTATCATAGGATACCATGTAGATCAGCTGGCTGCATGTTCCTTTCTAACTAATCTTCAACTGCCTTGAAAACCTCTGGGTCAAGACCATCAGATTTTGTAGTGTTACTATTTTTAACTTGCACATGGCAAGTGCTCTACATGAACTACCTTGAAATGCGTAACGCCATGTCCATCTGCCTCTGCATATGGCTAACTTCACTTCTTCTAAGTTGGGAGGACGGAATTCTTTGTCGTCATCCATATTCAATGGAGCATTCTGATTTGGCCATATTTTTATCTTCATCGACGGCCGTTAAGCATTCAACGGAAGACGTCTTTCCAGATTCTCAGTAGCGAACGCGATTCTTTCATTACGCTTCTTTGCCAGTCTTTATATAAACTCGATTTCGAGGTTGGCCACCCTGGCATAATGTTCGTGCTTTTAGTGACACTTTTGAATCTCTTCGTATCATGGCAGCTTTCAATTTCCGCCATCGAGCCCTTCTCATGCTGCTTCCTTATCTTTTTGAGAATTCGGTGTTCTTCCCTTTTTTCTCCTTGTAAATGTCCTTGTACTAGTCACAGGCAGCCCTGGTTCTATTTTGAGTCAACATTTGTCGCGATTTTCGTTTGGCTGCATTTGCTGTCTTCTTCTTCATCGAACCATGTGTTTCGCTTTGGAGACCGAGTGAAATCCAGAATTTCAAATTCCACGGTTCTAATGGTTTGTTGGCAGTGTTGCCACTGATCTTTCATGCTAAATGCTGGCAGCATAGGATTCAAAGGTTTTACTTATTTTATCAGACTTCATATCGGATTTGTTCGTTGAAGCCCTGGGGCCGCCCTGGGTTCACCTTAAAGCGTTTTTTGAGAAACCTAAAGTTGCCCTGAATGTCAAATTGAGTGTTTTTTGAGCCCTGGGGTTGACCTGGGTTTTCTCTCAACTCGCCCTAGGTTTTTGCTGTGGCGATTTGAGGGCTGTCAAAGGGCATGTATTTTTATTCCTGACGGGGATGTGTGGTGATTTTGTAGCTTAGCTTTTTTTGGGAGCTGGAAATTCATTGGGTTGTCAAGAAAACCTCGGTCAACCCTGGGTAAAGTTAAAGGAACGAACTTACCGTTTCACAGCGTTGGTTCAGGCAGTTCGCTAACCCAGAGATCGTTGGCTAAACAAATTATTGAATAAATAAAACTGCATTTTTAATTAAAATTTGATAAATTGCTTTTAAACGGGGAAATGTTTTGTTTACAGCACTCAATTTATTTTTATTTTAGTGTTGTTAATTGACTAATGATTGCTTATTATTCCATACACAACTACAAAAAAATCCAGAAACAATAATCCTATTGATAGACCTACCACAGTCTACACTTGTTGCTCGGATTCAAAGGACTATCAGCTGGACATCCATAAGCTTCAGAGAATTTTTCAAAGTTCATCAATGCTCCCAAAATCCTGTATTTTTGTGGACTATGTGCTTCATAGCTCCTCGACTCAACTAAAGCTTCCGGTCGCAAAGCTGCACAGAACAACTGTGCAAAGCTTAAGAAAAACAATTGATCCTCGTTGTGTTTAATGATCGGCAAAGTTTCCTCACTCATTGATTCGGGATTTTCTTTTTTCCATTTGACATAGGCCTTGTAGGCAATCCTCAGGCCTCCATTGTCCGCTAGATTTTCACTTAAAGTAGCAATGCTGGTGAAAGTCTGATCGGTTTGTGCAAACTTTTCATATTGATCAAGAAAACACTTCTGTCTTCCTTTGAACTCATTGTAGGCTTCCGGACTCCACCAGTCAAAATAATTACCCTCGACATTGAATTTCCGGCCAACGTCGTCAAAGCCATGGATTACTTCATGTCCCATGAACATACCAATGGCACCAAAGTTAACAGAGTGAGGAAAATGCTGATGGAAGACTGGAGGCTGCAGCAAAGCGGCCAGAATAAGAATTCTATTCGTTCCCGAGTCGTAGAGGGCGTTGACGATCGTTGGAGGGAGAAACCATTGGTCTCGGTCAAAGGGCTTCCGAAGTCGATCACGACTCTTTCGCCAGTTGTGTTTAGTAACACCAACGACATTCTCAAAATGTTTTCCTTCCTTGATTTCCACATCTTTATAAACTCGGTTAAGAATTTCATCAGAGCGAATGAAGTCAGGATATCCAGCTGCTACCCTCATCCCATGGGCTTTTTTGCTCGCATGTTTCTTCGTGGCTTCATCTATCCAATCTAAATCAAGCAAATTCTCATCGAATGCTTCTTTTAACGAGTTAATCATTTGCACAGTCTCATTTCTACTACTCTCATCAAAGTATTTTTCTACAAACAAACTAGAAGTCGCCATTCCCATATTCCAGTTCACCTGGTTCACGCAAGTCTTCCAGGCAGGTGTTGGTTCCGATTGACCAGTCACAACGTTGTTGAACTCATCCAATGCCGATCGGAAATGATTGTCAAGAGAGTTAATGAAGAAAAGTGCCACACGCCACATCATGTAGTTAGCCAAGTCGACCTTTTCGGTTTTGGTGAGAACGTAATAAAGGTTTTCGTAATACTTCACACCGAGTTGCATGACAACAGTTTGATTCATACTGACTTCGATTTCCTGCACACCCGCTAAGTACTTCTTCCAATCTACGTATCCATATGCTCGTTGCAAGACTGTTACGTTTGGTTGGTAGTAGAGCTCGGTTTTGGTTGCTTCCATGGGAAGAGTTGCATTTGCCAGTTTCACTTCAAAGTCGACAATCTGATTAGAAACAAGTTGGGCCTTTTCTTCATTGACGTCCAGTAAAAGGAGCACTTTTTTGACAAAACGTCTGAAACAGAAAATGACATTTTATTATTACAAGCATTGGTCAGTTTATGAAGGTCTAAGTTTGTTCTTTACCGGGGTTAAGCTTTCAGTTCCAAACATGTAATAAATACCTTTCTTACTCTATATTTACTAAGAGGCTTAGGCCCCAACAGAATAGGTTTCATTCAGACACCGCAGTGCCCACAGTGCTCAACCCACGTCCCACGATATAATCTAGTCTAAGGCTCAACTCTAGAAAGCATTATTGCGCTCGAGCTTATGATATAAACGAAAAGCTACCTCAAGCTCCCAAATGTACCTTGAAAATCTACTTCAGTCTTCATTCTTCAAAAGTACCATGGAAAAATATCTCAAGCTATCAAAACTACCATGAATAGCTATGATGCAGTTTTGTTTAAGTGGGCTCATGCCGTTTAAAGTTCGGCTTTTGGTTACACATTCTTACATTAAAGCTCCTCTGAAATTTTAGAAATTAGGCTTACTCTCCCAAATCTTTAAAAGACTATCATGGCGAACGAGTTTCCATCTAGTGACGCGGTTTTATAATTCTAGCTGCCGTCTTACTGCCTTCTCTAGTCTATGGAGACCAGAACACAGCATTCTGACAATGAAGAGTGAAATGTCAAATGCAATGTGTCTGATTGGCATTTGTTTTCTCAATTTCACATTTATTCACAGTTGTTATATGCTTGGTAATAGAACTTGTCTAATACTGTAGGTATACTTCTAAGAGTTTTTCGGCTTCTTTGATCCAAAATTTGTAAACTCCATGATTCACCTGCTTATGGCTAAATGACAACAGATTTTGATTATGACTTGGATATTTCCTTATTTTCATGTGAGTCACGAGTTGCTGACACAATTGTGATTAACGACCGAAGTTCGAGGAACTCTTTGTTTGCACAAGTGCCATGTTATGATATTTTTGGTCAAAAGAATAAAAAAAAATTGAATTCTTAAAATCAGAAGAAGAAATCGCATGGTATGTGAAAAAAATGAAACAGCTAAGATCTGTATCTAATGTAAATATAAATGTTTGTTGTTTAAAAAAACCAAAATCAAATGTCTAGCTTTTCAGCTGTCCATTGATAAGGTTGAGCGCTAAAACAGCCTAGCCTTAAAATTAAATTCACTTCAGCTTCGTTTCAGCTGTACCTATTTGTTGGCGGAAGGAGATTGATAAATAAGGTAATAAAATTCTGATTTTGGGAGAGGGAAAGTCTAAAGAAGAATAAGCACGATGAAGAACAATTCTGTATACCTATTGAGTTTATTTCTTGTCAAATGAACTTAAAAAGGAGATAAAGAAAGAAAACTCAGGTTTCAACAGAGCTCTGAACAGTTGAAAGGTAGTCAACAGCAGAATAATCACTGGAACTGGAACTCATTTTTTACCTTACTCATCTTGTTTCAATTTGGTATACCTATATTTTTTTGGGTTTGCAAATAAGGACTCTACATAAAAGGCTCAAGTTATATTATGCTTCCACCCGACACTTATTAGTTTAAATTAAAACAATTCACAATCAAATCTGATTTAAAATGAGACCTCACTTAAAAAATCCATTACTGAAATGATACCGATTATCGACCATTGTATAAGATTATACAAGTGTCATTTCGACGGTTCGTTAACGCTGCGATGACGCAATCGTTGAGTGCACAGATACGGTTTTTTCTCAGCGGAATCAGTTCGAGTTTAGCTTGCAACAATGGAAGTTAATATGTACATGTACAATGTACATATGTACATATATATGTTAGTAATTTTCGAGTAATTTTCACGTATTTCATAAAAACTATTGTTCCTAAAATACGACGTTATTGCGTACATCCTTTTGCTGAACACCGGCTAGCAAAAGGGATATAACATCATTTACAAATACACATACATATGTAACTAAGAAAAAATCCCGGAAAACTTTTCAACCACTTTCTAATTAGTGTATAATCTTCTGATGAGTTGGCAGATTAAGTTTCACTAAAAATCGAATCTCAGGGTACACTGTGAGGTTGTCCATTTCTTCAATAGGAAAGCTTGCTGTTACTTTAGGCAATTCTGTCTATCTGTATATTTGCCTGCCGGCCTGACTGCCTGCATAGCTACCTGCCTCCCTGCCTGTCTGTTTGTCTGACTGTCTGTCTGTCTATCTATCTGCCTGTCTGCTTGCCTGTCCATCTGTCTATTTGTCTGTCCGTTTCTTGCCAAAAGATCTTACAAACTGCAGACTTGATTTTTAAAAATTTGTTACCTTTACTGCCTTTAAAAAAACTGGCCTATCGAATTCGATTAAATTTTCAGCGTCTATGTATATGCACAAGCAGCTTGAAAAACTGGCGTTTTTGTATTCTCGCTAAAATTCTTGGAATGTTTACTTAATTTTTTTATTATTTTGTGCGATTTTATTAAATTTTTGCAATTGATGTGTAGTTGGCAAGCCTATTCCACCAAATACACTGCCAACCACTAGGATGAGGCCACAAATTTTGCAATCGATTTTCGCTTTTTATAACTGGTGGAAGTTTTGTACCCGGAAAAGTTTATTACCTGTTAATAGGTACGTATTTTCCCATAACAAATTCATGAAATTAAAGGGTTAATTCGAAACGACCGTTGGAATTTCCCAAGATCAATTAATGAACTACTGAAAATAGGTATAAAAAAGTGCTCCACTAGGATGAGGCCATTGCGAATATTTCCGTGCAGGAGTGCCCATGTGTGAATTCTCGTATAAAATATCTAAGAGAGTGTTAAAAATAACCGTTTTATTTAGTTTGAAGCACACATGGGTTCCGGAAAGACTTTGACAGCTACAGAAAGAGCAAAAATACATGCTTTCAAGGAAAAAGGACTCTCAGGCCGTGAAATAGCAAGGAGATTTAACAGGAGTAAGACAGTTGTGAACAATTATCTTGCTGATCCACAAAACTATGACAACCTAGTGGTGTCCATTTGAAGCAGGCTTTCAATTTTTCATGAAATTCAAAGAAAATAATGGTCAGAAGCGCGCATTTGTACACTCACTAACAAACAATGTAGGTACTGAAAGACGCAAATTTCTTGTAGATGACGTCAAAAATTTTGAAGTGATGGTCTTTCAATGAACAGATTCCTCGAAAACACATTTCAGAATCTAAATCTAACTTAACAGAAACTTCCGATATCACAGGCAAAGAAGTAAGTGAGCCGGTTATAAACTGCAAAAAAGAGAGAGCGTAGGTCCAAACGAGATACCGTATGAGTATTGGAAAAAGATAGGAGACAACGTGTTTAGATGGCTCACGGTTCTTTTCTCCAAGCTAATAGGAGGTCATAGTCTAAAAAACCAATGAGGGAAGTTAACTTGTGTCAATGTACAAAGAAAAGAGAGGTATGCGAAGCAGAGATAACTACCGTGCCTCCGGGGAGATCAAGTGGATGGCGACTGCGAAACGAAATACGGATTTTTCTGACATACAGCAACAGCGGGTATGTCAGATTCCATGCAAATCGTAAAGATCTGTAAGGAAACATCGAGATTCTTTTTTGGATTTACTATTGTGGTTGTTGACTGACGAAAAAACATTTGATCAACAGCCACAAAATTTAAATTTAATACAAGTTGTAATCAGTCAACGAAAAGTTCCGGAGGCCTGTCTACGATTATTGATTATGATGACCGATGTGTATGAATGCGTTTGTTTGCCTCCTTGTTTTGCTAAATTGGCCCTTCTTCCAATCACGTAAACAACATGGTTTTTGAAGTTTATATAAACGTGAATGTGGAAGTCTTTTATTTAGAAAACTAAAATAAGATGTCCTTCTAGAATTAACGAAGAATTCCAAGTCACAGTCTCACAGTAGGCAAACAATAAGGAAGCGTCTTAAGACGTCTGTCTACCTACTCTTTAAAACAATCCAAAACAATTAAAACATCGAAGGTGAGCTACTGGGCACTGCCACTGGACACCTTACAATGAAGTCTTCTTAACAGAGGACCCGACATTCCTGCAATAAGCAATTGACGAATAGACGTTTTAGAAGATAATGGGTAACGCATTGATCTGAAAAAGGGATGTTTTCTTGTGAAGCCCCATTAGAAATTATCTCTCTAGAAAAAAAGAAGGTAACCTTTATAAGGCTTTGATCATCAAACACCTTCCATACGGTGCGGCGCGGCGTAGAAGTATAGACTTTATTTAAAGCGCATAAAAAAAAACTTGGTCGTTTCAAAAGAAATATATTCGGAGTGATCTTTGGTCCGATCGGGAACACGATGTGCGGAGTAAAAAATTCAACAACGAACTGTATATATGAGTAGCACCGCGACATAAACTTTGTGAGTATCGTTTAATGATTTGGCGGTAAGACTGCCATTTTCTGTAATAATAACAAATCAAATAAAGACTCACATACGGTTCATAATCTTAGAGTGCTAGAAAATGTGCAAAAAGTATGAGATTATCAAAGCTTGATCGAATAAGTCACCTTAATTCGTGTGTAACTAGGGAAAGAAAACACAAATCCCATCAATGATTTTCTAGGCCCACCCATAATTGCTGGCTATCAATGGAAATAGGGTGACCAGTTCATTTGTCAATGAAAAGAGGACATCAATAGGAATCTCGACATAAGCAAAGAAACAAGAAGCTTTGTCTTGACATGTTTGCCTTTGCAAGAACGAAAAATGTAGTGCTAGAAATCATTGAAGTAAAAAAGAAAAAGAAAACATGTGCTGTGACGATGCAGAAACAGTGAGGCCAATTCATACACATTTTTTTAAGCTAAATTCGCATAATAAAAGTTTTTTAAGAATTTGGCTTTAAAAAGAAATAAGAAAAGGAGGACTAATTGGTTAGTTTTGAAAATAGATACCGGACACAAAATTAAAGGCCTAAAATAGGACTTGTCCTTATTAAAGACGACGTCGGGTCACCCTAAATGAGAACCTCTCTTGATTTTTGAGAAATCTATTAACATAAACATATTTTAAAGTAGAATCAGAATATTAACTTAAGCTTAGCAAGCTTTAATTAGCAAAACTAAATACGCACTCACTTTAAGAAATTGGTCTAGTCTGATTTATGAAGAGAGTGAGTTGATGAGGCAGAGGAAGAGCCGTGCCACGGCAATCGCAAACTTCTTTTTTCAACTAGTAAGACAATACCCACGGGTTTGCTACTCTACCATTTTGAATTTCTGAAAATTTTTTATATTGGTTCAGGGAGTCGCAGGCGCCTTACATCTTATTTGTTTTTTTTATTCTTTCTCCTCTCCTCTCTTTACACTATATCGCTTTTCATTGGACGAAAAGAAACGTCTAAGAGCTTTGAGCGGCGTATTCAAACCTTGCCATTGATGCAAAAAGATCGTTTCTCATGATTCTAAGAAGTGACATCCACTTCTTGATGTGAAGTGCGAATCTACTCAAGAAGCACCAATGCATGTTACTCAAACGCTTAAATGAAAATTCTCAAGGAATATTTCTAATGACCCTGTTTTAGTATCGGCTAAAATAGAAGACAACCAACTATTTTCTTGTAACTCGATTTTGAAAGTTTTTAGCTATTCTACGATACTAAAACATTTGGTCTTTCGAGACGGATATGAATCAGAGCGACCAATGGATATACAGTTCATAGATCATAGCATGCTGCACTTTGTCGACGCCGACGCGACGGCATTTGACAGAGCCAAAGGTGTTTAGCTCATGCAAGGACAACACATTAAACTGAACTGAAACTATATATTTAGGGTGTTCCATTGGCTAAAAAAATGAGTGCTTCCCCGAGTACAACCAATCGAAAGCGACGTTAGTATGCCTGCCTCAGAGATAAGAAATTAATTAGATGGCAATCCTTTACTTCTCCTGCCCCGCAACAACCATTTGTTTACATTGTTGTTTTTGTAATCTCATCCTCTGTCTGTGAATACGTGAAAGCTGTACTCAAAGTGGTAGTAGTGAGATTTGCTGTACTCAAAGTGGTAGTAGTTAGATTTTGTGTGTGGACTGGAAGCTGTACTCAAAGTAGTAGAGGAGATTTTCGGTAAATCAGCTTGTAGGCAGTTTCAATGTGTGTGTGAAGTTTGCCATCTAATTAATTTCTTATCTCTGGCCTGCCTTTTAGATAAAATTTTTTTAACTTAACACTGAATAAAAGATGAACATTCTTTAAACTGATTCAAATTGACAAGCGCTTTATCATAATTTCATATAACAAGCGATTTAAAATTTCAACAACTTAAAATTACGAAAGACCCCACGGACCAATTTTTTTTAAACGTATTTTTGTCTCAGCTAAACTTGATAAATACGAACCTGTAGGCTTCGAGATTCTTTTCATTCTCCTTCTTCAAATAATTATCTCTATTGTTCAGTCCCAAGGAACTTTGTTGCAAGAAAATTGAATACTCCTTTGGAAAAGTGGGATTTTTTGCAACATCAAAGGCAATAACAATGCCATTGCCAACAAATGATGTATTGATAGCCAACTGCACCCAGTCGAATGTCTCCTGAGACCATTTTTCGTCCAAAACAGGCCAACCACCAAGATCCTTGATTAATTTCAAAAGCGATTCTACTCCATTCTTGGCAATAGCTTCTTGATCCAAACAATACTTGTAATATAATTTTGCCTTGTCCTTGGAACTTGGAGCTTGGTCATTGTCAATTGGCTCAGAGAGTAGCTCCTTTAGCTGATTGACGAGATTGTCTTGCAACAAGAATATCGTAGAATATCTCCATTTGTCATCTGGAATGGGATTGTGTTTTTCCCAATTCCCACAGGCATACTCATAGAAATCTTCACATGGATCGGCTGATTCGTTCATAAAGCTCTGCATGAGCTGCGAATGCCTTGCACGGACATCTTCTCGAGTTTCATTGCGAATATCAGATGGAGTCTCTACAGGAGGCACTGCTGGAAAATTTGACGGAATAGTTGCTTCGATCGAACTAATAAAAAACGTTATCACAATGAGTTTAACTTCAACACAAAACATTTTTCACTGATTATGTCTATGAGTATTTTTAATAAGTTGTGTGTTGCATTGTTTTGACGTTTTCTATGTTTCCACGGCGGGATGAAGATAAGAACTGTTCGATGCTCTCGAAACGAAGCTACAAGCTATACTATCAATGGTTTGGACAATCTGTGAATGGTTCTTCGACTTTTAGTTGATATTTATTGTTTTTTTTTTTTTTTAACTCATTCCAAAGTAATCTTTGAGACCAATCAATAATGCTTCGTATTCGTTGAATAAACTCATATAGTTGCCCATTCATTGTAACAAGCTCATATATGTGCATTCCCAAAGAGTAAGGTTAAGGTCAGAAGTTTTATTGTTTCGAATGCTGCTATGAAAAGTGATAACTAGAAGTTTGTTTCTGAGATAAGGGAATACGAAGAAATCTTTAAATTCCTTATTCCGAAAAAATGTTACTGGAGATCTAAATATTTCGTGTTTTTGTTTTGCACCACAGTTCTTATTATACCTCTTGTTCTTTTACAAATTTACTATTAGGAAAGGAAAAATTATTCTTTTTCTTTAATATTTATTTTTGTATTTTAAAAACTCAGCGTTCAAAACCGAATCCCCTTCTGTTTCGAATCTCATCAGTAGGCGGAACGATGTGTGAGAAGCTGATCTTGAACGACATTTATAGTTTCGAAGCATTGAGAATTATTAATTACATTGAAATTTAATGGGCTAATCCAGGTATAGGATCAAAACAGTGAGGGAAACAATCGGGAGATCACGACGCCGAAAAAAAACTGGCCCGAACTTGCAATTGCGTGTTAAGTACCTACAATATCAAAGTTTTGAGGGTGAATACACGATTTCACGTTCTTCATAATATATTTGGTGGAACATGGTTGCCAACAGAGATTAAAATGAACTAAGTCTGCTTGTGAACAATGAGTATTTACTTGAAAAAAACGATTTTGACCAAACTGAGTCAACCCACAAGCAAGTAAGTTTGAACATTCTTATTTGTGAACCAAGCAACTCTGAACAACCCCTATTTTCAAACGAACCAAGCAAGTAGACTTACTTGCAAGTCAAAATGAGTTTGAATAACATTGAACTAAACTGCTTGTGAGCAAAGTTCTTGTGAGCAAAGTGTTCACAATCAATTTGATCGTGAACAAGCAATAAGTTCATGAGCAAGCAATGTGATCATACCAAAAAGGGTAGTTTGATGGCGTGTTCGTTTTGAGTAAACTAAAAATTTAGGTATAGGTAAGAAGTACATTTATTTAATAGCATATAAATTTATTATCTTGTAAAAATTATTTTCAAACACTTTTTCAATTCCAGGAAAATAGTTCAATATAAAAAAATATTAAAACGGGAATTTTTTTCATGAGCTCATTTATTGATCAACCCTTTCTACATATATTTTACGATTACAACCTTCTTCGGAATCAGAAATTAAAATATTTTATCATAAATCAATGCAACCAATCCGCTCTTTCTCAGATCATAAGCCAAAACCAACCATTTGTATGTCTTTCTTTGTTTTTTAATAGAATTATAGTTAGGTACAAATGTTCAGTACATTGCTTTGATATGAATACACTACCTGCTTGTAAGCACGCTACCTGTTTGTGAACACACTGCCTGCTTGTGAACATTTTGCGTGCTCATGAACATTTGAACGTTCAAATGTATGTTTTGTGAGTGCAATACAGAAAAAGTGACTTTTGAGCATCCTTACTGATTTAGTTAGTTCACAAGCAATTTTGCTTGTGAGTAAATATGCCTGCGATCTATTTGCTTGTGAATATGTGAATAGGGGTGGAAAATGATCAAGTCTGAGCGATCGTTGAGAAAAATTTGGATGTGTTTGAACTGATTTGAACATACTCATTCTGATCACTGGTTGCCAACTACACATTAATTATGTAAATTAATTAAGATCGCGAAAAATATTGAAAAAAATTTTATTGAATGTTTCAGAGGTTTCTAGCTTCAATACATATGTTACTAAACAGCCAACTTGGCAGCACATAACTTGGCAAACGTCATCCTCACGATGACATTTCACCTAAACGGATATTGGAAAACCTTTCGCCATTTATTAAATCGACAAGCACGAGGAGAAGAAGCCGGACCAAAAAATCAACCTATAAACGAAAAAAGGGTTAACTACAAGTAGGAAAAAAAACATTAAACTTATAACTAACTTATATTAACATTGTATCTTTTAAGAAAATTAAAGCTTCCCTTATGAACACAGAAGAACAAATGTTTGTAATGTTGGATGCTTAAGATTTTGCCTTAGCCACAATAACATATAAACACTGAAAATTTAATGAAAATCGTTAGAGCCGTTTTTCTTAAAATGCGTTTTTTATTTTCCACTTTTTAAAAAAAATATTTTTGTAAAAATTAAGTATGTTATAGGGCCCCTACACTACGCAAACACGTTTGTACAAACGTGTGTTTGTGCAAACATAGTTTCGCCACACACTACACAAACATGTTTGAGAGATATTAGTTGTTTGACGTTTTTCATATCTCAGACCTACTGAGCAATGAGCGATTTCGCAAGTGCTGCTTTAATTATTGCCTTGGCAACGAAAAATATTCATCCGTACTTCTTGAAAATTGACATCTGTTTGAGCAAAATTCAACACACACGACTCAAACATGTTTGTGCAAACACGGAAAATTCAAAATTTTTTGAATTTCTTCAAACCGTTTGCGCAAACACTCAGCATCGCTACACATTACTCAAACAGTTTGCACAAACATTTTTACAAAAACAAAATACATATGTTTGCGCAAACGGTTTGTGTAGTGTAGGGGCCCTATTAGTGTGAACTGTGAAGACCTCTCCAAAAGATGTTTCGACAAAAAATTTGAAAAAATTAAACACACAGTTTTGAAAATATTAAGAAAAAATTAAAAAAAAATTTGAAAGTCGGTTTTTAAAAAACCGGGGGTACCGTTATTAGAATTTTCCCAAAAATTGTTTTTACATCATAAGAAAGACCTTAAAATTTTATCAAAATTGTTAGAGCCGTTTTCGAGAAAAATAAGTATTATCATAAAGGTTGTATAGCAGGTAGCGTTGTTTCAAGACCTAGAGACTCTATTCCAACAACCCCAATGAATGCTGCTCCACAGACACTAACTGCAAAAATTTGAAGATAATCGGTCAAGCGGTTCAGGCTGTAGATCCATATACGGACAGACAGACGTTCAAACATACAGACAGTCATATCCGCAGGCAGTATTGCAAAACTTGCCTGCATCGCTCAAAACGCCGAAAAAGGAAGGCGTGAAATTGGAAGCGAATATGAGAACCTTGTGTTGAGTCGTCAGTAAAATAATTGAGATAACTAGATTTCCAAGCAAGAGAACATAATTGAAAATAAGATAGAGAGCTGGTGTCAAAACGAAGTCCTGGGGAAGACCAGGATTTATAAGTCAGTGGATATTAGATAGTAGGACAATCCAGCTCACCATTAAAATGTGTTCTTTTCTTAGAAGTATAGAATTTTGAGTTGGCAGCATTGATTTCATTGACGGCCATTTTGTTATCTGCCATGTGATTCATCTTAAGTTTTGTTTCTCATTTCATCGTGAAAGGATTGTCAGATTGCTGTTCATTCCGATTTTCATTTAATTTCGGCTTTTGGGGCAGTGAGTTGGCCTTCAAAATCAAATGGTAAGTCACTTTTCTACACCGAAACAATGACAATGAATTGGAAAACAATATTCGCTTTCCGATATACGACATCAAATACTGTGAAGACTGATCGAAAATTATACCTCAGATAGGACTATGGGTTACCCGGGGGCTACACGATCAAGATATGGTAAGCCATTTACAATACATTTAAATTTTCTTACATATACTATCAAATTTTTCGAAATTGAAAAAGCTGGTATGGAATATTGAAAGCCACCCGAGAAGCAGTTTCAGTAGCCATGAAATTGACAGCTTCGTCAAATACCCTCAAAAAGAGAAAAGAGTGCCTGGAAAAAAACTTTGAATTTCAAATTTCTTGTGGGTACCATTTTGAAAATATATAATGACATGTCGATTGAAAGCCATTTGCCTGGCAAATTGTAAGTCGCCTACGTCACAGCCGAAACACGAACAGGAATTTGACATAGTGTATATGTAGGCTGATGGCTTACCATATCTTGATCGTGTAGCTGCAGGGTTAGCCAGCTACAGTGGCAATGAACTATCTTTCGAGTAAAGTCAATTTTATAGCGGTTTGTAAAATTTATCAGTGTTTTATTTCGTTTGTTTGTTTCATAAAAGAACTAACACCCTTTATTAAACTATCGGAGTGGTAGTCTCAAAATCACGGGGCTGGTTGAGTTGCCCCTAACTGACAGCCGCTGATTAGCTTTGTATGACCAAAAAATTAACCACTTTCGCTGACAGTCACAGAGACTCAACCCGTACTCCCTTAGCTTCAAACACAGCCAAATTATTTTTATGGTGAGGTCAAAAATAACTTCTTATTTGAACTAACGACTATATTCGACTGCAATTGAGTTTCATTATTTTCACTTTTCTTATTCCAGTCTTCAGTTTAATGGCAAATTACGATAATTGCGGCATTTTTCAATGAAGCTTTCAACATTCTAACTGTTACAAACCCAAAAATAGCAAAAATACGTTCACTTTTTTAAATTAATTTCAAACCAACCAAATGGCAACGAGGGTTTCCGGAAGAGGGTTGCCATTTTAATTTAGCTTGTAGGGGGTATGTATGGCACTACCATGCCGAAATTGACTCTATGGTTCTACTCTGTGCTGGATCTCGAAGGGATCACATCTGTCCCACTCAGCAGTAGTGTTTACAAAATTTTTCTTTTAAAGTTAGTTGCTAATAGTTTTTATAGTCCAAAAGCCAATTTTTACGGTTTTTTGTAGCTGTTTGCTGATAGAAGCTGCCGAGTAGTAGCCGGTAGTGTGACTGTTCTGCTACTGCCAGCCGCTGCGCTGATAAGAAGATGAGAAGCTGCTGCCAAACAGCCCTGTATGACTTGTCCTTAAACCAACTATGTAAGGACTCATCGATAACAACAGCCGCACAAGAAGTATACACGTTTTCGATTGAAGGGCCTGATGTAATAAACCAGGGGCCTGATGTCCATAAACTCAGGATGAACCCACAGAAATAGAACATATACAAAATCATATGCAGTGGATTTGTCGGCTTATAAGAAAACATCTACGGTATAACAGTGAGTACTCTGATCTATAAGACTCTCGCAAATAACTGAGCTAAGCTCAAAAAAAGAATTACTTCATAGAAAATTTAGTCTCCCAAGTTTGGGGTGTGGTGTCAGAGGCGGGACTCGAGCCACAGTCATGAAACTTCCGAGCAAATTTCAAAAAAAGTGGAAAATGTAAAGTTTCCGGAGTAGATTTGGAACAAAAAGAAAATTTTTACCTTTTCTTTAAGAAAAAGTTTATACAAGTTAAGGGTGGGCCATCTTATAGCTTCTTTTAACATTATAGGTAATTTTAACACTGACAGCTGCTTCTTGTTATGAACTCATGACAGAAAGTGAGTATCATACCTCTGTGGAGGGAAATAACTCACTATTTAAATCAAATCAAAACTAGTTTATCAAAGTTAAAAAATGTTTAGCAACAAATTCCAAAGTTAGTGCTGTATGTCAAAACGTTTGCGTTTATTGAAGAAGTTTTGTTTGAAGTGAAGTGCACCCAGTGCACCGATGTTAGAGAGCGAGTTCATGCAAAGATTGCTTTTAGTGGAAAACTCCCAAGGTCCTGTCGAACAGTCTGCACAAACTGGAATTTGGCTACTGCAGCCGAGACTGTGAGACTCAACACTCAATCCACGATCACATTTCTACACATCCGGTATGATACTGACATAGACCACATTTAATTGGCTACCCGAAGCTGCAGCAATTTGACCTCTTTCTACTATTTTTTCTGGGGACTACGAAGGCCCGAAGCTAAGTCGAGAATTCGAGAACCATTAAAGCACGTAGAGAGTTAAATAGCCATGAAAAGCACCATCTCACTTAAATGTTTGAATTTTTCATAAAACTATAGACCCTTGCGTAGGAGCCGAGATTCTCAGTTTTGTTGCACCCTTTTTTCATTTACTTTTTTACAACACAAATTTCAAATACATGGTTGTCTGGTGTTTAGGTATCCAAAATAGTAGTTTCCATAATACTAAGTTCATGTCATGAAGATTCCTTTTCGAAATTGCTGAAAACTATAGGTCCCTTCTTTTCTCTCTCTCTAGAGAGAAATGCGCTAGGTCCCAGGACTCCCCGTTCTATTGCCTCACCTTGTTTAATTCATTTAAAGCTCAGGAGAGGCAAAGGAACTGTTGTGAACTGTTTAGCTAGTCGCAAACTGAGGACCACCGGTAAATTGGCTTCATCGACAGAACTGTCTTAAGGAGAGTTATTGAAGACGCGAGTACTGTGGCCCAAGACGTAGTGAGGCCCTCAATTTTCGTTACAAAAAACATCAGCATATTTCACCTTCCCTTTTGGTTATGTTAAAACTTGGTGTATGCATGCGAGCGTTCAAAGTATTCCTGGCCTGTTAAAGCTCATTCGTTTTTCTACTGCGATCCTACAGTAGAACAAATAAAATTCAATGCTAAAATACGAAGAAAATTTATTCATAAAACTGTACAAAAACGTTGGACAAAATTATCATGTTCAACCTTAACTATAATAGCTCCTACCATAATCTACACTTATCCTTGGGATTCATTGGACTCCCTTCAGGACATCGATATACTTTGGAGAATTCTTCGAAATTCGTCAGCGCTCCCAAAACCCGATACTTTTCTGGACTGTGTTCTTCATAGCTGTGTGATTCGGCTTTGGCTTCTGGTCGCACTGCTGAACAGAATAATTGAGCAAAGCTCAAAAAGAACAGCTGATCCTCACTGTACTTCATATTTGGAAAGGTTTCATCATCCATCGATTCCTTGTTTTCTTGCTTCCATTTGGAATATGCCTTATATGATAATCTTAGGCCACCGTTGTCGGCCAAATTCTCACTAAGCGTAGCAATGCTCTTGAACTCATTTTCTCTCTCTGCATATTTTTCGTACTGCTCCAAGAAACAATTTTTCCTCAATTCAAACTGTTCAATTGAGCTATTACTCCACCATTGCAATGAATTCCCAACGACATCGTGTTTGCTACCCGAGTCGTCAAAGCCATGGATCAATTCGTGTCCCATGAACATACCTATGCCTCCATAGTTCAAGGATTGTGGAAAGTATCGATGAAAGACAGGAGGTTGAAGCAAACCGGCAAGTACGAGAATCCGATTCGTTCCAGTATAGTAAAAGGCGTTGACCATGGTCGGCCGCTCCCATTCGTCCCTGTCATATGGCATAAAGAGTAAATCACAATTCCTTTGTTTCCTACGTTTGATTAGACCCATAATATTTTCAAAATGTTTTCCTTCGATAATTGTTACATTTTCAAACAGTCTGTTAAGATGGGTCTCAGAGCGAATAGAGTCCGGGTAACCTGCTGCTATTCTCATCATACGAGATTTCTTGCTGGCATACGCTTTCGTTTGTCCGTCAAACCAGTCCAATTCAGACAGATTCTCATCAAAGGCCTCTTTGAGGGTATTGACTATTTTGATTGTTTCATTTTTTCTGTACTCATCAAAGTATTTCCGTACAAACAAAGCCGCCGTAGGCATTGCCATAAGTACATCCGCTTGTCTTACGCAAGTTTTCCATGTTGGCACTGGTTCTAACTGTCCAGTTGCAGCACTGACAAATTTATAAAAGGGCTTTCGAAACTTTTCATCAAGATTTTCTAAAAAGAATAAAACAGATCGCCATATCATGTAATTCGCCATGGTGACTCTGCCTGTTTTACTTAGAAGGTAATACAGGTTTTCGTAATAGACAACAGATAGTTGCATTACAACAGTTTGGTTGCTGCTTATATTTGTCTGGAGTACACCGGAGAAGTATCTTTTCCAATCGATGTATGGGTAGGCAATTGAAACATTCTTTAGGTTTGGTTGAAAATATGGCATCGTTTTAGTTGCTTCCGGTGGAACTGTTGCATTTGCCAAGCGGACTTCAAAGTCTACAATCTCGTTGGCGACCCTACGAGCCTTTGGCTTCCTGACGTCTAGCAATATGAGAGTCTCTTCTACTAGTTTTCTGAAAATACAAAAAAGAAACAAAGATTTAGGTATGCTTTATAGTATTTATAAAGGGCACATAATTGTATAAAGCAACAACTTTCTTTAGAAGTGGAATTTCTTGAGGAATTTCTTGGAATGGTTGAACCTTACGGAAGACGCTTCAAATAGCTTAGAAAAGTGACCTTTGAATGTGCAAATGTCTACAGCAAATTAAACAACATGGAATATCTTTAAGTTTATTGTTTTTAATTCTCAGTGGATTTCAGCGCTCCTACTATACTGCCCGCGATGAGGTTTTCGATGCCCTTAAAACAAACGAAGTTTTAACAAGAACCACTTCTTTTCAGAGAAGGGGTGCATTCGGACTTCGGAGGCATATCTTCTTTAGGGAGTTAAGTTGCGATTAGGGCTCAATATAGTATGTATTCCAAAAGCTGTTATAGGAGTATGTGAGAAGGAACCCCAACACAGGCAACTATGGCTACCTTCTCGACATTATTAATCAAAAGAAGTTTGAAAATAAAAAATTGTTACACTCTGTGAATTTCTTCTGCAAATATTTTTGCATACAGAAATGCATATCTAGACTGGTTCAATAATTTCAAACGCACTTTCATTTCAAGCGCTACCGCAAGTTTCTTGCTTCGTCAACCTTGGAAATTATCAGAAAAATTTGCGTTAAAACAGAGTGAGGCAAGTTACATTTTGACGATGTTCAATAGATTCTACATATGAGCTATCGGCGCCTATCAACTTTATGCCCTATCAAATAGATGCGAAAATGATTGAAGAGCACCTGATCAAATATGGGAATTATACTCTACTTTTGGACGGATGTATGTAGGCTTCATAAATTGTAGCCAGATCCGAAGGAGTGACAAATTTCCGGCATTGTCTTGCAGCATTTTGCAGCATTTTTGGCGACTTCAAATATGTTTGTCATTCCAAGGAAGGTCATGGTCATCGTCATCACACACAAACCAAGTACTAACAGCTTTTCCGTTTCTTGGATGCCGGTATTGCTTTCTTCCTTGGTTAATGGCAATGGGGGAATGTTAAGCTTTAACGATTAGAGACAACATTGAGTTTTTGAAGGATTAAAAGTCGGTTTTTACCCCCATGCAACCACGGTTGCCAGTTTGGTAATTTATGTCCAAATTTGGTCTTTATTTTTTCACTTAGTCACATGGTTATTTTTATTCCATTTGGTAAATTTTTGGAACGAAAAGAACGAGCCCTTCTCATACTGCTTTTTCCATTTGAGAACTTGGTGTTACTCACTTCTTTTTTCATCGGAATCAATCATAGTCTTGGTCATTTTAAGCTGTGTTTGGTCATTTTTATTCTCAGCTTTGGGCACATATTTTTTTGGTCAGTGGCAACCGTGCATGCAACAACGTTGTCAAGGGCAGAATTCAATTGGCTTATCATACGCAACCATTCACATCCAAAGAGCGTGGCCGTGAACTTGGAAACGAATATGAGACGCTGATTGTTACGAAATGGCAACTCTAACCATTCGTGTTTTGAAGAGTCTAAGAATTATTCAGTAGTTATTTATGTCTCTCTTTGAATTATATACTTTAGAATAAGAGACAAGGGTATTTCTTCTTTAATCTTTAGTCTTGTTCTGTCTATCAGATAGACAAGTTGTGTATTTCTTTTCTTTAAACCGGAGATAATAAATTGTGTGTTTTTTTATATATATTTTTTCACACAACAAAAATCGTACCGTGTTTTGTGTTTTAATGAAAGGATTATACATTTTGGTCCTTTGAGTCGGTAGTGTTTAAAAAAAATAAAAAATCGGAGTGTAAAGTGCAAAGTGTACTAAATAATGGAACCAGCGCCAAGAGGTACCTACAAGAAAAAATTCAACAAAGGAATTTGCGCAGGAGCCAAAAAATGGAATCACGCAGACATACCTATGGTTTGTAAGTGGTGATCACAAACAAAAACTATTTTTAACAATAATATTCATTTAATTCTTAATTGGAATCGAAAATCAATCATTACCCATTAATAAAACATCAATCTTTAAATACTTATTTGATAAAATAAATAAACTTTTCGGTGCCCAACAACCACCATTTCCAGCATTTTTCGGTGATTTACAACCACCACATCTCGCTAGGTAGTTATCTATATATACCTAGTACATTGGTATTCATTTCTATATGTATTCATAACCACAGCGCAGCGTCTCAATATGCAGTTTTTTTATGTGCTCAGCGGAGCTACATTGTGAACAAAATGTTGTTCAACAGGAAAATAGGGGTAAATTACATGGAAAAAAGAAGAGAAAAAGTGAACAAAATATTACGTGGTGTGAGATTGTAGGGTTAGGATAGGAAGTGCGTGAAAAATACTTTTTGAATATCAAGAGAATCACACTAGGAAGTGCTTGAATTTGAATTGAATTTTATTTTCAAACAATATACTAGGAAAAATGTGATGATCAGGGCGAGTATACACATACCTACTCCAGGAAGAATTGAGGAGTATTCTAAAGGATTAGAAAATAAATATTCTAGGAAGAATTAAGAAATATTCTAAAGGATTAGAAATGGAAGTTCTAGCGCTAGAAAAGGAAAAAAGTGTTACGTGCGAGCATTTCATATAGTGCCATGACCGCTAGCACAAAGCAAATATATAATTTCTTGGGGACAAGTCATAACATTTTCAGGAGGAAATAAGTATTTCAGGAGAAGTATGAAACTTATTTAGTATGTGTATGTAGGTAGGAAGGAAAAGGAAAAGTGTTCAGGTCGAACTCTAGTTGCCATAACAACTCATTCAGTTTGTATGTTCTGGGAAGAATAGAAAATTTATTTAAATGAAAATAGTGGAACTCAAGTTTCCGGAGATCAAGTAAAAATCGCAAAGATAAGAGATTTCCTTTATCTTGAGGACAAGATCTCATAAAGTTTTTCTCCTTTCTCTTGAGGACAAGAGAAAATGGATATATGGTTGTTTTGAGGGCAAAATATTTTTTTAAGTTATTCCGTTCTCTCTTGAGAACAAGAGAGTAGGAATGTATTGTTTTGAAATTCGTTTTTTCTCTTCCACACACACTCACGTTGCACACCAGTTAATAATCGAGGAGATAGACACATTGGAAAAATATGTTCACAAACGAATATACATATATCAATTGCTAGGAAGCTAAGAAATTTTGTTTCTATACACAGTGGAAAAATATATTCTCATACGAATATGATCAATGGCTTGGAAGCTACATAGGAAAATAGTGTTCATAAACAAAGTGGAAAATATATTCTTAAACGAATACATATCAATTACTAGGAAGCTATGAAGTGTTCATAGACACAGTGAAACATATATTCTCAAACCTAAATATATTAACTGCTAGGAAGCTAGTGATATAAAGTGAAAAATTTATTCGCAAATGAATATATGAATTGTGGTTAGGAAGTAGAAAGGTGTTCATAAGCACTGGGAAAATTTAATAAGAAAACTAAAGGAAATTCAGCTTGGAAGTGAAATGTCCATAAACACGAAAGGAAATATTTATATATTAGCAAAAAGAATAGTGGAATTTAGCAAGGAGGGTTATAAGGTGTATTTATAAATATATATTGGAACTAGGAAGATATACTAGGAAGAATTAAAATTGAAGTCATGTTCGGAAACAAGAAATAATATTCTAGGAAGGATAAGGAATTATTCCCAGAGAATTGATGGATGTTCAGCCCGAGCGCAGAGATGCCATGACCACTAGCATTAATTGAGCAAAAGAACATTTTTTTTTACGTCTTCTTTCAACACGAACCTAGAAAGGTTCTGTGCAAAGTGTCCTCTATTTTCTTGAAGACATGGGGGAATAGTTGAAAGAATATTTTTATTTAAATGATTTCTAAATTTTTAGGAGGAAATGGAAATTAAAATGTATTAATCAAAGGAAATGTAACTTGATAGATTGATTTCTTTTGTACCCACATAAACACATATACAAATACATACTTTGATTTTTATTAAATCTTAGGCAGGAAATATTTCAGGTTCAGGTTTTTTGTTCCACAAAAAAGCAAACGGAAAGAAAGAGCAGGCCGCTCCAGCAAACAGCGAGTCAGGAGACAAACAATTGACATAGCTCCAACGAGCAATTAAAAAATCGCTGACATTTGCTGAATGGGAGGATTTGAGTTCAGTGTCTCAGGAGAGCTACTGATTCGAACGGATAGACTTCTACAAAATTGGGAGAAGGCCAACCAACTTTTCATAGAAAAAACAGGTAAGGGAATAAGCGATTCAGGAGCAAACACCGGTACCCACGAATGAGGAGGACCCGAAAAATAAAATTAATTTCAGTCTGACGCTTCCTGTACAGCAGCACGACATCAAAAATAAGTGGCGTAAGAATTGGAACCCAGTGGATCGATGCAAAGGAGCCAATCCAGTTTGGAAACAACAGCAGGAGCTAGGTCTCTGGGTGACTATAGACCAGCAGTACAGTCGTCACGACCAGGAGGTTCATCAGGGCCATTGCCACCACAAGGACCTTACGATGCATGCGGGATAGAGACACACCAGGTGTACTACTTCTACTGCCCGGAGTTCAGTGCCTTGAATTATAATGCAAGGAGGGATTTTGTGTTCCGACGCAACATCTGTTCTAATTGTTTAAAAAAAGGCCATCGGAAAGAACGATGCACTGCTATAAAGTGCAGGAACGAGCTATGCCAGAAGAATCCAAACCACAACAGCATGCTGTGTCCAAGTAAGCAGCAAACGAGCAAAACAACATTCTGTCTTTCCGTATGGAGTAAGTTAGAGTAGACAACATGCAGGGGAAGCCCTGACTCATCGAAGGATCGAAAAAACGCATGAGGCTGCAGGAATCAGAACCGGAAAACAAAATTCAAGCTTACCTTGGAAAAAGGAAGAAATAATGATATTGGAATTTGGAAATCATAAAATTTTTTTTATTACATTGAAAATAATTCCTACTTTTCTATTTTTATTTTTATCATTTCTTTTCGATCCTTTAGGTACAACGTACAATTGATGTAGAGTTCAGTATTATGGCAACTGTTGCAGTAGGTATTGAGGTAGGGGGAGTTAGATTTTTTTTGATACTGGGTCACAACCAAATATTTTAAGTCACAGAATAGTACAGAAGTACAAGCTCTCACCGTTGTCCACTGGCAGGAAGGCTGTGGGTATCAACAGGGCACCTTTTAAAATTACGGAAAGGATCAAACTAACGATAATTCCTTGGTATAACTCACAAGGACATGAGGACATGGAAGGAATTTTTTGGGTTCTACCCAAACATTGTAATTGGGAACCAATTGTACCATCCTTATTTTAAGATCCAGAGTTGGTTCATAATCCAACTGACATTCCCTGGGCGGATCCAGAATTTTGAAAACCAAATCCGATTTAATCAATCTTTGGGGTGGGATTTTTTTGCAAAAGTGGTATCGTCAGTGATATCGAGGGATATGAGGGGTATAACGTTAAGGGAAACTCAGGTAAAAATTATAATATTTTGAGCTCAAGCGGATCAGGTGAATGATCTGACTGGATATTCAATATCATGGATTCAATATAAAGAAGAACAGCAACTGGATAAACTCTTGGAGAGACTGTGGGAACAGGACCAAATAAATTTATGTCCACAATGAACCGAGGAGAAATGCTAGTTGAAAACCATTTCAAAAATACTTTCACGGGATGAATCAGGAAGATTTGTTATTCAAATTCCGTTGAGAGAAAGAATCTGAGAGCTTGGAAGTTCTAAGGAAATTGCTTTAAGACGCCTTTTGTATTTAGAAGGACATCTTGCTAAAAATTAATTAAAAATTAGGAGATAGAAAAAATTTATGTTGATAAAATGAGAGAGAGTTTGCAAATCAGACATCTTGTTTCAGCCACGGAAAGGCCAAGATCAATGGAAATAGTACCTATATTACATACCGCATCATTGTAGTCCGAAAGATAATCGGATTGTTTTCGACTCAAGTTATAAAACGGACAAAGGCTTGTCACTGATATGATATTCAAATGCTGGGACCTAAGCTTTAAAGAGATTTACACGAAACTATTATGCGATTCCATAGGCATAAAGTTGCTATATATGCGGACTTTAGAAAAATGTTTAGTCAGGTTGGGCTGGATAGGAGTCAATGGAACTTGTAAAGGATTTTTTGGAGAGAGAACTCTTCACAAAGATTACAGGAGTATTGGCTTACAGTAGTCACTTTTGGATTAACAGCTTCACCATTCCTTGCCGTCAGGTTGGTGATAGAAACTGCCAGGAGGGCAAAAGAAGAATATCTACTCGCAATAGAAGAGGATTTTACATGGATGATTCTGTGACAGGATCTCACACGGCAGGAGCAGCTATAATTGGCAAAGAAAATCGATTGCATCTTAACAACTGTAAAGTTTGAGTTGCGGAAATGAAAATCAAACAATCAGGTGGCTCTTAAGATAATGGATGCTATATCTGAAAAATCTTTGATATTTTCAGAGGGGGAAGGTACAACCATTTTAGAACTGAAATGGTTGATAGATGAGGACATGCTTATTTTTGCTGTCAAAAACCCTAAATTTGATGGCAAAATAACAAAAAGGATGATTGCGAGTCATGTGGCACAATTATATGATGATATGATGGGAACATTTGAGTTATGGAAATTAAAAATTGATTATGATAGTAGACCGGTTTTGTATCTGGAGAACAGGTGGATGGAATTAAGGAACTCTATTGTTTATCTACAAAATTTTAAAATAGACAGATAGCTGGGGACAGCAAGGAATCCAAGGATTCAAATTCATGGATTTTCGGATAGCAGCGAGTTAGGATTAGGTGCGGTAACTTATAGTAGGAGAACATTAGCCAGGAGGTTAGAAATGAAATGAAGATATTTTCTATCTCATTTTTAGAGGAAATAGTACACATAAGACTTAACAGCAGTCACTCTAGTGTATCAATATTGGATTACGGAAATCAGTTGGAGAGAATAGTTAACATTTTTAGCTGTGTCGGGAGATATATGGTAAACTGGATTAAACGGAGAAAGTAACGAAACCAAAACTCTAAAGAAATAGCGAGGAGATCTAAAAGAGGAAGGATCCAACCGGAAGTGTCGCCACCTACTTTAACGGATCAAGCGACAGCTATGAAATAATTGATCAAGAAAAATCAACAGGAATAACCAGGAAACTACGGCTTTAAATACTGGAAGACGTTTGACAGATAAAAGTTCGTTGATAAACTTACAACCTATAATGGATGAGCAAGGACTGCTGAGGTTAGGGGGAATTAGGTAGGTCGGAAATCGATTGCGAGATGAAACGTCCAATAAATCATTGCAAATTGATAAAGGTTATCAGAGTTGGTAATTGATTATGCATATTTAATTTATACATTTATATTTTAGTATATTTTAAATCACCTTTTATTATTTATCTTCAGTTTTACAGAATAATAATTTTCAATATTTTTCATTCTATAAAAGTTTTTATGGTATAAAAATTATTTAAGTTGGCAATGGCGTTGCCGTCTGCCTAATTGATTATGCTCATCGGGAGACGAAGCATGGAAGCGTCCAAGTAATGATAAAATTTATTAGACAATTATATTGGATACCAAAATTACGAAGTGGACTACGAAATCACATTCATAAATGTGTAGTTTGCGTGCGTCTGAACGCAATGATGAAGGGCAGCTGATGGCGGGTTTGCCATCCGATAAAGTCCAGGTTGGGAAACCAGTTTTTGGCCACAGGAGTGGATTACGCGGATAACTTTGAATTAAAGGTATCAAGCGGGATTGAAAGGAAAAATTGGAGAAAATGTTGAGTGGCAATATTAGTTTGTCTCAGCACCAGGGCGGTTCATATTGACATTGTATCAGATTTGTTCTCAATGGCCTTTATTGCTTGTTTTAAAAGGTTTATCACCAGGAGGGGTAGATGTGAAAAAATGTTTAGCGACAACGGAACAGCTTTCGTTGGAGCTTCAAAAGAACTAACTAAGGCCTTAAGCATATTTTCAGATGAAGAAACAGTACATCATTTACAGCTAAAAGACACGGAGTTGCATTCTATGACCCCTGCGGCACCTCACCAAGGAGGGATATATGAGGCTGCTGTCAAATCGATGAAGTTTCATCTGAGAAGAATAGTGGAGCAAAGGACGTTGCCCTACGAGGAGTTTGGAACATTACTCACCCAGATAAAGGCTATTCTCAATCTCGTCCTCTGTACCTATTGAGCGACTATCCTTCGGACGTTCAGGCGCTGACGCCGGGACATTTTTTGGTAGGTGAACCATTAATTTTATCTTCTCCTTTCAGATTTGACGGAAGGTCAGAGCAGACAGGAGTGGAACTTTGAAAGGAAAGAAGTTAGATGGCCCAGCATTTCTGGGAGCGATGGCAACCCAAATATCTGACTACCCTGCAGGAGCGGAAAAAATGGAGAGTACAAAGGGAGAATTTGAAAACCAGTCAACTCAGTTCTCAGGAACGAGAGTTTCCCACCAGCTAGTTGGGCGATGGTTCGAATATGTGAACTGCTTCCAGGAAAGGATGGCCTCGTAAGAAACATCATTGTCCAGACGGCCACTAACAAACTGAGCGGTCCAGTTCAAAAAATCTGTATTTTACCGGTTAGTCAGGAGACACCCAGCTAGAAGACCACCGATCAGGAGATCATCAATTAAGATACAAGAGTATAAAAACAGAGGTTTTTAGCTGGGAATGTTACGAATGGCAACTCTAACCATTCGTGTTTTGAAGAGTCTAAGAATTATTCAGTAGTTATTTATGTCTCTCTTTGAATTATATACTTTAGAATAAGAGACAAGGGTATTTCTTTAATCCTTAGTCTTGTTCTGTCTATCAGATAGACAAGTTGTGTATTTCTTTTCTTTAAACCGGAGATAATAAATTGTGTGTTTTTTTATATATATTTTTTCACACAACAAAAATCGTACCGTGTTTTGTGTTTTAATGAAAGGATTATACACTGATTGTTGAGTCACAAGTAAAACAATTTAGGGGATTAAACGTTTCAGCCGAGAGATCATTTATGAATATAAAGAAGAGAGTCGGAGACAAAACAAAGCCCTGGGGCACTCCAGCATTTATAAGGAAGCTACCAAACTTAAAACCATCCCATACAACTTCTAGTGAAATGACTGAAAGGTAATTTCTAATCCAAAAATGAAAGACTCAACATTTCGATAAAAGCTTCTATTAAATACCTTAGAAGCGCAATAACCTAACTTTCTCCAACAACGTAAAGATTAGTTAGTTAGATAATACATTACCCTTGCACAATTTACCTAAGCTGAAGTTTGAAGATGGCTGTTGTTCCAAAAAATGACCTCGTTAGTCGAGAAAATGTTCGAGCCTTGGCCATAATGGAGAATACCATTAAGTTTGTTGATAACCAGTATGAGATAGGGTTGTTGTGGGATTCGGACAACGTCTCACTTCCGGATAGCTATCCAATGGCGTTGAAAAGACTGGAAGGGCTAGAAAGATCTTTGAAAAAGAAGCCACACCTATTAGAATGGAAAAATAACCATATGAAAGAATTGTTGGATAAAGGTTATGCAAGAATTGCTTCTACTGAAGAATTGCAGAGGTGCTGGGAAAGAGTTTGGTATGCTCCAACATTCATTGTGGAAAATCCCAACAAAATACCATCAAAGCCTCGTGATGTCGCAGATGTAGCAGCAAAAGTAAATGGTGTTTCTCTCAATTCCCGTTTGCTTAAAGGTCCAGACAACTTGGTTCCTCTTCATGCAGGTCTCTTCAAATTTCGTGAACGAATGTGCAAATTCAAACGGCGTCTTTTGTTACTTTAACAGCTTCGTCCAAAGTGTCATGACTGTTGAAGTAATCGTCAACATAGGTACGCTTTGTCAAACCATCGACAGCCTCAGGGTACTTGTCTCGAAAAAGATTCGCGTGATAGTTCTTGACAAATTGGGAGCACGCTGGTGAACATGTAGGGCCAAACATCATAACTTGCATGATATAAACTGTAGGTGCTCGAGAACTATCACCATCTCGCCAAAGAACACGCTGGCACTGCTGGTCTTCTTCTTTTATACGTATCCGATGAAACATTTCCTTGACATCCGCATTGACAGCAATCATTCGCTCACGAAATTTGAAGAGACCTGCATGAAGAGGAACCAAGTTGTCTGGACCTTTAAGCAAACGGGAATTGAGAGAAACACCATTTACTTTTGCTGCTACATCTGCGACATCACGAGGCTTTGATGGTATTTTGTTGGGATTTTCCACAATGAATGTTGGAGCATACCAAACTCTTTCCCAGCACCTCTGCAATTCTTCAGTAGAAGCAATTCTTGCATAACCTTTATCCAACAATTCTTTCATATGGTTATTTTTCCATTCTAATAGGTGTGGCTTCTTTTTCAAAGATCTTTCTAGCCCTTCCAGTCTTTTCAACGCCATTGGGTAGCTATCCGGAAGTGAGACGTTGTCCGAATCCCACAACAACCCTATCTCATACTGGTTATCAACAAACTTAATGGTATTCTCCATTATGGCCAAGGCTCGAACATTTTCTCGACTAACGAGGTCATTTTTTGGAACAACACCAAATTCCTCTGTTGTGAAATGATGTTTTACGAGGTCGTGTAGTTCTTGCTCTGACTTAATAGCGTCATGGAATAAAAAATGCATTGAAGGTTTTGCTACGGAATGAACGCATGAAATATGAGCTGCTGAGTTAGAATTTCCGAAGACGATCCAACCAAGAAGAGTCTTCAAAGCACAGGGTTCATTCTCCTTACCATGTCGCTGACCATGACCCATCAAAAATTTAGCCTGATCCAACCCAATCAAAATCTTTGGTTTTGCGTTTACGAGATCTGTGAGAGGTAAACCACGAAGGTGAGGATACACGTTCTTAAGCATTGTCGCATCAACAGATTGAGATGGAAGCTCAAGTCCCTTAATAGAATATACATTTTTAAGCACGTAGCGTTTCCGGTAGGATATCTGGCTCTCACCCAGAAGGCCCGGGTTCGATTCCCGGTATGGAAACCAGGAAAGCCAGAAGATTTAACGATGCAATGGACGAAAGGAGTTCTGAGACATGAAAAATCAGTTAGAACATCTTTGTCGATTTCCGGAGGCCTCAACAAATACAACAAGGCTTACCTTTGAAACATCAGGACCAGCAGTGCCAGCGTGTTCTTTGGCGAGATGGTGATAGTTCTCGAGCACCTACAGTTTATATCATGCAAGTTATGATGTTTGGCCCTACATGTTCACCAGCGTGCTCCCAATTTGTCAAGAACTATCACGCGAATCTTTTTCTAGACAAGTACCCTGAGGCTGTCGATGGTTTGACAAAGCGTACCTATGTTGACGATTACTTCAACAGTCATGACACTTTGGACGAAGCTGTTAAAGTAACAAAAGACGCCGTTCGAATTTGCAAATCAATGAATTTTGATCTGGTTGGTATCCAATCAAACAGTTTGAATCTTTTGCGTCAAATGCCAGAGAGTCACGTCAATTCAATAAAAATACCCCGTCGTTATGTTTTGTGGAGTCCTGATGTTTCAAAGGTAAGCCTTGTTGTATTTGTTGATGCTTCCGAGAAATCCTTTGCTGCAGTTTGTTATCTACGATTCGAACATAATCAAGACGTTCAAGTTGCCCAAGTTATGGCAAAGGCAAGAGTTGCTCCGGTGAAGCAGTTATCAATCCCACGTTTGGAACTACAGGCTGCTGTACTTGGTTTAAGAATTGCGGCAACAGTGAAAAGCTCCCATTCTATTAGGATTGATGAAGAAATTTTTCTCTCTGACTCGAAAACAGTACTTTCATGGATCAACTCAACAACTTTTAAATTTCCATCTTTTGTTGCAGTTCGTATTGGGGAAATTTTAGATTTGACAAAACCAAAGCAATGGTTTTACATAACGAGTTCTGACAATGTAGCTGACGATGGCACTCGATGGAGTGATTCCTCTATTGAAAATCAGGAAACAAGATGGTTTAAAGGTCCAAGTTTTCTCAAGAACCAATTTTCTGAGTGGCCAGTTTATCCAGGGAAAACCCAAAACATTTCAATGGCTTAGGTTGACTCCAGTCCAGAATTTAATTTTCATATCAGTCAGTCAAAACTATTCTACAATATCTACGACGTGTTTTAGCCAAGATTTAAAGCAAAATGGACATCTTCTGTTAGGGTTATGGCTTTTATGCTTCGTTTCAAAAATATCTGCAGGAAGAGATGCTGTGATAAAGAACATTTCATTACTCCAAATGAATTTACAGAGGCTTCAAATTGGCTATTCAGAAAGATCCAGTTAGAATCATTCCCAGAAGAAGTAACATCACTCAAGATGAAAGGAACAGTTAGCTCTTCAAGTTCGATTTTGAGTTTGTCACCATTTCTTGATGAAGAAGGAACTTTAAGGATGAGTTCAAGATCCCAAAATGCTGCTATGTCATATGCTGCAAGAAATCCTGCTATCCTTCCTAAAAGCCATCCTCTCGTGGATCTTCTTATTCAGCACTATCATGATGAAAATCAACATGTGGGAACATCGTCTATTATTACAAATATACGAGAGTTTGCATGGATCATAAGCATTAGAAGAGCTGTTCAAAAAATATCAACAAGGTGTAATATGTGCAAGCTTTTGAAAGCAAAGCCGATAATGCCTTTAATGGGTCAACTTCCAGAAGCACGTTTGGCTTTCGATTTGAAACCGTTTACACATGTTGGAGTGGGCTGTTTTGGTCCAATGCTCGTCAAATATGGTCGAGGTACAGTGAAAAGGTATGGGATGATATTTACTTGCCTTACCTTTCGTGCAGTGCAAATAGAATTATTAGACGACCTAAGCTTAGACCAGTGTACGATGGCAGTTCGTCGATTTATTATAAACAGAGTTGTTACTCGTTTTATATACAGCGATAATGGACAAAATTTTATTGGAGCAAAAAATCTTCTCGAGAAGGACGTAAAAGAAATGGAGAAAAAGCTAAGTGAAAACGCAGCAAAATACCAAAACATTCTCTGGCGATTCAATCCGGCCTACTCTCCTTGGATGGGCGGAGCATGGGAGCGTTTAATCCGTTCAATTAAAGTGAGTATCGAGTTTGCTTTAAAGAGTCAGATTCCACGCGAAGATGTACTTCGAAACGCTTTGATTGAAGCACAAGGCCAAATCAATCGAAGACCTCTGACACATATTCCAGTTGATCCCGAAGATCCTAGACCACTCACTCCAAATTCAATGCTTTTTGGTGACGATGATAGAGACGTAACGGCTCCAGGAGTTTTTTATGAAGGGGACCAGTTCAGTAAGATGTATAATCGACGTGCTCAACACTTGATGGCAACAATGACAAGACGATGGTACACGGAATATCTTCCTGAAATTACAAGGCGCTCGAAATGGTTTAAAGTTTCGAAACCAGTAGAACCAGGAAACGTCGTAATTATAGTAGAACCAAATGAAATCCGTTCATCATGGCAACTTGGAAGAGTTGTAAAAGTCTACTCAGGATCTGATGGCATTGTGCGAACAGCTGATGTACGTATTCCAAATGGATCTATAAAGCTTAGGAGATCAGTAGGAAGGCTTGCTGTTTTGGATGTAGAGTCTTCAACTTAAGTTTCAGACGGCCTCCGGAGTGTTGTTCATACTAACTTTATTTGCACTCAGTTATTTTTCACTTTGTTTTTTTGTATATTATTTTTTAGTAGCCCTATGCATTTCTTGTTTATTAGATGTAAATAGCAACCGTAACCATAGTAACTTAGTAATGTAGTTTTAAGATTTTCTATGTTAAGATATTCATTATTCATTGTTCAAATTATAAGCAAGGAAGGAATTGGCTCTAGACCAATGTAAGTACTTTATTTTTTAGATTATGTATGTATGTATTGTAAATTGTTCTATATTTTTAGTTAAAATAAAATCAAATACTATTCCTCAACAATGGCAGTGCAAGAGAAGACACATATAACAAATCGTGTATTGCAAAAATATACCTCATTGAAGACATCGATGTCGTTTTCGAAGGAAGAGACTTGAAGTGATAGGAGATCCTCTCATTAATTCCAAACCCTTTTCCCAAAATGAATCTGGAGTGAAGTTTTAGAGTGATTTAATCATAGAATCCATCGTAGAGTGGTGAGTTAAATGCAAACTCGTAAACAAAACCTTATTGTCAGCTCGAAAAGTCCGTTGATTGAGGCCGTCCTCAGTTAAACTAGCGCCCCGTGCAAGATTTACAGAAAGCGAATTTTTTCTGGTCTGCTTTTTTATGTGAGTTTAGCAGGATCTTAGATTCTATTTGAATTTGTGACATTAAAAGTAGTGTAAGTTAATGTGGAAATAATAATTCTGCAAATAAATAAATAAATAGCCTGACGCAACTGAGCGAGGAGCCCCTGAGCCAGCGCATTTCTCACAACCATGCCTTGTGAGGCAATGGAGGGGACTTACAATTTTCTGCCGGTTACGAACGGCTAATTGAGAAAACCCTTTTCATGGTAGAGAAATATCGAGGGAAATATCGAGAGGAATTTTGAGAGAAATTTCGATAGAAATTTCGAGACAAATTTCGAGAGAAATATCGAGAGAAATATCGAGAGAAATATCGAGAGAAATATCGAGAGAAATTTCGAGCGGTGGCGGTGCCATATTGCCTTCTTAGCCCAAGCTAATTCTCAGTTTGATCCTAGCACCGAAGTTATTTTCTATCTTTTCTAGAGGACCCTGCAGGCGAAGTTCTAGGCTAGGTTCGGTCTTTGAATTTACCCAAGGTTGGCCCAAAACCTGTGTTTTCCAGTACTCAAAAACCCTAAAGCACAAGTAGACGATTTCTGTCTTTGTTTGATGACACCGTATACTTCGTTCTACCCTCGTAAGTCATTATTGTTAAATAACTGACCTTAAATTTAAATTTTTCCTTCACCATGTTACAAAGATTGGATTTCTGATTGTACATAAAAGACGCCCGTAACACACCTCTAGTATTCAACAATACCGTGGTATGAATATTATGGCTTCAATTTCTACCCACTTGAAGGAGATAGAGCTGTTTTTCTTAACAGATACTGTTCTTCAGTTTTTGCATGGTATAATCGCCTCCTTCTTCCTATTGATACAATTATATTTAAAATTGGGCTTTCCTTTCGTAAGAATCAAATAAAAATTTCAATTCCAAGCTCATTCCATTACATTATTTTGCATCCAACTCTTTTCACTCGTCCAACAAAGCCAGCATATCGCATATGGCAACCACTTTACTGTATTCGTTTTGAAATTTTTGATCGATAAACTTTATTTGTCTAGAACGAGAGCTGACAGTCAACAAAAGAAAAACTTACATATTCGCCGCTGTTTAGTGAAAAAAAAACATTTACATAACAAAAAACAAGTTCGAACTAAAATGCCAGCATCAAAGAAAACACTTTTGCAAAAATATGAGATACCAGTCTGGCACCTTGACTTTGACTATGTTGAGTAATGTAAAAGTTCTGAGAAAGTCACGAGAATTTGTTATTTTATTACCTAGAATGAATACTTTGAAAACCACTTTGTTTAAATTTAAATGATCAAGTTGCTTGTGTTTTATGTCAAACTCATTATTAAATAATAAATAGAATGTTCCTTTATGTTCCTTTTTCAACGTTAACAAACTGTCGTGTTTTTATTTGCTGGTTAATTTTTATCAGTTTTGAAATTTTTGATCGATAAGCTTTATTTGTCTAGAACGAGAGCTGAAAGTCAACAAAAGTTTAAAAGCTGTTTAGTGAAAAATAACAAAAAACAAGTTTGAACTGAAATGCCAGCATCAAAGAAAACAGTTTTGCAAAAATATGTTGAGCAATGTAAAAGTTCTGAGGAAGTCACGAGAAATATTGAAATTCTAAGATCTGGAGAAGAGGGCTGTTATCCAGACTTGACAAAATGTGCTGAGGACAGGTTGAGGCTATTAAAGCCACAAAGTAAAATCCTACGAACCGAAGATCCTGTCATTCCAAGGAGCAGATTAAACGATGAGGAACTAAAGGAATACAGTGCCCCGATTGATGTAAGCTCAATGCTTTAGTAATGGCAAATTTAAACAGAAACTTCTTGTTTGTTTCAGGAATGGACGAAGAATGCCAAGAACAAGGACTCTATTTTATCTACAATTCAAGAGAAATCCGAAAAAGGCTCGGAGATTGAACTCCCACCGATTAGGAAAGGTGGGAAATTATGTTCTAAGCAAATGGATACAACTAAGAAAACGACGACCAGCGGTACGGCACATGTTTCGGCAACAAATTACAGTCAGTGGGATAAATACGATGCTCGTTGAAATTTTTGATCGATAAACTTTATTTGTCTAGAACGAGAGCTGAAAGTCAACAAAAGTTTAAAAGCTGTTTAGTGAAAAATAACAAAAAACAAGTTTGAACTGAAATGCCAGCATCAAAGAAAACAGTTTTGCAAAAATATGTTGAGCAATGTAAAAGTTCTGAGGAAGTCACGAGAAATATTGAAATTCTAAGATCTGGAGAAGAGGGCTGTTATCCAGACTTGACAAAATGTGCTGAGGACAGGTTGAGGCTATTAAAGCCACAAAGTAAAATCCTACGAACCGAAGATCCTGTCATTCCAAGGAGCAGATTAAACGATGAGGAACTAAAGGAATACAGTGCCCCGATTGATGTAAGCTCAATGCTTTAGTAATGGCAAATTTAAACAGAAACTTCTTGTTTGTTTCAGGAATGGACGAAGAATGCCAAGAACAAGGACTCTATTTTATCTACAATTCAAGAGAAATCCGAAAAAGGCTCGGAGATTGAACTCCCACCGATTAGGAAAGGTGGGAAATTATGTTCTAAGCAAATGGATACAACTAAGAAAACGACGACCAGCGGTACGGCACATGTTTTGGCAACAAATTACAGTCAGTGGGATAAATACGATGCTCGTTGAAATTTTTGATCGATAAACTTTATTTGTCTAGAACGAGAGCTGAAAGTCAACAAAAGTTTAAAAGCTGTTTAGTGAAAAATAACAAAAAAACAAGTTTGAACTGAAATGCCAGCATCAAAGAAAACAGTTTTGCAAAAATATGTTGAGCAATGTAAAAGTTCTGAGGAAGTCACGAGAAATATTGAAATTCTAAGATCTGGAGAAGAGGGCTGTTATCCAGACTTGACAAAATGTGCTGAGGACAGGTTGAGGCTATTAAAGCCACAAAGTAAAATCCTACGAACCGAAGATCCTGTCATTCCAAGGAGCAGATTAAACGATGAGGAACTAAAGGAATACAGTGCCCCGATTGATGTAAGCTCAATGCTTTAGTAATGGCAAATTTAAACAGAAACTTCTTGTTTGTTTCAGGAATGGACGAAGAATGCCAAGAACAAGGACTCTATTTTATCTACAATTCAAGAGAAATCCGAAAAAGGCTCGGAGATTGAACTCCCACCGATTAGGAAAGGTGGGAAATTATGTTCTAAGCAAATGGATACAACTAAGAAAACGACGACCAGCGGTACGGCACATGTTTCGGCAACAAATTACAGTCAGTGGGATAAATACGATGCTCGTTGAAATTTTTGATCGATAAACTTTATTTGTCTAGAACGAGAGCTGAAAGTCAACAAAAGTTTAAAAGCTGTTTAGTGAAAAATAACAAAAAACAAGTTTGAACTGAAATGCCAGCATCAAAGAAAACAGTTTTGCAAAAATATGTTGAGCAATGTAAAAGTTCTGAGGAAGTCACGAGAAATATTGAAATTCTAAGATCTGGAGAAGAGGGCTGTTATCCAGACTTGACAAAATGTGCTGAGGACAGGTTGAGGCTATTAAAGCCACAAAGTAAAATCCTACGAACCGAAGATCCTGTCATTCCAAGGAGCAGATTAAACGATGAGGAACTAAAGGAATACAGTGCCCCGATTGATGTAAGCTCAATGCTTTAGTAATGGCAAATTTAAACAGAAACTTCTTGTTTGTTTCAGGAATGGACGAAGAATGCCAAGAACAAGGACTCTATTTTATCTACAATTCAAGAGAAATCCGAAAAAGGCTCGGAGATTGAACTCCCACCGATTAGGAAAGTTGGGAAATTATGTTCTAAGCAAATGGATACAACTAAGAAAACGACGACCAGCGGTACGGCACATGTTTCGGCAACAAATTACAGTCAGTGGGATAAATACGATGCTCGTTGAAATTTTTGATCGATAAACTTTATTTGTCTAGAACGAGAGCTGAAAGTCAACAAAAGTTTAAAAGCTGTTTAGTGAAAAATAACAAAAAACAAGTTTGAACTGAAATGCCAGCATCAAAGAAAACAGTTTTGCAAAAATATGTTGAGCAATGTAAAAGTTCTGAGGAAGTCACGAGAAATATTGAAATTCTAAGATCTGGAGAAGAGGGCTGTTATCCAGACTTGACAAAATGTGCTGAGGACAGGTTGAGGCTATTAAAGCCACAAAGTAAAATCCTACGAACCGAAGATCCTGTCATTCCAAGGAGCAGATTAAACGATGAGGAACTAAAGGAATACAGTGCCCCGATTGATGTAAGCTCAATGCTTTAGTAATGGCAAATTTAAACAGAAACTTCTTGTTTGTTTCAGGAATGGACGAAGAATGCCAAGAACAAGGACTCTATTTTATCTACAATTCAAGAGAAATCCGAAAAAGGCTCGGAGATTGAACTCCCACCGATTAGGAAAGGTGGGAAATTATGTTCTAAGCAAATGGATACAACTAAGAAAACGACGACCAGCGGTACGGCACATGTTTCGGCAACAAATTACAGTCAGTGGGATAAATACGATGCTCGTTGAAATTTTTGATCGATAAACTTTATTTGTCTAGAACGAGAGCTGAAAGTCAACAAAAGTTTAAAAGCTGTTTAGTGAAAAATAACAAAAAACAAGTTTGAACTGAAATGCCAGCATCAAAGAAAACAGTTTTGCAAAAATATGTTGAGCAATGTAAAAGTTCTGAGGAAGTCACGAGAAATATTGAAATTCTAAGATCTGGAGAAGAGGGCTGTTATCCAGACTTGACAAAATGTGCTGAGGACAGGTTGAGGCTATTAAAGCCACAAAGTAAAATCCTACGAACCGAAGATCCTGTCATTCCAAGGAGCAGATTAACCTTCCGATAACAACACATTTAAAATATACGTAAATAACAACAGGGGTGGTATAATACCCCAGCCAGGATTACATTAAAAAAAAATATTTTTACAGATAACTTAAAATTTTTATTGAAAGAAAACAACTCATACGCTTTATCAAAAACAGAAAAAAAGAGATTCATAATATATATATATATATATTCACATAAAAAAAATAAGTCAAAAGCAATTATTGCAAATTTCTTTTCTGTGCTCAGGCCATACAGAACACTGACATTTATAACACGAAAGCTTGCTCTTGAGGTCTTGTTTTCGTGGGCGAAATGCACACCGCGATTGCCTCTGAAGTTTAAGAGGAGGCTCATCTTCATTGGACTTCATGGGGGGCCTAGAACCTCTTTTATTCCTTCAGGAAATTTTTTGAGCAAATGTTGATCTAAACGTCGCTCCATATGAGGTTTGGTCAGTTGTAAACCTAATTCCTTTAGTTAACTCTACAAATGAACATTTTTGCCTTTCAAAAGCTTTTTCGATGCTTCTGCAAGCGGCACTTTTTCATCCGATGATTGACCTATAAGTGGTCATCATCCATTTCAGATTGTATTGAATGATGATCTGTTATATCTGGGCAATCATCGTCTGAACCTGACTACATTCCACCATCCTCTCATTCCAGAACATTTTTTATATAATTTTCAATAGTTTCCCGACCAGTGGATGCCATTTTATTAACCTACTCAATGAAGAAAAAAAAATGTCCTACAAATTTTCGCATACGCGAATAACAACATGGGGTTCTATACAACCCCAGCGCATACGGAAACCGCTCTGTATCAATAACTACAGCCTATCGCGGGGACTGCTCATCAGTAACTAAGACCTGAGGTATTAAATGACAAATACATAGAATGATAGAAAGAGAAGTGAAGCGAAAACAAAATTACAGTTAAAATAAGAAGGCCTGGGGTACTATAGCACCCCTGTTGTCATCGGAAGGTTAAACGATGAGGAACTAAAGGAATACAGTGCCCCGATTGATGTAAGCTCAATGCTTTAGTAATGGCAAATTTAAACAGAAACTTCTTGTTTGTTTCAGGAATGGACGAAGAATGCCAAGAACAAGGACTCTATTTTATCTACAATTCAAGAGAAATCCGAAAAAGGCTCGGAGATTGAACTCCCACCGATTAGGAAAGGTGGGAAATTATGTTCTAAGCAAATGGATACAACTAAGAAAACGACGACCAGCGGTACGGCACATGTTTCGGCAACAAATTACAGTCAGTGGGATAAATACGATGCTCGTTGAAATTTTTGATCGATAAACTTTATTTGTCTAGAACGAGAGCTGAAAGTCAACAAAAGTTTAAAAGCTGTTTAGTGAAAAATAACAAAAAACAAGTTTGAACTGAAATGCCAGCATCAAAGAAAACAGTTTTGCAAAAATATGTTGAGCAATGTAAAAGTTCTGAGGAAGTCACGAGAAATATTGAAATTCTAAGATCTGGAGAAGAGGGCTGTTATCCAGACTTGACAAAATGTGCTGAGGACAGGTTGAGGCTATTAAAGCCACAAAGTAAAATCCTACGAACCGAAGATCCTGTCATTCCAAGGAGCAGATTAAACGATGAGGAACTAAAGGAATACAGTGCCCCGATTGATGTAAGCTCAATGCTTTAGTAATGGCAAATTTAAACAGAAACTTCTTGTTTGTTTCAGGAATGGACGAAGAATGCCAAGAACAAGGACTCTATTTTATCTACAATTCAAGAGAAATCCGAAAAAGGCTCGGAGATTGAACTCCCACCGATTAGGAAAGGTGGGAAATTATGTTCTAAGCAAATGGATACAACTAAGAAAACGACGACCAGCGGTACGGCACATGTTTCGGCAACAAATTACAGTCAGTGGGATAAATACGATGCTCGTTGAAATTTTTGATCGATAAACTTTATTTGTCTAGAACGAGAGCTGAAAGTCAACAAAAGTTTAAAAGCTGTTTAGTGAAAAATAACAAAAAACAAGTTTGAACTGAAATGCCAGCATCAAAGAAAACAGTTTTGCAAAAATATGTTGAGCAATGTAAAAGTTCTGAGGAAGTCACGAGAAATATTGAAATTCTAAGATCTGGAGAAGAGGGCTGTTATCCAGACTTGACAAAATGTGCTGAGGACAGGTTGAGGCTATTAAAGCCACAAAGTAAAATCCTACGAACCGAAGATCCTGTCATTCCAAGGAGCAGATTAAACGATGAGGAACTAAAGGAATACAGTGCCCCGATTGATGTAAGCTCAATGCTTTAGTAATGGCAAATTTAAACAGAAACTTCTTGTTTGTTTCAGGAATGGACGAAGAATGCCAAGAACAAGGACTCTATTTTATCTACAATTCAAGAGAAATCCGAAAAAGGCTCGGAGATTGAACTCCCACCGATTAGGAAAGGTGGGAAATTATGTTCTAAGCAAATGGATACAACTAAGAAAACGACGACCAGCGGTACGGCACATGTTTCGGCAACAAATTACAGTCAGTGGGATAAATACGATGCTCGTTGAAATTTTTGATCGATAAACTTTATTTGTCTAGAACGAGAGCTGAAAGTCAACAAAAGTTTAAAAGCTGTTTAGTGAAAAATAACAAAAAACAAGTTTGAACTGAAATGCCAGCATCAAAGAAAACAGTTTTGCAAAATTATGTTGAGCAATGTAAAAGTTCTGAGGAAGTCACGAGAAATATTGAAATTCTAAGATCTGGAGAAGAGGGCTGTTATCCAGACTTGACAAAATGTGCTGAGGACAGGTTGAGGCTATTAAAGCCACAAAGTAAAATCCTACGAACCGAAGATCCTGTCATTCCAAGGAGCAGATTAAACGATGAGGAACTAAAGGAATACAGTGCCCCGATTGATGTAAGCTCAATGCTTTAGTAATGGCAAATTTAAACAGAAACTTCTTGTTTGTTTCAGGAATGGACGAAGAATGCCAAGAACAAGGACTCTATTTTATCTACAATTCAAGAGAAATCCGAAAAAGGCTCGGAGATTGAACTCCCACCGATTAGGAAAGGTGGGAAATTATGTTCTAAGCAAATGGATACAACTAAGAAAACGACGACCAGCGGTACGGCACATGTTTCGGCAACAAATTACAGTCAGTGGGATAAATACGATGCTGAGGCTGAAATTCTCAAAATGGACTTAGACGTAGAACGATCAAAGGAACAAGCAGAACGGATTGATAGATTGTTGCACCTTTCCTTCCACAGAAACTTTATATTATAATATATTATTTTAAGTTACTTTACTACTTTACGATGAATACGCTTTTACTTAAAGACCGCGAACTATAAGAAAAACAAAAAGGAATATCCGATTCCAGACAAATTAAATAAAAAAGAACAAATTGCACCGATGTGCACGCGAGGGAAAATTGCGATTAAATGACGTTTGATAGAAAAGGTGTGTTTGTTCACTTGGGAAGGAAAAGCGCGTCCAGCAACGATTTATGCTGATACCACGGCCGCTCAGCTGGGGGTGTGTTCGATGGAAAAGTTGTTTGATTAATTAATATTTGAGGTAGGTAAGTAATATTTATTTGATCGAAGGTAATAAAATTTTCGTTAGTACGAGAGCCAACGAAAATTAGTGGGCGCCAGAAAATTTTTATTGAAAGGAATTTTCAAACCTTTGCTGTAAAGTAAAGAAAGAAAAGAAAATACGACCAAAGGATGTGAAGAATCTGAATAGAAAACAAAAGATGATTCGTTATGTATGGAAATGGAAATGTTTAATGTTCAAAATGATGGTGTTGGGAAAACCTTAAAATTCAGGATTAAAAACCCAAATCTTTTCGGAATTACAAGATTATAATATTTTTTAAAAGAGAAAGAAAAATAAAGAACAAACAATAGTTTCGCCAAAGGTAAGAGAAGCAAGAAAAGCCCGTTATCGTGCTGTCTTGAAAGTGCCGTATGGCAATGAAAAAGGTCGCGAGTGCCGATAATTTCCCGTACTTTGAGGGAAATTATCGGCACAAAAGTCAACCAGAATTTTATTCACAAATGAAAGCAAAAATCACACAAAGTTCAGAACGCACAATTCACAAGAAAAATTTTCACTCTACTTATCTTTTTAACCGATTGTTACTCCTTCAATTCCTGTGTCCTAAACTGACACTTTTCCAAGTTTTCCTGCTGTCCTGTTCAGTCAAGTTACAAGACTTGCAACTTGGAACTTTTTAAATCAAAATTAAAATTTTCAACCAATATGGCTGCTCAAAAAAATTATTCGCAAAATCGTTTATCGCCTTTTCTGACAAAAACCTCTCTGTTAGATAGCCAACAAAGAAGTGACTTCCCCAACTCTCTTGTCAAGCTGTCTCATGTTCGTCGATTTGCTCTGGCCGTTCATTCAGCCACAGTGGGTTCCATTACGGATATTTAGCACCAATCAGCATTTTGCGTGAGAGGACTACCGTTTTATTTGGAATACCCTACTGCAGGGTTGGCCGAATAAACTACACTACATTTACTACATCATTAACTACGTGTAGTTAATTCAATAAACTACACGCTTTATTTACTACAATTTGTTACATTTGCTACATACACGTAGTTGACGTAGTTAATATAGAGAAAAAGAGAACAGTTCAAATTATGTCTGCTACATTATCTACATTTAACTACATTTAACTACATTTAACTACATTTAACTACATTTAACTACATAAACTACATAAACTACGTAGCAGACGTAACAAATGTAGTTTTTTCCAAAAAGTGATATTTCGGCCAACTCTGCCCTACTGTCTCTCAATATTCCCCTTAGCCACCAAATTTCCACGATCTTGGGAGATTATGGTCGGCTTACAGCTGATGGAAGAGTTCAGTGCCTTTTTTTTTGTAGCGAAAGCGATAAAGCGAAGACATGCACCATTCTGTGCAACTAATAGGTAAGCTACATCGGTGGTTGGAAAAGTTATGTGCAGAACGGGTCTGCAGACAATTTTTCTAGTAACGCCGTAGTAAAATGTTTCGAAGAGAAGGAGGAAAAATTGGTAACGCGCATTTTTACAATTTAGGTCTGGTGGACTTTTGTTCAGATTTTTAACAGGGGAAGACTGACAAATAACGTGATTTTCCTGCAACAAAATTTAAGTGGCGATTAGTAAAAGTTAAAATTAAAGTTAAAAGTTGGGCACTCGGCCATAGAAAAGTATGTTCGTTGGGTACTTTGCCATTGATGATTTGGTGTTGATCAACTTGTGTATCAGTGTTGTTGTATGTGGATGATGACTGATTTGTGTGTATATGTGTGATGGATGATTTGTGTGTATATGTGTGATGGATGATTTGTGTATCAGTGTGAGTATGTGTGATGACTATTTGTGTATGAAAATAGGTTTGTGTGTGTGATGATTGTAATGGTTTCTAATATTGTTTCTCCGTGTGGTTTGTGTATGTGGTGTTTGATCTGATGTGTTTAGTGTAGGTTTGTGTATTTGATCCTTTGGACAGACTCCTTCTGTCTTTACTCTTTGTTCACACACAGCGTTGCGTGCGAGTCTCCAGCCAACCTGCTGGCTCAACACGATTGATGGCAATCCAGGTGGAAAGATAGGGTAGGTATCAGGAATCAGGAAGTGATTAGGAGGGGTAAAGAGTTTTGTAGAACCGTCCGTTCTACTCGCAAATGGTTGGTTGCTTTTGCAGGGTTCTCTGTGAGTACGCCACTGATTGATGGGACCATGGCTGCCCTCAACTCACCCAGAACCATGCAGCTGCAACCAAAATTAAGAGAATAAGGGTCTCGGACAAACTATCGTAAGATGGTTTTTGTTGTGGTAAATTTTACCGCAACAAGATTAAATAAAAAGAAGCTCATTGAGAAGAAATTAAGTTCTTACAACAAACTCACACCGATTGAACGGGAAAATCTTTCAGAAGAGCAAGTTATCGACAAATATAAGGTTAGTTTGTTGAAACCCTGGGGTCACCCTGTGGTCGCCACAAAGTGTTTTTTGAAAACCGTAAACTCGCCCTGAATGTCAAATTGAGTGTTATTTTAGCCCTGGGATTGGCCTGGGTTTTCCCTCAACTCGCCCTAGGTATTTGCTGGGGCGAGTTCAACTAATGAACACGGTTGTCAAATGGGGCGTATTTTTGTTCAAGCGACTGGAATGTGTGGTGATTTTGCGGTTTAGCACTTTTTGAGAACTGGAAAACCCATTTTTTTTTTGCTAACTCTTGGGGTTGTTAAGGAAACCTGGGTCAACCCTGGGTAAAGTTAAACGAACGAGCCTATATTAGATTCTCTCAAACCAGTTCTCGGGTAGAAACGCTGTTGACGCGACAACTGCAAATGTATGGAACGCATCGTTGTTCCTGTTGCGTATGTAGTAGGCATTTCCTTAAAGCGCTACGTGAATGTAATTTGGCAGCTGAAATTGGCGCTGGCGCGATTCCAAAATCGCAGTGGTTTGGGTGAAAAGATCCCATACTTTTTCCCAAACTTTACCCAGAAAGTAAAGGAACATACCTTTTGCTTGTCAACTTTTACGCGTTGACATTTTCTATTTGATTCTTTTGAAAGTATTGAAAGTATATAAGATTTTTGTCAAAATGAAATACATGTAATCTTATGGAGGTTTGACTTAACGCAATCGTATCGCACGCACAAATCGCTCTGGTTTGCGCAGGGCTTAAGGCGAATCAAAATTTGAAACGGATTTTCTGCTTTTTTGCACGTGTAAAAGTTGACTATTCGGTCGGATACTTTCTCGGTTACTTTGACTTTTTTTTGATACTTCACTCTGTCATATAAACTACTTTTGAACTTTTTCTGTTACCAAAGATTTTCATAGCCTTAGATGTAGATTTTTGAAGGAGAAAGGGTTATTTTTATTTCCCTGTTGGAAAAAAAGGGAAAATTAGAGAAACTTTAAGGCCCCGACCCATAGAACGCGTTGCGTGCGGTAGAAGCGGCGCGGCAACTGATGCGGTGGGTTTTGCCGCGCGCAACTGATGGGAGTGACCCATAGAATCCGTTGCGGTGTTTTGACAGATAAATTTAGTCAAAATGGGGGCGTTCAAGAATCGTATCCGGATAGCTTGTTGTTGTTGTTTACGTGTGGGAAATCGAAAAAAATAAGTTATAATCGTCTAGCAATGATATTTTGAATGTTTTTCTGTTTTCAAAAGTCGAATTTTAATATTTTACAGCTGTTGTCTGTTGTCGATCGTTCAAAAAGGTATCTAAGATACGGCTATGCGAGATAGGCTATCCGATAGGTTCTTGAACGCGCCCATTGTCACTTTTCCATATAAGAGAAAACTTCAAATTGGTTGTGACTGCGCATGTCTCTCTTCTGTCACCGCGTGAGAGCCGCGGCAAAGTAGAAAGTTGGGCTACTCGGCGCGTTCGGCGCGTTGCGCGCGGTGCTTATGGGTCACCTCTCATAAGATCGTGTGTATTTAATCGAGCTGTCAGTTGGAAGCGGTGCCGCACGCACGCAACGCGTTCTATGGGCCGGGGCCTTTACCCATTGCTGCTTGAGTCTGTGTAATTTATGAGTGTGATATGATAGTTGATTCTGTTTACTTCCTCTCCATATTTCATTTCAATTACTGAGTTGCAACCAAGAACGGTGGTGATCGTGGAGTGATGGTTAGCATGTGTGCCAACTACGCGGGGGATTTGTGGTTCGAGTCCCAACAGAAGCAAAAAATGTTCTTCCACAGGTATCACCTTTCGCGAGGAATTGGAATGTCCTTCGATAGTAAATTCAATTCCATGAAAAGCGCTTTCTCGATTAGCCGTTTGGAAAGTTGTAGGTTCCTTCCATCCCCTCACAAGGCATGGTTGTGAGAAATGTGCTAGATCCCGGGCACCCCGATCTGTTGCGCCACTCTACTTACCTACTACTACTAACATAGAACACGCAAGAAGTTTGCTTGGATCCCACGAAACAGTTTATTCACCTTGGTCACTTTTACTACAGTTTTTGCAAGTTGTTCAAGTTGTTATTATTTTTTTTATATACCATCGTCATCGAGACTTCAAACACTCGTTGAAGGGACTTAGGATTCTTGGAATAACCTCTGTTTTGCACCTTTCAATTTTTTTTTTTTTTTTTTTTAGGCAAGATGAAACTGTACATTCTAACTCAAGTTTGGCAATCTCAAGCAAACCAGTTGGCAAGCAAGTGGAAAACTCACTTTCTAACTCACAACTAACTGAGCATGATGATATCTCATGTCTGGACTCAAGTTTGTTACCCACAAAGAAGCCAGGCATTTATCAAGACGAAACTACACACTAAAGGTCAAGTTTGTCAGGACCGGTTATTAAAAAAGTGGAAATCTTACGTTTAAACTCAAGTTTGATACCCTCACCCAAACAAGTAACTAAGCAGGACGAAATTTCGCATTCCAAACCAACAAAGCGGCCATTTGTTAATAAAGATGAAACATTGATACCAACGAAGGCATCAAAAACTAGCCTCGAAACTACAACTATGACTTTCTTTAAAGGTGTTCTTCCTGACATAACTAAATTATCCGAAAGAAGACTACGTTTATTCAAACAAGATATTATGCGGATTTTAAATCGATCTTTAGACGAGCAAGAAAATGAGTTAAAGCAAAAATATCCTTAGATGCTCTTTAAAAAATAGCTTTTTATTATAAAAATTTTAATGATTAAATTTATATTTTATTTCTCAGATATTTACTTTATTTTTATGTTATTTTCATGTTAAAAGTTGCATCAACTTTTTTTTCCATTCACAACAAGTGGCAGCACTTGTGCAGTGAGAAAACTCAGAGTATTTTTTTTTATGAGAGAGAAATATCGAGAGAAATACTTGGCGCTCTATGCATTTGCACTTCTTGCACATTATGGTTGGTCCTACACTGTCGCTGATAGTTGACAATCTTTCTTCAGCTAACCACAAAATAGTTTTTAAAATTCTAGTCATCAATTTTTAGTCTTGTTTTGAGCGTTAATAGATCGAAGTAGTAGTAGTAGTAGTAGTTTCGCTTTGTAAAATTTCAAAAGTCGTGAGAATGGAGTTTGAAAACGAAATGATTTTGGAAAACGTCATAAAAGTCATATGACTTGTTTCTGCCCGAGAATCTAATTGGCTTGAATCTACACAAAAGAGTAATTTTTTTTGCATTTTCACCTCAATGTGACATACAATACACATCTCATGGCAACCTGACATTTTTATTTAATGAGACTAATTAAAACCAAACAAAGGTAGGTAATCTCGATTTCTCGATAGTCAAATGTTAAACAAAAAATGCTGTATTTAAACACTTCTCTCTACAAACTTGAGGGTCTAATGAGAACGTTGTACATATTCAGTAGAAACAAATACAAATTTTACAAAATTATTTATCAAACTACTCGATCTGAATGAAGTTTTATAGCTTTGAAGTTAGCGGCATTCCTCGCTTCGCTTTACCCACATCTTTGAGAAGAAACGATTGAGAAAGAAAAGATTCGTCTCTTTAAATGTTGTTTCAACTGTTTTCAGTTGAACTGTTTTCAATACAAAACATGTATGTTTTGTATTTTAAGCTAAAAAAAATTTATTTGCTTAGATATTAAACTGACTAGTTTTTGAATGTGGCTTGAACGTGATGTTAGCCAAACAAAAACTGTCAAACATAATGAGCAACCTGAAATGAGTACACTTATTCAGAAGAATTTGGAAACTATGTAATTAGAACAACTGAGAACTGTGTGTTGAGGGATCGCTGCTTGAATGAATTTCGAAGTAAGAAAATCACACAGCAAACCAATAAAACTCTTTCAAGGCTCGTACAGGTCAGGAATTGCAAACGCTTTGAAAATAAAAGTACAAGCAGTGTGTGTAATTTTTAACTGAAACGACTACATTTGGTTCTCTTTGAGAGAACGCGGTGTAACACCACCTATACCAACTACACCTTGGGTGCATATAGACAGAGACACGTCCAAAAATGTCTGCCAAAAATTCAATCTTCATTTTTTTGTTTTCCCTTAGTTCAAGTTTTAGTTTACGATCTCAACTTATACAGGTTTTTTTTTTTTTTTGTTCACTTCAGAAGGTTCTGCCGTTAAAGCGGACCCTTTTTTTTGCAAAATTTTTGAAACTCTTTATGTGTAGGATCTTCAAAACTGTAAAAAGTTTTATTAAAATTTTTAATTTCGGATATCAAAAAGCTTATTGAAAACACGTCGTTGTTCCCTTTAAGATCCAGGGAGCATCTTGGCTTCAAAAGCACGGTCATGCATTGAAGCGAAAGTAGAGTCTTCAAGAGAAACTTGAATTTGATACTAAATTTTTCAGTGTAAACATAGCCAGAAATGGAAGGAACCATGGTTTGATGCGGATTGCTATACTGCTAGGAAAAAATCTTTTGGTTTTCTAAGACTGCTAAGAACAACAAATTCAATTTTAGCTAAAGAAATGTACCAAAAAGCCAATAAGTAGTACAAAACCTTATGTAAAGAGAAGCAAAGACATTATTCCCTTAACTTAGTGCAAAAGTTGTCAGAAGTTAGAGATAGCCGTTCCTTTTGGAAGCTTGCCAGATCTTCCAAAAGGTATCCCCTTCGCAAAAAGTATAAAAACTGATATAAGCTTATTAAACGAACATTTTAAAGAACTAATAAGAAGCACGCGACTATCTCAAAACCAAATTATATACGCCTGTCCATATATTGAAAACGGAAATCTTGATAACAATTTTTCAGTTAAGGAAGTCATGAATGTTATTCACCGATGCAAGCTCAACAAGGCACCTGGAGATTGAGTGTCATACGAATTCTTCATATACGCCACTGAAAATTTCATCGAAAAGCTAACTACGGTATATAACCATATATTTAACATGGCGGAAGTCCCAGAAAGTTTCCGTAGGAATATCGTTTTTCCCCTGTTCAAAAAGGGTGATGAATACGATCCGAACAACTACCGCGGTATATCTTTCATGAACTCAGTGATGAAAATCTTTACTGGTATAATACACGACAGACTTACAGCCTGGGTACATGAACATAAATTGCTCAGCGAGTATCAGGCAGGTTTTAGGAAGGATTATTCAACGGTGGATAACATTTTTTCATTGACGTGCATCGCTAGGCCATATCTCGAAAAAGGAAAAAAGCTATATGTTTTTTCTGTTGACTTTAAAGCTGAGTTCGACTCGTTTGACCGAAAAGCTCTTTTATATAAACTGAGTTGTCTTGGAATGTCGACAAAAATGCTTAATATAGTAACGTGTCTATACGAAAACGATATGACCGCAGTATGGGACGGAAATGAAGCTTCTACCTGGTTTCAATCTACGTCTGGCGTCAAACAAGGTTGTTTATTAAGCTCTCTTCTGTTTTCACTTTTTCTGGAGGACATTTCATCGGTTCTTCTCGGAGGTATTCGTTTCGCTGGTGTAAGTATCAGAACAGTGATGTATGCGGACGATATCGTCATGCTTGCGGAAACTCCACAGATGATGCAGATGATGATCAACAGACTCCTAGATTACTGTCGCCTTTGGAATCTCACGGTTAATACCGCTTAGTCTAATATAATATAATATAATAAAAAATAATATCTTTCGAAATGGAACAGGCAGATCGACGTTTGAAAATAGGGACTTGGGGCTAGTAAAGGAGTACAAGTACCATGGAGTTTTAATTACACCCAAGCTATCATTCAAAAAGCATCTTCAGGGAAAATTGGCTGAATCCAAAAAAGCCATTAACTGTAACTGGAGAGGAGTTCTTAGCCAGAAAACATGTGGTCCCAAGCGCCAAATATAAGCTATTCGAAACGGTGATGAGGTCAATCATGTGCTATGACAAGTATGGAGTTTTTTGCAGTATGAGGAGGTAGATAAACTACTACGATACTTTGTTGAAAAAATGTTACGGCTCCTCAAAAATACCCCTACTTACATGCTGCATTTAGAGACTTGCATTGCTCCACTCCATACATACTCGCTCAAACTGCATCTCAGCTTAATCAAAAAAGTTATGTCTTTTGAAAATCGCCGTCTGCCAAACATTATTGCGAGGCAACTACTTCAACAAAAGTCACAGTTTTTTACAGAATGGTCGCGACTGGAGCTGTAACACAACGTTCAATTGGTTGAGAGTGAATGGGAAACTTCGGAAGAAAGCTTTCGAGAATTGCTGACAAAGATTGAACAGACAAGTCTCTCAAATTTTATGGAGGGGGCCCAACAAAGTGAAACTCGAAACACCTATAAACGTCTCCAACACAATCTTGACGTTAACAACTACTTTGACGATCGATACAGTATAGACACAATCTCTACTATTTTCAAAACGAGAGAAAAGCTACTTCATTTAAACTACCGACCCTATGGTTCAGAAGAAAATTTGGAGTGCTCCCTTTGCAACCTCAGAGAGACTGAAATTTTAATTCATTTCTTAGGAACGTGCCCTATCCTTGCGTCAATTCGGCGAGCACACTGGGGAAGAAGCGTACTTGCTCTTAACGAAGTTATTGAAGTACTTAATGGGGAAAATTGGAAGTTGCTATATAGCTTCGTAAGAACTGCAATAAGATATCGAAACCAAATTATAAACGAAGCTTTTTAAACTACATAATGCAATACCAAATTCATCACTAGATCTGGAATTTTAAATGAGCCTTTACTTAAAATGTTAACTGATTAATATTTAATAATTGTTATCTTGTTTTGTTTCGAATATACTCTTGTTTTCTGGGCTGACGGCAAAAGCCAATGCTTTCTATTGTGAATTATTGTAAAACAAATCGAAATTCAAGTTAAATAATAAACACATATTACATTACATTACATTACAACAAATTTTTTGAATGTTCTGGATGTACTCAATTCAAATTCAGTCACTGAATTACTATATCTCGTAAGGTTCTTGAGATTAGATATATGTAGTAGAATAAATTCGAGTCATCAATTCTTTATTCTTTGAAAACTTGCGTTGTAGAGCAATTTTCTTACTGGATTTCAATTTAGCACATTAAGAACCTTAAAGAATGTCTTATCTGATGAGAGCTCATCGTAAAATGTAATAACTATGAGATGTAGTTTCTCTTATCAAATCGAAACAAGTGTAACACAAAAAATTCCGTCCTAACACGATTGCCGTAAAGGACTCTTAAAAATGGGAATTCCATTTGTTTTTTTCATATATGTGACTAATTTTAAGTAAAATGTCTGCGTAAAGATGTTCATATTTAAGGCTTTCCTACCTGTAAGCTTCGAGGGTTTTCGAATTCTCCTCCTTTAGATAATTATCCCGATTGTTCATTCCCAAGGACGTTTGCTTCAGAAAAATTGTATACTTTGTAGGCACTGAAGGATCCTGGGCCACATTAAAGGCAATGATTGTCCCAATTCCAGAGTTCAAAGGATTCATTGCTAACTGCAGCCAATTGAATTTGCTCTCTGACCAGTTATCATCCAATACCGGCCATCCACCAAGATCCTTGATGTACTTTAAAAGAGGCTCAGCTCCACGCTTGCGCTTTGATTTCTCATCCATGCAGATTTTGTAGTACATTTTCGCCTTGTCTATGGCACTTGGTGGGCCATCATGGCCCCTAAACGGCTGGGATAGCAACTCCCTCAACTCGCTCTCTACATTGCGAGCGAGCGACTCCATTGTGGAATACCGCCATTTATCATTTGGAATTTGATTAAATCGTTCCCAATTGCCGCAGGCATACTCGTAAAAATCCTCACATGGACTAACAGACTCATTTATAAAGCTTAGCATCAATTCTGATTGTTTAGCACGCATGGCATCCTTGGTGAAATTCTGGTTCCAAGGCGATGAATACATTGGGCCATCGGATGAGGTGTCCACATCGTTGTACTCATAGAGGAAGGAGCGACATAAAAAGGTCACAGTAAATATAGACGCAGCAATAACCACCGATACACCTGTTATCAATATGTTGATGTTGGCCATTTCATAGCCTTCAATTCTCGAACTCAAGTGCAACACAAATTTTAATTAAATTGATTCTGCTTTTTTTTTTAAGACATAGCTAGGCGCTTGTCAACCGAATCAGTCGAAAATGAAAGTACCGAGTCTGTACGTAAGCTAAGTGCTGTCTGTACGAGATGTCGCCGTCGACTATAATTGTTAACTAAAGCCTTTCTCGCCTCACGTTGATTATTTCTGTTTCTATTCTTTTTAATTAAACGCCCTTTTAATGAAGTATACAATGGTTTCGGGGGCAACAAATTTCGTGGGAAAGTAGACGATTTTTTGGTTTTTGTGGGATTCGTCATTCTCTTAATCACCTGTTTAAGCGAGTAAAAATTGGAAAACCACAATTTGGAGATGCACTTTGTTTGGGTATGGAGGCTTTCTTTGTTTGGACTTGAATGACTGTTTGTGTAAATAAAATAAAAGAGAGAAATGTGTTTATAGTTAGTCGACTATTGTTAGCTTATAAACATGAGTTGATTGTTTTTATGACATTGAATATTAAATGCACATTTCAATTTTTTGTTAAAGGACTTAATGACTTTTTGTTTCTTTTTAACGATGTGTGAGTTTTTTAGGAATTGGCAAAGAGATCAACTTGTTTGAGATCACTTACAAATTGCAATAGAAGCTTGTATAATGTATAGTGATTAACAATTCGCTGCCGCTACTAAACTCTAACTAGCTTTCTATTGTCCATCATTCTTTTGTAAAACAAAAACGTCAAGATAATTGGCTTGGAAGTATGAATCCTTAAAAAAAAACAATCACGATAAATAAAAAGTGTGAGTAGCAAGTTAATTAACGTGATGGGCATTGAATCGGTTTACAATCAACGAGACTATAATTAAGCTTCGTAGAGTAGATGGGTTTGTAAACGTGTGTTTGACATTTATTAAGAATTATTTTCTTTTTTTATTTATTTTCTGCACTATTGCAAAACTTGCCTTGTAGTATCGCTCACCGCAAGTAAAAAAAACATGAATTTTTATTTTGCTGTGGTAAAGCGTCCGTAAAGATAGCCCTAAACAGCAAACGTGTATGTCGAATCTGTTCGTGTTCCCTATGTTTTTCTCCTGTAGAGGCTGGTTTTCGAACAACTTCGTTTCGGGCAAAAAATATTCGATTATCTACTATTCGTTGGCGTCGATGTTCGCCATATAGGGCCCTGCTCTCGACCTCACTTTTGCGGCGAAAGAACCATAAACGCAATTACTTGTTTTTCTTTTGCTCGCCGTGTACGAGATAAAGCAAATGAACAAGTTTGGTGAATGTACTCGCCGTTTATTAGGACTTCCTTAAGCCGTATCAAGGTGCGGTGGTGGTAACTCTGATCGGTGGCCGTTTTATTGGTAATCAAACTCCTTATTTTTGTTTCATTCTGGGGCCGAATTACCGCACACGTGATCGAGTCGTACGTTACTGAATTATGTGAGTTTGGAACTACTTCTCACATAATAGAGCACTTTAGTACCACAATTTGAAATTCTTTCATGAGCATTTGAACGAATTCAAATCAATAAATGGACGAATGTGTAATTTAAAGCTATTACTATATTATTACATCTTCAAATGCTTTTTTATTGGTTATGGTATTTTTTTTTTTTTTTTTAGAAGAGACTTATATGCTAATCTGGAGAACTCAGACCTAATATCCGGTCCATTGTACTACCAGAGTAGCAGCCTTCCCTTTTTTTGTGTTCCAGTAGTTGGAAATAAGTTGTTAGTAATTTCACATATATAACCTCAAGGGCGCCGTCCGTATGAAACTGGGAGGCTGAAAGAAAAGTAGATGCCCAGAGCGGGATTCGAACCTACGCGTCCGGCCTATCTACTAAACACTCTACCACTGCACCACGGCCGCCCATATTGGTTATGTAAATAAAAAGAATAAATTGTGACTACGATGGATGATTTGTATAGTAGGGGAGCCCAGGATGCTAAAGGAGGTGGTGCATGTTTCTATGGAGCCTGGGCCCAGGGCGTACACCCATGAGACTAGTACCGAATGAAAGCTTACAGCTCAGCCAATCAGTCTGTCAAATATTTTTGAATTCGGTCTTGGTGATTTTGAGATATTTAGACTTGAAGTTGAGCGCCGGAAATGGGAAAAATCTGACATTTCTGCAAATAATTACGTATATCTTGAAAAGTATAGCACGTAGGACAATGATTTAGGTATCATATGAAAGATCATAAAAATATCTTTCATTTCATATAAAATACATTTTTTGAAATGCCTTATACATATTTCGAAAAGACAGACCTAAAAGTTGTTTGAAAAGAAACATTTTCGTTGACGTTTGCCAGCCAATATCTCGAAAAAATCAGTGATGACCTATATTTTTTTTGTACCACTGTAATCCTTAATTATGATAACCTTTAATTTGATATATAATAACGCTATCACGTACATTATACACAATTCCTAAAAAAAATTAAACAAAAAATATGTTCCACAGCAAATGCATTTTTTCATTGAATTTTTCGCAGTACCTACTCTATTTTTTACAAAACATAAAAGCAAAATACATATTAATGCTACAAATGAAAAAAAAAAAAACTAATCTTCGTTTAGATCTATCAAAATGCCATCCACAAACAAAGCTGGTCCTATATTTATCGCTTCCTGGTGTCTTGCGTAACCCAAATACCATAAAATGCTCATGACATGAGCGATACAACCAACAGTCCTCATTCCAACGAGACAGTTACAATAGTAAGCTTTTATTGCGTTCGAACTATGTGCTGCGTTTGCTTCCTATTCACTAAGATGTAAGTGAGATACACTTTTTACTTAAATGCCTGGATTTGATTCGCCCTCGCAATAAAAGTTATTGGTGCCTATAAGACTATGATGAGCAGTAGAGGTAATTCGCATCCGATCTTCACAGACTTCGATTGTATAGGTTCCCAGGTCTTTTAAATGTTGACCAGAGTAGGATCGAGCCTGATGGTTAATTTGGTAATTCCCCAATGATATCATACGAAGTTCTAGAATAGTGAGTTGTGGGAGATAACTTAAACTCGGGATATTAGCATCGATTAATTTCTCTTACATAGGCACCTAAATAATTAGGAGTATTCAAACGATTTAAGGCCAGTTCTATAGCTGGACGTTCGCAATAGCACTGTCTTCAATGGTTGGATCAAACTTATGAAGAAGTGCAGCTGCAATTTTGAAGTCGTCCATCAAATGACCAGCAGCTAGATTGAAAAAATCTTGTCGAAATAGTTTAAAATCCCTTTTAACCCGTCCGTTCAGGACCATCTGACCATAGTCACACACCTGGATCTATTAGCCTGCTATGTGGTAAGTTGAAAGTTACCGTCAGCAACAGATTCAGGCATGTAAGCCTTATATCGTTGAGATTCAAGATTTGGGATTGCGTCTCTGAATCCTCTGTCCAAAATAAAAACATCATTTTGTCTAAAGTATTGCCTGAACGTTCCATAATCGTCTCTGAAAAGATGTTTCATTATGTTAGTAGCATCAGATACAGTTGTAGCATAAGGTGCTATAACGTCCAGGATATACCCATCACAGCACAGCATGTGATCACAAAAGGCTTAACCAGATTTTGATACTTATGTAGGCTGTATGATTGTTTCTGAAAGCCGTAGTTTGAACTTTTTTGAAGGTACACTTATGCTCCATCGCAAATGATCATAGATGGACGATCATTTTCATTTAAATTAATGTTTCCAAACAGTCCGTTGGGAATAAGTCTGTTCCTTCTGGATAGCGAAGCAAACGCAGCACATAGTTCGAACGCAATAAAAGCTTACTATTGTAACTGTCTCGTTGGAATGAGGACTGTTGGTTGTATCGCTCATGTCATGAGCATTTTATGGTATTTGGGTTACGCAAGACACCAGGAAGCGATAAATATAGGACCAGCTTTGTTTGTGGATGGCATTTTGATAGATCTAAACGAAGATTAGTTTTTTTTTTTTTCATTTGTAGCATTAATATGTATTTTGCTTTTATGTTTTGTAAAAAATAGAGTAGGTACTGCGAAAAATTCAATGAAAAAATGCATTTGCTGTGGAACATATTTTTTGTTTAATTTTTTTTAGGAATTGTGTATAATGTACGTGATAGCGTTATTATATATCAAATTAAAGGTTGTCATAATTAAGGATTACAGTGGCACAAAAAAAATATAGGTCATCACTGATTTTTTCGAGATATTGGCTGGCAAACGTCAACGAAAATGTTTCTTTTCAAACAACTTTTAGGTCTGTCTTTTCGAAATATAAGGCATTTCAAAAAATGTATTTTATATGAAATGAAAGATATTTTTATGATCTTTCATATGATACCTAAATCATTGTCCTACGTGCTATACTTTTCGAGATATACGTAATTATTTGCAGAAATGTCAGATTTTTCCCATTTCCGGCGCTCAACTTCAAGTCTAAATATCTCAAAATCACCAAGACCGAATTCAAAAATATTTGACAGACTGATTGGGCTGACCGTAAGCTTTCATTCGGTACTAGTCTTATAGGTGTACGCCCTGGGCCCAAGTATGCACCACCTCCTTTGCAGTTACTAAAGCGTCATGGGGACTTATTGGATTGTGAGGTTTACGTTCTAAAACGAAAAAGACTTTATGGCTGTTTTCCATTTTAGTGGGGCGATGAGCGTGTATGAACTTTTAAAAATGTAAAAAAAAACAGTCGCATTGAAATACTCGAACGCGTCAGATATTCATATAATATAACCAACAAATATTAGTCTGACGATTAACTTGGGGCAAATGGGCGTAAAGAGAGGTTGAAAAAAGAAAAAAAAAGTTATTCGAGCGTGTCAGATTTTTAAAGTGAATGTATAAAGTGTACTCAAAAAAGTGTATATTTCAATAATCTGACAATTTCAGTGGGGCCATAAGTCATGGCTGATTTCTTAAAATGTAAAAAAACAAGTGACCTTGAAACACTCGAGCGCGTCAGATTTTTATTCAGAGTGATCAACTTAATGTCTTCGTCCTCCAGGATCATAATCTGACAATTATATGGAGGCGTACTCTTAGTCTTGCAATTTGAAAGTAACAATTATTTGTTGCTTAAATTTTTTATTACTGGATGCAATAAAAAAATATGTATAAATATGTATATACAAATTTTGATTTGAAATTTTGTTGAAAATACTAAAAAAAAACCTTGAAAGTCTGAGCCCTTAATATTAATTTAAAGTGCTCGATCAAAAGGTGTGAAGATTTCCCATTGAAAATACACGGAAACTCTGATTTTTATTTTTTAAATTTCAATAGCTCAGCGGTTTACTCAGCGGTAACTTCGGGGTAGTACAGGACTTCGTCTACCTAGGATCCGCTGTAGACACGGACAACAACATCAGTGCGGAGATCAAACGGAGAATAACTCTTGCCAACCGTTGCTTCTTTGGGTTAAGAAGGCAATCGAGAAACAAAACCCGCTATAGAAAAGCCAAGGTAACCTTGTATAAGACCTTGGTCATCCCAGTCCTGCTCTACGGCGCGAAAGCGGATGAGGAAACCCTTGGTCGTTTCGAAAGAAAAATTCTCCGAATGATCTTTGGTCCCGTATGCGAAGACAATGTGTGGAGAAGAAGATACAACAACGAGCTGTATGAGCTGTACCGCGACATGGGTATGTATATTATCCTCTCATTAAAAAACAAAACACGGTACGAACTTTGGTTGTGTGAAAAAATATATAAGAAAACACACAATTTATTATCTCCGGTTTTACAGAAAGGAATATACAACTTGCCTGTCTGCTGGACACAACAAGACCAAAGAACTACCCTTGTCTCTTATTCTAATGTATACAATTCAAAGAGAGACATAAACAACTACTGCATACTTCTAGGACTCTTCAAAACACTAACCCCCGTATTAATAAACGCGGAATAGCTGGGCTATGCCTTATTCCATGGATTAAGTGGAAAATGGTATAATGGTGGCTTTAATTAAATGGAAAATGGTATAATGGTAACTTAATCCATGGAATAAGTATTTCCCAGTTATTCCGCGTTTATTAATACGGCGGTAATGGTTTAAGTTGCCATTCGTAACAATGGGCATAGCCAGAAGAGTATACGCATCGCGAGGCTACGATGGTTGGGCCATGTAGAGCGGATGAACCCAAACGCTCCGGCTCGACGGGTTTTCGAAAGCGCATTGCAAGGAAAGGGGAAGACCTCTTCTAGATTTAGGTGGTGCAATCAAGTGGATGAAGACTTTAACCGACTTAGAGTGCGAAACTGGAGAGAGCTCGCCCGAAATCGAAGTCGTTACAGAAGGATGATGGTTGAGGCCCAGATTCACCCCGAACTGTAATACCCACCTAAGTAAGTAAGTAAGTAAGTATAGCTCAGCGGTATTTCATGGGATCGCTTTAACCGAAGATGATTTTTTCTCAAAATTGAACGCTCTACAAAACACTGTTTTTTTTGGCAAAGAAGTTACTCATACCGGTCAGGTGGTACGGGCCACTAAACCAGATTTTTCCATAAAATTCACGTTATTTCGCAGTTATCTCGTAAATAATAAGGGCTACGGAAAAATTATAAATTACAAACTTGTGGAAAATTTAGTTTCCTACAAAAAAGGTCTTGAAGACCAAATTGTTTTATCAATACTAACCGAGATATTAACCAACATATATTATACCTTTTATTGACGATTTTACTTAAATCGCCCCAAGCAAAATGTCAGATTATATGTCTTCCGTAATCCTGATATAATGACCTTCCAAATAAAAAAAAGTAATTCGCGCTCGAGTATTTCAAAATCTCGATTTTTTTTTACATCATTGTGACTCGCCAACTTCCTAAGGCCCCGCTCAAATTGTCAGATTATTGAAATATGCACTCTTCTGGATGTAATCAACCTACCATCTCTTAATCTGTCGCGCTTGAGTTTTTCTGATGATCGACTTTTTTTTTTACTTATCTGACGGGCTGCCCTCAACGAACGCCCCAACATTAAGGTTTCGTATATGGTAGGAGTACATTACAGGGTGCAAGGTTTCTCCCCATATGATTTTCTGACGCGCTCGAGTAACACGTAAAATCCCCTCTTGGGCTCCCCTACTATTGGCTTTTATGATCGGCTGACTGTCTATGAACATGTCAATAGCACAACAGAGCAGGGAGTCATTTCCCAGAACAATATACACTATGACGAATGGCGGGTACAAAGGTACAAATTCAGAACGGCTATTAGATAAAGCGCCTTTCACTGCAATGATAATACTATCGGACGACTTGCCAAATCCTCGAGAAATGTGATACCTGTTTTGATTCCAACCTCGAACCTCCCACTTAACAAGCAGACATACTAGACACTTGATCACATTTTGCCTAGCTAGATATTTTATGGCTTCACAAACTGCAAATTCATTGACTTGGAAGACACTGCACAGTTTGGGGGGCTTAACTGATCTTTATATAACAGGACAATCTGAGAAGATGCTTCCCTTTTGGTATACCGTCTGGGAAGACGAATACATGATTTGCTTTTATAACTTAGTGTTCTTCAGTTCTTCATAGCAGCATTGCATTCCCTTCTAGAGTTCCTTCTTAGGATCTGGGTTGAATTAAATATAAGTACTGGTGTAGTCTGTTTGAATGTCTATATCGGTGTGATTCATTTTAGTTCTGTCTGACGGGCGATAGATTGGTCTGATTTCTGTTTGCTAATTTTGTTTCTGAGCCGCAGTGAAAGACACAAAAATTTTCCGGAGCTGCAGTTGGTTGTCATGGCAGTGGCTGAGCAAGTCTTTTGATTTTAGTCATATTCTTTGGACTTGACGCCTTATATTAAAACGGCCAAATACTTAACATAGGCGTATATGAGGATTGGTCATGTTATGGATGTGTTACCAGGTTGCTTGCACTGATTTCTGCTTTTGATATTCTTGGTTGGAGCATACGGAGTCAATTTAGTTGGACAGCGTTTGCTGAATATTGATGGAGCTTAGTGCTTGGTGAACGACACCTTACCTTATTGAACATTGTTGAAGGCCTTTATATGTCGAGAAAAGCGGTCAATGTATATTCTTTGTATGGGGCTGGCAATTCAATTGTTCCGATTTCTTTTTGAAGTTCAGTCTCCATCGATTCGGGCTTTATGTATATGGGCCTGTAAAGATCACTTTATTACTAAGTTTTGTTTGCACGTACGTTTATTGGTCTAATGGCTCAATTTAGGCGACCTAAACAGATTGGGAATTAAGATGACATTAAATTCTTTCCAGCTTATAGGAATAAATGTGAAGCGTAGACCATCACTTCTGAATAACACCACTAGGATCGAGGGTATGATGCCGTAATTGCAATGATGTCATCAGGACCTGAAAGAATGAGTCGATGGCCCACATAGCCTTTCTTTTATCTACTAATTGATTTCCTACGTTGTGGCTAGCATTAAAGCTAAGGTCACTGGATTCTGAAGATATCACTCGAATATACCCTGAAAATTGATTTGATTACTCATGAGCGACCTTAAGTATCAGAGGAGGAGTCTTTCCATGGTCCATGTTTTGCCAGATCTTCTATGAAAACTTGTGGGATTTTGAACCTTAGACACGACTTTTTTTTACCAGTTGGCATCATTGGTGCACTCTTTATCTAAGCAGAAACTGTCCCAGGTTGATCTTTTTGCATTGGTGGTTCTAGTTTTGTATTTATTTTTACTGATCTAGTGCACATCTCTGTCAGTTGGAAGGATTCTATATTTTGCACTATTGATAACAATACATTAATCAATTAGCTGTTATTTGAACTCTTAACTTTGAACTGTCGTTGGTAGGTGTTTTTTTTAATCTACTTCAACTGTGTGAGTACTATATGTAAACAAAATATATAAATAGGGTGACACAATAACAGAGCCTATAGAACCCCAGGGCCTATCGCTTTTCTTTTAATCATACTTTGGTAGGAACAAATTTTTGTAATTTGTGTAATTACATATACTGTCATAGGACTTGCATTAAGAAGAAGAAGAAAGCCTCATAAACCTATGATCTAAAAGTTGTTAAAAAGTATTAAAACTTTAAGCTTCTCCATAGCCAATGAGAAATTTTAAAAGGAAAAATCATTTGTCTATATTACGTACTTTAATGAGTAAGAACCTCCGAATGAATATCTATCAAAGATTTCCTTTTGAGTGTTTCTCAAATTAGCTATACCACAAAATGTATGTTATTGTTATGCTCACATTATTGCTATAATTCGCCTTATCGTCACCTACATATCAAGACGTCACCGTCGGTCGTCATCCAAGGACGTGGGGTGCGTTAATTTAAGAAAATGCCACGTTCCGATACAAACTACTCGTATTTTGGCACCATTATTTCCAATCCTAGGTTCTAACCACAATCGAAACTCCTCTTGAAATTCAATTTGTTCAATGGCATTGCTTCGCAACATGCCGCCAAAACCGCAAATATCTTGATAATTGCTTAAACCACTAATGTCTATCGATCATGTGTCAATAAAATTAGTGTTTTGCTGCCGCATTGCCAATTAAAGTGCGCGTTCAGTGCTAATTGAAATGTGTAATCGCTTTCATTAAAACTGAATATAATTTATGTAAATTTTTTCTTGATCTTTATTTTCTTTAATAAAAAAAAAATTTTATTATTCATTCACGGTAGTAAAAAAAAACTGCCTCTTTGCAGAACTAGGAGGAATAGAATTTGACAGAATCACAAGTGACACTAGAAATCAAATTACCGCAGGAGTTCTGCAAAAGACAGCAAAACTCAGCTCTTGCATACGTTTACACACGCACGACATAAGTACCCAGGTTAGGTTAGGTTGGATGGGGGTTCAAACGCAAGCGGTTGCATATTATGTTTATTTAAAGTGATGAAAGCAGACAACATACATTCTGCGGACCAACATTTTGCCTGATGTAATATGCAAATCGATTCGTTTCTAATCAATTCCGTTTTGTGTTTTAAAAGAAAAAGAAAAAGAGGAGACTTGTGGGAGAGGACATCAGGCTGTGCATACAAATTCACAACTCAAAATGTCAACAAGGACTATAAAAACTCTTTTTATTTGTCATTTGTCCTAAGTGTAGGTGTAGGTAGATCGAATTGGTTGCTTTTAAGTCAAGCCTTAGGTGGACTGTTCACATTGCAGCTTTGTGTTTGTTTTGGCAGCCACAAGGAAGTAATCATAGATTCCTCGAAATTTATTAGAAGATTCACAATTCTCCACCAATTTATGCCTGAAATGCGAAGCAAAGTGACGTTTCGCAAAGTCTTCGTCGTGCACTTAAAGCTGAATTCTAAAAAACGAGGTTTATTAACACGTTTTTTTTATAATTAGCACAAACATCAAGGGGTTATCAATACCCTTTCCCTTATAATGTTATAAAACACAGTGCGAACATTTAAGAGTACAGGAGAGGATTTAATAGGAGACACCGATGGATATTGCTTTTGAAAAAATGTAATTGCTGAGGAAAAATAGAGTCAGGAAGAGCATTCCACATGTGGGTGGTGTGACTAAAATATATCTCTATATTTACTGTACGTCCGAAGTTGGGCTCAAGGTAAAACTGATGAGCATTCCTAGCGAGGCTGGTGTTGCGGGTAAATTGTAAAAGGGGAAGAATGCAACTGGCTATTTAACTAGAGCACTGTTTGTAAAAAAAAAAAAAACGATAAAAGAAAGTGGGACAGGTGACAGGTGACACGACGATGGTCGAAAGAATCAATCGGTCTTATTATTGAACTATCACTCATCAGTCCCAAGGCTCTGTTTTGTATCCTATCCAGTAGGCGCAAAGATATTTGAGGGGCACCTGACCAGATATGGGAGTTATACTCTAGTTTTGGACGGATGTAGGCTTTATAAATTGTAGCCAGATCTGAAGGGGTGAAGAGTTTCCTGGATCGTCTCAAAAAAATTAATCACTTTGCAGCATTTTTGGCGACTTCAAATATGTGGCCATTCCAACGAAGATCATCGTTTACACACATACCAAGTACTGACAGCGTTTCGGTTTCTTGGATGCAGGTACCATTCATGGATAATGGCAATGGGGGAATGTTAAGCTTCAACCACAAGAGACAGCATTGAGTTTTCGAAGCATTGAATTCTACTCGGTTCTTATGACTCCATGTAACAATGCTGTCAAGGTCAGAATTCAACGAGCTTATCATACGCAACCGTTCCAGTTCCTCATCCGAAGAGCAGGGACGTGAATTTGGAAACAAATATAAAAAGCTGAGGGTCGAGTCGTCAGCAAAACAGTTGAGAGGAATAGAAGTTTCAGACAAGAGATCATTAATGAAAATGAGGAAGAGAGTCGGAGACAAAACGGAGCCCTGGGGCACACCAGCATTTATGAAGTGGGTATCAGACTTGAAGCCATCCAATACAACTTGTATTGAACGGTCGGAAAGGTAGTTTGTAATCTTAGGGACGGGCTGGACAAATGCCGTTTTTTCGGAAAGAGCCCAGAAGAGTAAGATAAAAAAGCTTACTCAGTGGTTTTGCCAGCGTATCAGAATACCTCTTAAGAATAACGGCGGGAATACCTTCTGGACTAGCTAGCCAGTGGATTTATGTATATTGAGATCTTTGAGGACTCTTGCAACCGAGCGAGTTCGAAAAAATATCTGCTTCATTACAGAATTTACAGACTCAAGCTCTGGCGGAACCGATATGCTATCAGGAAGTGTCAAGTTAGCAGCGAATTGGCTTTATCGACGGAGCCAATTTGAAGTCAGTGATAGCTGTGTTCTTGTTCTTAATATTATTAGTTTAGCTGGTGAGGATGATGTTTGAGACCTAGAAACAAAATTGGTCGCTTCATTTTACTAAATTAATTCCTCTATCAAGGGGCTATGAATTTACGTTATTAGTTTCTGAAAACACAGAGCAAGGATATACAAAGGGTGGCCGTGGTGCAGTGGTAAAGTGTTCGGTAGATAGGCCGGAGGCGTGGGTTCGAATTCCGCTCCGGGCATCTACTTTTCTTTCAGCCTCCCAGTTTTATCTGTACGCCGTTGGGGTTATATGTGAAATTACCAACACCTTATTTCTATCTACTGCACCACATAAAAGGGAACGCTGCTACCCTCGTAGTACCATGAGCCGGAAATAAGGTCTGAGTGCTCCAGATTAGCATAGGTTAGGTTAGGTAGAATGGACTGACGGTTGATCTTATTATCGTCACACTTATAGATCAATGTAAATCCGTTGTTATACCTTGGAGTATTGTAACGTCCTAGAAACCTATGAGTTTATGTTTGGTCAGTTTTTAATTATTTTGTGGCCTTAATGAAGCTTAACAGGCTGCTTCTTGAAGTGTCTGAAAATTCTTCTAGTTCATTGATCCTGATTAGCATAATGACCATCCCTTTTTTCAAAAAAAAAAAATATTAAAAAAAACCGACTTACAATTTTCAAATTTTGGTGCATGGAAAATCCAAGTTTGGTACAGCATTTTACCAACGGGTGGTGCGGCTTGGATATGAATCTCTATACTTGGCCTCGCAACCGATGTTGGGCTGAAGACAAACCATGGGAGAACTTTTTGCGAAAAAGGTTTTGCAACTGAACTGGTAAGTAGGTACTGATCCTGGCTTAGGAGAGACTGAACTGATGACGAATGCAACTGCCTAACCCACTAGAGCATTGTTTGCGAAAAAAAAGCAATAAAAGATAGTGAGGCATGTAGCGTTTTCAGGAGAAACAATTGGTCCTAAAGGCTTTTCAATGGCAACGTCTAAGAAACTATTGATGACTATTTTGCGTTTTGCCACAATTTCCATAATTCACCAACTTTGTGAGTGGATGATAGTATTTGCGTCTTAACTACGAAGAATCTTCTTTAGACTCAGAATAAATTAGCCAATGCTTAAATAGACCTCTTTTAAGACTTTTAAGAAGCGACATTTTCATTTGGAAATTATAATTCAAATACCATGTCTTAATTTGTCGGTCTTCTTTTGCAGATAAACTCAAACCATGTCTCATCGAAAGCAACAGATTCAGTTTTACTCTATACCTACTCTCATTTTTTGTACAAGCCAATGCGCCACCTATTGCAAAAATAGTATACTACATTGCAAACCTTAACCGTAGTCCGTAGAACAACTTACCAAAGTTTTATCGCAATCGAACAAGCCAATGATGAACACATACGTGACAAACAATTAACTTTTGTATATTCAAACAATTATTTTTATTAAAAGTATAAAAGACGACCGCTTTAATAAAGAGTCTTCCTAGTCCATAAATAAATCTTGATAGTCTTGTTTTATTTGTATACTCGAAACTCATTACATAAATTAACTTGCTACTCACACTTTTGTTTTTTATGGCGGTCGTTTTCTTAACAGGTTCCGACCTCTAAGCCAATTAACGTGCTGATTATTTTGATAGATTGACTGATTGTAATTGACAAAAGATAGCTGCTTAGAATCTCACAACAGGTTGTTGGTCATTTCAATAACCTTACATCATATTCAAGTTCTTATATTGTAACTTATGCGTGTGAAGGGAGTTCCCCTCATTGCTTATAGTTTCTATAGAACTTTGTTTGCCATAGCAATAAAATAACTTTTCTTTAATTGAATTTTCAATTCCTCACACAACTGCAAGTGCATGTGGGTAAAACCACTGTCATCAGATTTTATTGAATCCTTAAGCAAGTAAATTGAAATGACCATTAAACGTTCAATGCCATGAAACACAATTAACAAACGACACCCCTATTATAAGTTAACAATAGTCAACAACCAACCCATTTATCTTTTCATACTATCGGAGCATAACCATCACGAACTGTCATTCTTTACAGAACAAAAAAAAAAGCTCCCACACCCACGAAGTGCATCTTCAGTTGTTGTGATTTTCTAATTTAGAAACCAAAACACATGAGTATTCGAACAGTGCACAAAGCTTTTGCACTATGGCGATGACGAGCAGTACAACAAAAAAATCAAAATAAACTTAATTCCCCTGGTACGATGCCCCATGCTGATGATGCCCATCGCCGCGCCGTCGAGATCTTTTTCGCAGAAATCTTGACTTGATTAGAATTGCGATTAATTCAAATGACTAAAACAAAACAAAAAATGAAGAAGATGTGTTTACAAATCCGCCTGAGGCGAGGAATAATCTGAAAAGCTTCCTCTTGCGAAGATAGTCAACGGCGGCGCCTCGTACAGACAACACTGATGTACACAGACTCGTTACGTTAATTTTCGAGTGAATCGGTAAATCAACTTGCAACAATGTCTTAAAAAACAAACAACGAAACATCATTTCTAAAAATAGTGAGAAATTTTATTAGAACTTTTGTTGCACCTGAGTTCGAAAAGTGAAGGCCTTGAAATGCATAGCTTCAAAGTGTGTGTACTTTTAACGGTTCTTTCGTTGGTTATAGCTGCGGTTATAATTATTTCGGTGAAATTCTGTCGTTCCTCTCTGCTCTATGACGATGTGGACACCATGTCCGATGACCCAATGTATTCATCACCTTGGAACCATAACCTCACCAAAGATGCCATCCGGACTAGGCAAGCTGAAATGATGCTGAGCTTTATAAATGTCTCTGTTAGTCCGTGTGAGGATTTTTACGAATATAGCTGTGGTAATTGGGAAGGACATAATCAAATTCCAAACGACAGATGGCGGTATTCTACAATGGAAAAGCTCCATCACAACCTCGAGGCTGAGTTGAGGGAGTTGCTCTCCCAGCCGGTTAGTGGTGAGGAAGTTACAGTAAGTGCCATGGACAAGACGAAGATGTACTATAAAAATTGTATTGATAAGAAATCAAAGCGCAATCGTGGTACGGAGCCTCTTTTGGAGTTTATCAAAGAGCTTGGTGGATGGCCGGTCTTGGATGACAACTGGTCAGAGGATGAGTTCGATTGGCTGCAATTGGCAATTAATACTTCGTACGTTGGAAATGGGGTAATCATTGCCTTTGAAGTGGAAAAAAATCCAACAATTCCTACGGAGTACACAATTTTTTTGAAACAAACGACTTTGGGGATGACCAATCGGGATAATTTTCTAAACGAAGAGAACTCTAAGAGTCTGGAAGCTTACAGGTAATTCGTGAGTATTAAAACAAAGCTTAGGTAGGTACGAGTATATTCATCTGAACGAATACGGATGTTATGTAGATTGGGGTTTTTTTTATCGTGTCGTTTTTTTTTATTGTTTAGTAAAATAATCACGACATTGTTTGTGTACATCGCCTTAAAGATTGTATAAGTCAATCTTCAATGAGCTTCACCGAAAGAAAATGACTTTTGCCATTTATTCAAGAAGTTTCTTTAAAAAGAATCATCGAAAACGGCAAATTAAATATAATCAACTGATCGTATTTTTGAGAGTCACTCACGACCACAGAGTAAATAATACAGAGAGTCAACTCTTACCTCCTTTGCTTTAAATGCTCTAAAATTATTTTCGTGGTGAAGTTAAAGATGGCGTCTTATTTGAATTAACGGCTGTATCCGTCTTTTCACTTGTGTTTATTGGGCCAGTTTTGAATTAAGTTTTCAACATTCTTTAACTTTTTACAAACCCAAAAATAGCGAAAACACGTTCACTTTTTGAATTTATTTCAAACCAACCGTTAAAAAATGGCGACGAAGGTTGCCGGTTTAAGGTTCCCTACCTTGCTGCAGTTGACTCTCTGGTTCTACTCTGTGCTGACGACAACAACATTTTAGTGACGTTTCTTTAAACTCTAATGGGCCCCATACACGACACACTTTTGCGGACATTCGTCTCTGGGTGGGTAAGTTCATAACGTGCATGAGATGATCTCCGCTCCAATTTTCCACCAACGCGTCAGCAAAACTAAAAAGTTTTTGTTTTTTGCGCTTAGAATCAGTGCGATATGGAAGAAGAAGTGAATGCATTTTTTGGAGCTCAGACAGATTAAACATGTGTACCGTAAGGCATTTTCGTGATGTACACACTCCTGTGTGTTTGTTTTAGTCGCTTGATAAGCTTAGCCGTCGCGATACAAATATATTTTTAAAAAATCGAAGTTGCCCTTTGTTTGTTCATCATCAAAACCCTTCGCTATGCACTGCATTTACTTCTCGAATATTCCTGGAGTCGATAGGAATGTTTTCAAAATCACTCTAAAACCCCAGCGCAGCGGTTTGTTTCTCTATTAGTTTTGTGGTTTTGTATTTTTTAAATCTTTTTTGCTTTAGATGCAAAGCATAGTTCTAACTTGTGAACCATATCATGAATCCATACAAATTTCTCAATTTTGTTCACTCGTGAACTTGCTCTTGATGCCGTGTGGAGATCAGAGTAAGAGTTTTCGCTCACGAGCCGTGAACCTCTTTCACGTGCAAAATGTACAGGGATCTTGAATACACGATGTGGAGCTCTAAAAGAAAGAAAATTTTTTGTAGTGAGTATCAGTACGTTTGGTTACTGTTGGTGTTTGTTTAAAAAAATTGTTTTGTTGCTTAACCCTAGTTTACGGCACGAAGAATAACGCAATAACCAAACTTGAGGTTCGCGCGAACCCCAAAATTTGTATTCACTTCTAATTTGGGATACTATCAATGGGCATCAATTCTTCGAGCCGTGATGAATTGTACACGTTTTGAACATCTGAATATCTTCCTCAGTTTCGACGATTCAATTGGTCGCTGAGCTCAATTATCAGCCAGGACAAACACTCTCCAGCCTGTTGAAATACTTTTGAACGAATTGAATTGACCGTACCAGATCAGATCAGTACTGTCCATTTCATTCATTTTTGGATTTTTGCAGAGAATTGCATTGGTATCTTATGTTCCAAAACCAAATATGTAAACAGGTCGTTTTATTACCAACACAACACAATCTTGCGAAGGCTATTTCAGGCTGTCATAACAAGCCGGAACCATAGTGGGGTTCGCACGAACCTCAAGTTTGGTTTGTGGGTTTTTTTCAGAAAAAAATTCCAGAAAATTATCTTAAATCGCTATGATGAAAATACGATGAAAAACGTAAAGAAAAATTAAATTCGTTCACTGAGTTTTCATCCCAGGTCGAAAATATGATTAAGAAAAAAGTTATAAGCATTCAAACTTGCGTTGGGGTTCGCGCGAACCCCAAAACGTAAACTATAGGGTTAAACGTCAAAAGTTCACACACAGCTCATTCACAAGTGTTAACTGGCGAGTTTCAAAAATTCATTTTCTCCGCTGTCAGGCGTTCACTTCACGAATCGCTGAATGATTATCAGGCTTTAATACTTTATCTTTTTCTTTTGCTGGTGCTACGAAGGGTGATGCTCTAGGGTATTACTTAATATTACCGGCTTGGTGGCTTGATCTCAAGCATGCCTTCTCCAATTCTGTTCTCGATATGCAGGTGCTGATTTCAGGTAAATAATTCAAAGTAAATAAAACAAGTAAAATAGGTTGGGCCAACAGAGCGGAAAACCCCTGGGACTAGCGCATTTCTCTCAACCATACCTTGAGAGGGAATGGCAAGGGCCTATGGTTAATTTAGGAGAAATCGCCGATAACTCTCGAAAAGCGATACCAGTGCCCCGTGGAAGAGACTTTTTTTCCTTGATGCTTTTTGGAACCTCTTACATAAGAGGCGGACAAGTTAAGCATTACGCCGCAAAGGGACCGTGGTAACTTCTTTGAATTTGAAGTGTACCTTAACTTAGAATCCTCCTTTTTTTTTTTTGCTTCGAAGACTTTGGCGCTGAGGTTTTGAATTTCATTCGCTGTTCGTGGCGCAGCTATATCTTAGTCGTCAGGTTAGAAATGTTTACTGAACTTTAATCGTCATCTTGTTGTTGTACCTTCTTCGTCAGGTGCTGTTTCATTTACGCACTCTAAGAACTGAGGTGAAGTTTTCAACGGAGCCTTTTACTCATGTCTGTGGATCTGCATACAGCAAAATCGGTATGATGAGTGTTTTGTATACGGCAGTTCACTCTGTAGTTGGACAGACTTCGTTGCATGAATGTGAGATGTTCGGATGAAATTTTTCGTTCATAATTTCTTCCTTATCTTCGTGAACGATCTCTTGTCTGAAACTTCTATTCCTCTTATCTGTTTTGCTGATGACTCAACCCTCAGCTTTTCATATTCGCTATTTCCAAATACATCGGGAACGGTTGCGTATGATGTTGTCAGCTTTAGATAAAAACTTACTTTCACCCATTGTGGTACCCGTGGTGTGATGGTTAGTATGTCTGCCTATTAACCCAGAGGTTTGTGTTGGAATCCCAACAGAGGCAAAAAATTTTTGCACGGGTATCGCCTTTCACCAGGAATTGACAAGTCAAGAGTTGATAGGGTTCAAAACAGAGCGTAAAGAGTGATCAATTGAAGAGGAAAGTACCTACACGCGAAGATTGAAATTTCAGGGTTTGTATGGTCACATGGGTTTGTCTAAGCTGCGAAAGAACAACGAGCAGCAACAATTTAACAGGGTTTTGACAGATAAACATCAAAGCCAAGTCTCAGAGTTGAGTTGGAAGAAAGCACTATACATAACATTCTGACAGTTCAACATTGCATTTAGGAACGACATCGATGTTACTATTCGTTACTTTTTTACATTTAGGAACGACGAATGTCAAATAGAAAAAGAACGCATTACTTGGGGCACCCTAGCATTTATAAAGTGGGTATGGGACTTTAAACCATCCAATACAACTTATATTGAGCGGTCGGAAAGGTAGTTTCTAATCCATTGAAGAAGAGACTCATCCATACTAAAAGCACCCATTTTTGATATGAGAGCCTGTTGCCAAACTCTATTCTCTAAGCCTTTTATACATTTTAACCCGCGCCGGTTCACTTTTTTTGTGCATCCTCGGGGTTGCTCGTGAACATTAGTTGCTCTTTTTCAAAAATAATTCTAGCGCCTCCTTTCTTTCGAAGCATCTCATTTAACTTCACCACCATAACTTGCTAGTAGTCTTCGTTTTTTCCTGATGGACTAAAGCTTCTCATTTTACTTTCGCGTGAGACTAGTTGAAAAGTCTAGTTTTTCCAAAGTCACACTTGTAGGCCTTCGTTTCATTCTGAGTCCGATCAGGTGTTTTTTTTATTGGCGTAGGTAATAACATTCTTTTCCGATTATAGGCTTCCAATTTGAATTCCTCGATGAGTTTATTGATTGCTTTAGTTGATATTTGTTTGAGTTTAGGAAGACCTCTTTCTTCCGCACATAGCCGCTTGAAAAAATTGACAAGCATATCAAAAAGAACGCAGCCGAGTAAAGCGCTTTGTCATTGTAGTTTCTCTTAATTTCCCACAAAACGGTTAAGACAAATGCACTGGGCTCCGGCTCATCTTGTGCTTGTTACGCTCAAATAAATGAAATTTATATTACTGACCCAATTGTGTATTTCATTTATAAATAATTGTAAATCGCACTAAAAATGCCTTGGAAATTCGTATACGGAGTTTGTTCACACCTTTTAAAACCTTAGCAATGCTCATGGTACAAAAAGGTAACCCCTTTCCATGTTCCCAACATTTTCAGCTGCTTTTTGTGCTAACCTCTTATTATCTTCCATCTTATTAATATTCGTTTACTTTCAGGAAGCTAATTGAAAAAGTTCTCCTGTTGCTCGATGTCGACAAGCAAAAGGCTCAAAATGTCTCCGAAGAGATTGTAAACTTCGAAATTGTCTTAGCTAATGCAACCCTTCCACCGGAAGCAACTAAAACGCTGCCATATTTCCAACCAACCGTAGAAATTCTTTCTAATGCCTACCCCTACATTGATTGGGAAAGATACTTCTCCGGTGTACTAAACACAAACATAACCAGCAACCAAACACTTTTAATGCAACTTGGAGTTAAGTATTACGAAAATCTGTATTACGTTCTAGCAACAACAGAAAGTGTTGTCGTGGCGAATTACATGATTTGGCGATCTGTACTATTTGTCCTGATATCTCTAGATGATAGCTTTCGTGGAGCTTGGGATGAATTCACCAGAGCCGTCACTGGCCAAGTGGAACCGGTTCCTTTGTGGAAGATTTGTGTGAATCAAGTGAATTGGAATATGGGAATGGCTACGTCTGGTATGTTTGTACGGAAATACTTTGATGAGTCCAGCAAAAATGAAACAATTGAAATAATCAATTCGCTCAAAGAAGTCTTCGATGAAAATCTTTCTGAATTGGACTGGATCGACGAACAAACGAAAGCGTATGCGAGTAAGAAAGCTAATGTGATGAGAATAGCAGCAGGTTATCCAGACTTTATCTGCTCTGAGGACACTCTTAACAATCTCTATGAAGATGTAGAAATTATGGAAGGGAAACATTTTGAAAATTGTTTGGCTATCACCAAACATACCAGGCGGCAGGACCGTGATATGCTCTTCAAGCCGTTTGACAGGGACCATTGGTTGTTGCCCCCGACCATGGTGAATGCGCTTTACGATACTGGAGCGAATCGGATTCTCATACTTGCCGGTTTGCTACAACCTCCTGTCTTTCATCGATACTTTCCACAATCCTTGAACTATGGAGCCATGGGTATGTTCATGGGTCACGAACTGATCCATGGCTTCGACGACATGGGTCGCAAATTCGATGTCGTTGGGAATTCATTGCAATGGTGGAGTAATAGCTCAATTGAACAGTTTGAATTGAGGCAGAATTGTTTCTTGGAGCAGTACGAAAAATATGCAGAGCGGGAAAATACATTCAAGAGCATTGCTACGCTCAGTGAGAATCTGGCCGACAACGGAGGCTTGAGATTGTCATATAAGGCGTACTCCAAATGGAAACAGGAAAACGTAAAGTCGACGGTTGATGAGACCTTTCCAAATATGAATTTAAGTGAGGATCAGCTGTTCTTTTTGAGCTTTGCTCAATTATTCTGTTCAACAGTGCGACCAGAAGCCATAGTCGAATCACGCAGCTATGAGTCACACAGTCCAGGCAAGTATCGAGTCCTGGGTGCTTTGACGAATTTTGAAGAATTCTCTAAGGCCTACGGATGTCCTATGGACAGTCCAATGAACCCAAGGGATAAGTGTCGCTTATGGTAGGAGCTAGATATACCTATAAGTATGTAATTGATGTATAGATGTTTGCAGAACATATGATTTTAGCTTAAAAATTTTTTACAGCTTTGTGAATAAATAACTTTTACTGTCGTGCTTCCAAGATGAGTTTGTTTAAACGTTTTCAGTGAGGAATTTGTTGAAGCCAACTTCATTGAAGGGTTCCAAGGAGTGTAAGAACTTTAAGAAAGTAATCTCCCGAAAATCGGAGGGTATTTAAAACAAAGATGTCAAGGAAAAAGAGTTCGGAAAGCGCTGCGATACTTATTGAAATATTTTAGAGGTTTTGATGCTATCTTAAGAGAGCAGTAGCTGTAGTTCAACAATCCTCTCATACTCCAGTGATCGCATGTTTTCCGGTCCATTTAACGTTCTTTTGAAAGTCTAAATTTTCAACAACAGCGTGCTGAAACGGGCGTTAGGTTAGCTTGCTATGAGATTTAAGCCCATGCTTTGCTTAAATGGCGCCCAAAAGAGGTTCCTACCAACTCCAAAAGCTTATGCTTCCACTCATAGTCAGACTTTCTATTTAAACATCAAAAACGTTGTCCTGCACAAGTCGCTTTGCTCTATACATACAAAAAAATTGATAAACGACCACTTTTGCTTACTCTTTCCCCCACAACCTAAGACTCAAACCAAAAGAACTATTCAAAAACAAGACAATTATTTCACGGAAATGCAAAGCCATTGGGTAGGTTGGTACTGCATTAATTTGTATTCGTCTGTGATTTGCTCATACTTTTACCAAAACATCATAATAAATTGTATTCCTCAGACCGTGGCACACATTTCAACTACTGGATGGTGAGTAAAAAACCTCGTTCGTGTCCTTGAACAATGACATCCTTATTAATATTTCAGTCAGATGACAATTTATTACTTTACGCTATCAGCAAAGAGGGGTTCCTCGAAATCATATACTCTCAGCTCGTAGCAGACAAATTTCAGCGAACATCAGGTAGACCGTGTGGAAGTAACCAAATGGTGGTTTCTTTTCACCAAAAAGTGTTATAAGATCAATTCAGCCAGATAACAAGATCCGAACTTACCTGTTGAGTCTTCTTATCTCTCAAGTATTGATACTGAATAAACAAAATAATATGAAGTGGCACGTTCGGGATACTAATCAGGGTCAAAGCCGATTAGGTTCTTTATTGTTCCTTTTTATTCAGCCAATAGTCAAACAACTCTCAGGGAGTCACGGGCAAGGTCTGATCGAGAATTATCATGAAGTGCAATCAAAGTCTGTTGACATCTATAACCAACAAAACAGAAAAGCAAAATGAAACGAAACAATCCATAAGTAACGAACGACACCTTCTCTCCCACAGCCAGAGGACCCAAGTGAGTCCCACACGCACAGTTATCAATGATTTAGGGCTTTGTGTCCTGTGCGATTAATGATTTATTATGTCTGCGAGAGGACAACGCGGTGACATTATTGAATGCCGACCGCGTCTCAGACTTAAGTGCTGCAAACGAAGATAAACAGAAGAAATGGAAAGGTTAAGGAGATCGCTCCGTCCACCTACGCGCCAATATTGGGTTATCTCAATCCAAAAATACAAAAAGGAAAAAGAAAAACCAAATAAAAAGGTGCAGTGTGTTTACTTTGATATCGAAGAGTGTAAGCAAATTTTTTTTTTCTCTCTCTGGTCTCGGCTTTTGGCAATCAAATGTGTCAATATTGATGTTCGGACTTAAGTATGTGTCGGAGATGAGGCTATTTAATCGGTGGTTTAAAAAGGAGGATCAACTTTAAAGGTAGAAGAGGCAGTCAATTCAGATAACATAAAGACTCTTTACAAGTAATCCGATGTTATTTACTGGAGGAATCGATATAAAGAGACTCTCAATATTAAATTGAAGCGATGCGATGCGGCATGATGCGTTAATCGTCTGACAATATCGTAAATTCAGGGCATAAGTGGTTTTATGTGTTAGTGGTTCTGAATTCTCAGCTCCAAACGTAATCTTTATCTCTTTCATTGAGATCGTTTACCTTTTCCACGACAGGGTTTCCATTGGATATTTCATGTCTTTATATTGACAAGCCAATAAAAATTGTAACGCCCGCCGCCGCCGGCTTTTTTCTAGAATGGGATTGGTTGTTTTGCGAAAGAGAGCTGGACATAAGCCAGATGATTCTAGGATACTCTTTCTAATAAAATGAAGGTATTCTTGGTCATAATTTTTTTAGTAGCGAAGTTTATTTGGCTGGCCTTATAATACCAGAAAAATTATGAGATTAAATTGAAGGATGTGGATGTGGGGACAGTATTATAAAACATCGGCCAACGAATTTTTTCTATTTTTATTAAAATGAACATTGTTATTTCAGAAATGGTCGCAGCTCTCCCACTCAACTGCTCCGCACTAGTTATTCGACCGGGGATTGCGCCGCATCGCTTGTGGAGTAGGGTAAACGCACTAGTATCCGGACAGTGTTAGTACCCGGACACAATGACCTTTTTTTGCGATTAATAGATAAATCACACAAAAAATTCACAAACGTCAACAAACATGGGTCCTTCAGTCTTCAATGTGACAAAACTACGCGTCATTTTATTGCTTAAGGTTTGAAGATGCGGTCTCGTTGTCGATTTAGGTAAACAAAAATAGTGGAAACAGTTTTTAGTAGTAAGCAATTGAACAAGTAATAGTTAATTTATTGTAATGGAAAGTCATTGGTTTCGTTAGAAATATCATTAACTAAAACAATTTGCAAAAAAAACCAAATTTAATAAAATCTTTGCCATTATTTGTGGTGTCCGGGCACTAAAACCAAAATTGAATATGTTTTTCAGTACCCGGACATGCTGTCCGGGTAGTAGTAGTAGTAAATAGATTTTATTTTTTTATTCAAATCGTTATGTATAACAAAATCAAATAAAGCATGGCAATGCCGTCTGCCTGGTTGACAATCCGAATAAATTACATAAATACATTAGTTGTGGTGTCTCTTAAATATCGTAAACAAATTTTTCTTATTTTTTTTATATTATTATTAAATTATTATTAATTTTTCTTGCTTCAAAAGTTTTCGGAGAGAATTCTGTTTCTGTAAGCTTGCGCTACTTTGCAGTACATGAAAAGTTTTTGCACATCCATTTCGTTTAAATACTCTATCATTTCACTGTCGGTTAAATAATTGCAGCCGAAGAAGGAGCTTCTAGTTTCCATTAAAACCGGGCATTTTCCTAGAAAATGGAAAATATCTTCTCTTTCCCCCCGATTACACAGACTGCATAAACTGGGAAGGTCCTCTCTATGTGGTATATAATTCAGATGTAGAAGTTCTGCACGTAGTCTCACCATCATCGAGATATGCTCCACACTATTCTGGTCTCTGAAGTAGTTTCTTTGTCCTAGGTTATGGCATAGGCGGCTGTAAGCAACTCGGTGTACTGAGCTGGTGGCATCTTCGATATATTTCTCTCTAAGCTTTTCATCAACCATTTCTATTAACTTATAAAGTTGACCTTTCCATACGCTAACATTTTCAATGTGCAAGTCTAGCTCCATACCACACCATTGCGCCAGCTCGTTCCATTCCGCATACCAACTGTATTTCCGGTTCACTACGTATAAGGCAGCTTTCTTGGGAAGTCTTTCATTATTCATGTTCAAAACTTTGATAACATAGTCCACCTGGGCCTTGAGGGTTTTGACGAAGAGTGGTGATAATCCTGTTTCCAGCATCACGACGTAGTTTGGTGTGTTGGAAGGGAGGTGGAATATCCTTTTAATGTAGAACCTGAGCAACTTTTCCACACTTCCATATTGCTTGTATCCCCATACCTGTGACGCATAGAACATAATAGATTCAGCAACTGCTTCAAACACACGAAATTTACAACTTTGAGCTATACTTCTGTTAGAGAAACACTTTTCCCACGTGGCTCCAATAGCTCTCTTTGCCTTAACTAGTTGTTCACTCAGATGCTTTTCCATGCTTAAGTTTTTTGTCAAGAACACTCCAAGGTATCTAAATTCGTTCACGACTTCAATAGGTGTTGAATTGTAGAACCATCTTTCGTTTTGGCTATTTCTTCCTCCACCATTTCTGAAGATCATTATCTTTGATTTGCTTAAGTTAACTTGAAGATTCCACGTTGTACAGTACCTATGCAGTTGATTGATCATCAATTGAAGCGATTGTGGTGAGGTAGATAGTAATACTATGTCGTCAGCGTAAAAGAGGGCCTTTATAACTGTCCCCGCAAATTCTACGCAATCCGTTAGATCCTCTATAAAAAGCGCAAATAAGAGAGGGCTCAGTGCACAGCCTTGTCGAACGCCAGACTCCGTTTGAAACCATTCGGACATTTGTTCTCCATTCCAAACTGCTGCCTTAGTTTCCTTATACCGGTTTTGTAAAACTTTTCCAAACTTTGTGGACATCCCAACTCCATATAGCTTGTAGATAAGCGCTTGTCTATCCATCGCATCAAACGCTGCTTTGAAATCGATAAAGAAGCTGTAAAGCTTTTTTCTGTTTTGAAGAAAAGATTCTCCAATGCTTTTTAGTACAAAAATATGATCGACCGTAGAGTATCCCGTCCTGAAACCAGCTTGATATTCATTCAATAAATGGTTTTAGTTGATCCACGTATTGAGCCTCTGTTGCAATATTGTGGTAAATATTTTATACGAAGCAGAAAACTTATCCCCCGATAGTTCTCCGGATTTTGCGTGCTTCCTTTTTTGTGAATTGGAAAAATTAGGGATTCTTTAAACTCTTGTGGTACGGTTCCAATTTCCAAGATTCGGTTGAAAGAATAATTGAGCTTATTTATAAGTTCAAAGGTTCCGTACTTATAGAACTCAACAGGTATTCCATCAGATCCTGCTGCCTTGCCATCTTTTAGATTCTTCAACACGTTAATTATCTCTTCATGAGTTATTCGCGCATCCAACAACTGATTTTCGATCCTTGGTTCAGCGTAAGCAATGTTTACATTACTGGAATGGTGATTTAAAAGTTCCTTGAAATGTTCGTAGAGTACACTTGGTGTTAGATCTCGATGAATCGTAAACTTATTTCCGTTCAAGTGTTTTACCAAACTCCAAAAATAGGTAGATTTCCTGCACTGCGCAAGTCTCCTAGACTCCTCTACGAAATAATTATTTCGCTTGCGTCTACACATCTCTTTGAAAATCTTATTTGCTTCTAAGTATTGACTTTTGAAAAATTCATTGTCATGTACACGAAGTGACTTCAACCATGCAAAAGACCTCTGTCTAGCACTAAAACACTCTCCATCAAACCAGGGTTCAACTGGTATCAATTTCTTTCTGTTGATCCTAAGGGTTGGATAAGCAAGTCTTATACAACTTGTGATCGATGCTAATTCGGAATCGGTACTTCTATTTAGCAAAAGGTTTAGATTACTCTGATAGCTATCTGAGTTACTGGTGTTCCACTTAAGTTTTGGTAGCATTTGTAGATTTCTAGTGCCAGATTCTTCATTAATTTCAATTTATAACTTTGTACTGGTCGGCAGATGATCGGAGAATGTTTCTAAAACTACTTTGAAATCTCGCACATAGTCAGCCCATTTTCCAGCTACCATACAGTAATCTATGACCGATTTTCCTTGCCTTCCAACAAACGTAAGTTCACCAAACATATCAGATGCCGAGGTCCCGTTGACAATTCTCAGTCCAAAAGTGTCACAGAGCTCCAATATTTTTTTTCCTCTTGAATTACACATTTCATCCTTAGATTGACGCGATATTCCAGCTTCTTTGTTTTCTAATCCAGCTTCATTCCCACATCTACTGTTAAAATCGCCTACTGTCCGGGTATTAACAATGTGCGATTATCATGTATTTTCAGTACCTACGCGAACAGGGCTTAAAATTATTGTGTGTGGATACTAAAACAAAAGCCTTCGGATACTAGATCAGTCATTTTAAGAGACTTAATCATTGAGAGATTTAATCATTTTAAGAGACAAGCCCTGTATGGATACAAAAATGTGCGCTTATCTTATATTTTCAGTATCCAGACAGGGCTTGTCTCTTAAAATGATTTTGTCCGGAGTCCGGGTACTAAACTAGAGCGTCCGGGTACTAAATTTTGCTGTCCGGGTATTAACGCAAATGGAACTTTTCTGAATTGTTATTTTATTAATTTTAACAATGATCTCTTTGCAATTTACTGGAACGCCATATTATTGAGAAATGTATTCTTACAATCAATAAAAGTTTCCGCGGTAGCATTTATGGTTACAAAATGGTTTGAAGTCAAAGTTGAGAAAATAGTTAAGTTTTCGGGAATATTACTATCGTTTCTTTTTTTGCTAGTGTCTTAAAACTCAGTTGCTATGAGTTTTGAAATAAAATGGAAAAATACGGCTGGGTAATGTAATTCACATTCATGTTCCGAAATTGACTCACGGATGAATTGATGACCATTTCCAAAACACGTGAGTATTGCCGTGGAATTGTTTGATAGAAGGAATGGTGGTTTTTTTTTCTTAAGTACGTAAAAAACGCAGAAAATAAGAAGAGACCAGAAACATTAAAACGATGTCCAAGTGACATGAAAGATGTTTCAATCAACATTTTTAAAGCTCTTAAATGAATACTGTCGAAAATCGTCGAAGGAAGCTAAAGAGTTTTACAGCAATTTCGGTGATGTCATATATGTATATATGATTATTATTCATCAGAGAAGGTTAGTAAAGCACATACTGAGGATAGAAAGCTGATGTACAGCTTTTTATATGCATATGATGTGGCGACTGACGAGAGACAACATAGAGTTTTGTAAGCATTAAATTCTACACGATTCTTATTCCCAAGGACAGAACTCATTGAGCTTAGTAAAGGTAAACGTTGCCGTTCAATTAAGTTCCAGGTCCAAAGAGGAAGAATGTGAGCCGAGTATGAAAAGTTGAGGGTGCTGTTATCGGTAAAGCAACTTAATGGACTAATTTTTTAACATACATAGATGGTCATTTATGAAAAGGCAAAACAGGATCAGCGACAAAACTGAGCCTTTGGGGACACCAGTATTCATTTGGGATTCAGACGTCGCAAACGATTTGTGTTGAAAGGTTGATAATGGAGCTACTAATCAATCAAAGAAGGGGTTCATCGACACCGAGCACATGCATCTTATACAAAAAAAAAAACATTTAGGATAAATAGCCATAGTAATATTCCCGGACGCCATCATTCTTGAGGGCTTTGAAACATATTAGGTTTGTTCGTTGAAACCCTGGCTTTGCCCTGTGGTTTCTACAAAGCGTTTTTTGAAAGCCTAAACTCACCTTGAATTTTTAAAAAGTCATAAAGACAAGGAGGATCTAGAGATCCATTGACCGCAACTCCAAAAATTAGCGTTTCGCCCAGGTACGACAGTGGGCTCATCAGTTAGATGCTGTCGTACTCTTCTAAGACGCAAATTTTTGGTCGGATTCTACCGACACTTATACACCTTGAATGTCAAACTGAATGTTTTTTGAGCACTGGGTTCGGCCTGTGTTTGCCCTCAACTCGCGTTATTTTTTTTTTTGGATCTAGTTAAGATAATGAATAGTGATGTCAAATGGCATGTATTTTTTTCAAATGACAGGTATGTGTGGTAATTTCGTGGTTTAGCATCTTTTGAGAACTGGAAAACCCAGGTCATTTTTGACAACTCTTAGGGTTTTCAAGTAAACCTTCGCAAAACTCTATGTAAAGTTCAACCAACGAACTAACAAAGCGCTATAACCTTACTCTTTTTATACCGGCAGTGAACCTAGATAGAGCTACGAAAACCGTTCTGTCGGTAGCTTAAGAAACTTTCGTTTTTCTAAAACTTTCATAAGCTGGTCCTGAAATTTTGTTCTAAATTTCAGGTACTAAAAATTAACCAAAATTTGTAGGACGATAGTAAAACAGTTATAATTCAATCATTCCAGGCTTTGATGACTAGGTGAAAAGGCGTTGACCTTGAAAAAAAGGGAAGTAAACGCAATCGGTCGATAATTGGAGGGTAAAGAATGTTTGCCTTTTCCAAAACTAATTGGGAAATAGCTGAGTTTCCGATCTTTGAATAGGAAAAAAAACTATGTAAATTAGTTTTGCGTTTTTGTCGCAACTAAGCAATTCTATAATCAGTTTAGTAATGCACTTTACCACATAACGCAAACAAATCAATACTGAGCACTCCAAAATAGAATCCAACGAAGTTTTCTGAAAACCGACAATGTGATCAGGATCACCTTTAAAAACATGCCGCGTTTCCAGAAATATGGCCAAAGGTTTCCAAAAAAAAAGAAATTGTCAGCTTGGCAAGTCTCGACTTTCTCTGTTGATTGGCATTCTCACGGGTGACAACTCATTCGGTACCCAAGTTCAAGTTTCAAATGATTTTTAATTTCATAAAAGTTACAATAATTTAGTTTATCTTTCATTTTTTAACATGGCTTACGCCGTCTGTCAGTTGACTATTATTAATATATTTTTTTTTTTTTTCATTCATTCGGTACCCGCACATGATGAGAATGGGCATCAGCACATCCGACTTATGTTGAGGATGCCAAGACGAAGAGACAGATGAATTTTATCATTCATCTTCCTGTGTGTGTGCCCTAGCATAACTAACACTAGAGAAAAAGCCTTGGAGAATGCTTCCTCGACGGACTAGGCGACATCTCCAACCTCTTAGTAAACAGCATCATAAAATACAATTAGGGCTCCAAATGGTTCATTGGGAGCTCCCAACCCCAACAACCCAGACGCATACCCTATCCTAAGCTACTCCTATTCTCTTTTATATGGAGAGCACATTGGAGCATTGCGATTCGAGTGAGGTGTTGCCGTTTGCGGCTGCACCCCCATTCACCCTAATCTACTGAGCACTTAGAAGTTAGCAATTGTTTTCAAAAAGCTGCTGAGATTCAAGTGAAAGCATCGTGAAAATGTAGGTGGCATTCAAAAGCACTATTTAGAAATATAAGGTTTAGATTTACTTCTCAAATATACTGGAACAAGAAAAATAAAGTGAGATAATTTCATTACGCATGAGCAGATTGTTGTTGCAAAGAAGTGATTTTTTACTCACTTCTTACTTGGATATGTGGGTGAGGAAATCGAATATGAATTAGCAGAGACCATAATAATAGCCATAACTATGCACCTACAGGGATCACCCGGACTGTCCACTATTAATAGTAGACAGTCCGGGTGATCCCTGTGAGAAGTACAAACGTCCCTGATTCACCTGACAAACCCTGGATGAATATAACTCTTTGCAATTTAGATTTGCGAACATTTTCGTTGCGTCACTTTCCGACTTGAAGCCTTAACGAGCTTCTAAGCTATGTGACGAAGTGACAAGTGGCTGTCACTACCGTTATGCTGCCTCGGCAGAGTAAAGCATCTCGGAAACTATCTTTACTGTCCATTTCTTGATCTCTATATTTCTTTCATGTTGTCTCCGCTGATATAATCTTTCTCAGTTCTGTTCAAAAATGAACGATTCCTGAACTATGAGCTGAATTTATTGATTTGAACTCTGTGGATCATTTCTCAACCCGATCTTCATCAACAGATTGTTCTTAGATTTGCTTTTCGAAATTTTGAAAACGGCAATTGCCTGAATGATTGTTTTGAGGATGAAATCTCTGCTCAAAGCAGCTTGATATAATCGACGCAATATTAACAAAAGCACTATAGCTAAACTGGTATAGTTTTGCATTGAGTTTTTAAAATTTACAACATTTTCTCCTTATCATGGCAGCTTCTTTTGGCTTTTCTCAGAACATCTGGAAAGCTATAAAAAATAGAAGGTTACTAACTGGTAGTACAATGGACCGGTATTTAGGTCTTAGTGCTCCAGCTGGTATTTTAAAAACCTCCAACAGAAAAAAAAAGTGTGTACAAGTGACTACTACTTGAGCAACTAAGTACACTTTTTTTTAGAGAGTTTTATATTTTATCCAAGAATAAGGATTGTTTAACTCTCGAAAAATAATATTAGTTGGAACTATGCCGTGGTCAGACCTCATCTTTAACTAAAGGGAAACATAAAGAATCCTCAGCACTCTACGTATTTTATGACACTTTTACTAGTATTTCAGTAACTTGCGTATTTTTTTAATGAAGAAACATAGCGAATCTTGCAAAGTAAACTGTTGAAACTTACAAAAAATAGTGATAGGAAAGCGTGCTCACAAATCGGTCTCAAATAAACTGAGAATAAATCAAAAGTGTCGCGACGAATAGGCAAGCTTTCCGATTTTAAATTCATTGCCATGAAAAGCGCTTTCTTAAATACCCGTTCGGAATCAAAAGATAATTGTAGGTCCCGCCGTTCCCTCGCAAAAAGGGCAATGATTGTGAGAAATGTGCTCGAAGCCCCAGGGCTCCTCGCTCTGTTGCACCACTCTATTTATTTATATAATTATAAATCAAAACTAACACCAATTGATGTTTAAGATATAAAATTTTATTTAATAAACAATATTTCCCCACCCACTCAACGACTCTCAGTTTTATTCACCACAAACGACATTTTTTGGGAGGATTCATAACACTTCCCACAGGACACTGGAATGCTTCGGAAAAGTCTTCAAAATTTGCCAGCGCTCCAATAACTCTAAACTTCCCCGGGCAGTGATAGTTCGTTTGTATACGATTTTCCACAGCTTCTGGACGAATTGCATTGCACCACGATTGAGCAAATCCAACGAAAAACAATTGATCGTTGGTTAAATTTAAACCAGGCATTGCTTCTGACGAGTCCCGCTTGGATTTTCTATTAACATTCTGCCACTTACGATAGACTCGAAATGCCTGACGTATGCCTCCATTATCAGCAATATTCTCACCTTTTGTCAGACTTCCTTGAAGAAACTTCCCATGTACGGAGAATTTGCCATATTGATCAATGAAACAGTTTTCTCTTTCTTGAAAGCCTTTCACGGCATCATCGCTCCACCAATGGATCATGTTACCAGCTGAGTCGAATTCCCTTCCAACATCATCAAAGCCATGTGTCAGTTCATGTCCAACAAAGACACCCATTGCACCATAGTTAAGTGCACGAGGGAAGTGCTTATGGAATACGGGGGGTTGTAAAATGCCCACGGGGATGACAATGCGATTGTTGGTCTGTTCGAAAAACGCATTCACAACTGCTGGTGCTGAGGGCCACACTTGTTTGTCAACTTGTTCCCAGTATCGTTTCCGGCGCACTCGGGAAGAGTATTTGACGAGATTGAGGGTGTTTTCGAAACGTTTCCCCGGTGCCACTTTCAAATCAGCGTAGAGTTTATTGAGTTCAGCAGGATTAAGGATGAAGTCTGGATATCCCACAGCAAGTTTGGTTTCATTAACTTTATTTCGAGCAAGCTCTTTGGTTTTCTCATCGATCCATTCCAAATCAAGGAGTGTCTCACGGAAGGCGTCTTTAACCTCACTCAGCAGTCCAATAGTTTCTTTTTTACTGTCTTCATCAAAGTAACGCTGAACGAACATAGCCCCAGTTGCCATCCCCATTTGGCCGTTCACCTCCTTAATACACTCCTTCCAGCGAGCAAGTGGTTCCTTCTGACCGGTCAGTGCTTCTTTGAACGTCTGTAGAGCTGCCCGGAAATTCTCATCCAAACCATCCAAAAACGGATGAATAGCCCGCCATACCATGTAGTTGGCGAGAATCCTTGGTTCGACTTCTTTCAACACACGTGTTAGATTGCCATAGTAGTTAAGAGAAAGTACCACAACTGATTGATTCGGTTGTAACTGTGTCTCAAGAACTCCAGAAAAGAAAGTCAACCAATCGATGTTCGAGTAGTTCTTTGAAAGTTCAGCAATAGTTGTGGGCGTGTATATTTCTGATAGATCAATACGGACGTGGAAGTCGGTTGTTATGTTGGCCAACTGAATCTCAAAGTCAACTATTTCCTTCGAAGTATCCTCGGCCTTTTCGGGATCGACGTCCAGCAGTCTCAAAACGGTCACAACGAGGTTTCTGGAAAAGAAAAACACATAAATGAAAGGGTTTGTCCAACAAGCTGAAGAAAAAGAAAGTAGATCAGTCTTCTGACAGTCAGAAAGGGTTGGTTTGAAAGGTTTTAAAGCTGAGTTTCAACATAATTGAGTAAGAAATGCACGGAACTCGTATTCACACATTTCTACTACCCACACTCAAGTTATTCACCTTACCGTGGTGAATATTTGAAAAACAGGCTCAAAATATTGAGTTGAAATGCAAGAAAGAAAAGTCTAATTGCTTTTTGCTCCGAACCGAAGAATTGGAGGAGAAAGTCTTCAAACTTGGACAAGCTTACAGAAACCACCCCTCCCCTATCAAAAAATATAAAATAAGTACTCAAAACATTCACATATACCTGTACGCATCCAAATGCTCAGAGTTGTCAGAGTTCAAATAGTCATCCCGGTTACTGAGACCCAATCTACCTTCCTCCAGATAAACAGAATACCGTGTGGAGTTTTTCAAATCCATTTCTACATCCGAATAGAGAACAGCTGGATATCCCAACAAAGACGTCTTAACAGCCAACTGTAGCCAATCGAATCCCTCCTCGGACCAATTCTCATCCAGCACTGGCCAGCCACCTAATTCATCGATGAAGTATAACAAGGGATCGATGCCACGCCTGTTGATCGTTTCCTCATCCTTGCAAGTCGTGAAATAAACCTTCGCCTTATCCTCTGCACTAAGTTCCTGGTTGACATGACCAGGAGACAATGGCTGTGACAGGACTTCCCGCAACTCATTCTGTATATTGTTGTTCAGCAACGTAAACACTGAATACTCGGATTTATCCTTTGGAATAGGATGTACATTCTCCCAATTACCACACGCGTATTCATAGAAATCTTCACAAGGATTAACCGTTAAATTCATGTAGCTTCGCATTAGCTTTGCTTGAATGGCTCTTATACTCTCCTCAGAACCAACGACTTTCCATAACGACGAATAAGGTGAAGCTCCGCTAGCATTTTTCCAGCTCACTTTAAAAGGGGAATCAACAGTATTGTGTCCATTGCTATCAGTGTGATGGGTGCCCCGAAGGTTAGGTAAACAAAGAACGTCACAAGCACAAATCAGTATTATCAATACGAATATCGAACAAACGAGATTCACTTTCATATTTTTCTTGTTCCAATCGAACTGCAGAGTTTTCAACTTTCCTTCTTATTTTTCTTTTTTCTTTGTCGTGTTTTCCAAAAAAGTCGCAATATAAAGCAAAAACCCACGAACACGATTTTTGATCTTTTTGAACCGTTGTCAATTAGCTTATCTTTTTTTATTTCACTTCGTTTAGGGGTTTTTAAATTTTTTGAACGAATTTACAAATCGTTGGCATTCTAGCTTGAAAAAAATTTATACTGTTGGCGAATAAGGTCAGATTGGAACTGGTCAGGCATCTCACAAATAAGATCTTCTCGCACTAAGAGAACGATTAGAACGAACACATCAACGCAGCTAAAGCAACAGTTGAATTGAGATAATCTATCTTTGAGCTGCTTTTTTTTCTTCTTCTTTTTCAGAATTAAGTTCTGTGGGATTATCAGATGGGAATATCAATGATTATCAATTATTGTGAGTATAGGCGCTATCTGGACCTACATCCGAGAATAGAACTTAGTAGAGTCAGTATACAGTAATGAGCGGATCTCTTTATAGATAGTTGTTCTCTTATCGGTAGAGCTAGGTCTTGAGCATGTGCCATTTCGTTGAAGTTTACTTTAATTGGTCATTTTGTTTTTGTGTTTATTATTTTAATTGTGGGTTTTGTATGATTGTGTCGTGTGTGGTTATTCTCATCGATGTTTTACTTCATTCAGCATTTTTGGATTTAAATGAACTTATGAGTGGGAAGCAGCATCATTCTGAGAATGGGGATTTTTTAATCTTTCAAGATTCAAACGAATTCCTGATAACAAAAGACACATAGACAAAGCAATCGCTTTGCAACCTCAATTTGATTATATGACTTTATCAAGTGATAAGAAAAAAACTTCTCTCCGATTTGGAAAACAAAAATACAGAGCCTAGAGTGTACGACAGGACTCGTTTCAAACCAGTTCGAAGTGATTATATCTCACATACTAGACTGTGCACCATTCACTGATGCTGTGTCTACACAATGAATCGTTTCGTATACATTTCACTGGGGCATCGATTAACTTTGGCGGAAAATTCAAAGAGCGGACCAGTTCACCTCTGTGCAGAATGCATGGTAGGAACAATTGTCTCGATCAAATTCTACACCGCTTTAATTGGAGTCCCAATATTAGGTTTGTTCGTTGAAGCCCTAGGGTCGCCCTGGGGTCGCCACAAAGCGTTTTTTGAGAAACCTAAAGGCGCCCTGAATGTCAAACTGAGTGTTTTTTGAGCCGTAGGGTTGACCTAGCTTTTTCCTCAACTCGCCCTAAGTTTTTGCTGTGGCGATTTGAGGGCTGTCAAATGGCGTATGTTTTTATTCAAATGACAGGGATGTGTGGTGACTTTGTGGCTAAGCGTTTTTTGAGGACTGGAAAACAAAGGTTTTTTGGACAACTCATAGGGTTGTCAAGAAATCCTGGGGTAAAGTTCAACGAACAAACCTAGTGTAATGTCCCCACTGTGAAATGTTCAATACAGTAACGTAGGTATCCACCACAGTTAATGATGCATTGTAAAAAAAAAGCCTACACCATAAGGAAAGAGAAGTTTTATTTTGATTAAAGGATCAGTTTGAATATAAAACAAAAGAAGGATTTTTTCTCAAGGTTCATAATACCTTTGCGGGCTTACTCTAGATAACGAACAAAAGCTGCAGTCTCAGATTTTAAATCTAACCGGGCGCATTCAAGAACCTAAAGGACAGACTATATCGGATACCCGTGTTTTAGATACTTTTATGAACGATTCAGATATCCCTTTCCAAACTGCTGCCGACAACAGCTGTAAAATGTAAAAATTCATCATTCAAAACAGAAAATACCTCAAAATATCGTTGGTTAGCGATTAAAACTTGTTTATTCTATTTCGATTTTCTCTGCGACTTGAATAAATCTTGATATGATTCTGATCTGATAATGAAATAAATTTAGACCTATGTACATAAAAAACTATAGATATTCAAAAGAAGCAAATGTAAATTGTCCACTAGCTATTCACTTGGATATGGAGGTTACCAAAGTTCTTGGATGCCTTCAGGCAGCTTTTCAATATTTCTGTGCCGAGGTTTAGCTAATTATTTCACTTTCCAGGGAGTGAGTGAGTAGAGTCACTGCTGAAATGCTAATGTCGCTTTCCATTGGTTTCACTCGGGGAAGCACTCATTTTAAAAACCAAAGGAATACCCAAAATCGTTTCTATTCGGTTTAACCTAATTTCTTCTGTGTAAGTGAAACATCTATTGCTCTTAACAAAAATCCCTAAAGAAAATTTTCTTTTTGACATTTGAGTAACATGAGTTATCACTTCAAATCGAGAAGCGTCTGTCACTCCTCAGAATCAAGAGAAGCGATCTTTTTGCACCTATGGAACGGTTTGCTGCTGGTTCTTTTCTTCAAATGGAAAGCGACATAAGTGAGCCAATTGCACTAACTCACTCACTGAATTAATTTAACTAAATCGATTTTCATCAAATGACTAACTTCACTCTCTCGGGAAAGTGAAATTAGCTAATACTCGGCCCTGGTTCTTTGAAAAACACGTAGCAAGAGGCTTCGAGATACGCATATTGAACGTCCCCAATAGGAAACGAAACTGAATATAATCATGCCTATTATGGAATTCGCAGGATTTTACTCCCGGGGAGTTGACAGGATTCGCGGTAGATTCGTATTCTCCTTATTTGGTATTAGTGAATTCGACGAATGAGCTGTATTATCAATACCAGAAATACCTTATTGCTTTTCACTGCTGCTGTCCTCTCTGGTTCTACTCTGTGATGCTGTCATTTATGTCGACAAAACGAAAAAATTCATTTAACTTGGTACGCAAACTAATTTGAAATTAAAATAAAGCAAGTTTCAGTTTTAAGTTAAAAGTGATATTTATAGTGGATTCAATTGCGTATTATTTTGATGTAAGAGAAAACTCATCATGATATACTCGAATAGAATTACGCTACCAAAATTAGACTATTTTGAATGTTTCGGTTGAGAGCCTACATTCAAATAAAATACTCATTAGATTGCATACAAATCATAACTTTTTTTTATATACTTTTTTCCATATGGAAATCTGCATAAATGGTATACCAATGCTATTAAGTGATGTTTGCAGCCTTTCCCAAAATTGTTGCTGCTCCGAATACTCTTTTGTTAAGTTTTTTGCAACATCGGGCTCAGTTTTCATCAGCTCAACTATTTTACGAAACTGTTCCCCATTTGTGGTCCGCTTTCTTAAAAAGAAGTAAAATAAATACTTGAACAATCCTTATCATAAATTTTAACTAACATATTTGCACTTTCCATGTTTTGTTTGTTGTTTTCTAGTAAGTTTTTGTCTTTACGAATTTCGATTCTCTACAAAAATGTCGCGAATGTGAAATGGAAAAAATTATATGGAGTGCGAATGGTTTGCGAATTCACTAATACCAAATAAGTTGAACAGAAAAGTCGGTAGTGCAGGTTATGTTACCGACATTCATTCAATTCCTTTCGTCGGATTCCATAATAGCAAAATTTTCGCGAATGGTTGAAACTCACGCTAAATAGCATTCGCCGGATTCCATAATAGGGGTGAATATTCTTCACTTTTTAGTTACTGTAGGTACAGTGTACACAATACACATAGTAAACCGGCCGTATTTATTTTGGTTGTGCACGATTTCTGTCCACAAGAATTTTGGTGGCAATAACTCGCATGGTGGGGAAATTTCTTACTATCCCGTGAGCACTTTCTTCCGTGCATTACTACGTAAAATAACTGTGCTGTAATAGGATTAGCAGCCCTATTCTGGCTAAAAGTCAAAGGTCACAACGCTGTGACCTGCTGAGAACCATATCACAATTTGAGTGTGAAGTGAAAAATTGTGTCTCTTCTGGAAAGTTGTGATTTTTTAGTTATCAGTGACTTTGGATAGAATCGGAATGATTTTCGACGAATTTCAGTGCATTTCGTGATAATTTTCTGTAGAAAATAAGACTTACTATTTCTTCTCTATTACAGAAAAAAAACTAAATATGACAAGGAGCGGTAGCGAGAGTTTCTCAACTTTTCTATAAAACCGCCATGACGGTTTAGTTAATTGTAAATTAGTTGGTAATTTCGATATTTTTTGCAGTAAAGCTGATCAATGTAGTTGAAGTTTCTGTTTAACAACTTAGCGGTGATGGCTTTATTATGCAGCCGTCAGAAGCTGACCCTAAGCCCCGGCAAGAGGAGTAATAATCTGGTTACAGGCATGAGGTGTACGTATTGAATCTCTGTATTGCCTACTCTATGCTTTCGACTGTGATCAGCTACTTCTGCATACAATTTGAAATTGTTCACCATTTCTTGCGTCATCTACCAAAAGTATAGTAAAACGTTCTACTTTTAAATTGTTTTCAAACCCTCGAATCAAACTTGTGGGAAAAATGACAGTACCTTGCCACAGCTTACTATTTGGTTCCACTCTGTGCCTTTTCCAAAGAGCGACAAATTGGATTCCCTCATATTTTTAGCAACAGTGTAAGGTGTGTTAGAAAGAAAAAGACGGCAATAGGCTGCACTTCAAATAAATAATCATTGAAGGGGCAGTCCTGGTTAGAAAGTCGTAGAGAGCGGACGCATTGATAATTTAATAAAAGTAATATATATGAGTTTTCTTAGAAGTTTGAGTTTTCTTTAATATTTATAACAGGTGCGTTTTAATCGCTACTCAGTAATCCTGTTATACAGTTCAGAAATGCACTGCATTGACTTGTTTTTGTATTCAGTGTCTAAATATATTGCTGAGTTGATAAAAGGTTTGCTGAGTTGTGACGAAAGCGAACGAATATAACAAATAGATTCTTTTCACCATTGCCAAAAACAAATTCAATCCATAACTTCAGTTTGAGTGGTGTTTCTTATGTTTTTCTAACCTTGCTTGTTAATTTCAGAATTGCTTTGATGTTTTTTACGCAAATGCTAGTATAAACTATTATTTTCGCTGCCGACACGAATGAAAATACGGAAAAGTTGTTTTTATTCCATTGTATTTTCTATTTTTTAGATGTAAGCTAGAATTAAAAAGCTCCATGTGAGAAATCAGATGAAATGAGCTAAAGAAATCGGGCTTAAACTCAACAATCAAATAATCAGAACAGCAATTCTTTTTACCACTGTAACCAAAAACAAGTCAGTATTGGGCTAAAAGTGCTCAGTTCTCATTTGTGTTTGTGTTTAGTGCTTAATTACGGATTATAAAGCCTTGTCCAAGCCAACGCGGTGAGATCGTACGATGCGATTGCGATAAGTCAAATCCATTTCCCTATGCATTAAGTCAAACGTGATTTGACTTATCGCAATCGCATCGTACGATCTCACCGCATTGGTTTGCGCAAGGCTTAAGACTGATGAGTTGCGACAAAAACGCAGCTATTATTTGCGAAATCTTATATTTAAGTGAAGTGGGAGCACTGTTACCCTTACATTACGTCACGCAGTTACGGTTTGTTTGACATATCTGCTGCACCCATCTTCAATTTTCACCTTTGTTCTGTCAACTCAGTGGTAAAATAAAATGCAAATGAAAGAATCTGCTTTCGATTCTGTGTTTCCAAAATATCATAAATTGTGTCGTGTTTTCATTTGTTTTTTTCTAAATAATTACATCAAAATGGGTGCTCTTACCAGTCGCCAAAATGCTGCTGTTGAAGAAACCGACAATTTATCAACCCACGCATACAAATATCCCCCGAAGTCAGGTAAGTGCGATGACCTACACAAAAGAAACCCAAACAATTTCTTTTAAAGAAAACAACAAGAATATATTTTATTACCAAAACATTGCTCTTTGATAGGAAACTACTTTGGAAGCCACTTCATCATGGGCGGCGAACGGTTCGACACCCCTCAGCCTGAAGCGTATTTATTTGGGGAAAATGCTGACTTGAACTTCCTTGGTAGCAGACCAACAGCTGTAAGTTCATATCCAGCCGGACGCATTTACAAATGAAAATATTTTAACTTTTGTAATTTTAGTTTCCCTATCCCCCACCACAAGCCAATGAACCAACAAAAACTTTGAAAAGTTTGGTCAACATTCGCAAGGAATCAGTTCGATTTGTCAAGGCTCCCGATAGTGCAACCAAAGCACACGGTGATGGAGGAGTAAACAAAGGAAACGCTCTGAATATTGAATTCATTTTTGATTCAGATGCCAAATGTGCAATAACAATTTATTACTTTTGTACGGAGGAGGTCAGTCCAAGTGGGGTTACATTTCTGCCTAGGGAGTCGCTAACTTCAGAAACATTTCACTACAAAAAAGGTGTCAATCAGTATTTCTCTCAGCCGTCTCACATTTTCAATCCACATTTGTTCCCTGAAGACGACTTGACATACAATGCGACTAAAGAAAAGTATCCCGTCGCCATTCATTGTGTCGCTGAAGAAGGAAACGAAGGTAAGCCAATGTTTTTCACTTTTGGTTCTATTCGAAACTGCGTGTAGAAATGCTTATGAATGCTTTGATAATCCTCCAGTGAAACTAGAGTCCTCAAGTGAAACTAGAGTCCTCAAGTGAAACTAGAGTCCTCAAGTGAAACTAGAGTCCTCAAGTGAAACTAGAGTCCTCAAGTGAAACTAGAGTCCTCAAGTGAAACTAGAGTCCTCAAGTGAAACTAGAGTCCTCAAGTGAAACTAGAGTCCTCAAGTGAAACTAGAGTCCTCAAGTGAAACTAGAGTCCTCAAGTGAAACTAGAGTCCTCAAGTGACACTAGAGTCCTCAAGTGAAACTAGAGTCCTCAAGTGAAACTAGAGTCCTCAAGTGAAACTAGAGTCCTCAAGTGAAACTAGAGTCCTCAAGTGAAACTAGAGTCCTCAAGTGAAACTAGAGTCCTCAAGTGAAACTAGAGTCCTACTAGAGTCCTCAAGTGAAACTAGAGTCCTCAAGTGAAACTAGAGTCCTCAAGTGAAACTAAAGTCCTCAAGTGAAACTAGTGTCCTCAAGTGAAACTAGTGTCCTCAAGTGAAACTAGATTCCTCCAGTGAAACTAGAGTCCTCCAGTGAAACTAGAGTCCTCCAGTGAAACTAGAGTCCTCCAGTGAAACTAGAGTCCTCCAGTGAAACTAGAGTAATCCAGTGAAACTAGAGTCCTCCAGTGAAACTAGAGTCCTCCAGTGAAACTAGAGTCCTCCAGTGAAACTAGAGTCCTCCAGTGAAACTAGAGTCCTCCAGTGAAACTAGAGTCCTCCAGTGAAACTAGAGTCCTCCAGTGAAACTAGAGTCCTCCAGTGAAACTAGAGTCCTCCAGTGAAACTAGAGTCCTACAGTGAAACTAGAGTCCTCCAGTGAAACTAGAGTCCTCCAGTGAAACTAGAGTCCTCCAGTGAAACTAGAGTCCTCCAGTGAAACTAGAGTCCTCCAGTGAAACTAGAGTCCTCCAGTGAAACTAGAGTCCTCCAGTGAAACTAGAGTCCTCCAGTGAAACTAGAGTCCTCCAGTGAAACTAGAGTCCTCCAGTGAAACTAGAGTCCTCCAGTGAAACTAGAGTCCTCCAGTGAAACTAGAGTCCTCCAGTGAAACTAGAGTCCTCCAGTGAAACTAGAGTCCTCCAGTGAAACTAGAGTCCTCCAGTGAAACTAGAGTCCTCCAGTGAAACTAGAGTCCTCCAGTGAAACTAGAGTCCTCCAGTGAAACTAGAGTCCTCCAGTGAAACTAGAGTCCTCCAGTGAAACTAGAGTCCTCAAGTGAAACTAGAGTCCTCAAGTGAAACTAGAGTCCTCAAGTGAAACTAGAGTCCTCAAGTGAAACTAGAGTCCTCAAGTGAAACTAGAGTCCTCAAGTGAAACTAGAGTCCTCAAGTGAAACTAGAATCCTCAAGTGAAACTAGAATCCTCAAGTGAAACTAGAGTCCTCAAGTGAAACTAGAGTCCTCAAGTGAAACTAGAGTCCTCAAGTGAAACTAGAGTCCTCAAGTGAAACTAGAGTCCTCAAGTGAAACTAGAGTCCTCAAGTGAAACTAGAGTCCTCAAGTGAAACTAGAGTCCTCAAGTGAAACTAAAGTCCTCAAGTGAAACTAGAGTCCTCAAGTGAAACTAGTGTCCTCAAGTGAAACTAGTGTCCTCAAGTGAAACTAGAGTCCTCCAGTGAAACTAGAGTCCTCCAGTGAAACTAGAGTCCTCCAGTGAAACTAGAGTCCTCCAGTGAAACTAGAGTCCTCCAGTGAAACTAGAGTCCTCCAGTGAAACTAGAGTCCTCCAGTGAAACTAGAGTCCTCCAGTGAAACTAGAGTCCTCCAGTGAAACTAGAGTCCTCCAGTGAAACTAGAGTCCTCCAGTGAAACTAGAGTCCTCCAGTGAAACTAGAGTCCTCCAGTGAAACTAGAGTCCTCCAGTGAAACTAGAGTCCTCCAGTGAAACTAGAGTCCTCCAGTGAAACTAGAGTCCTCCAGTGAAACTAGAGTCCTCCAGTGAAACTAGAGTCCTCCAGTGAAACTAGAGTCCTCCAGTGAAACTAGAGTCCTCCAGTGAAACTAGAGTCCTCCAGTGAAACTAGAGTCCTCCAGTGAAACTAGAGTCCTCCAGTGAAACTAGAGTCCTCCAGTGAAACTAGAGTCCTCCAGTGAAACTAGAGTCCTCCAGTGAAACTAGAGTCCTCCAGTGAAACTAGAGTCCTCCAGTGAAACTAGAGTCCTCCAGTGAAACTAGAGTCCTCCAGTGAAACTAGAGTCCTCCAGTGAAACTAGAGTCCTCCAGTGAAACTAGAGTCCTCCAGTGAAACTAGAGTCCTCCAGTGAAACTAGAGTCCTCCAGTGAAACTAGAGTCCTCCAGTGAAACTAGAGTCCTCCAGTGAAACAAGAGTCCTCCAGTGAAACTAGAATCAACCAACTTTTTTCTAAAACTTGTTAAATTTATGGATTTCAATTCGACATCAAAATACACGTATTCTCCTTTCCTATATCGAAGCTGATTTATAAGAAAACTTACTTCAACAGTTTGAGTGATACCTTTGTGCGCAAATGTCAAAATCCAATCCCTTGTCCAAACGTCACTTGAAAGAAAAATATTTTCCTCCTCAAGTTTATCTCAAAAGTGCATCACCAATTAAAACAAATTTCTGTAAAACAAAAGCACGAATATTCTTCAAATATAATGTTTGATTTCTGCAGAACACGGCAATCCACCAAAAACGTTTAGTAGATTCATAGATTCTGGTATGTAAAAGCAAAAGAGAAACAAGTTCTTGTAGTAACAACATACCCATTTACAGATTCCTTCTTTTTTCGATAAAAAATGGCCATTCTTGAGTGGAAAAAGTTTGACTTTTTCAATCTGGTGCAAAATGCCGACAAGGAAAGGGTCTGTGAGACCATTCGCGATTCAGAAATCACTTCTTGTACAAGTTGTTCAAGTCAGAAGATTATCTGTGACTCATCAGGAGTAGTGCACATTTTTTATCGCCAATGGGATCCGATTTCTTTTTCGGGGCACAATGCTCCCATTATTTTGTGTTCTATTGCCACACAAACCAATCTATTGGTGACAATCTCAAACAGAGATTTATCTGATCCGCCTCTGATTAAAGTGTGGGATCTGTCCAAAGTTACTAAACGTGGAGGTGCACCGTGTCTGGGGACAGCGAAAATCCTCGTTCAGAAACCCACAGCTTTGGATGTGGCCCAGGGAAGTGTAAATCAGCTCTACATAGCAATTGGATATGAACGTGGAGAGATATCTTTGTTTCGAGGTTCTGTGAGCCGAGATTTCTCTTCCAACTTTAAGAGTTTCACATGCGGAACACGCCCTATAAGCGGTATTTCATTTAAACAGCAAGGCAAGCAAATGTTTATGTTCGTGTGCTCCGAATCAGGTGTGTATGTCTATACTGTTCACGAAAACGACAAAGAGACTAAAACTGCGTTGGATACGGCCAATGTTCCGACAAGGTGCTGTGCTCTACAGACCAAGGCGGATAATGAGACGTACTTTATGACCGGGAAAGACGACGCAGTCTATTGCTACACGAGCGATGGTCGAGGTCCATGCTATGCCTTGGAGGGACAGAAGCACTTTATCCAATGGTTCCCTAACTACTTGGTCATCATAATGAAAGCCACCAAGAACTCTTTGCTCACCCAGAAAGAGTTCGTTCTAATCGTCATCGACATACAGAATAAATTCATTGTTTTCCAGACTCCCATTGATCCAGTAGTGGCTATTCTCAATGAGTTTGACACTTGTTTCATTGTGACGAAGTCAAAACAGGTGTTCCACTTGCGGGAAAAAGATATCCAGAGCAAGCTCAACATGTTGTTTAAGAAAAACCTCTACGACATCGCCATTCGCATCACCAAAGACATGCAGTTTGACGAGGAAGGACTAGCTTCCATCTACAAGCAGTATGCAGACCATTTGTATGTTAAAGGCGACTACAGTGGTGCCGTTGAGAAATACGTGAAAACAATCGGATTCGTAGAGCCATCTTATGTGATAATGAAATTTCTAGACTCACGGCACATAAAATTCCTCGCAGACTACTTACTGGCCCTTTACAAGCGGAATCAGGCAACGGCGCAACACAAAACTCTTCTTATGAACTGCAGGGCGCGATTGGATCTACCCCAGAAGCTTGATGAGTTTCTATTCAAAGAAGAAGAAGACTCGAAGGATATGATTTTCGATATAAACGCCGCTATCCGCAGTCAGTCGGCTTTTGCCGACGATTTTAGTGGCCTACTGGAGAAAGAAGACCAAAAGGAGAACTACAATGTGAGTATGCTGCTAAAGAAAGTTCAAGACACCAGGGAGATGACAAGTATGTTATCAAAACTAAGCGAAGATGATGTCTACACGTTCTTCAAGAAATTCGGTCTGATTCTGATGAGCCAAGCTCCATTGAAAACCACGGAACTGCTAAAGAAGCTGTGCAGAGAGCGAAATAATATGTCAAATTTCATAGAAGACCATGTGAATGAACCCGAAATCAGTTTCCCTCCGGAGCAATTTATTGCATTGTTCGATGAGAACTGGGAGCTGCTGCTGGACTTTCTGGAAAGTTGCGTAGTTGGCTCTTCTATTGAATACCATGAAACTGTCTACAACACCCTGTTGGAGTTGAATCTTCGAAAATGGCAGAATAGCATGATGACAGAGACTCAACTACTGGACGTGTTGAAGGTATATCGATTGAAATACAACAAAGAGCAGGCGTTGGTTATGTGTCGCATGGCGAAATTCTGGCCGGGTATTCTTTATCTCTACGAAGAGGATCAGCTGTACAACCTGACTATTCATTATTATGTCAAGAACAAAGACTATAACAGTTTGCTGAGCTGTTGCAAGAGTCTTGGTCAGTTCCAACCTCAATTATGGATCCAAGCCTTGAATGAGCTGCACAATGACCCCGACGTGCCGATGTCTGTGCTTCTGCAGATTCTAAACGTGATCACATCTGAAAAGCTTCAGTCACCGCTGCAGATTTTGCAGTGTCTGGCTGTAGAACGTGGGCCCAATATATCTCATGTCAAGGACTACTACACTCAAGCATTCCTCAAAGAGACCACGGCCATAAATCAGGAGGAGAAGGACGTAGAAAATCTACAAACAGATTTGAAATCCCTGCAGGATCTTCTAAAGAACTTCTCATCTAATCCCATTGAATTCCGAAACACGGTGTGTGATGCCTGCACACAGCCGCTGTCTCTGCCAGCGGTGTATTTCTTGTGCCAGCATTCGTTCCATCAGGACTGCGTTAGGAGCTACTCGGAGAACGAGAAGGATTGCAGTATATGCTGTGCAAAGAACGAGCAAATGGCCGAGAGACTGCGAACTCAACAAGAATATCAAGGCCAGCATGAGACCTTCCATCGCCTGTTGAGCCAGTCAAATGATATGTTGTATGTGTTGTCGAGTTACTTTGGACTGGGGCTATTCAATCAGATTGTCATAGTCGACGAGCAGAAGGCAGCCGATGAAAATCGTTTGAATCAGAATAGTTTGGTATACGATTGGAGTAAAAAACAGAAGGATGGCGATGGGCCAATGCCAGTAGAACACGTAAACAACTACCATTGGGCTGGACGGATAACTACTCAGGATAGAGAAGCAGTTAATAAACGGCAACAGCAACAGCAGCAACCAAATAAATTGAAGACAAGAGAATTAAATTATGATTCTTCTAAGGATCCATTTGCAGCAGATGCTGACATAGGTGGAAGCGCAAAGGGTGGAAACCCCTTTCAAACTTACGACAAGAATCTAAATCCATTTGGAGATTATGACGATTAAGTGACAGAAAAGTGATTGTTCTGATTAAGCAAAAAGTACTCACATACCTTTAACAAGGTTGCAATACAAACAAATAAATAAAATTACAAAAAAACTACATAAATTTTTTGTATAATCATGTGACTTGTTGTTTTTCAAAATAAATTTGAAGGTAAGGTTAGATGTGGCTGCCGGTGTGGTCCATTGTGATACCACTGAGACCAGAAGATTGTACACCCTCTGTTCGGTGAAATTGAAATAACATATGAGCGGAGTGTAGCTGTCTTCGCAAACTGAGGCGAAGCGGTAATAGGCATTTCTGATCAGAGCTGAGTGAGCGGCAAATAACAGAATTGAAAGTTCTGCCATTTGTTATAATTCGTTGTTACACATGTCTTCATGCGTGTTGTAGAAGTGTATCTTAATATCCATTTCCATTTAGAAGCCAAGAAAACACTCAAAATAGCTTCTTCTCAGTTTAAGGTTTTTTTCTTTTTGTAAATGAAAGCTATGGTTCATTCAAAATTTTACTTGACAAATTAAATGTTCTTAGAACTTCTCGAATGAATTTTCACTTCAAATCAAAGTGACATTCATTTCTCACAACCGTGAAAAGCGGTCCTGTGCCTATGGTTTTTTTTTTTTTTTTAATTAAATAGGGCGAAGGTAAGCACTTTTACTAGCACGTTGACCTGAAAGATCTTTTGTGCTGTTCCCTTAAATTTAAACACCTTAAGTGTAGTGTTGTTCATTCGAAGTTGAGGTCATGTAAGAACCTATGAATTTTCGAAGAGGGGTTGTTTCTTATATCAAGGAGCCTAGTGAATCCTTTATTGAATATTTTTAGGATTCAGAGCCGTTCCTTTTATCCCTTTGGGACTGTTATTTTGGCCCTTTCTCTGGCTTCGGCTTCATTGAGGCCGCGAGCCAGCAAGAATTTAAAACGTTTGCGAGCAGCACCGCTTAGCCTGTCGCGCGCTTTTCGGGTCTTTTGGATCGTTTGATCAACGGGTGTTGAAAGAGCGGCCTCGCTAAGAAGTTCCGCCTCCTCCAAAAATCCAATAGGTGGAAGGTCGTCGAGACCTGTCTCCATTGGATGCGCTTAGAGCAGCATCATTCTCTTGAATATTTTTATTTAAATTATCTTTGTACCCACGAGCAATAGGGAAAGGAGGTCACCTTTGGCATAGCCCTATACCAACGGAGAGGACTTACAATTAAAACTAGATTTGCATAGGTATCATTAGGAGTTCGCAACTAGTGACTAAGATCTCCTTAGGCATTCAGTCCTCGGAGTCGCTGTTCAACCACTGGCTTGAGGATTGTTTATCGACCTTTACTGGTCTAGGTCCGTTATGTTCGGTTCTGCGAGAGCAAGTGGCAGTGGCACCTCGAGCAGGACGTTATTAGCTAACGGTCTTGAAAAGAGAGAGATTGGTGCCTTATTTGCATTGGTATACTTGGTCTTCTTACTTTTTCGATGTTTCTAGCATCGTGATCTAGAAGGGATCACAGCTCATAATCTTATCTTCTTCACACTAGTAATCTATCAAATTGCAGATGTTACATTTGTCTATGCCAGGGGTTTTTCTGGACATCTCCTTTGAACAATACCAACTGAGCCGGTCGTGCTTTTATTTTTCCAAGATGTTAACTTTGACGTGAAGGCTTCCACAGATCTTGATACTTCTATGAACCGTAGTTTAGTGCTGCAAGCACAACCGTCGCGGAGCCCGTGTAGATACTTCCTTTCAGCTTCTTCTACTTCCTTTCTATCACAAAATATGGGGCGGTTTTTTCTTCACTTCACCCACCCTACGCTTACTCTATGATTGGTGTCGTCATATCAAGTTGCTTCACTATTGATAAATGATCCCAGATATTTAAACTTTTCACACTTAGAAGCACATTTCTATTCAAAAAAGTGTCTGGAATAATCATGTCTGAATCGAAAAATGGGAAACGCAAGAGCTATCTTTTTTCGGCCTATACGGTACCCATTGTCTTCTAAAAAATTTGCATTGTAGTAAAGAGGAAAGGACTCAAGACGCTTCCTTGGTGTACACCAACTGTTAAATGGAATGACTACAGCTTGACATCTTACCTTTGCCACTCTGGAACTCCTCGTTGACTAAGGGCCACCCTAGAGCCACTATTAGATCTCACGGTTGTCAATCGAATGTGTATTTGAAGTCAACCAGCGCAGCATGCTAATCCTCTAAGGGATCACTATGTTTTTCCCTTAGAATTCTTATACTTTAGATTGCATCACTTGTTGATCTACCTGCTACAAGCCCGTATTGGTTATCCTTATCGGGCAGCTTTATTATCTGGTATCCGCTGCCCAATACCTGCTCAATGATCTTTAAACTGTGGGACATCCACTTGTTCTTTATCAGCTTCTATAAAATTCACTCAAAGAAACTCTTCGCTCAACAGACCATCACAATACTGTCGACACCTATGCAGAGTTTTGTCATCATCCACAATCGCATACATCGTATTCATGTGCATATATTTACGAGCATAATGATTTATGAAAATCGACGAGAGAATTTCCTGTAAATTGCTCCTTCTTTGAACGGATATCTTGAAGATGGTTGCCCCTAATTGTGTTATTATGTCCTGTCTTCCTGTCTTTAAAAATGCTATTATTCTGAGTACATTCAACTTCAATTGAAGGTTCCTCATGACTACTTTCAAAATAAAATTTTTTTATATATTGTGTGTTTGGATTATTTTTCTTTTAGATTGTCGACAATCGCACACGACTATTTGTGTAATCGACCATCATTCTGACAACAGTTATGCATTGAGAGCCCTTAAACAAAAAATATTTGTTGATGGACTATGTTATTTGCTGCAAGAAATTTATGGCATCGAGAACAAGGCTCTTAATAAGCCAACAATGGATGACGACACCGATGACAATGGCAGTGAGTGTGTCATCTGTATGAGTGACACTCGGGACACATTGATTTTGCCATGTAGGCATTTGTGTTTATGTAATTCCTGTGCTGATTCGTTGCGTTACCAGGCCAACAACTGCCCAATTTGCAGATCACCATTCAGAGCACTTCTGCAGATTCGGGCTGTTCAAAAGGGCGTCAACTCTAACTTACTTGCCCCTCAAAATTCACCGGATGTAAGTTGTTTTTAAATGAGTCAAATTTTGATAAGTTTCTATTTTATGTTTTCTTTTTAATTCCTATCCAGCCAAATTGTGAGCAACATATTCCGAGTGGCTATATCCCAGTTTCATTGATTGAAGCACTTAATGGTCCACCGCAATGCATTGGCCGGACCATGTCCGGTGATAGCACAGACGTTACAGACGCTGTGCAAGCCGCAGAAAATCTGAATCGCTTGGTCGAAAAGGTCAGTGGTAAGCATAGTCCAAAGAGTGGAAGTCAACGCCGTTCGAAGAACAAGAAGAACAGCGAATGCGCTCCAGAGGTAAGCAACGAAAATTAATATGTGCAATTTAAGGATCTCACAAGATTGGACTAAAGTTTTCATTCCGAGAAATAACAACTTTTTCTGTTTACCTTTCTTATCAGTTCCGTATGTCGGTTTTGAACAATGATTCAAACCACACGCCAACGGGCAATGAGACCACCGAAGCAGGTGACAAAAAGTCTCCCCCAAGCACTCACCGGAACTCAATAACTTACGAAAGATCGAATAGTGTCAAGGGAAAAGAAAAGACTCCCGCATCTCGCCAAGTAAGTCGCGATAGTTTGCACATCGTAAACGAACGACACAGCTTGAAGAAGAAGGACAAGAATACAGATGCCAATGCTGTGTCTGCAGCAGTGGCTGCAGCTGTTGATAACAACGATGATGACAGTGACAATGAGAAACTCTCACCTTTGTTATCTCCCGGTTCGAGAAATAACGCTACGCTTAGTGGACACAAGAACAATCCCCTCCACATTGAAGGTGTCGAAGAGTCAATCGATGACATAGACATGGATGAATTGAAGTCCGATGGTGGATCTAAGGTGAGTTTTAAACAGCGATCTTTTTTCATAAAAAAGATTTTTTATTTTAAATTTTTGATCAAACATAAATCACAGCGAGTAATGTTTAATATATTTTGAGTTGGTCATCATTCAAATTGGCTTGGAATTACTTCTTTTTTTTTTTTTATTGAAGACACTAACACTTGATAGATATCACAAATTTGCCATCACATCCTATTCGTAAAGCTTGACATGGGTACTTGTTGGATTTGAAAATGTAGACTGCTTTATGCAAAGTTTATTTCTGATTGGATTGGCTATTTTTTCTTTAGTTGGGTCGTTGGTTTACTTTTTCTTTTCAATCCCGCAGACCTTGAATTTGGTAAATAAATTCTTAAACCTTACGCTTTGCTTATCGAATATTTTTTTCTACTATAAATAAAGACAACTTTTTGCTGACGAACCACTTCGTCCTAATAATAAAATAACTGTTGTTATTGACTGAATTAAGCACATTTCATTGTAATGAAGACATGCTTTGTACATTAAATTTAAAGAATGAAATATGATAAACTATTAAATTGTGTGGCGGTTCCGAACGGTAAAATTAAAGAACTTTTTCGCATCAGTGTATAATTACTCTCGGAGAACTTGCTAATTCCTCGCGATAGGCAGTACCAGAATTTTGTCTTTGATGTTTCTGGGAGCATCAAGAGCCTTCCACGCAACAGGCACCCGCACACATGCTATCAAGTACATACGATAAACGGCACCACCTCTTTTGAACCCTTTTTGAAGAAAGAAAGCTGCTCCCAAAAAAAATCATATTAGAAGCGTTGACAATTTATTCTTTTTTAGCTTTTTATCTTTATTTTAAAAAGGTGTTTTACTATCATCATGGTCCTTTTACATTAGTTGGGACAGGAAACCAAGAACCAACACATTCAATACCTTTTTGTCTACAGCAAGATATTTGAACTGTTCAAAGTTTTTCTTTGTAAATCTTCTTCTTCTGCGACTTCAATACTTGAAGCAGAACCCCAAACAGTTTTAAAATAAATTCTCGTATTTAAAATTCGCGTATTTAATTTTTTTTTTAAATGAATGCCAAATATTTTAAGAACATTGTGTCAAAATTTCTAGTGGATTGGAGCAAAATTGACAAAGTTACGAATATTTTTATACCTATAGTAATATTGTGTTCCTTGTGTTTTTTTAGTGTTCAAAACTTTAAAGCATTTTTCCCACAACTCACTTTTTAAAAGTCGGTGCCCCTCATAACTTCAAAACTACTACACCGATCCTTTTGAAATTTTGAACACTATTTCTGTAAATAATTTACAAGGTAGTGACGAAAAGCTTTTTCAAATTTGTTGAGAATTGTTCTTTTACAATAACAAATCAGCCGATTTTTTCACGAAAAATCGTGTTTTTCCCTTCAAAGTGTTCCAAAAAAGTGAATAATTGCTGCCATTACCGTATTTTTAAATATTTCTTTGTGAAAATTTTACACAACATTTTTGAAATGCCACTTGTTAATGTGTAATTGGTTTGAATAAAGAAATTTGAACTGGTTTCTCACAAAAAATTGGCAAAAACAAACTGAGATTCTTGCCTAGCAAGTTCATCGACGATTTCATTTCCAGTTATGCCGTGATCGTGATGGGCTGGAACCCAAATGAGACTCAAGGAATCCAGTTTTCCGCTCTTGCATTCCTGGATCACTTTCAAAGTAGTTAGAGGGTTGAGAAGGGCCTTGAGCACAGCTTGGCTGAAGTTGCAAACACAGATACTTCTACCCATCCAGCCATTGTTCGTAACGTGGCTTAAAGCCATTGGAATAGCATACGCCTCCGATTGGAAAACGGATGTGTATGATCCTAAAGAGGCGTGCAGTTGTATGTCGTCGTTCTCCACAAAGGCACCAGCACCACATCCCTCGTCGGTTTTGGACCCATCTCTGAAGATTCTATAACAGTTCTTTCCAGGTTCAGTTTCTGGAGTGGACCAGTCCTGAACCGAAGGAAAGTTGATTGAGTATTTTTGACGCAGTTTGAGCCTTGGGATCATCGTGTCAGACGGCATATCCATTAACGTAAGTCAAAAGATATGCTGTTTCCGAGTACCTCAAAGCTCCAGTGCGAATCGTGCCAGAGACCACATCTCTTTAAACGAGAAATGGTCTTGAGAGTACACCCCATGATGTAGGTATTCGGTTAGTTTGAAGCTCATTTTTGTTTTTTTTTAAACTTATGTATACTCGATGCAATCAATTATATAACCGAAAATTACACTTCGGAAAAATAAGTTTAAACGTTAGTATGCCGTCATTTATTGCAGTTCGTAAACCATTATATAGTGTATTTCTTCTAAAGCTTTTCTACAACTCTATTTGTGGTGTCCATTGCGTATTGATTAACCTCTCTGCCTGTTGCTATTTTTCATTTCGCGAGCAATTGGTCCTCTAACTAAGCCGTTCAGAATCGTCAGAATTTAGTAGATCATTGAACTGTGTGACACTCTATTAATAATATTTATTTATATTCTTGTTCTGGCTTAAACTTCGATCGGAAACTTCCAACTAGGAGGAAAAAACAAATAATTTGGAACAAGAGAAAGTTTTTCAGATGATTAAATTCTATTTTAGTTATTCAATTTCTCCGATTGTAATTTAATTCCATGTAAAGCGATTTCTCTAAAAGACGTTAGGAATCGGCAAAAAATTAGGCCCCGGGGCTCCCCGCTCTGTTGCGCCACATTATTTTTTTTATTATTCTACATTGAGAAACGGTGCGGAAACTTGAACAAAATTCTACTAACTTCGTAGAACACTACACACTACCGCCTATCAAATTTGGTTTGGTTGTAAGGTTTTCAAATATACTTTAATGTTTTCATCCGATGGAGTTTGTGTGACATGTTATATAGTCTTGAACTTCATTTTCGAATTCACTGATAACCAAATCCTCCAAAAACTTAATAGTTCAATGAATTCGCTTTTCTTGGTGTCAAAATCTGTTCAATTATGTCAAAAGTTCCAAAAATAAAAAATAAGTTCCCATTGTCAAGTTTTAGGAATTTTTAATTTTTTTGTTATAGTTAAGTTATGTTTCTTGGTTTTATTCTAACAATATTTTTTTTTATGTTCTCTTTGTTTCCTTCCCTTCATTTTGTACATCTACACTAGCACAAATTAATAAAATACTAAGGCTAACTAATACACAACAAAAAAACTTGTACAAAGTAGTCCGAGTTTGTTTATACAAAATAATTATGCATAGCGAAATAGCGTGTAACGAGCTGATTTTTTATTGATTGCGCTGCCTTTTGAACCTGTATCGCTCTGTATAAAATCAAAAAATCAAAAAAAAAATATTGTGTATGCTTGTAGAGAAGAAATAGGCCTGCGCTGTCGGCCGATGGTGATGGGAATATATTGGCTGGCGCTGAAGATTCCGATTATTATACACCCGAAGATCCCCACACGACTATACTAAGTCCGCTGTGCCCAGATAAAGTATGGGTCTGATTACTGTAATCTTCTAGTATTACTTTTTTTTTTCTTTTACAAATCTGTGTTGTATATTTTTTTTGTGTTTTATTATTTTAATATTAAATTGACCGCGTTTTAGTATTGTAAATATACGTAAATATTTTTTCTTGTTGGTTATTTCTGTACATAAGAACATATATAGTTTTTTTTTTTTTTTTATTCTTTTAACAATTCCTTGGTCCGTTTAATTTAATCAACGAGCAGCTTGGTAGTAGGGTACTGTATATGGGATTGGTTAAAATATTTATGTTTTATTTAGTTGTTTTTTTTTTCGATGGTGGTTAAATTCAAATTGACATTTTATAAAAACAAAAATGCAATTAAAATTGCAAACGAAGGATTTTTGCAATAAAGGCTAAACTATTTTTTTTTTTATTAAAATCAGACTAGCTAGTATTTTATGTGGTGATGAAAAAGAAGGATTAACAAGTTGTTGATTGTATTGATTAAATTGCAATAGTAACATTTAGTTACAATGATAAAAAAGACTAAGCGTGATCCGCAGTCCTTGAATTTGAGAATAAGAAAGGAAGTTAGTTGGTCAGCTTTGCGAAGGATATCAAAGACAAAAATTCTGGACAAAAAGTGTGTTACATACGAAAGTGTAAACTTACATTTTCTTACTGTAGCTAGTTGTTACCTTTGTTCCCAGCCCTATGTAAAAGGTTCGCTCGTTATCTTTACCCCATGATTTGTCAAAAAACTTATTTTCCGGTTCTTTAAAAACGCTTAACTACGAAGTCACCACACATGCCTTTCATTTAAAAAAAATTATACATGCAACTGGACATTCCTGTTTGCTACCTGAACTCGTCCCAGCCAAATCTTAATGAAACTTTGGGGCTAGTTGAGGGCAAATCCAGAGTTCAAAAACACTCAGTTTGACATTCAGTGCAAGTTGAAAAACGCTTTGAGGGGACCACGAGGCAACATCAGGGCTTGACCGAGCGGACCTAACAGTAGATCTTATTAACAATTCAGGCTCCAAAAGTGTCAGTGTTTGGTATTCATCACAGAGGAGATATAACAAGATAGAGATATAATACACACAACGGCATCTGTCCACAAGCTGATTATACAAACACCACTCTATTTTAGAATTTCAAAACCAGTTTTAAATCCCAAAATGAAGTGTATTTTAGTTATTTCACTGACACAACTTTATATTTAGCTGAATACGTGCATGTATAGAATTTGCGGGGCAAGAGAAGTAAATGTTTTCCCTCTTGTTCTTTATTCCTTTTAATAATAATCAGATCTGTAAAAGAATGCATTCATTTGATAATGCATTGCAAAAGATCCCATTCATTTAACTGAATATTTGGATTGCATTCACATTCCTTGGCGCAGTACTTCAACTTTCAAAAATAAGTCCCAGTCAATTTTGAAGTCTTTAGTAAACCAATCGTCTAGAGCAGTCAAAAGAACTGAAATCAAAAGAATGCAATACTTTTTAACTAGTTGCAATCTTGGAAGTATCTTAAAAGTGAAGTCTTTTGATTGCATTGAAAGTATTGCAGTCATGTGGCTGCTTTGGAGTCTTTTTACTGCTTGAATTCTTTTTTACTGCTAAAATTCTTTTAACTGCATGAAGTCTTTTGAAATCTTGAATTCATAATTAATAAAAATAAAATGCCGAAGGATAAACTTGGATTATTTTAAAATTTTAATAGACCTTGTAAGGCAACTTATAATAGGAAATTAAAGAAAAATGTTAAGAGATTTAAAGCTGTCAAATCGTTCCAAGCAGCAAAAAGAATTCAAGCAATCAAAAGAGTTCAAGCAGTTAAAAGACTTCATGCAGTAAAAAAGAATTCAAAAGTCAAAAGACTCAAAAGCAGCGAAAAGTTAGGAGCGTTTTAGGACATACGAGTACCCAGTTTTTTTTTTACAATTTTTTTGGCAAAAAAAAACAAAATATTAAAATTGTGATAGTTCACCATTCTTTAACAGCTACGATAGATGCTCTGTGATAAAAGTATGATATCTATCGCAGACTATGAAAATAGAGCTACTTTGACAGTATCCACTTGCAATATTCAGAGGCTAGTTTAAAACCTGCGATATATTTAATGCATATTATGTAGATACGCGGCGGAACAGGCTGTTGCGGCTATGGTATCTTTTCAGGAGCCTATCAAATGTATTGTTTATTTTTCAGTCAGTAATACCAAATTATCATGTCACGATGATGCACGAGCAAAAAGTTAAAAAGGAGGTAAACATAAGAATTGCCTGGATTTGATGAAAACTCGGTGGGCATTAAAGATCCATTGTCGAGCGATTGAAAATCGTTATACATTAGAATTCTGCTTGTTTCCGAATAGTACAATGTGGACGTGTGGACTATAATATAAATAGTTTCAGCAGAACGGTGCTACGTACCAACGCAACGCCTTCATTCTGCACATCGACCTACCATAAATGGAAAACTGCATGGTAATGCAGATGGATTTTTCTGGTTATAGCTGATTTTTGGCACCTGTAGCAACCAATAAGTAACCGCTATCATTAAAGTCATTGGCTGTTCTTTCCTTCTCCTGTATCTGAGTTAGGGGTTGAAATTTTTTTTATAGGTAGGGTGGCATCTCAATAGAATAGTTTCAAATATTATAGTTGAGTTATTCCCCTAAATTGTCTAAAAAATGTTTTAATTTTTCGGTTTTAACACACTTTTGATTTGGAAAATTGAGTGAAAACAAACACTTCCGAATAAAACAACACCTTTTATGTACAATATTAATGTGTTATCAATGTTAATTATTTATAAATGTTTACTTTGACATTACTTGTTAAAGTTTTGCCAGACGGTATTTTTAAGTGGGATATTTTTAATTGGAAATAGTGCGTTTTTTCGTTCATGAAAAAATTTCATTTTCTAACCACAAAACAACAGAAAATTGTATATCCCCTCCAATCCCTTTCAAGGCATGATTGTGAGAAATGAGCTAGGCACCAGGGCTCCCCACTCTACTTTTCAATTCTATGTATGTTTGTTAGACTTATTTTACGTTCAGGAACATCTGCCTTTCTAAAGGGTGAATTTAGAGATATACAAACTCAAAATTAAATTAAACACATAAAAATAAGAATCACTACCACGATATTGGTTTTAAATAACAGATATTCTTATACTTTTAGTGCTTAAAAACGATTGAGGGAATATGAGCAGTTATCGTTTCTTATTTAAAAACCAAACCTCTAAAAACCACCGTTTAGTTTGAAATATTTAAAATCGAATCTTTTGTCTTTCTTGATAAATTCTTTCTTCGGTTGCAAACCTGAACTCTAAATTTCCTCTCACTTTCAACGACGGTGGGTAGACGACCCTTACGTATATAAAATGTATTCGCCGAACTATCGACAAAATGTTTAGCTGTGCTTAGTGTGACTGTTTCGAAACAGTACATTTTTTAAAATGTTTTTTTTTGTCAGCTGTGCTGTATTGAAAATATCACCCGTCTATAACAACCAAGCATAGGCTATTTAACCATCAATAACAGTTCACAATATCTCAAATGACACCAGCAATACCAAAAATAATAATGAAACAGTCAATAACAGTCCCTTATTGACTATCGATTAACTACCGCCACTAACTAATTCATGGCATCTCTTAGTTAGTCCGTTAGTTTAGTTATATTTTTTGCAAAGATCCTTCTTACAATCCAGAATTACATAAGAATTTAAATTCACAAAGAAAGAAAAACAACTGAATAAAATATTATCACAGAACTGTTAATACTATCACATTTAGTAAAATATTTAAAAAATTAAACTACATTTAACCGTGTTCTCAAAGATTAATTGGTCCAACTTTTTTTTTTTAATTTAATTTAGCTCATAAGCATCTTTATTTGTCATAATTGTTTAAGTTTTATTTTACTCATGGTATAAGATCAATCAAAAGCTTACATGCATATATTTCAAGTTTTATTTCTTGTCACATTTATTTTTTTAAATATAAATCATAATAATTTAAATAAAAGAAATGCGTAAGAAGAAAAAAAAAACAAAAAATATTCGTTTGTTTAAAAAGCCGTTCAAGAATGGCGAAAAGCTTTCACAGAAAGACACCTCATTGGGTGGCACAGCAATGGGCTTGAAAAATAATCTCTCAAAGAAGACTCTTCATCAGAAGTCAACATCTGTGGGAAATATTTCATCGGCTCCGATAAGCGCTCTCAAGGATAATGTTAGTTCATTACCAGGTATGTAAGATCTCTTGGTTTTTCATCTTTATCTTGATTTAATTGACTTTATTCATTTTATGTTATGTTTTTATCAGTTGCGTTTCCAGAAACATGTGTGGAGTAATACTGAAGTTATGTCTGAGTTTTTATAAAACTATTCATGCAGGTGCTTCTTCTTTTTTTTTTTTAATCAGCACATACATATTATGTAGTTCAGATTTCTTAAACCAAATTTTTATGTAGATTAACACTTTGACGAGAAAATCTTACCCCGGGAATGGTCAAGTAATGAATTAGTTGAAAAATAGCTTCTGTTTGTTCTTATAACAACAGCCCGATTCTTCCTCATAATCACGTGTCACAGGTTCCAATCAATAAGCATTTTTTCAAATATGCTCCAACTATGATGTGTTTCTGATCTGGTGACCACGTTGTGACCTGTGATTCTTGGGTAGAATTGGCCTATAGAGACATAGGGAGAGCACAATGCTCAAAACCTTTTTATATATATGTAGTTCAATTCGTAGTAAGTAAACAGGCCGGCACTTATTGTTTTTTCTAAATTATCACTTAGATTTTATCCCTTTCAAAATTAAAATGAGTTAATATAAAAATTTAGGTTTAATTTTTTAGTCTTCTTTTGGCAAAAAGAATTGACAAAAAGAATGTTTTTAATGGCAATGAATTTACTATCGGGGGACTTCCCAATTCCTCGCAAAGGGCGATACCCGTGAAAAAACATTTTAGGCTTCTGTTGGGATTCGAACCACGAACCTCCCGGTTAACAGATAGACATGCTAATTGTTACGCCACGGGTTCTACACAGAAATTTTTTAGGTCTGATAATAAATCATATCGACGTTATCATCACGGCGTACCCCGGGCGGATCACTAGTGTAAAGCAGTTATGTGAAAGAACTGTGATCCTTAAAAAAAATTAACTTTTTCGGGAAAAATCAGGTTTTTTGGCGTAATTTAGTCGAGTATATTTTATATAACATTTTCAAATTCAGCCCCTAAATATCTTGATGGTGCTAAAAATTGACTTTGCCGCTGTATTATGAAAAGAGTTTTGAATTACGAACTAAAAACCAAACGGATGTTTTTCGTTAGGGACTTCTGGCAACATAAAGGAGGTCTAAAAATGGACATTTGAATTCAGGGTTCAGTAAAAGTGAAAATCCAGCGACAATATAATTTCTGGATTTTTAAGTGATCTATGTACTAATAGGAGGGTATAGTTAGACGAAACTGGTGCCTAATCAACATATCCACGACTTGATGCCTGGCCAACGGCTTATATAGATTTTCAATTTAAGTTGTTTAAGGTCACTCCCAACTTTTGAGACTAGAACAAGTGACCGAGCCATCGTAATCTATTTAAGCTAATGGTAAATTTAGCTGACCCCAGGTTGTGAGGACGGTATTCTTCATCATCGTTAAAGTTGAAATGGACATTCGCCTGACAGAGGGTTTTATGTCATCATAGCTGCAGAGCAATATGCAGAAGTGGCCTTTGCTGATTTATCATTAACTATTTCGATTCTACTATTATGTAGAACTAATTAAGTTGTCTTTGAGCAGGCTCAAGGTTGAGCATTAACATTCAAAAGGTCGCATAACACATTCCTTAAATCTATTATGTAGAATTGATCTTTAACTTTTGGTAAAACTTTCGAGACTCGTTTCTGCTATGGCATCTCTCAATTTTTTAAAATAGAACTTCTTATGTTTCTTCTTTAGCTCAATGAGCTGGATGGGCGTGAAAATTTCAAAAACAATTTTTTTCAACAAGTATTTCAATATGTTTAGAAAATTTTAATTGAATTGGAGTTGAATTTTAAGAGATAACAATCCTTTGGAATTGCCGACCGTTAGGTCATTTTGGTTTGTTGCGGAAAATTTGAATCAAGTTTTTCTAGAAACTTCTATTTTATAGATGGCTGTCACGGTTTCTCAAAAATTTATGAACTGCTCTTGTTCATTTCTTTCTTCAAAGAGTAATAAAAGGAACAAAAGTATTTTGTCCTACCTTATTTGTAAGAGCAAATATTTTCATCCTTGGTGTGATGGTTAGCATGTCCGCTTGTTAACCCAGAGGTTCGTAGTTCGAATCCCAACAGAAGCCAGAAATATTTTTTCACGGGTATCGCCTTTCGCGAGGAATTGGCAAGTCCTCCGTTTGCAGGGTTGTGAAAAATGCGCTAGGCCCTGGGGTTCCTCGCTCTGTTGAGTCACCCTATTTATTTATTTATTTAAATATTTTCGTCAATTAGAAAACACAACGACGTTCAAGTGGTTTTCAACTGACTTCGAAGAATAGCTCATTCTGTCACTTCCATATTCAAAGACCTTGTTGATGATTTTCGGATCATATTTGCCTTAATTGTTTGAATCGTTTCTGAATTCTTAGAATAATATCGATCCCTCACGGTTTCGCACAAAAAGGACAAAAGGGGCCAAAATGCAACATTTTAGCTTCACAGTACTCACTTTGGAAATTAGTTTTCTTTATTTCTCAACGTTGTTTGAGCGTAAAACCTCTCGAAACCTGAATTTTAGTTGCCCCCCTATTCGCTATGAGAACGACAAATACCGTTCGTTATTTCTTTAAAAGAATTAGTTTCAGAATATGGTTCAAATTGAACTATTAAAAGCTTATTACCATAGATCCTCTAGTCTAATCGTTCAAATAATTCTGTACAGGCTAGACAGGCTCTACGCTAGACTGCATGATTTTTTTTTTTTAAATTTGCTGGTCATTTTCTTATTAATTTTTTGTTTAATTTTTAGAACAAATTCAAATTTTTACTTCGAGTATGACATTTAAAAAAAAATAAAAATTTGTAGGTTCGTTCGTTCGTTGAACTTTACTCAGGGTTGTCCCAGGCTTCCTTGGTTTTCGGTTCTCAAAAAACGCTAAACAACAAAGTCAACACACATCGCTGTCATTTGAAGAAAAATACATGTCATTTGACAGCCCTGTTCATTACCTAAACTCGACCCAGCAAAAACCTAGTGCTAAATCAGGGCAAGTTGACGGCAAACCTAGGGCTCAAAAACACTTGGTTTGACATTCAGGGCGAGTTAAGTTTTTAAAAAAAGCTTTGGGGCGACCACAGGGCAACCTCGGGCTTCAACGAACAAACCTATTGTAACTCCACTCATAAATCGATGTTTCCATTAATAATTCTAAACTAAACTTGATTGATTTCGATTTCAGCAAGTTCCCCTTTTCAAAAATGTAAAAACCAAACAACATTTTATTGACTTTTAATAAAGGCTAAAGAAATATTTAAAAAATAAGTAGAATCCCCAAAATCTCACAAAGCCATCAGCTTATAGAATTTTGAAGTATTGGTATTAAGTATGTTTGACTAGTAAAAATGCGATTAGCTATTCGATTAATGACAATAGTAAAGGAATTTAGTATGATGATTTTATAGGACGGGTGGCGAACTTTCATTTATTTTATTTCATCACAACCCCATGCACTTCGTGATTTTCAACTGATGACAGAGGCACTAGTTGTTCCCCACGAGCTATACACTTGATCTTATTTGTTTTCGTTAGATATAGGTTACTAATTTAATAATTCTAACTTAAACTTATAAGTGTTTTATTTTTGGTTTGTAACTCCTTAAAACTCTGGTAACGATTAATCATGCTGAAGTTATTCATCCATTCTTTTGCTTCTGTTTTATTTAGATATGCTGGACAGTCCAATGGGCGTTAATTCAGCTTCAACTCGAAGTTCCAGTGACAGTTACTCATCCAGTTCATCTACCAAACAATTGCTTAGCTCCAACCAACCCAGTTCCAGTGCTACAAAAATCATGGTAGATGACAAAGCTGCTGTTCAAAATGCAGTCAATGTTTAAATATATGCGTTGGAATTAAAACAACAATTACTACTGAAAATTTAAAAAAGAAATCTAATTATACAAATGTCTTGAACCTTGATCATAATCACAGATAATGTACCAGTAATTAAAAAATAAGTAGCCTCGAATATTCAATAAAATACTCCTTAGTTGTTTAAGTAACAATACTTTTTTTTTTATTTCTGCAAAACTCTTTAAGTTTAACTAATAAAAAAATTTAATCTTAACAAGCTTCCAGAATATCCGGTGTCCAGTTGGTGTCACTATTACAAGTAATTTCGACCAAGTTATCACCGCATTTTATTGACAATGTGTCTTCAAAAAAGTAAGAACTCCCATTGACAACTTTGGCGTTTTCTGGCAGTTTGGGATACTCACAAGAAACTCCTATCGAAATATTGATTAACAAAAATCATGAAGAGTTTTTTTTTAAATTCTCTTACTTGTGCACCAGGTGAGTATTCTCGACCACATGCCATTAGGGAGGCATTCAATTTTGTTATTGCTCTTAGATAAGTAGAACCCTTGATCACATCCCAGAGTTACAGTGTCACCATGGCGATAACGCTCAGACTTTTTATCCACATTCATATTCCTAAGAATAGGTGGTGCATCGCACCAATACACTGAAATAATAGTAATTTATGGGTGATGATTTGATGTACAACGAGAAAAAGGAACTTACACTGGCATTCATAATTCACTTCACTCCACAGACTATTGTTTAAGCACTTTGATACCCACGTCTCTCCAATTGGCTTATAGCTAAATCCGCAACCATATTCAATCTCTGTGCCGAAATCAACGGTTTCACTTTCCAAAAACTGCACAATGACACCACCTGTTGGGGGATCTGGGAGCCCACTCCAATCACAACCGCTGGGCTCTTCGAAGCTTCCGCCTCCAACGATCCACTCAGTTTCTTCAGAGTCGTCGTCTTGAACTGTGCTTCTTTTCATTCTGTCTGCAGTCATTCGTGTCGTGGTTTCTATAGCAGAAAACCGCTTTCTGTAGTTTTCATAAACTGACCCAACCAGCTGTCTAATCAATCTTTTTAATATCCCACTTCGATTTTCCAACGCAGTCGCATCGTCAACAGGCACCGCCTGATCGAACTTATTCTCCCAGGCAATAGCGTCAACGAAGATACAGAGAGCAAATCTTAAAGCATTCTCAAGATCCGTGTCCATTCTAGTGGCATTAGCAAGGTTTTTTCCATAGAGAATGATATCAAAGAAATCTTCAAATGGAACACCAGACTCTTCGTTTAAAATATCTGCAGAGTTTTGCTCCACAAGAGCAAGAAGTTGCACATCGACGTTAGAGAATTTTTCAAAATTATTCTGGTCCGAAGTGTAGAGATTGGAAAGTTGAACAGGCTTTATTGTATGCGAGCAGAGGACAACTTCGTTTGAACTTTCACTGGTGCAACCCTTGTACAAGAATTCATACAAAAGCGACCAAAATTCTTTGTCTGGATGGGGAAATCTAGGAAGATTTAGTGAGGAAGTAGTTTTTTCGATCGTAGTCGTTTCAGGGTTTTCCAACTTCGTTGAAAGAACAGATGGTTTTGAAAATAAATCTTTGGCACTGGTCAGAGCTTTTGAATTTGGAGTACTCGTAATACTGGGGAGAATGGTAGTTTCAGTCAAGATTTCAGTTGTCGTATCTTGGTCTGGCTCATCGATTTCTATTGAATCAGTCTCATACACTGACTTTATATCGGGCATTGACCAGCCGAATGTGTAAGGTTTTTCCGATGTTGACGTAGATGAAGATGTTGTTGTGTACGTCGTCGAAGTTGTTGAAGTAAGTGTAGTTGTTTCTGGTAACTCTGTTGTCGTTGTAGTGGAGCAGTCTGGAATTGATCCATCCCAGTCGCCTAGAGATATAGAAAATAGTTAAAGACTGTCGGGCCAGGTTTTGAAAATCAACCATTGAAGCTCAAGCTTCAACATCAATTGACATATCAAATTCAACTCACCGTCATCCATGCACGTAAGAAATTGTTCCCTTGAGGTATGCAAACATGAAACTTCAGCAAAAACTCCCACAGGATAGTAATCCATATCAAATTTGAACGTTCCCTTATCGTTGGCATATACGACTCTCATGCCCCCTGGTAACACCAGTTTTTCGCACTGAACAGAGCCTAAAAGAATTGTAAACAAAGATCAAATTTTTGCAACCACAAGATTAGTTCTTACTTCTGCAAACGGGTTCAACGCCAGACCACACTCCCATCGTTAAACAAACCCGCTTGTCATTTCCATCGACGGCATAGCCGTTGCTGCATGTGTACTCAGCTATGCTATGCAATGTCGTTCCTGATGAGTAATCGATTTGTCCATTTTCCACTGGTGGCAGATGTCTACAATCGATGACTGGAAGTAAAACAAAATATAAGACTTTCACAGACCTGAATTTGAGCCTTGATGCTTACCCTCGCAATAAGGCACATCGTAGGACCATTTGGAGGTTCTTAAACAGTGCCTTACATTCGTCGTTCCACGTATTATGTACCCAGGATTGCAGTGGTATACTGCCTTACTTTCAATGTATCGCACATAACCATTTGGCATGTGGAGGTCTCTTGGGCAATTCTGACAGAAATTGGATGGAAGCACCTCTACAGCTCCACGAATATTCCCTTTAAAATCTGTCCACGAGTACAGGGATCCTCGGTAGGGATCACAACTTTCATAGAACTCCTGTACCTTATTAGCTGTTACTATTGTATCCCAAACATCTAAGTAGGCTATCTGACCAATAAACGATTCAGACTCACTAAAGCCTCCACCGAGTTTGTCCTGTAGCACAAAAGAAAATGTTAGCTCGCTCTGATTGGGAACATCTTGCAAATCTGTATTACCTGTTCCTGACCAACAATAAAAATACCCTTCCCCGGAATTCGCTGGCCAGCGCTTAGGTTCATTCCAGCATGTTCCAGACGTCCGTCGAAGAATAGTTCGTAATATCCGTTTTCACTCATCCACGAAGCGCACACAAAATGCCATTCGCCATCGTTGGCAACAATATCTGACCCTGACGAGTTTCCATTGACATACAAAACAAATCTGTAAAACCAATTCAAGGAATTCTGTTATGATTAAGGACAAAATCAGTTCTTACCCTGAATAGTCGGTCAAAGTAAAGGCGTTGTCGTGCTCCTTGGTGGCATAGGATAGCACAGCTCCGTATGTAAAGCTGTCGTCAGTCTTAATCCAGGTGCAGAATGATAGCTAGAAAATTTACAGAGTGTAAAGCCCACGTAGATGTGAGTTCTTATGACTTACCTCAGAAAGGTCGTGGTCTGGTCCTTTCATTTGGACATAATTCAAAGTGCTTGCTTTTGCAAATTTCATTGCGAAGTCTGGCTTCGTGAAAATCTCACAAAGGTCCCCATAGAAATACGGTGGACAAGTACAGGTAAACTTTTCATATAAATCATCTTCTATTTGAATGTCATCTGGCAACAGCTCTCCCCTTAGTGCGACCGGCTTGCATACGCCATTATTTTGGCATGGATAAGCATCGCATGGGCTAACTACCTGTGAGCAATCAAAACCTCTTAGTCCAGTCGGGCATTTACATTCGTAACTGCCTCGAGTAGCTGGCATATGCATAAGATCCACACATGTGGCATTTTTATGACAAGGGAAGTTGTCACATGGCCTGAGGTGACATCTTCTGCCGATAACTCCCGGTGGGCAGATACAAATGTACCCATTGCTTTGGTTGTGACAGATGCCTGATTCACATGGTTTTGAGTCACAATAGTCCACGGTTTCCTCGCACAGTCTGCCTTCGAAGCCAGAAGGACATTCACACATTGCTTCCCCATCATCGGCATCTACGCATGTCCCGCCGTTTTTACAAACTGTCATCTCGCACGAGTTGATTGAATCTTCACAAAACTTTCCAGTAAACTCTGCAGGACACTCACAGGAAATCATTGTGTCATTAAGATGCGTGCAAACACCATTGTTAAAGCATGGAGCTGAATGGCAAAGATCGATCTTGTGTTCGCATTTCCCTCCTTGGTAACCTTCAGGACAACGGCAACTATAAAGGTCCGCACCACCTACCTCCGGAATACACTGGCCAGACTGACCGCAAATCCTTGGTTGTGATTCGCAGATATGAAGTTTCCGTTCTTTACAATCGAAAAGCGAAGTTGATCCCCTTGGTGAGAGGAAACCATATGGACATGGTCTGCAGCTTGTTTGGTCGTATGCTGGCTGATATTCCCCCACTGCGCATTTCCTGCAAAAAGGCATCAGACTGTGTGTTGTAGTTAGCCCCGGCCGGTTTCCTCGACGTCCATGTCGAGTCTTAGCCCACGTCCCTGGTGGACAAAGTGCTGTGGATGGAAGTGCTTTTTCAACCCATGGCTACATTAATAAATCAGTTTTTGAATTACCCTTGCAGTCAGTTTCAGAAAAACGTCCCTCACGTCTGGTGTTGTGATGCCGAGGGCATCTGAAGCACATAACTTGTCCAGGGTTTGGATTATATGTTCCAAGTGGACACAACTTACAGCGATTGTAAGCCGCATCTTGATAGGTCCCTCGAGCGCATTGAACTAAAGGAAATGAATCGGTAACAAAAACACCTGCGATTTGTTTTGTAATATTACCGCAAATATTCTTTTTCGACACACTACCATCTGGACAGCGAATAAATTCTTCAATTTTGAGTTTTTTCACGTCGATCTGCATGTCTTTGAGAACCCTCTGCAACGGCACATTTGTATCAAATCTCTGAACTTGATACTTCATTTGACGAATGTTCTCCGACAAAGATGCGTTCTTCTGCCACAAGCCCAGACGTTTGCTGAGTTTTGTGTACAAGCGTATTTTTACATTGGACCGTATTCGCTTCTTGTTTTTCCTCGAACGAGTCGAATTTGAGGGTATTTCCCTCTTTGAAACGTGATATTTGTCCCGGTCTCCCAGTTGTGTGTCATCGCTATTGTGTGTCTCTTCAAAACACTCAGGAATTTCTGATATTATATCACAGTCAGGTTGGCCGTTACAGAGATATGCCTTCATCTGATCGGATAAACTTGCCATAAACTAGAAGAGAAATTTTTATACTCAAGCTCTTATATTCCGTTAGTTGAACTAAACTTACAGTTCTTTGAGAATCCCTACTCGAGCAGACTGGATTGTCGCTGTCCATGGCTATTGTAAACGATTGTCCAGCAGTTTCTGGAAGGTCTAGTCCTAAAAATAAAATTAGATCGAAATAGAAAGTACTTAAAAATAAAACGAACTTGTGCAATCGGGAATTGCTCTGTATTTCCAGCCAGGATGCTTCAGATCACAAAACAATCGGAAGTCATCTAGATATTCGCCACTTTCATCATCGTAAACAGCGTATCCTTGATCACAAGTCACTTCACACCATGTGTGCGATGATTTTTTGGCGCAATATGAGACACCGTGCTGAGGAGATGGTAAGGGGTCACAGCCTAGCTCTGTAAATGAAGTCAAAGCGACTTATGTAGGTTTGAAAGGTTCTTATATTTGAATTGTTGCAGGAGACAGAAAAAAATGAGTCAGTTAACAAATGTGACAAATAGATAGTTGGGCAATATTGGTGTTAGAGTGTATGGTTTACCATTTCGACTGATTCCCATCAATCTGATTGTTAAATTCGGCTGTCATAGTTGGAAGCCATTGATTGGCTTCCTGAAACCGTGCGTTAACCAAAATCAATAGATTCGTAATATAAATATCGGGTGTTTTTTTTAAGTTGGTTTTTTGAATATGAACAAAACTAACATTTTGTGGTCAAAAGCGGCTTATTCTAATGTCACTTATGTTCAGTTTGGTTTGCCATTTCATCATGAATAGGTTGGCAAAAGAACAACTCTTGCAAAACGTGCAAATCTATTTTGAAAATAATGGTTCAGTTCGCGAAGTTTACCGCAGGCTCCGTCCATTTTATGGTTGGCATAATCGTCCATCAGAGCAATTAATTCGGTTAACCATGGATCGTTTTCGCACTACGTTTACTTTATGTGACAATATGCATCCGCAGAGACGTCGTACAGTGCGCACCGAAGAAACAATTTCCGCTGTATAGCAAAGTGTTGAAGAGGACCCTAACGAGTCGATTCGCCACCGTACACAGCAATTGGAACTTTGTCCATCAACTTTATGGATAATCTTGGCTTACGACCTTACAAGATCCAGATTGTGCAAGAATTAAAGCCGCGAGAACATCCAATGCGTCCTGATTTTGGTGTATGGGCCGAAAATGAGATTGATCTCGATGCTGATTTTCATCGCAAAATTTGATTCAGTGATGAGGCTCATTTTTGGTTGAATGGTTACGTCAACAAGCAAAATTGCAGCACTTGGAGTGAATAGAATCCCGATGAGTACCTTGAGACGCCTTTACAACCACAAAAACTGACTGTTTGGTGTGTTCTATGGGTTGGTGGAGTCATTGGGTCATACTTCTTCCGAAATGATGCTGGCGAGCCAGTTGCCGTTAATGGAGACCGGTATAGAGCCATGATAACCGACTATTCTGTTCCCGAGTTGGATGGCATGAATGTGGATGAGATGTTGTTCCAATAAGACGGCGGCGCTACATGCCACACAGCTCACGTCACAATCGATTTATTGAAGGAAACATTCGATGAGCGCATAATTTTGCGGAATGGACCTGTCAAATGGCCACCAAGATCGTGTGATTTGACGCCATTTGATTATTTTCTTTGGGATGTGTGAAGTCGCTCGTCTATGTCAATAGACCAGAAAAGTTAGGGGACTTAAAAGCCAACATTTATGGCGTTATTGCCGACATACAGCCTCAAATGCTCAAAAAATTGGTTGAAAATTGGAGCTCTAGACTTGGCTTTATCCGAGTCAGCGGCCACACGCCCGCAATCATATTTAAACATTAATGGCATAAAATTATCCTTTCAATAAAGCCAAATTGATGGACATTAAAATGATTTTCTTGTGTTTTATTTCAATTCGAAGTTCTATACCTCTAAAAAAACACTCTTTACAGATACTGGTACATTCATAGAGCCCATTCTACTCACACAATATAATTCTTTCACACTTTTAAAAACCTCACTTTTCAACAATTTTACATGATACAAAAGAGTTTACGTTCAAACTCGATTTAATTGCAGATGGTCGAGGTGAAGTTCTGCTGATTTTTAGTGAAAGAAAGGCTCTGACTTATCTTAAATCTGTTGGAAAGCTTGTTCAAAATTAAGACATAAAAATATGAGCTCAGGTTCTGACTGCTGTGACTTTCAGAAGCCAGTTTTCTTATAGTTTTGAAATCCAAAAACGTAATGCTGTTAAGTCTTAGCAGCTCTAAGAACCAACCTGTTATGCCCATTCAATGCTTCTGATTATTGAGAAAAATTCTTTGTGTTATGAAAACGCACTCACTCACCCTTTATAGTGATGTTTAATAGACACTCGTTGTAGTTCTGTGTCCTATCGACTCCAGTGTACAAGATTGGATATTCACCCACAACGAGGGTCTCCATTTTACGTGGGTCTAATGCTGTCAAAACTCTCACTTGAACTTCTTCATTAGAATTATCAACAAAAACTGGCTCTTCCCATTCAATGGGCGTTGTCTTATTGTCCTCCGATATCCAAAACTCTTCTGGATCAACACAAGTTTCAACATTTGGTGGTGTTGCATCAAGCACAGTCACACGAAAATGACACTCGGCCTTATTATTAAATCGATCAGCTGCAAAATATGTAAAGTTATGATGTCCAATTTTTAAGTCAACTCCAGTTGAGTAATCCACCGATGGCTTGGTCCAAATATTTACACTCGACGATGATGAATCTAAAAGTGAAGGTTTTGTTATTTTTATTTATTTTTTTTTATTTTTCCATAATTACCTTCAGCTACTAAAGGAAGTAGCGCTTGTGACATGACAAATACTGAATCACTGTCAGCAGGTAATGTAGCCGTGAAATTGTCTGGACAAACGAGCTTTGGTGGCGTTATGTCTATTTATGAGGAGAGTTAACAAACAATACGAAAATTTCATCAATTATACTCAATTTTACCAACGCATTTTGAATTTTTATTCTTTGGTGTCCAAAATCCGTTCTTTTTCCCAGAACACACACGTGTTTCTACTCCTTTGAGGGTGAAGCCTTCGGGACAAATAAGTGTGCAGTTGGTGCCGTAAGGCTGTTTAGTTTTTGTACAATCCTCATTTTCATAGTTTCCAAATTTTGGTTTCGGTAGAGGAGCACAAAGGACCTCTGTAATCATAAATGGTCACAAATAAATTATCTCAATTTTGAATGAACGAGTGTTTGCATACTTTTGCAAGTCGTTTGACGACCGTCCCATTTCGATAACGGCAGACAGTTTCTGTTTTTTGACCCAACAATATAACTGCCTGGGCTGCAGCGATACGAACATTCTGTATCAATTGGCATCGGTTCTGTGCGTCGTTTCGTCTCATCGAAGTAACTTTCCATAAATGTGTCATTGTGCGGTGAATAGTCGTATGATGTGAGCTCTAAGTCATGATTTTGACAAGTGATCATGCCGTTGGAAGGAACTACAAGACTCGGACAAGTTTTCACTGAAAATGGTAAGATTGCATTACGTCTTTTATCCAAACCACTGCCAAAATGTTTAACTTACACACACATTGCGCCTCGGTTCCTGACCAAGTTCCGTTCTCCAAACAAAGTCGAAGGCTACTTCCTTTGATTTTGAAAAACAAAATTGAGTAATTTGAAATACAAAAATTTGACGAAAGTTGTTTTTTACCCATCAAATGATAGCCAGATTTACATCTCACACCACAAGCTGCATTTAACACATTTGCACATGAAGTTGGTTGGGTGACGAAGTAGCCGTCTCTTGGAGGCCTCAGCCTTGGACATGTGATCCCTTGAACAATGTTTTCAAATATAAAACCTGTGTTCTCTGAAATATATGAAATATACCTTCGCAACGGTTATCTGCAGTTCGTTTAAAGCCTGGTTTGCATATGCAATCGGCAACACTCAAAGCAGGGCTAGCTAATGTTACGTGGTTGATGTCTGGACATGACATACACGTAGCCGAATTCACCCAATAAGTGTTGTGGATGCAAGCTTAAAGGAATGGAAAAAAATCTGTTTATTTTAATTTTCTTCTCTGTTGAAACTCTTGACATACGTCGGCAGTCCTCCTTGATTCCATCTCCAATATAACCCTCGGGGCATGTGCAAGCATAGTGACCTGAGGGTATTCGACACTCACAGTTTGCCAAAGCGTGACAGCAAGAGGATCTTAAATATCAAAAAATTTTCAATATTAGTTCAATTACACCTTTTTACAACCTACGTCGTATTGAGATCCTGCTGATCCTTGCAAAGAACATTGCACCGATTCGGGTTGCTTAGTTTGATGCTGTAGCCAAGCTTATGATCTTTAGAGAAACAAGTTCATTAATTGAGATAGATGTTTATTTTTAAAGCACTCACCTTGCATTAGAGCACCTCGAGCTAGTTTTTCAAATTCCTTAAAACTTCCCAAAAGGAAGCTGTGTGTTTCCTTTGGATAACTAGAAATGTTATATAGCTCATCAAAGTTCCCGGATTGTATGCCAATTGTGAATATTGTAACGTTGTTTGATTTTAAATCCTCTGCAACGGGGATGGGGTTTTTGCCATTGGAAAAACCATCGGTAACTAGGAATATGTATTTGCGGCTCTTTGGACGTGCTGTACTCAAAATAGTCTAGGGATGTCAAATGCGATATTGGTAAGTTCATGTAAATTTGATTGAGTTGATTATCACACCTGAGCTTCTTTTAACGCTCCATACGTATATGTACCTCCACCAAAAAATTCAATTTTCGGAATGTCGTCTGTGACAGCACTACATTGGTCGTGATTTTCACTCGGTGACGATATTTGATCAATGTGGCGGATCTTCAAAATATTAATTATAGTTTATTATTATTTTAATTAATGAATTGTTTTAAATTCTATATCGTTTGGGACCTGCTCGCACTGAATGACCTTCGGCTACTTACAACCAACTACCATACCTAATTTAATAAATAAAACCCTTTTCATGTTTTGAAATTTCCTGCTAAGGAAAGAACTGTGAATCTGACAAAAGTTTTTCAAAATAGCTTGTGATCAAAGATCAACTTGTGATAACTACATCAACGATGGCATAACTGGACGAAAAAACTCTTATGTGAAAAAAAATACCATTCTTTTGTGGTTTTTTGACTCGTAAGACGTAACCCATGCCTTCGCTTCATAAACGCTTTATTTCGTAATTTCAGCCACAGTTCAAAGTAAACGCTTTTGAGCACCAGATTTCGTGTTTTGGGTAGGTTTGAACTCTTGTGTAGAGATAGAACTCTTAGGTGGGGTTGAACACTGTGAACGGACTTATGCTGTTTCTTTGAAGTTCTGAAGTATCATATTTGAGACGGTTTTTATTTTGTTAATTGAGTGCGTGGCGACTGCATTCTTTTAAAAAGTTATTATCTGCACTCACCATCTAAGACTTTATATATGTGCTCCTTAGGTTTGATTAAGGTATCGAAAAAACGACTGACGCACTAGACCAGTAATAGTAGGTCCTTAGTGATGTCACATAGAAATTTGAGTAATTGCCTCACTATTGAAACCGTTTTTAGCTTTTAATAAAGTGATGGAGGCTATGTATGGGTATGTTCCTAAAATCACTTGGATCGTCGAAAAAGAATTGTCCTAAATATGTTTAACTTCTTTGAGAGAGGGCAGGAGATATGCAGAGAAGATTTGGAACGGTCTCTCTTCCTCCTAGCCCATGCAGCTTCAGCAGAAATCGTTTGATGGGAAAGAGCTTTGACTAAAAAGGAGTGTACGAAGCTAAAGGTGTAATCTGCTTAGGGGTGACACACCTGTGGTACGTTGTTGGATCAAAGTTTCGCCAGATCATTTTGGTAGCTAGCAAAAGCTGCAAATTTGTTTGTTCTTCAGCAAGTGTAATGGACATAATTCTACAAGCGGTTCTTGACATGTGTGGCAGTAGACATGCCAATTTTCATTATGTTTGGTGACATTGGCATGGCAGTTCCTCACCTGGTGTGTCCATCGGCCTAACAACTACCCCGAATATGGCTGTGTAGGCGACGTTGCGTAATACGAGTGATATTAATGTTGTGTGCGTGCAGCTTTGTTTTGTTTTATTTTGGTTCTTTCATTGAAGAATTTTTTAAAAAATCGGCTGATAGTTCGGTCGGGTTGGGCTGTATTCGCGCACACTACTCCAACTAAACACTTGGGTTGGGGGTAAGTGTGCAGACTATAGACAACAGTCAGCCGACTATTATCAGTTTCTACAACCAGCGATTCAGTAGAATTGGGCAGCGCCACTATAAAAAAAAAAAATTATACACGACCATCCGGCGGCAAAACTCGGAGCGAAAGGAACCATCGGCTAACTAAACAATCGGTCGGTGTGCGCGCTTGCGAGGAGCTCCATACTGATATAGCAGTCGGCCGATAGTTCGCCGAGAGTTTAGTTTGAACGCAGTTTAGAAGCCCATCAAACTTATTTATCGGCAGATACCAAATCGTTTTTCGTTTTAGTTTGAGGTAAAACTGATCAGCATTCCTAGCGAGGCGGGTGTTGCTGCTGATTTCTCTCAGGGGAGGAATGTAACTAGGCACTATTCGTAGAAAAAGGCGATAAAAGAGACTGACAGGGGTAACATTTCGACGATGTTCAAGAGAATTAATCGATTGTGCGATTGAACTATTACCTATCAATCTCAACGCTCTGTTTTGTACCATAGCAAGTAGGCCCAAAGATGTTTGAGGAGCACCTGACCAGATATGAGAATAATTGTACTCTAGCTTTATAAATTGTAGCCAGATCAGAAGTGGTAAAGAATTTCCTGCATCACCTTAAGAAACCTTAACATTTAGCAGCACTTTTGGCGACTTCAAATATGTGGTCATTCCAACGAAGATCATCGTTTACACTCATATCAAGTATCAGTACTTTTCCATTCATAGATAATGGCAATGAGTGGGATGTTAAGCTTTAACGACAAATGACAACAAAGAGTTTTTGAAGCATTGAACTCTACTCGGTTTTTATTACCCCATGTAATAATGCTGTCGAAGTCAGAATTCAATGAGCTTATCATACGCAATCATTCCAGTTCCACATCCGAAGAGCAAGGACGTGAATTTTGAAACGAATATGAAAAGCTTAGGGTTGAGTAGTCAGCAAAACAATTGATAGGATTAGAAATTTCAGACAAAAGATCATTTATGAAAACGAGAAAGATATTCGAAGACAAAACGGAACCTAAGGGCACACCAGCATTTATATAGTATGTAACAGACTTGAGACCATACCATGCAGCTTCTAGTTAAATGTCTGAAGGTAATTTCTAACCCAACAATGAAAAGACACATTTTTCAGAAGTGAGCTTGATGCCAAACACTATCAAATGCCTTAGAAATATCAAGCGAAATAATTTTACTTTCTCCAAAACAATATAAAGATTGGTTCCACTTTTCGGTGAGATAAGCCATCAAATCGCCAGTAGACCTTTTGCTACGAAAGCCGTACTGCCGGTCATTGAGAAGCTTTCGTTCTTCAAGATATGTCATGAAATGATGGTTTATCAACGTTTTCATGACCTTGTAAAGAAGGACGTTAGTGCAATTGAACGACAATTCATAATTGGAAGGGGGGGAAGTTTGGCCTTTTTTAGGGACGGGCTGGACAAAGGCAGCTTTCCATCTGCTCAAGAAGAGCTTAGAAGAATAGCGAAGATAGAAAAGCTTACGCAGTGAGCGTGAAATTGAAACTCCTGTGGCTCAGAACAATATCCTTTCAGAAATTTTTTTTTGAACAATGGGGAGCGTCCAATAAACGTATCCGGCCAGTTTTTGTTGTTGTTTACGTATTAAAAATTTACCAGATGCATAAACCCACTTTCACCAAGCTATCTAGTGGTATCCGAGAATTGTTGGTTATCCGTGCTATATGCAAATGAACAGCTGATAGAAAATTTAACTTTGGTTTCTTTTCTATGTTAATTTCTCAGATGCCGATCATTTTTGATTAGCCGTTCGGAATCAGTAAGCAATTGAGGTCTCTTCCTTTTCCTCCCAAGGAATGGTTGAGAGAAATACGCTAGGTCATGGGGCCCCTCGCAGTGTCACTATCAACTGCGCCACTCTACTTATTTAACAAACACCTTCAATTTTCGATTATCACTTCAATGACATTCAAAATTTTAAACATCTGAATCAAATTTTTAGGTACTGATATGTTATCAGGGCAAAAAAGGAATTTCACAAAATTACACAAAACAAAAAACAAAGCATCTGTTTTATTATCGTTGGGGCAGCCGACGCGACGCCCGGTTGGTGGCGGCGCACGCGGTTATTAATGAATCATAAAGAGGAATGCATCCAATGTCGTTACACGAGATTAAACGACCCCCTCCATTCAGCCGGCCGGCTTAATGTATCACCCAAACAACAATTATCTCACTATTTTGTAATTTTTGATAGTAATACTCTGCGAGGCGCACGGTTATCGCGAGTAGGTCAGCGATACGGATGTGTAAGGTCAACAGAAAGGCGTTGATCTACATTTTGATTTATAAAAATACCAAATAGGTTATCAGTTATCAACTTGAATGTGGGGTTGAGTGGAGTCGTTGAGTCTAAACATTGCATTTCATTTCGTGATAGTTCTTTCGTATCCCTTGCATTTGAATAGAAAACGAGATAGCCTTATCTGAAGCATATTTTTATGATGCTGTTTGCAAAAGGGTTGTATGCGAAACTAGCTTTCTGTATGATATTATGTTGGTATGTATGAAGCTGCAATATCCCTTTCCGGATGTTCATCTTTGATCAATGTATGTCTACCGACTACTGTCTTTCAAACAGTTCATCGAACTTACCACTTTTGTGTGTGAACTAAATGTTATCAAAGCAATACGTGTGTAATTGTAACTTAGATCAAAGTGACTCAGTAGCTTTTTCACAAAATTGATCTCACTATGGAAATTCACTTTTCCGATGCTGGAACTAGAGTCGATTAGAAATATAATATCGACATTCTTGCTCTTCATTTTTATCGTATCCACACTATGCCGGAAGAGGTCTTTTAAGTTGGCTGCGCGTGATTTGAAAATTGAATTTTCCAAGCTTTTCCATCGAACACCATCTAGTACAGGACGTTGGAATTTATTTCCCACCGACGGATATGACGTATCAATGTCGTTCTTAATGAAAATTTTGTCAAGGCTTCCATTGCCACCTTGCTTGCAGATCAGAGTTGCAACAAAAGTCAAAAAGAATATCGACTTTAAAGAACTCATTTTTTTAAAGTGAAACCATTCATAACTTTATACAAACAAAAAACACGGAAATACTCTGAGATCGAATTTGTTTTAAACTGCGACGGGATATGCTCGAGATAACCTTGCGACCGTTTTCAATGTGAATGATTTGAATTCAATGGATTGTTGAGAGTAGGCGATCTACACTCTGGCGATGCTCGGCTGAAACTAAACTGAAACTTGGAAAATGTATAAGAGATAAGTAAAAGTTGTCGCTAATATATTTGAACTGATACACTGTTTGCTGGAATATGTTGCTCTTCTTGGTTGCATATCAGTTGTTTATGAAGAGAAATAAATCACTTACGGTGAAGTTAGTGAGTCCTTGAGGTTATTGAGACTAGGGAGCACATTTTCGGTAAATAGAGAAGAAAACATTTTTGAAATTTGTGCCCAGAGAACTAGGTGAAATTCTGATCTTATATCAAATCGTTTCGTAGAAAATTGGAAAATTACCGACAAAGAATTTTTTTAAAATGCCATTACTTTATGACTAGGACTAGATATTCCCGGCATAACCTCACAGGCGGATCACATAAGTGTAGAGCAGATATGGAAGTGAGAGCGTTATAATCCCTTTAAGATGCTCGTATACAAACTGATTCCGGTGATTTTGTGAAGTTTTTTTTCATTTCTTAATTTTCGTCAATATTGTGGACAGAAGATAAGTTTTAGTTGCAGGTCGATTTGATATCAAAATAATAAATAAGTAGAACTGCTTAACGTGATTTGATCAAAACTCTTTAGTTCTAATCTAGTACCCGATCTATTTAAACTCTAAATTGATACCCAAGACCATATAGCCTATATTCATCCTATTCAGTAGTTAGCCCTATCTTTGGAAGTTGATTTCTGTAATGCATTTCTGCCTCACGGTAATAATACAAGTTGGGCCAAAAGAAGTCATCCGAAGTTGTTTGTCATCCACGGGAACAGGCGCAGGTCTTTGACCAAAATTCACTTTAGGCGGCCATTCATAAAAATGAGAGTATCTTCCAATAAGGTAATTTCTTTTGGCCCCTCTTGTAGCTTCCTTCCTTCTAGTTAGAAGTTCCCATCCTCAACCACGTGTTTACAATTTTTTGAAATGTACACCCACTTTACCACAGCCCATTTGAAAGTAAGCAAATTTTGTCGATGATGTACTCTTTATAATCGTTCATTAACATGAAAGACCTAATCAAATATGTCTAGTTCAACTTCGACCATTTGAATGACTCGTTAAGCTTATGTTGCTAAGTTGTTGAAAAAATACTGTAAACTGTAAACACTTTTCAAAAGCAGTTTTCAATGGTAAATTGGTCCGTTGGAACACTTTTTTTGATTTTAAAAAGCACTTTAGTAAATATCGGTTCGGATTCGTTTGGCGTGGACCTTTTTGGAGTTGGAAATGTGAAAAGGTATTATTAAATTATCAAATTGAAAGGATATTTGAAGTTTTAAGCAAGTTGCTGCCCCAGAGAAGAAACCAAATAGTCAACCACGCACCGTTTTGGTTCGTCGCCATTTTTTTTTTTTTTGCGGTTGGTTTGAAGTCAATTTGAAAAAGTGAGATATTTTTTGGTTTTTCACTAGTGGAGTTCACACAGTACAATTAGTTGAATAGAAAGATGTGAACTCCGCTGGTAAGCAATACATCCCCTCAAAGTGAAAACTACGCTAAAAAGAAAGTCGAAATAATAAAACTCAATTCCAACCGGATATAGCCGTTATTTCACGCTTACTATGAATTCACCTTCATTACTCTGTGGTTGCCCATATTCCACAGCTTTTTAACCGATAATCGTTTAATTGTCTACTGTTTCAAATTCAAAAGATTGTGTTTTGAGATTTCGCTTTCAGCGGTTGATGGAAAACTATTTTGCTATGGTCATACTTCATACATCATTTTGGTAACTTTTTCAGAGTTTTATGGTGGATTTACATGCATCTGCAAGTGCAGATGAAAATCGGAAAAAGACACAAGATGTAAAATTCATACTTGTCTGATAGAGAGGGAACGCACCATCTGCACTTCCTTAGTCCCCTATTATATGATGTCTCCCGAGCCCAGTCTCACATGAGTGCGAAAAAGAAAGGAGATGTGAGGAATTGAGATGCACAAAAAAATTCCCGATGAGTACCGTGCCGATTTTTAGCAGTCTAATATTGACGTTTCTCTTTTCCCATATTCGTTTTTGCTATGTTGCTTTAATGTATTTTTTGTGTTGGTCAAATGAGCGTCAACTGAATGTTTTTTCATTTTCGTTGTGGTCTTGTTTTTTATTTTTCAAATCAAAAGTTGTAAAACCAATTTGTTATTTTTGTAATTTTATCAAGCAACTTACTTTATTTAGAGAAAAATAAAACTTTGAAATTTATAAAGTGACAACAAGAAAAGGATTGAAAGAGAAATGAAGAATAGTCAAATTTGAGACGTGAGCCTTCAAAATTGAACATGTAATAGTGATTGTCTCACGGGATGGAAATTTAAAGGGAACGTCAAAAATGAGACATGTCTCGTGAGACATCTTATAATAGGGGACTTAGCTATGGTTGGGGATGAAAAATTATGGGTGCACATGAACATTTTCATCTGCCCATAATTTTTCATCTGCAACCATAATCCTATTCGTCTCTCTTTTTAACTTTTGGGTTTTGTAATCTTCATCCGTCTCGTTTTACTTTTCTTCACTTCCGAAGTTGCAGATGCATGTAAACCCACCATAAAATACATTTTTTAGTGCCTTGAACTTATACGATAATCGTCTAAACAGTACGGGTTCTGAGCGTTCTGGGCTCAGGGAGTAAGTTGAGTCACTACTACTGAAAATGTTGAGTGTGATCTGACAGTCTATTCGTTTTTCCAGTCCCGGCAACGGCAGTTGCAATTGTCAAAATTAAGTTATAAAGCGACATATGAGAATATCCACACCAACGAGACAAAAAAAAAAAACGAAACGTTTTTTTCATACATTTGTAATGTTGCGACTGACGGCAAAAATGATAACAACAACATTTCTGCCGCTGGCACATCTGCCAACACGGCCAACACGCTTTGGTTTTGGAGATCATATTTAACCCAAAGGACAAATACAAATATCTCGCTATGCGGCTCATGTAGTTGCTTGATCATAAACTTATGGCTTGAGGCCACAGCCTAAAGTTTATTGAAAAGGAAACAGCTGTGTTCTGTCACAGGGATTTCTGCTTTTTTGCTTGCAGTTTGTTTTTGTTTGATCTACATATTTAAAATTTATGTTGTTTATTTTCTATTTTGTGATTTGATTACATTCTAATAAAATTGATTAAGCAAAACAAATTCATATCTGAAATTGTACAGAGTGTTTATTTAGCCTCCGAGCTCATGTAAGTAAATAATCTATCAAATTCCTGCCAATCTGAGCTAACATACAATTACCCTTTTTTCGCGCCAATCATAAAACTTGAACAAGTTGAGTCATGTCATGAATTTAAAACTCATCTCACAAAAATGAAATATCTTTTTCAGATGCAATCACTGCCGACTGCCGTTCATAGTAACATTTCGTTTTAATGGAAAATCGGCATAGAGAATTCATCCGTAAAAATGTTGATGAGCTTATTCGTCAAACTAATTATAAAGAATTAATAAGTGCATGCGAACAGGGAAGGCTCTTATCAAGTGTAATGCGGTCGCGTATTGAGGTGAGTCTCCAACAATTTTTTGAATAATATGAAGCAAGAAATGAACATTCGCTATATGCAAGCATGTTTCGTGTTTAGGATCTTTCCGATACCGAAGAATATGAGAAACACAAAGAACTCTTTTTGAAAATAACCAAACGTGGTCCTACTGCCTATGACGAACTTATTAATATTTTAATAAACTTGGACTTCTTAGAGGCCGCAACACTTCTTCGTGATGTCAAACACAATGATCGGCAATATATTTCAATGCATGAGCGCCTGCCAGCAACCAATCCTGTTCCTATCGAAAACCCTACTGTAACCAATAACTGTGTACCGGAAGGTTGTTATCCTTCAAAGGATAGTGTTGATTCTGTACTTAAACTTGCTCCATTTACAAACCAAATCCTGCCACAACCATTTTCTGTGAAGAGATCAGAAGAAATTCAATATGACAAAACCGTTCCAGTGTATCCAATGAACTCGAAAAAGCGTGGTGTCTTCTTTCTGGTAAACATCATCGACTTTCCCTATTACGAAGAGAAACAACGTTCTGGGGCTGAACTCGATAGCAAGAATTTGCTTTATTTGTTTCAAGAGTTTGGTTTCACATGCTTTTCTTACGAGAATCTCACTAAGAAAGAATTCTTCTATCTTCTTACCGAACTCCGTACTTCTAAGTACTTAGTAGAAACTGAATGCTTTGTTTTGACTTTGATGTCTCACGGTAAGATGGTAAAAGATATGCATGATCGTGTAGAATTCTACGGAGGTTCTATTTCAAAAGTGAACGAAATCGAGGACTTTTTTTCAAATGAAGAGTGCCAAAGCTTGAAGGGCAAGCCCAAGCTGCTAATCTTTCCATTTTGCAGGTTTGTCTTACTCAAATGATTGAATGCCTAGATGGACATGAAACAAATTTTGCTAAACCACTGTCACATTTTGTTTGAATTAGGGGTAAAGCGCCAGACAAAGGAGTCAGCCGTCTTCAAGCTGATGGCGTACAACTGCTAGAACCGTTGATGAGTAGGAAAATGCCGACGAGATCCGACATGCTTGTTTGCTACGCATCTGTTAGAGGTAAACTAAATAAAAAATGTAATTTCTGTGCAAAATAATAACGATTTCATTTAACAAGGGTTTCAAGCAATGCGTGACCCTGAGCAGGGATCGTTGTACATTCTAATCTTCTGTCGGGTACTAGCCCAGCATGCGCATAATACGCACATAGAAGATATGTTGAAACTCATTGGTGCTGAGATGGGAAATCTGAAACTACCCAACGGATATTTGCAAACTCCAGCTTTCTACAACCATGGCTTTAATAAGCTGCTTTTTTTCAATCCTGGAGTGGTTCAGTAGTAAAATAAAACTCAAGAGTGACTTAATTATGTTTTCTACCATGTTTCAATGCGAATATTATTAAATACTCAGCCAAATTTTGCATTCTAAATGCTAAATATATTTAAATGTTGCCTTCTAGTAAATAAAAATTGTAATTAAACAAAGTTATTTCACCAATTTTCCTTCGCGACAATACACGGAATGGTTGTGAAAAATACGCAAGGCCCAGGGGCTCCCCGCTCTGTTGCGCCACCCTATGTATGGAAATGGATGTATAACAATTTGTTCGTCCGTTGAACTTTACCCAGGATTGACCTAGGTTTCTTTGACAACCCTATGAGTTGTGAAAAAAACTGGGTTTTCCAGTCCTCAAAAAACGCTAAGCCACAAAATAACACATCCCTGTCATTTGATGGCCATGCCATTTGACAGCCAACTCTCCCTAGCATAAACCTAGGTCGAGTTGAGGGCAAACCTAGGGTGGATTCTGTACCGTTTTCGACAACTATCGTCTGAATTTCAGGGACTAAAAAAACGTGTTTGAGACCCTGAAAAAGTTGCCAAAATTCATAGGACGATAGTAAAATAGCTTTCCATCAACCACTGAAAGCGAGATTATATGAAATAATCTTTTAACGGTGCAATAGACGATTAAACGATAATCGTTTGAAAAGTTACGGAATCTGAGACCAGGTGAACCCCAGGTCTCAAAAAAAAACTCAGTTTGACATTCAGGGCGAGTTGAGGCTTTCCAAAAAATGCTTTGTGGCGACCCCAGGGCTTCAACCAACGAACCTAATAGAAATGTGTGGAAGAGCTACTTCTTTTATCGCGTCGATGTGGCTACTCTTTGTCGCTGTATCACTATTTTCACAATTGGATTTGCTGCCTTATTCAATGCTGCCTTATTCATTTTAAGAATTTTCAATAGATATGCAGTCACTTAAACGAATAAAATTATGGCTGCAGATGAAGTGCCTATATGCTGGGTTTACATGCATCTGCAACTGCGGAAGTGCAGAAAAGTAAAGCGAGACGGCTTAAGATTACAAAGCACAAAGGTTAAAAAGAGAGACGAATAGGATTATGGTTGCAGATGAAAAATTATGGTTGCAGATGAACATGTTCCTCTGCACCCATAATTTTTCATCTGCAACCATAACTAGGAAGTTCGTTCCCTCTCTATCAGACAAGTATGAATTTTACATCTTTTGTCTTTTTCCGATTTTCATCTGCACTTGCAGATGCATGTAAATCCACCAATATTGATGATTATGTTATGGTGGATTTACATGCATCTGCAAGTGCAGATGAAGAACGGAAAAAGACACAAGATGTAAAACTCATACTTGTCTGATAGAGAGGGAACGCACCATCTGCACTTCCTTAGTAGTTATGGCTGCAGATGAAAAATTATGCGTGCAGATGAACATAATACACTTCTGCAGTTGCAGATGCATGTAAACCCAACATTAATCTTCACCTATAATCTTTCATCTGCATCCTTTTTCCTTTAACTAAGGAAGTACAGACGTCTGCGTTTGGCGTTTTCCCTCTTTATGAGACAAGTATGAATTTTATATCTTGTGTCTTCTTCTTTTGTTCTTTTGAACAAGCAGATGTATGTCCCTGTCCACACGTGTTATTCCAATAACGTTATATCGGTCGTTTCTGGGCAAAAGGGGTGAGGAAGAAAGAGGTTGGATGCGCAAAACGAAATCAGATTTATCTGCCTAAGCAGTACACTTGGCGTGTCCAGACGGGTTATACTCATAACCATTGACATAGTAGATATGGACTGCTAGTTGCTACTTTACGAGGGGTCCATTTAAGAGCAGCGCTTTAGTTTTGGGTGGAATTTTTATGAAGCTACCAATTTGACAGTAAACGTCATAATTCATAATATCTAATGTTATTCTCTATTCGTGTTTCTGCGTGTTTCTTTATAAAGTGCGATTTGAATTTAAAAGTGAGAAGTAGAGAAAAAAACCTTTTTTTGATTGTGATTAAACTTGGTATATATTGTTTATATAAATTATGAATTGCTGCATATTGGGATGTTGGAATTTTCCTTCTATGGACCGCATTTCTTTGCACAGGTAAGAAATATCAAGTCATTTAAAAACAATTTGGATTTGAGTGTGTTTGAACAACTTTCCGCTTGACAAGTCGAAAGGCTTTAATTCAATAAAGAAAAATTAACAAATCTGTTCTTTTTATCAACGAACAGGCATTGCGTACATGGCTTACCAAAGCAACACCTACCTGGATCATGGTTTTAAAAGCAGTAAACTTTTTGCTAGGGAGTCTTTCACATGCTTCGTGTAACCCCTGGCAAGTTCGAAAGGTGTTTTTAAATTAAGAATAGTTAAGTATGGCTAAGCTTAGAGTACCCGATTCAGGGCAGTAAGATAGTTTAGTTAATTTATAGGCTATTTTATATTCTTTAGAATAGTGTACTGTAAACAGTAGACATAAGATTGAGTTTACAAAACTAAGCCAAAAATAAAGTTTGAAAGACAAAAATACACAGATGTATGTATTAGTTATTCAATTTTATGAATTAAAACCAAAACTTGAAATGAGATTGTTTACTTCTGCTTTGCATTCACTAAATGCAGTTCAAATATCTTCATGTTTTGAGTTTGAAAAATAAAAGTCGAGACTGATTTGAAGAGTTGATATCTTTCATAACTATAAGACTTTCTTAAATATAAAATCAAACAAATAGAGTCTTAATACAGGTCTCGGAGAATGATTGGGCTTGCGGATTTTTCTCAATCGTACCTTGTGGGTAAGTTTCCGATAATTTCAAACGGCTAAAACGATAAAAAAAGGCTCAATCCGTTTGCCCATATTTCAAACCTTCTGTATTCTCAAATTTAAATATATCACACAGTCACGGTTATGCCATGCTCAATGAAGGCTTCCTGCATTCCCATATGTACAACGCCATTAGACAACGATTTCCATCTTAAAGATTGGGAACATTCAACGGGTACTCGTTACACACGAGTAGATCAGGATGTATTGCCATGATCTTTTCCACCTTCCCATAAATTTAAGCTGCATTCAAAAAGTACTGAAATTAAAGATTATAGTTTATTTTCATAGTCATCAATAAGATACTAGCTCATATTTATATACATTCTATCTTACCGTATGGAATCGACTTTTATCTTTTCTGCTTTGATCAACTCAAAGTTCGCTGTTGAAGTGATGATGATTAAACAACGATGGAAAAGTAAGTGACAAAATAAATGCTTATGCTGATTTGTAAAGATTGAGTCAGAAAGCATTATCTTTATTGTGATGATTGTTTTCAAAACTAATGAAAAGGTAAATTCAAATCGATATCTTTGACTGGGTGTTTTGCTATTCACCCTTATTATGATAGGCGATTTAGTAGAACGCCAGTAAAATGACATAGCTCTAGGTGCTGCAATTGGCGACTAAATAACAATAGCCCTGTTTTTTTGGTCGTTCTACACTGTTTCGACTTGGATTACCCGGATTCTTTAAAGAAAACAAAACAACTAAATATACACTTTGTAAAGGAAAACGTAGGAATTATGAACGGGAATCTACATTTAATGAAGAGCGTTGAAATGTTTGCACAGAATAATTACAAACTATTAATCATTTGTTTGAAACGTAAAAAAAATTAAAACACCACTTTAAATATCGAACGAAAACAAATTTGTGACATTTATAGCTACAGAATAACCATTGAAGTACTGCAATGAGAAGAACGAGAAGAAGTTTTTGCTTTTCGTTTGCAAGACGCAATAGATGGCACTGGTTTCAATAGAACTGGTATTATATTTTTTTGGCACAACAAACTAAAGCAGCACCGTCACTGTCGACAAAAGTTCTGCAAGGTTTGTATGGAAATGACATTCAACTAGCAGTCCATATCTACTATGTCAATGCTCATAACGTTATGCTTTTTTTAATACACTTTCCAACACAAAATGGAGAACTTGTGCGAGGAATTATAACAACGTGTAGACACCTAGCGTTAACAGCATAACGTTATTGAAATAACCCGTCTGGATAGGCACTATGTAAATCTACCGTAGCTGATCTCCCCCTCGGAATGTGTATTAGGCCTTAAAGCACCACTAAACGACTCATGTAGTTGTTTGATAATTTCACTACCAACCGCTTGTGGCCTCATCTTAAAGTTGTTTTAAAAAAAGTATAAACAACGCCTCTCTTCTCTCTTCTGTCAAAGTGTCAACCGAAAAACTTGTTTTGATTATTTGTGTTGTGATTAATTTTTTCTGTGAATTTGTTTCAACTTATTTATAAATCTAGAAATTAAAAGTTCGAAAAGTGTTTAAAGAAACAGTGTTTTAAAGAACAGAACTTAAGTAAGTAAAAACTAATTCATCTTCTTATCAATACTCTACTCTGCTTGTTTTTGAAGATTGTTTTTCTACGGCTACACTTCCATAATGTAGACAAAGCAGAACGCGTATGAACTTGAAGAAGTTGAATCATGTCATGAGTTTCTCTTATTTCATCAACCAGTTACTTTTTACAGATAAAAAGACTGCCTACAGATATTTCTTCAAATGGAAGACCGCTACAGAGACCATATCCGAAAAAATATTGATGAACTTATTCGTCACACTTCGTATAAAGATTTGATTAGCGCATGTGAACAGCGAAGACTCATATCGAATGTAATGCGATCGCGAATTGAAGTGGGTAATAAAAAAACCTTTATACGAATGACCTCATTAAATGCATTTTGCCGTTTAGGGTCTTCCCGATGCCGAAGAAGATGAAAAACACAAAGAACTGTTCTTGAAAATAACCAGACGCGGACCAACAGCCTATGACGAACTCATTAATATTTTGATAAACTTGAAGTTCTCAAAAGCTGCAACCCTTCTTGGTGCCCCCAAACACGATGACAGACAATACATTTCAATGCATGATCGTCAACAAACGACCAATCCGGTCCCCGTTAAAGAACAAAATGTTGTTGACACGTCCAAAAACTGTGTGCCAGAAGGATGTTATCCTTCAAAAGACAATGTTGATTCTGTTCGTAAACTTGTGCCACATACGGAAAAAATACAGCTGCCGCAACCGTTTGATGTCAAAAAGTCGAAAGTAATTCTTTATAACCGACAAGTACCAGTATATCCCATGAGATCGAAAAATCGTGGTGTCTTCTTCATGGTTAACATCATCGACTTCCCCAAGAGCTTGAAGAAAAAACGCTCTGGTGCTGAGGTTGATGGCAAATACTTGCTTTATTTGTTCCAAGAGCTAGGCTTCACTTGCTTTCCATACGACAATCTGACTAAAAAAGAGTTCTTCGATCTTCTTACGGAACTTCGCAGCTCGGAATACTTGGCACAAACTGAATGTTTTGTGTTGACTTTAATGTCACATGGGGAGATGGAGGACGATATGCATGATCGTGTAGAGTTTTACGGAGGTTCTATTGGAAAAGTAAACGAAATCGAAGACTTTTTTTCTAACGAAAATTGCGTAAGCTTGAGAGATAAGCCCAAACTGTTTATCTTTCCCTTTTGCAGGTCCGTTATCATAAATCTTTTTTTTTGAATTTATAATATTATTTTTACTTAGAGGTGAAGCGCCAGACAGAGGAGTCACACGTCTTGAAGCTGATGGCTCATCGTTTCTAGAACCGTTGGTAAACAGGAAAATGGCAACGAGATCCGACATGCTTGTTTGCTACGCATCTGTTAGAGGTAAGCTATATGAAAATCAAAATTTCTTTGCAATCAAATAACAGTTTCATTTGTAAGGCTATCAAGCAATGCGTGATCCTGATGAGGGATCGTGGTACATTCAAACTTTTTGTAAGGTGCTGGCCGAGAATGCTCATGATACGCACATAGAAGACATGTTAAAACTCATTGGGGAGAAGGTGAAATCTTTGCGTTCTCCCAGCGGATATTTACAAACACCAGCTTTCTATAATCATGGTTTTAATAAGCAGTTGTTTTTTAATCCCGGAGTCATTGAATAAAATAGGACTCAAAAATGACTTATTTACATTTACGGATATTTAATATTGTAAGATAAAGCAAATATTGCCTTTTAAATACTCAATATACATATTTGAGGACAATCTTGTTTTTGTTTGTAGCTTCTACAGAGATGCAGGGATGCGTCTCTGCTCTTTCAAAGTTGGTAATGTTATTTAGGCAGCTTCGTTCTTCGGTGTGTGAGCACACTGTGAAAGGCATAGCGTCATGTTGGAAGGTACTAGCATCCCAAAGTTTGTTTTTTAATTTGATGTGATGTATTTTTGAAAAATTGAGAAAATGTACGTACACAACTACTTGAGTCACCAGATCAATAACCACAGAATTCTGATACATCCAATTTTAGACTTCTTTCTTAAGGTTCCTCATTCCATGTTGATCAACAAAATTACTAGAGCGTCGAAGAACACGATGTTGATATACTCATTTGTTAAGGGAAATTTTTTTTCAAACGCACTCATCTCTATCTACAACCAGTGCCGAGATTTATGTCGCTTTCCATTGGTTTCACTCGGGGAAGCACTCATTTTAAAAACCAATGGAACACCCAAAATTGTTTCTATTCAGTTTTACGTAATTGCCTTTGTGTGAGTGAAACACCTATGGTTCTTAAAAATTATTCCTTGAAGAAAATTTTCTTTTTGAAATTTGAGTAACATGTGTTAGTGCTTCTGAGTCGATTCTCACTTCAAATCGAGAACCGGCTGTCACTCCTCAGAATCATGAGAAGCGATCTTTTTGCACCAATGGAACGGTTTGAGAATTCTTTTGGACGCTCCTGTGCCCCTGTTCTGTAATGTCGTTTTCCATGTCCCTGTCCACACGTGTTATTCCAATAACGTTATATCGGTCGTTTCTGGGCAAAAGGGGTGAGGAAGAAAGAAGCTGGATGCGCAAAATGAAATTTGATTTATCTGCCTAAGCAGTACACTTGGCGTGTCCAGACGGGTTATGCTCATAACGTTATGCTTTTTTCAATACAATTTCCAACACAAAATGGAGAATTTGTGTGAGGAATTATAACAACGTCTGGACACTAGGTGTTAACAGCATAACGTTAACAGCATAACCCGTCTGAACAGGCACCATTGGACGAAAAGAACCGTCCAGGAGCGTCCAGAAGCATTCTCAAACCGTTCCATTGGTGCAAAAAGATCGCTTCTCATGATTCTGAGGAGTGACAGCCGCTTCTCGATTTGAAGTGAGAATCGACTCAAGAAGCACTAATACATGTTCCTCAAATGTCAAAAAGAAAATTTTCCACAGGAAATATTTTTTATGTACAATTGGTGTTTTACTCACACAAAGCCAACACGTTAAGTTGAGCAAAAACAATTTTAGGTGTTCCATTGGTTTTTAAAATGAGTGCTTCCCCGAGTGAAACCAATGGAAAACGCCATAAGTATCGCCTCGATAAAAGCAGGCGATAAACGGTGGAAAATGGAACGAAATCCTACTAAATTCATAGAATTTCGTTCCATTTTCCACCGTTTATCGCCAAGGCGATAGTTACAGAACAGGGGCACTGGACGGTTCTTTTCGTCCAATGGAAAGTGACATTTGCTAATTTCACTTCCCAAGAAAGAGTGAAGTGAGCAACTTTCCATTGAAATTCGGCGCTGTCCCGAGACTAAACTAATTTCACTTTCCAGGGAGTGAGTGAGTAGAGTCACTGCTGAAATGCTAGTGTCGCTTTCCATTGGTTTTTAAAATGAGTGCTTCCCCGAGCGAAACCAATGGAAAGTGACATAAATCGTTTTTCAATGAAAAGTGACTCACTTCACTCACTCTCGGAAAAGTGAAATTAGCTTAGCACAGAAATACTCCTTTCCTGGAATTGTAGCAAAACGTAACGTAACAGCGTCATTTTTAACTTACCTCTTTGCCAGCCCTGTCTGCTTAGTATATTTTTTGACAGTAGACAGTAGTTGACAAATAAAAATCCGCCGACAAAAATTTATAAAAAAAAAAACAAAATTTGTCTCTCAACAAAGAAATTGAAAATAAAATATTTTAAAAGCAACAAATATGGCATCAACATCTGAAATGGCTTTAAAAACTTGGGAACTGGAAAACAACGTAAAAACTCTCCCATCATGCGATGAAATATTTCGCTACGATGGCGACCAACAGAGACAAGTCCTTGATGCCAAACCTTGGGAGAAAGATCCCCACTACTTCAAGGATATAAAAATATCAGCCCTATCCTTGCTGAAAATGGTCATGCATGCACGATCTGGAGGTACTTTGGAAGTCATGGGATTGCTTTTGGGAAAAGTTGAGGATAATACCATGGTTTGTTTTTTCTTCTTTGGTGTCTGTCTACTTCGTGGTAAATCGAACTCTTTCTTTTTTCAAGATCGTCATGGATGCATTTGCATTACCCGTTGAAGGAACCGAGACACGTGTCAATGCTCAATCACAAGCATACGAGTACATGTCTGCCTACATTGACTCGGCTAAAGAAGTCGGTCGACTTGAAAATGCCATTGGATGGTATCACAGTCACCCTGGTTATGGATGCTGGTTGTCTGGCATCGATGTGTCTACTCAAATGCTTAATCAAAATTTCCAGGAACCCTTTGTTGCTATAGTAGTTGATCCAGTTAGAACAGTCTCAGCTGGGAAGGTATGTTTGGGTGCATTCCGCACATATCCCAAGGGATATAAGCCACCAAATGAGGAACCATCAGAATACCAAACAATTCCGTTGAATAAAATCGAAGATTTTGGTGTCCACTGCAAGCAGTACTATCCACTGGAAGTTAGCTACTTCAAGTCAGCTCTCGATAGGAAGCTTCTTGACTCTTTGTGGAACAAATATTGGGTCAACACTTTAGGTAGCTCTGGACTGCTTACAAACACTGAGTACACTACCGGGCAGATATTCGATTTATCAGAAAAACTAGAACAGAGTGAGTCTAGCTTGGGTCGTGGACCTTTTGTTGTATCTGGTAAGGTCTTTGTATACTTTTTGTAACATCCCTTCTTAAGACCCATTCTCTACATAGGAGGCGATATCAACGAAAAGCGAACTGAAGACAAACTGACTAAAGCCACCAGAGACTGCAGTCGCGCTTCGATCGAACTCATCCACGGATTGATGGCGCAGATAGCCAAAGACAAGCTTTTCAACAAAATAGGCATGAATAAATAAACACATTCAACTTACTTTGAGTATAATAAATTACGATATTTAAAAAAATTTAACAAAAGGCTTTCCTATTCTGTAAGCAACAGAGCCACGAACTCGTTTGCCACATAATGCGTCACCATAAGGTACTAGCGGGGGGTTTCTGATGACAATGCCTCGTCGTTCTGGTGTCCACACTCTGAACGTACCATATCGGTCTAAGGGAATCCTTATACCAAGCCATCCAGCTGAAGAAAGGAGTATATCTGGAAATGGAAAAAGTACTCCCTGAACGAATTTGAAACTATTGATTTCGTTTACCACATGTTGCGGCGTCTTCGGATTCTCCGTAAATGGTTATTTCGTCTGAAGGTTGTAAACCTGGCCATTTTTTTAGCCTTTCCTCGTCCCCAATCGGCAAACCGAACAGATTACTACCCAAATACTCTTCATAGACACTTGACGCGTCTTCGGTCGGTGTTATCACAATAGGAAGCTCGTGAGAGGAATAAACTGGGACCCTAAAGATTTAAATAATATTTGGGAGCAATCACTAATGTGTGGCTTTTTACTCACCTTATCATTCTAACATCTCCGTCTATAAAATCGACTCTTGCCAATCCACCGAGAAACAATGTCATGCCGGGTGACAAGGCAAATCCCCTTGGAGCTATCATCTTTGTAGGGAATATCTTAAGTAGTTCTTCTGTAGTCAATAGATTGTGAATCTATGGAAATACATATAAAATCTAGTCACCAAATCCTCATACTCACACCACACCTGCTCCGGCTGCATAACTCCCGGTGTATCGAAACACCAATGGCAGCTTTTGTATTCTCTACTTTTTTCGTCAAGTGTAAGAATGGGTTGGGTCCCAGTTGACATCGAAAATGAATCTAGTGGGTCATTTCTGTCAATTATTGTTCGTCCTACAGAAGAAAAAAAAATATTGTGGTTCTGGTGGGATGAAGTATGTTCGCCTTACCAATATGCCCGACTAGAGTGGCTGCTTGAACGCTGCCCGTTTCGTTTGCTTGATCTCGACGTAGTTTTTCTTCAGCCACACGTTGACCGCGCTCTGAAAAAAGCCTGCGGAATCGATGGTATACTTTGTAGTCTGAAAAATCAACACAGTTTGGGGAATGATTCAATAGTAAAGGCTTTTTTGGTAGTATTTGTAATGAATTGATTAATCTGTCTATGTTTCCTTGCTCTACTACTAGGACTTGAATACCTCCTTTGATCAGTGATCGAAACCTATTCTAAACATTTGAAAAAAATAATGAACTTTGATCTACAAGCTAAATTTAGCTCCAATAGACTAAAGACAATGTAAGTGTCCAAAAACTTAAAATTGTTTCTCTTAATGGATATCGCCTGGGTAGATTAACTCCTTTTCTACCACGAAGTTATGACGGAATATTGTGACATTTTACCCAATTCTTTGGTGTGCTTATTTAATCCAAAGTGTTAACTTAATCAGTCACGTTGTATATAAAAGGAAGGTATTGTGGGCCATTGACTCATTCTCAGCATATAAATCTGCAGGCCCTGACGGCATTATTCCAATGATGCTCCATAGCCCTAAGGACTTGATTGAGCCGATTCTAGTGGAAATATTCAGAGGCTGTCTAAACCTTTTATTCCCACTAGTTGGGGGGAACTTAAAGTTATTCATCATTCAAAGCCGGTAAGCCCTCCCACACTGAACCAAAAGATTTGAGACGAATAGGCCTATTCTCCTTTCTACTAAGACTCTAGAAAGACTTATAGAAACGCATAGCCTAACAAAACTGAACAATAATGTGATCTCTACAGCCCAACATGTATATATAAAGGGCAAATCAGTTGAGACTGCACTTCATAAAGTAGTCGGAATCATTAAACAGTCAATCCAGTATAAAGAGTACACTTTGGCTGCATTCCTCGATATGGAAGGGGTTTTCAACAACGTTTAATGCAGTGCCATTCGCCTTGCACTAAGCTCCATAAATATCGAGCCAATGCTATCAAATTGGATCGACTCCATGCTTCAAACAAGAATAGTAAAAGCAGAAATGGTTGCAAGCACCCTAAAGGTCAAAATTTGTAGAGGTACACCTCAAGGAGGAGTGTTATCCGCGCTAATCTGGCTCCTAGTAGCTAACCAGATCCTGGTTTAACTAGAACTGAGCGGAATAAGAACTGTGGTCTATGCCGATGACATCGTCATCATGACTTTCGGAAAATTCACAACAATACTTTGTGAACTCCTTCAGGTAGCTCTAAATAAGCTCATCAGCTGTGGGCTAAAGGTCAACCTTACAAAGACTGAATTAGTTCTGTTCACGAGAAAACGTAAAAACGTAACATTCCAGATATACTTTCACCCACCATAAACGGTATACAAATTACAAATAAAGTTATCTGGTACGGAAAAATATCTCGGAATTGTCCTTGATCGTAAACTTAACTGGAAAGAAAATTTAAAAGAAAGAAAGGAAAGCTCAAATCGCCTTCAACACTTGCAGTAGAATTTTTGGGAAAAAATGGGGACCTGGTCCCAAAACTATTCACTGGATGTAGACATCCATACTAAGACCAATCCTCACATATTCCTGTTTGGTTTGGTGGCCATCATTAGAGAAGGATTCAAACCTTAAGACCATGACCAAAATCCAAAGGCTTGCTTGCATTGGCTTAACCAGTGCCATGAGAACGACACCAACGGCAGCTCTGGAAACTTTCCTGTCGCTAGCCCCCCTAGACCTTTTTTAAGAGACATGGCGGCCAAAAGCGCACTGCGACTCAAACAATGCAATGATTGGAAAACAGGTACATATATCAGGCCATATAACCATCATGAACCATACCGATATAGACATTCAAACAGACTACACCCCCGCATATTGATTTCATTCCAGTGCCCTAACAGTTTTTCGGACAAGAGAAAGCTGGGAGGAAAACAGGGTTATAAAAGAAAATCACATTTCCGTCTTCACAGATGGTTCCAAAACGGACAAAGGGGTAGGGTCAGGTATCTTCTCAGATTACCCTACTATGAATAAATCACTAAAGCTCCCCGACTTCTGCAGTGTCTTCCAAGCAGTAGCAAAACACCTGGCTACGTAAAACTTGATCAACAAAAGTATTGACTTCTTCATAGACAGCCAGGCGGCCATTAAAGCTATCTCATCCATTATCACAAAGTCCAAATTAGTAGAAAGCTGTCGCAGTAATCTTAGACTGCTCAGCTCAACGAACACCGTAACTTTAATTTGGGTTAGAGGACATCGTTACATAATCGGTAATGAAATGACGGATAAGCTGGCTAAAATCGGGTCAGCACTCGAAACCAGCGAAACGAACACCTCAGTTCTAAAGCCACTAGATCGGGGAAAAAAACAGAATCAAACATAAATTTCTAAAAACCGTCAATGACAGGTGGTCATCTCCAGAAACATGCCGAGTCTTCAGAAACCTATGGCCAGATATTTCCAAGAAAAAACCAGAATTTCTACTCCAGCTTAGCAGACCTCGGGTCTCTCTGTTGATTGGCATTTTCACGGGCCACAACTCGTTGGGTACCCACATGATGAGAATGGGCATTAGCACATCCGACTTATGTAGAGGGTGCCAAGACGAAGAGGCGGAGGAAGGATCATTCCACTTCCTCTGTGAGTTTCCAGCTTGGCCCACACGCGGAAAAAAGCCCTCGGAGAATACTTCTTCGACGAACTGGGCGACATCTCTAACCTCCCATTGAGCACAGCCTGAAATTTACTCAGGGCTCCAAATGGTTCAGTGGGAGTTCCCTACCTCAATAAACCAATCACCAGTCCAACCCTCTACCTCTCGAATCCTCCCACCGCATCATCCTCTGTTTTCCCGAGGAGCACAATGGATCCTTGAGATCCGAGTGCTATGCTGCCACTTGTGGCTGCAACCCCCATCCAACCTAATCTAACCTAATCCCGTTGTAAGAACGAACTATGGAAACCAAACCAAACAAGAAAAAGGCTTGACGGTTACATGATCATAACTAGAAAAGTGAAACGCCAAATGGCGATGACATGTGAAGCAATATAAAAACAAGGTTCTTGATAGAAGAACCTCCAAAAAAGGCAGAACAGAAAGTGGTAACTTAAATGAAAAGCTCGAGATAGCTTTTTCAAAAAATCGGACTCTTGGATAAGACATATTGGAAGTTGCTCAGTACAATAAAAATTGCGAGCCTCTGAATAAACGATTAACATTTAGCCCCGCTAAAAGTGCAGGACTAGAAAAAAAAACTTAATATGAAGGTATGTACTTACCTGATGGTCTCTGAATTGGAAACTTAAGCATTTGCAGAGTTGTTCCCGGCCATGGACAAGTCGTCGCTCTCTTCACAAGATCAGTAGCTTCGACCTAAAGGCAAAATCCTATTATTTCTGTACTCAAAGACAGTCAGCCCTCATCGTGACACTCACCTTACAATAATCTGAGTTCAATAAAATGTTGAACAGCGAACTCTTACCAACATTTGTACAACCAACGAGGTACACATCTCCTTTGTGAACCCAGATTTTTTGCAACTGTGTTATCAGTTCTTCAATGCCGAAGCCAGTTTTGGCGGATATTAAACTGACATTTTTTATGTTCATCGCATCCAATCCTAATTAATAAAAAAAAAAGTATGAATTCAACTAAGCAAATAACAACCAAACCGAATACATTACCACACTTGACAATTTCATCCTTCAAACAACGTTTAATGTGATCCAGATAACCACGAGAATCTCTTGGAAGGAGGTCTACTTTATTGCCAACAACAAAAACCGGGCGTTTTGCTCCGAGGATTTTTTGTATACCTGGCCAAATTGAACAAGGAAAGTCTAAAAGATCCACAATTAAAACCGCTAGAGCAAATTTGTTCTGAATTGCTGATAGTGTTTCAATGTAAGTCTCGGCTGTTACTTCAACGTCCAAGGCGATGTTGTAGTGTTTAAGAAAGTGACAACGCTGGCAGATAATTTGCTGCAAATACACACATAAGACTTAAGACGAACCCTAGTTTAGAAGACTTGTCTGCCATATACCTGAAGTTCTTTTTCTTTGCGACCTTTGAATATTTCCTTGGGAATGTACCCAGGAATGCCAGGGTTGGAGCAGTGCAGGTGAGCTCCGCAACCATTACAAGGAGTTCTTGAAGGTGGAATGGATGGATCTGGGAAAATTTGTTTTTGCACTTATAGTTTTACATAAACAATGACTACTTACCTGGAGTTCCGTATTTGGAATCAACTTCACCATCTTCATCCATTGCTTTCTCATAAAACTCATAGTCATTCATCCACAGTGCTGGCGGTTCATTGTCAGTAGATTCATCTTTGTGTAACACTTTATCGTATAATTCAAAGTTGTTTTGAATCTCATTGGATAATGGCTCTTCGACTTCTTCAACATTATCCGACTGGAGTACTCTCAATGAAATCGGAAACGATCGAACGGAAAGATTACTCAAATTAAGTCTTGCTGTTTCTTGTTGGCGCTTATCTTCGAAGATCTTTTTACGTTTATATCCTAGGAGAGGTTTTTGTTTCTCAAGGAATGAACTAAAAAGTATTTTTGGTCTTGTTTCGGGTGGTAATTTTTCGTATGGATCGTCGTCTGGATTGGTGACAAGGAAATTCTTTTTTGCAGCGTAATTTCTTGATATATTGATTATGTGGTTATTTGCGAGAGTTTTGGTAAGTTTATTGAAACGAATCATTTCGATTTTTATAGAACTAATTGGTTTAAAAAGTTGATGATTTTTATAACAAATTTTAAAAATTCCGATGCAGCGCGTTGAGAAATGTCAAAAAAGGACAGCTGGAACGAGAAAAATAGCTGTCAAAATGAAATGGAAAAAATGGTCTATGTAGAAAAGGTACGTTTTCTTTTCTCTTCAGGAAAAATTCCGGCTTACTCCACTACTGTTTGCACTCCACTCCTATTTGCTCTTTTACAAATAGAAAGCTAAGACAGAATAGCCCTGTGACTGCCTCAGCTTTTAGAATTTTCGTTTTCTTTTGCACTTGTGGAGCCCGAGGATTAACATGCAGTTGATTTCACCGTGTTGTGGTGGTTTATATGTCAGCCTGCTAACATAGAGGTTCGTGATTCGAATCCCAACTGAGGCAAAAAAAAAAAAGTTTTTTAAACGGGTGTCACCTTTCGCGAGGAATTGGAAAGTTCTCCGTTTAGTAAAATCATTGCCATGAAAAGCGTTTTCTCAATTAGCAGTTCGGAAACGGCAAGAAATTGTAGGTCCCCTACATTACCTCACACGGCATGGCTGTGAGAAATGCGCCAGACCCTGGGGCTCATCTCTCACTTGTGCCATCCTATTTGTTAACTTATTTTGACATTCTAAATCAAAAAATCGCAGCGTTTTTATGACTTTGAATAGTCACAACGACAAATAATGACAACATAGTTTCTGCCGATGTGTTCTTTGTCGCGTCGGTGTGGGTATTCTCATATATCACTGTATAACTTCATTTTGACAACTTATTTGCAGCTGCAGTAACTGAAAAATCACAGAGTAGATAATACAGAGTATCCACTTCCACCCCTTCAGCCCGAAACACCCGCAAAAAATTTTTCAATATGGCGTCCTATTTCTGAGTTTGAGGTTCTGTGCTCACTAGTATGAACTGTAAAAACTTAACAAAACGCCTGCATCGGTATGAAATTTTTTACTAATTTTTGTCTTTTACAGTGAAATACTGGTCAAAATGAAAAAAAAAGTTATTTCCTGCAACTTAAATTCATTTTTCTAAATTCTAGGCTGTATGAAAATTAAAAATTATCGATTTTTTTTGCAACCAAAAAAATTTTTTTTACTTTTCAAACTCAACTGACTTTGATCTGTGGGAAGTGAAGGCCAGTGCGGTTTTCCGGGTGCGGTTTTCCGGTTTGATTTAGCTTGTAGGCAAAACGCACTACCTTGCTGCAGTGGACTCTCTGGTTATACTCTGTGTGAAAAATGTTTTTGTTTTGGAGATCCTTTAAATTGCAAACAAAACTGTGCGAAGTTCCAGCTCCAAAAATCGGTTCGGGTTGGTGGGGTTTTGAGGCTCCGGCTTAAAGCTTTGGCACCAAATTATAACAGTTACAAACAATAGAACAGATAGAAAAATGACAGATTTTCTGTCAAATGCAAGACAAACCGTTATGACAGAAACAACAACACAGCGAAACAGCCGTTATAACATATTAGTATAGGTTTTCTCATATTTCACGTCGTTTCTTTTTTGGAAAATTTATGTTTTTGTTTTTCAATCGTTTTTTCCAGCGTTTTAAAACTTGAAAATAATACACGATGGAGCTTTCTTCCGATAATATCGACAATATCGAGGATCTAGCCAGAGCTTTATCTGCGTAAGATTTTAGCTTATATAATTTATATTTTATGTGTTTTCCTAAATTTCACGTTGCTACTTGCTCTTCACAGTAGCAGAACAACACCAGATTTTCGTCACATCGATGTCGACCGTGTAATCTCAGAAGCTCAGGATAGCTTGTTAAACACATCGATGGAAGCTATAAGGTTAGTATTTGTCAATAGCAACAAGTTGATGTTTAGAAATCCAGACATTTGGGTTGTAGATGTGATATCCCGTGCTCATTCAACGATATACTTGATGATATCTGCGAAATGAATAACAACTTAGAGCTACAAAAGGCTGCAGTAACCCCTTCGTACTATCATATGCCTGATATTGGTCCTTCAGACTACACTCCTGAGTGTAGTTTCTCTAGTCAAAATGATTTCCTTCAGCCTATGGGTCAATGGTCAGAATATCTTCCGATGCCACCAGCTGCTTTAAGCAATATCCAAGATATTCCACAACTAGCTCCTATTCCAACACATCCTTCTCCTCCACCATCTCAGCCGAATACACCATTAAAGGAGCCCATTGACCTGATGGCAACTAATGGAAATTCAAATACTATGGAGCCACCAAAAGTCGATGCACCACCCGCTGCTCCAATGCAATTTTATAACAACTACCACATTAACATTCCTTCATCGATGGTGATGCCCCCTTACATTCAGCAATGTATAGCTCCTGTCAATAATGCGCAATTTCCACAGACAGTGGAAAATAACATCAACTTTATGATACTCCCTCAACCACCAGAGACTGTTCAGAGTAATAGTCGCCCTGAAAATCATCCTAAAACGTTTGACTGGGGTAGAGTAGTTCCAAGAAAACCGGCGGAGGTAGTAGTCTTGCGACCTCTACGTACTCGAAAGGTAGCGACGAGTCGTGCTAGCTTCGATTTTTCATCTTATTTCGACACAAGTAGCATTTCAATCCCTATGATTAGAGAACGACCACGTTGCAAAGTAAATCGCCGCAAACAGCAGCTGTACACTATTCCGGGATCTGAAAATTTGGTCTTTGAAGTTCAATTACGTTCAGCTGCTGATGCGACAGATCTAAACAACAATGCAAACCAGTTGTATCCAGAAACAGAAATTCCAGAAGTTGACGAGATCTTTAAACGTAAACGCCGAGGACCCAATACGAAACGAAACAATCCTCCACCACCTGAGCCACCTGAGATTCCACTGCCATCCGAGCACATTGAAGAGGCCGAAGATGAGATGCCTACTCCGACTAAATGCTCGGATTCTTATTCGGATGTGGATTCCGATGATGCGCCTTTGACTATTGTAAAATCAATGAAATGTTCAAAATGTCGAAAACTCTTCAAAACTTGCCGTTCTCTGACAATACATTCGAAAAGGTGCAATGCAACTCCTCGAAGTCCAGAACCAGAAAAACTACGGACTGTTCGGAAACTTTCTCTGCAGAGCGGTAGCAGTAAAGAAAATTTGGATAAAGTCGACGAAGGTGGGAAACTACCTGAGCAGGCCTTAGGTACAAGACCAGTTACTCGCTCACAGACAAAGCGCAAAGCAGTCGTAGATGATGAAATTGTTAAGAAGCGCTTTAAATGACCCGCAGTTGGCCATTGTTAAAATTTCTTCCATTTTAGTTACTATTTCAATTTATTTAATTTAAATGCTCTTTATTGTTGTATTATTTCTTATTTTTTTTTATATAATTGTTGAAGTCCCTAGTTAGAAAAAATAAAGAAATATAATTTCTTGAGCAGCAATTTGGGTGTTGATTGAATGTGGGTGCTTCAATTAAGTTTTATGCATGTCACCACCAAACCGTTAAAATGCACCGTGTCATTTTAATTACATGGGGTGTAAGTCATTCATGAAGCGAGTCGATCACAAAATTTAAGCTCGAAATCGCACTTATTACGATATGTGCTTTGGTAAAACGCCAGTAAAATGACATACCTCTAGGTACAACAATTGGCTTTTAGGCAAAGCAAATAAATAGTGGTAAAGCCATCAAGAACAGAGAAAAGACTGATGTCGAAATTTTATTCAAACACACTTCATTTTTCTTGCGTTTAAGTGAAGCGCCTATCGTAAAAAGGTGTATATCTAAGGTAGGTCTTTTCTTTTTTGCTTTTTTATGCAGCTTTGGAATATCAAAACATACAGCGGAATTGTATTAACAATAATTTCGTAAAAAGTCCCTAGTTATCGTTACGTTGCGATCATGTTTCACGATACTCACTGCCATTTACAACTGCTTTTGTCGGTCGTTTTGTTATCATTCTGATAATTTCATGGATCTATTTTCGTAATTCATAAATCGGTTTATGTCGTGGCTTTCGTTGTTTTGGGTTTTTTTTTTTTTGTTACGAATTTATAATACGGGCTCAACTGATAAAAACATTTTTTTTTAAGTGAGACTGGGCCCGTATTTGTATCACGAATTACTTATCTTCCAAGCCAAAGTGTTTTTGGAGTCAAAACGATTGCAGTTGTCAAGGCAAAAATGATGACAGCAGTGTTTCTGCTGCTGACACAATTTCAGAAACCCTTCGGTTTGGGGGAACCTTTACTACAAAAAAACCCTCACTATCGTTTCTTTGCGACTATTGTCACTTTCCATTGGACGAAAACAACCGTCCAGGAGCGTCCAGGAAAATTCTCAAACCGTTCCATTGGTGCAGAAAGATCGCTTCTCATGATTCTGAGGAGTGAAAGCCGCTTCTCGATTTGAAGTGATGAGTCGATTCTCAGAAGCACCAACACATGCTACTCAATTGTCAAAAAGAAAATTTTCTTCAAGGAATATTTTTTAAGAGCCATAATTGTTCCACTCACACAAAGGCAATTACATTAAACTGAATAGAAAAAATGTTGGGTGTTCCATTGGTTTTTAAAATGAGTGCTTCCCCGAGTGAAACCAATGGAAAGCGACAATATGTTTTACGATATTCACTGTAGTTTACGAGTGCTTTTGAAGGTCGTTTTGTTATTGTTCTGATATGTTAATGGATCCACCTTAGATATTCATAATTGGTCTATGCCAAGGCTATCGTTGTTTTGCCAAGCGTTTCGTAATTCTTAATACGGCGGCTAAAGCTTTGTCCTTTAAAATTCCGAAACATTGCCATTGAAGACGACAGTTCTTCAAAGGTCGAAGATTTTTTAATTGAATTATTGGTACAAAAGAAGGTCCGCTATTTAGTTGTAGAAGTAACTACCGAGCAACTTAAAGAAGATGCAAGTAGTGAAAAGACGCTTTGCAACTTATGAATGTCCTTTGCGAAACATTCTGTCGTCACTATGAGGGCTTGTCTATGATGCTTTGTTTTTAGCATTTGTAGTTGGAATTTGAAACGGCCGACGAGACTTATTATAGAAGCGACTACCAGGCTCTTCTTAAGGGATCATCTCTGTAAAATTTTCAAAAAATCTTTTTATTTTATCGGATAGTATACTCGGTTACAAACATGAAATTTTTGAATCGAAATTCGAATTATTTTCGTCACTATAGCATTTCTTAGAGAAAGGGAACGGAGCGTCACATCTGCCACGTCCGTCCGGTCGTTCAACCGTTAATTCCTTTTGTTGTGCTCCTCCCAATACCAGACCTTCTATCGGTATTCAGTTTTTTAAATTCGTTGAAGGTATATAACTGGTTCGTCGGAAAGCCAAGCATTTCAGTTTATTTTCGGCATTCACTATGGATGGACCTCCGAGTTTAAGCTCGTTTTTCTCGGAATGGTGTTTTTTAAAACGGTGTACGCTGCCGAGGGAAGAGTTTCAAAGTTTTACAGAGTTTTCAAAGTTTTACTGAACATTCATCTTGTCATTCTCTATCGTCCTATGAAAGCGAAGCTTTTTTTTAAAACTTCCTATTTTTGTTCTCGAAAAACTATCGAAAAAGGCCAAATTTACTACTTTTTGTTCAAATCGCCGCTATTTTTTTTGAAAAAGAAGCCTCCATTTGACAACAGCGGCTTTCCTACAGATTAAAAATCTTTCTGAAATTTTTGTTTCAGTGTTTCAGATCAAAATTGAGCGAGAGAAATGAGAATAATAAAAAACGGAAAAATCACCACAACAAAAATCAATGTGTATTCTTCATCGCTGCTTAAATTTATTAAAAAAATCCGCACCGATTAGGATATCCTAACCATGAAAAACAAATCGCGAAAATGAGCGATTTTTTGGGCGCTCACACTGAGATGATACCTTAAGTTTATTCGCAGCCTTTTAAATGCTTTTGAGGAGTAGGTTTGGAGCCATTCGTTGAGCACAAAAAATGTATTCTTCTTCTAAATCATGGCTGCTCCTATGGTATTCAGAGCTTCGTCTGCTACTTTCGTTTTCTTTAAAAGTATGTATGTATGTACTTTATTTTTTCTCTCTGGGATGGGCTTTTTCATTTTTAAATATGAGGTTTGTTAGTTGAAGCCCTCTCTTTGCTTGGTAGTAGCCACAAAGTGTTTTTTTGCTAGGTGAGTTAGGTTAACGGCCAGGTTAACGAACAGGGCTGTCAAACAAAAGGTATTTGTGGTGATCTCGTGATCTAGCCTTTTTCGAGACAACTTATAGCGTTGTCAAGCAAACCTCGCTAAAATTCAAGGACCGAACTTCGGTGGCACTTCTAGCTTGGGATTCTATTAGTCGTTTTCAGTAGTTTTTGGCGTAAGACTCTAGTTTGATCTTTCAAGCAGTATACTTCTTTTAGGAATCCAAAACTTTGTCTTTTGTCAAAAGTATTTTATTTTAAATGTGGCGGTAAGCGAAAATTGATTTCCCATTGTCTTTTTGGAAGTTCGTGAGTTCGAATGTAAAAATCAGGTTGAAACTTTTTTGATTCGAACATCTTCCATACAGTGATTCGACAACTTTTGAGAATAACTCATACCAAAGTTTACACATTTAACGTACTGACTTTTTATAGGTGGATCATTGGTCTGAAAGACACGAGAGGGAATTGTGTTTTCCTTCTCGTAACGTGGTTAAATGAAGAAGAAGTAAAAGAAAATTATGCTGCGGCTTGTGACTCTAGCCTGCTCTCTTTACTTAGTAACCAATAATTGGTTTGACTTAATCGAATCAGTATATTTACACTTCTAAGTGCTGCAAAAAAAATCGTTTTCTCGCATTATGCCCTTCCTTGCTTCTACTTCTTTTTTGCTAGTGAAGAAAAGATTAGGAATGCGTTCGCAATCAAGTTTAATTATCACCCTTGTCGCAATGTCCGTCGCGTCGTAACAATATCGGACTACGAATGCCGAAAAAGAAGCATCAAAGACGACCTCATAGTGAAAATAGAATTTCAAAATTAGCATAATTAACAAGTTCTGATTAATTTTTGCACATTCTTTACCAAGAAAGAGTCCGAAATTGTTACGACGTGCCTAATGGAAAGACGACATGTATTGCAGCTTGATTTAGGCGAAGTAGGTGAGCCTACCAAACGACTATGTATAGGTACCATGGAGCTTGTATAGATGGGAAGTGACTGAATCCACCTGTCTCTTCAATATCATCCACCTAATACTGACGTCACTTTTAAGCAAAATATGAGTTACCTTATTTCTTGACTCATTTAAAGAAAAAATAAAACCGAATACAGCTTAACGAAACACAGATTCTTTTATTGGAATGAAAATGCATTTCAAGCAGCAACAGTAGGAAACGCAAGAATTCTAAATAACGAGAAGATCGTACATATATTTTACACAAAAAACAGACGGGATAGCTAATACTTGGCCACCAGATAGATACACCGTATCCGTGGTGAATTCTTAACGCACCAAGTCCTCGGGATTGAACATGCCCTATAAAAAAAGAATACGAAAAAAAGGAGACGTTGAAATCCTTTCCCTTGAATGTTTCGTTCTTTTAAATATTCTTACCCTGGCACGTCTCAAAATCGAATCTTTGCTAGCATCATATGGGTGATCTTTGGAAGGAATTTCCAAAACAGCTGGAATAGGTGATGTGTGCGAATCGATTACATGACGGATGAGCTCAGCATAGTTCTGATTAATAAGGATAATGTCGATGTCATCGCGTTTAAGGAAACGCTTGAAGCAGTCTTCAATTTCACTTACTGGGGTGTCTGTATAAATTGGAAAGAAGGTAAAGAAACTGGGAAAATAAGACATTAATGAGTTTATCATACTTTTGTCTACAACCATGAAGTTGGCGTGACGATTCTTGTTGATTTCGCCTACGCCTCCAAGCAAGAATCCAACGCAAGTGTCCTATTGGATAAAAAAGTAAAGTAAATTCTTATTGGAACAGACATTTTTTGGTTCAAACTTACTTCATCTCCAATAACGGAGATGAGTTTTCCTTTCATTGCCGAGTGTAGAGCCATTTTTATACAATGATTTTTATTAAAATTTTACTAAAATGAACTGCGTGATTTCAAGGAATAGGAAAATCGAATAATTTTTCACTAGGTCAGCTGACACATGTCAAAACCTTGTGATAGGAGTAGTGCCAAGTTTATTAGATTTGAAATGATGCCAGGTTCAGAAAGTTCACAATAGAAGATATACATACGAAAATTTGTTTTCAAAATTTTTACATTTTGTTTAAAAGAACTCGTTTGGTAAAAAATATCAAAAAACAAAAGCACTAAATGAAATAAAAGCTTCTCTATGACTGAAAATTTTACTGACAGTTTTCTGATTGGTTGAGCTCTTTTTGGAACGAATTTATTAAAAGTTGTATTTATTAGATTTCTCGTAAAGTATTGTTCAGACGGTGTTGGATGCCAATCACGATTGAAGTAACCATCAGTAGTGGCCTGCTATTATAAGCCGTTGATCAACTGGGTGTGAACAAAGAATTTACCACATTCTCTGTCAGCTGGCTAGTATAAGCAAGTACATATAGCTTTCATGTGCCAGCAATTGGTTGGAAGTCGATTTTGAATTGAGGTTCTCCCGAGCCAAAGTGTTCTTGCGGTTGCGACAGATACAGAAACACTCCTGTCATCATTTCTCGACAATGCAATTGCATGAAAACGCTGCGTGATTTGTGGCATTGGTGTGTGTATTCTCATATGGCGCTGTATAACTCAATTTTGACAGCTACAGTGCTTTAGTTTGCGATGTCCTTAATTCGTCTTCATTTGATTTTCTTAAAACAGTGCCCATTCTGCTATGGTTTGTGACCTATAGAGATTGCTGATTAATTTCGTAGTGAAATTATAAATTTTCACCGTATCTGGACTACTGATCAATTTCGTAGTCAAACTATAAACTTTCACCGTATCTCGATTCCTGAACGCGACTATTGTGAATTGTACAAACTCATCTTCATTGAACAAAACTGTCATTCTTGTCAGAATTTTCTTGTTTATAAACCAGAAAACAACAAAAAGCTTGCCCATTCCCAAAATCTATTTTATTTTAAAGGGGATACAAAAATAAAAATTTCAAAATGAACCCTCTAACGTAAGTATTTTGTAGATCTTAACTTGGACTAGCAAAATATGCATAAATCTCCTGCGCTTTCAGTAACATGAAAAATGTCCTTAAGCTGAGTGACCGCGACCTTCAACGCGGCGGCAAATCGTCTTGGCATGATATGTACGGAGACTCTGCATGGATTTTCGTCGGCGGATTACCATTTGATCTAAGTGAAGGTGATGTTATAGCAGTTTTTTCACAATACGGAGAGATTGTCAATATCAACTTGATTAGAGACAAGGCTTCTGGAAAATCAAGAGGCTATGGTTTTATTTGTTATGAAGATCAGCGCTCAACTAATCTGACTGTTGACAACCTCAATGGAATCAAGGTTATCTATTTTAAAATACTTTTGGAAACATCGAAACTTAAATATTTGAATATCTTATTAGATCCTGAATAGAACACTTCGTGTTGACCATGTTTACGATTATAAGCCCCCAAAAGACAACGACAAAACTGACGAAGAGACCAGACGATTGTACATGGAAGGATGTGCTCCTAAGCCACAGATTGCCGAAGAAAACATAAAACGTGAAAATGATAAACCAAGTACAAGCGGACTAAGAGGAATCAAAAAGGAATCCACTCTCAAGCCGAAAAAGGAAGATCTGAAAAAAGTTAAAAAAGAGAAAAAAGAGAAGAAGGCAAAGAAGGAGAAAAAGTCAAAAAAGAAGAAGAAGAAAAAGGTGCAATCTAGCTCTTCGGAAGATACTAGCTCTACAGATGACTCCTCTTCTGAGAGCGAACAGGAAGCGGAAACGAAAAAACAACGACGAAAAAGTAAAAGCCCTTTGAAGCGAAATGACGACAACAGGTCGGTTGAGAAAGATAGATATGATCACCGACGTAGAAGCAAAAGTCCGTCAAAACGACAAGACAGAAACAGGAATGAAGACAGACCAAGAAGCAGGAGCCCTTATAGGCGTCACCAGAAAAGCCAATCGCGTGATAGAGACAGAAACGAGCACCGACGTAGAAGCGAAAGCCCCGCTAGGCGGCAGGAAGAAAGAAGGTACGGCGATAAAAACAAAATTGAAGAGAAGCGAGACAAACGCAGGAGCCGTTCTCGTAGCACCGATCGTGGGTTCAAACCTCGACGTAGAAGTGGTTCTAGGTAAGTTGTGTGAATTGACTTGTAAGATGTTTTAAAGTTATCAATAAAAGAGCCTCTTAGACAAAATTTCATTTCAATTTTTCTTGAGAGAAGATGTATGTATGTAGTTTGCATTATGAGGCCTTTGCAGTAGCTGTGCACTGGTGAAAATGTAGCCGATTTAATTTAGACACCCTTCCCTAGGGTATTTTGAACGACAAAATTGACTCTCACTTGCAATAGTTTAATCATCAAACAGCTTCTTTGTTTCAATTTTTTTTACGAAAAATACATAAATGCTTCATTCAAAAAAGAAGTAGGTTTTAAGGAAAGGGCACTTATCTTCTCAATCAACTTAGATAATTCCAAAGATAAGACTTATTAAAATACGATAAGAACGGATCTGAAAATCTACTATTCTTGAAAACCTACTTCATTACGATCGCTTAACAGTATTATAACAGGACAAAACCTACAAGGCTACCACAAAAGAAAATGGGTCTTTGCACCGATGACTTATGCATAGGATGCAATGACGAAGACGAACATGAGGATACCACTCACTTCCTTTGTCACTGCCCACCAGAAAAACAAATTTCTAGGCAATTGGTTCTTCAACGAACTAGAAGAATTATCAGACACTCCATGAAACAGCCTGTTGAACCCCATTAAGGTTACAAAATGGTTAAAAATTTACCAACAATAAACTCATAGGTTTTTTAGGACGTTACAATACTCCAGGGTATCACAATAGATATACTTTGATCTAATGTCGCTTTCCATTGGACGAAAGAAGCGTCCATGAGCGTCCAGAGACATTCTCATACCGTTCCATTAGTGCAAAAAGATCGCTTTATGATTCTGAGAAGTGACAGCCGCTTCTCGATTTAAAGTGAGAATCCACTCAAGAAGCACTAACACATGTCACTCAAATGTCGAAAAGAAAATTTTCTTCAAGAATATTTTTTAAGAGCAATAGGCGTTTCACTCACACAAATTCAATTACATTAAACTGAATAGAATCAATTTTGGATGTTCCATTAGTTTTAAAATGAGTGCTTCCCCGAGTGAAACCAATGGAAAGCGATATAATGGCACTTTCCATTGGTTTCACTCAAGGAAGCACTCATTTTAAAAACCAATGGAACACCCAAAATAATTTCTGTTCAGTTTAACGTAATTGCCTTTGTGTGAGTGAAACACCTATGGCTCTTAAAAAATATTCCTTGAAGAAAATTTTCTTTTTGACATTTGAGTAACATGTATTAGTGCTTCTTGAGTCGATTCTCATTTCAAATCGAGAAGCGGCTGTCACTCCTCAGAATCATGAGAAGCGATCTTTTTGCACCAATGGAACGGTTTGAGAATGCTTCTGGACGCTCCTGGACGGTTCTTTTCGTCCAATGGAAAGTGCCATAAGTGTGTCGGAAATAAGATCAATCGTCAGCCCCCTCTACCTAACCTAACCTGTCCTACCCAGAGAACCATTGATTACTTAAGGAACTCAGGGACAGGCAAAAACAAGCCGACCATCGGAGCACGCCGTAAAAGAAGTGTGAGATTAAGCTTACGGTGGACCAAAATCACGCAGTTGAAACGAATTAAAACATTAAAGTGCAATCAGAAACCAGAAACAGTTCGAAGAACCTTTTCCCGAAGTGGATTTAAGTCGTGTACAGCAAGAGCAATAATAATAACGGGCAAAAGCGGCTTTTTTGATCACAAGGCTTTTACTTTTTGTACTTTAAAATGACGTTCGCTGGCGCATTAAACGTATTTTTAAAACTGAAAAACCTTACAGATTTATAAATTGAACATCAGTAGATAATTATTTTCGCTTTTGTAGTAGCCATGGTCTAATAGGTAGAGCGTCGAGCTGCTATTCTTCTTTTTCTTCCTTTTCAGAGTTACGTGCATCGCGTTTTCAATGGGATCCCACTTCACTAATTTACACTAGTGGTCAGCTCGTGGGGTACGCCGACAGCTATTACTACTTGGAAAGTGAAGGTACAAACTTCAGTCAAATTCAAAATGCTACTTTTATTCAACGCTTCACATGAGGAATTTTCAAGTTCTCCGACATGTAAAGGGTCTAAACCAAAGCGTTTTTGCAGTTCTTAGAATTTCGTTTCAGCTTGTTGCTGGAATTTTATCGAAGCGATAGTTACAGAACAAAGATTCAGAGTTTCTTGATAACACAACAGAAGCAAAAATGTATCGCCTTCAAGAGGAATTGGCAAGTCCTCCGTTAGTAAATCCATTGCTATGAAAGCGCTTTCTCGATTAGGCGTTCGGAACTGGCAGAAAATTGAAGGTCTCCGTCATTCCCTCACAAGGCATGGTTGTGAGAAATGCGCTAGGCCCCGGGGCTCCGTGCTGTTTTGCACCACCCTATTTATTCATGAGTTTTCGGTTACGAAAAAAAACTAAACTAAGAAATAGCCGCACTTACTTTAATTTGAAGAAAAATATACAGCAAAAGCCTAGTTTTCAGGGTTAGAAGCGACCACAAGGCGAACCCATGGCCAGGAATCATTTTCATTTAGATTTGTTTGTTAAATTCCTGGGTTCGCTCTGTGGTCACCCCACAAAGCGTTTTTTCAAGAACCATAATTTGAATGTAAAAAAATAATTGTTTTTTGATTCCTGAGTTTGCCTTCAAATCGCCCTCCCTAAGATAGCAGTAGAATTTTGTTGGAGCGAGCTCAGGTTAAAAGGATGAGATGTCAACTAATATGTATTTTTCTTCCAACGACAGACATTTGTGGTGATTTCTGAAAACGTCTTGAGCTTTAAATATTAGCATCAAGCAAAAACGGATAACAACGTCTTTAAAAACTGAGAAGAATTGACAGGAAAACTGTCTTATGACTTAGCATTTGGGAAGAATCTCGCCAGTCGTTCCCAAAATATATAAAATAGCCAATTCTAACCGCTCAGCATGGAAGATTCCTGTAATTTTTACAAGTAACTTCCAGTAAATTTAGTACACTGACGGTTCAAAAACTAACAACGGTGCAGGGATTTGCGATAACAACTTCAAATCATCTATATCCCTTGGTAGCAGAACAACTATCTTTCAAGCTGAGGTAATAGCTATAAAATTCTGTTTTAGGGAATGCATTAGAAGAAACCTCCGTAGATCACGCATTTTAGTTTGCTCTGACATTCAGGCAGCCCTTAAGACCCTGGGGACTGTTTCACAGATCATACAACACTACATTTCATACAACATACCACAATTTTGAAATCATACCTACATCACATACAATTTTATGTTTCACCAAAATCGAATCCAAACTAGTTTGAAACTGCCAGACTTGTCTATCTCAATAAAATCACTTTTTCCTGGGTGCCTGGACATGAAAGGTAAGGGCAACGAAGAGGCTGACTGCTTAGCTAGACTTGGCTCTCATTCCCAATTCAAAGACCCGGAACCCTACTGCGGTCTCCCAACCAGTAGCATTAAACATGAACTGGTTACCTGGGAACAGCAGAACATGATCCAAACCTGGAACAACTCTATCTAATGGCCATCGCCAGTCAAAACTATTCATCGACTTATCTCAAAGACGTATGAAAGAAATTCTTTACAAGAGAAAACGTGACACAAATTTACTTACGGACTTCTTCACTGGTCACTGCTCTCTCAAATATTATCTTAAAAACATGGGCATCAGCTAAGATGACACCTGTCGTCTCTGCTTCGAAAACACAGAAAAAGCTGAACACATTTTTTGTGAATACCCTGCCATAGCCAGATCCAGGCTAAAAATATTCAATAATGGACTCACTAGTCCCCTTGATATAAGAAACACTCCTTCTTCGAATATTCTTAGGTTACATGACCTCAACTTCGAATAAATAACCTTTTACTTTAGATGTAAAGATCTTTCAGATCGACGTGCTAGTAAAGGTGATCTACCTTCGCCCTATCTAGTTAAAAAAAAAAAATCTGGCCAATTCCTCGTGAAAGGCGATACCCGTGAACCAAATTTTTTTGTTTTCTGTTGGGATCCAAAACTCGAACCTCGCACGTCATAGGCACACATGCTAACCATTACGCCACTGGGACCACAGTGAAAGTAAAGGCGATACCAGTGGTAAAGCAATTGGCTGTTTGTGGGGTTCAAAAAGTGGACCATTACGCAGCAGTCATCACATTCCGTAAACGCTTCATGTTTCAATTATTACCCTTACCTTCATAAGGTAAGTAATAATAAAGGAAGTCCTTGCATTCGTTTTCACCTGATGGTCGTAAGGAATTTTTTTCATTCACTTTCTATTCAAACACAAACGAAAGTAAAAAGTTTTTTTTTTCAATTTTATTGTAAAATAATTTTAAAACATCGTAACTAACAATTCTTCGTCATAGTAACTGTTCCATACGTTACACACAAACTTTCACTTTGTTTTCCTATCTTACCATAAATACGCTCGGGGAGTTTTTCTTTTTGTCATAATAAATAGAATTTATGGTAAAAACATTCATTTATCTATTATAATGTAAAAAAATCATTTTTGAATTGTAAACATAAAATCAAAATTCATTTTCAACACCAATACTGAATTGTTTGTTTAATTCTTTTTGTTTTTGTGGGGGTTTCTTTAGTTTGTAAACTAAGTCTCTGTGTTTTGTGTGTGTTTTTTTCTTTCTTTTCATTTATTCGAATTTATTAATTTTTTTTATATATAAAATAATAACTAATCGAGTATACATTTAATAAAACTTATTCACTAATTCATCAGTTAATCATACAAAAACTAAATTATGCGTTTTGCTTACATTTTTTTCGTTTTGTTTTGTTTTTGAAAAATCAACTAGTTTATAAATGTATGTGTGTATATAATATAATTTATTTCGTTCCTCTAAACCACAATAAATTTGCTAATAATTATTTCTTTTTGTTTTAATTTTTATTGTTTTAAATTTAAAGTGTTTTTGTTTTTAGTTAGTTTGCAGTATTTTTTTTGTTGTTGTTTATTTACACTTAGTTGTCTTTAAAATTTACGATTTTATTTTTAACTTTTGTTTTTAGTTTTGATAAAATATTTAATTATTTGGCTAATATTTTCCTACACACTCACTAGTTTTTTTTTTGGTTTTCAATTTAAATGTTTTTTTTTCTCTATTTCTTAAGTTCTAAAAAATGTTAACTTTCTATTTCACAATTTTTTAATTTTCGGTTTTTCTTTCATGTTTTTTTTATACATATTAAATGTAGGTTGTCACCTTTTTCTTTTATTTTAGTTCTGTTTAGAAAACTAACGATCAAAATTAAACTTTAATGAAGAACAAGAGTTTGGCTTGATTTACAGGCTTAAAGATTCTTTTTTTTTTGTTATGTAAGATTATATTTTACATAGTTATAATGTGTATGGGTTTTTTATCGTTACATTGTTTACTTAAGGGAAATATTTAAAATGCTTTACTATACAGACATCATATTGTTGTGTTTGGCAGTTTGTAAATTCTTCAAAAATTATTTGGCATTTGAAAGGAGTTAGAAAACAACCTAAGGACATAAAAGAAAAAGAATAAAGATTTCATTTGAACTGACCCTGTGGAAAAATATTTCGTTTGTTTTGAAATCGACAAGTTGTATGACCAAATGTATCATCAGTGTACTTAGTTAAAGTTTCATTTTTAAATCATGAAGCTGATAACACCATAGCTTAGGTTGATGTGATTTTGACAGATTTACTGACGTAAGACTTTGTTGACGAACGAACATTAAAGAAGATTATTTTGGAATTAGTTAATTTCCAAAATTTTAGTATGACTGACTGCTTGAATTTAAGGTACAAGGAAACGTCTCTATACGAATTTACTTTGCACTTACTACGATTTTTTAGAGTTAGTCTTTTCTGAAGACATTTTAAATTCTGCAAGGTATGAACACAAATATAAAAGTATTGTATCAAAAAGGTTTAGACGGTTTATTTAAAAATATTTATCACATCAGCCAGTTTTCTCACTTATTTGCTCTAACCTCATCTGTGGAGACAGAATGAAGGAATCACTGAAAAGCTAGACAATTGCTGTTGGAGTTGGAGCGTACAACTGTCTGTACTGAAGGCCTATCACGTACCACGATTCTATAATAATATCGTTCGAATGTCCAAAATTCCTTCTGAGAAGCTCTTAAGGACGTAGTAAATGGGAAACAAAACTCAGAAGCTTTATTCGAAGAAGTTGGATTTCAAATCTGATTTTGCTTTCATTCTTTTTGACACTATAAAAGCAGTTGCATCAAAAATAACTTCCAAATGATTCGAAAGTACAATAGAGTTACTTAAATGGGGTACTGGACTTTGGTCTCTATGCTGTATGATTTGCAAACTGTGTTTGGGAAGAAAATGTAGCAACCCACAGTTGTAAATTGAATTTTTTAATTTAAAGGTAATTTTGGTATTTTGAAACACCGCAACAATCAGCATATCATCGCTTTTTTTATTTCTGTTTGCTGTGCCATTATAGACTCATTGCAACAGGTTAGGTTAGGTTTAAGTGGCTGTCAGCTGGGCTAACACACTTAGGCCCGTTGGGCCCATTGTGGTACCACGGTGGATCGTATGTATCCTCATCCTAATGTCACCATTTTGAGCTTACAATTAAGCGGGAGAGACGCAAGGCGTCGATATGAGTAAGATCACTAGGGTCTTAATGAAACACGAACCTAGGTGTATCCTACGTTTGTGAGCTGAAGCGGGGCATGAACAGAGAAGATGGGGAGAACAAAAAAAAAAAAAAAAAAGGGAGACCAAAACACTCCTGGTACAGATAAAAGCAACGACATCTGCATTTGGTTGGCGTACCCCATGAGGGCGGATGGCTTGTGCGAAGCTTATAAGTGGGAGAGCTGTAATCTCTTTGGATCACAATGCCCGTAACGCTGGAAAAGGAAGAAGAAGAAAATTTGCACTTTCAATTAAGACAACGTGCAGTTTATTAGACAGTTCAACCACTAATACCATTAACAATTTAATTAGTTTATTTATCGCACTTCAAGCTTTCAAATTCAAACACAAATGCCAGCGGCTATTTATAGCATCAAAAACTCTTTCAAATTTTCTAGCTTATATTAGGTATACCTTAACCTCCTGGAAAAAAAAGAAAAAGGAAGAAAGGTAAAACGTGGCATTAAAGTCTTCTCAGTTTGTAATGTTGCCTTTTTTAAGGTCAATTAATTGGCTAAGAAGGAGTGCTCTAGCGCTCGAAAATACATATACGTTTTAAATTTCATGATTTTAAGTATTTTCAACCCATTCAAAGTAAAAAAAATAGTAAGTAGCTGACCATAGTTGACCAGATCATTTCTCAATGCAGAGAGCACAAAAATAAGAATCTCAACATAAGCGATGAAACAAGAAGCCTTTTCTTGAGATGTTTGTTGTTTTACAAGAACGAAAAAGGCAATTCTAATAGTTGAATTGAAAAAAGAACAAAAATCCAACGTGCGCTTGTTGATTCAGAAACAGTGAGTTCACTTCATACATTTTTTTAATGCCTTTTAAGGTTTGCATGGTGAAAACAAACTAAAAATTTAAAATAGGGGTCTTTGGTCAGTTTTGAAAGTAAAATACCGGACATAAAATTAAAAGCCAAAATGAAAACAGGTAGTGCACCCAAACACGACTCGCTATTTTTAGGTGTAAGGTTAGGTTTAAATGGCTGTCAGGAGAATTTACATTATAAGACCAATATTAGGTCTGTTGTGAAACCACATGAAAAATGTGATAGAGTCTTCTTCTTCTTTTCATTTCCGGCGTTACGAGTAGTGATCTTGAAGCGATCACAACTCTCCCACTTTTCTGCTTCACACTAGTGATCCGCTTGTGGGGTACGCCGCTAAAAATTGTGATAGAGTACCTCTTTTAAACTAAACCATTTGGGTGTTAATCCAGAGTATTAAATATTAGTGTGCCGATTTTCATTCGAGTCCATTTAACCGTTTCTGCTTGATTAAGTAACACAAATTCCAATATTCAAATCCTAAACGAAAAAACTTTCTAAAGTGCACTACTTTTTTGTACCTAAGTGTAGTATGATATTTTGACCCTTTTAAAATAAGTTACGTGGAGTTCCGCTTTAAGGGGCTCGGCTAGTTTCTCGAGATCAAATAGAGGTGATTTTTTGAAGGCGTGTAAAAAAAAAAAACTATAGCTTCAAATGTTTTGTAATTAATAATTAGGAGTTTATTGTACATATATTCATGTAAATTGTCACGAAATTTCGAGTTAAAATATTGAAATCCAAGAGAGATATGGACCATTTTTTGAACTCCTTGAAATTAGAAGACGTCAATTTGCCGCTTTTTTTTTTTTTTTTTGAATTTTTCAGGTACCTGTAACAAGAAAATAAAAAAATAACGTTTAAGTAGACCCTTTTTCCCATACAGCCATCTATAATTATAGTGAAAAATTGAAAATTGACAAAATGGCAGCAATTTAAAAGAAAAGTCCAAATTTCGCCAAATCCAATGAAACCAAAAATCGTTTTTCGAAGGCTGCCAAAATTACAATATTAAAATACAATTTTCATCCGATCATAAAACTTGTAGATGGTTGTATGTAAAAACATATGGAAAGTATGCAGTTAAAATTTCAAGACGATTTGTTAATATTTGCGTGAGTTACAGAGTTACAGCAGCGGCAAATTTGAAATATGCAGTTTTGAGAAAAACGCATTTAAAGTTTTCAGAGTAGTTTTCGATTCAACTAACAGGAAGGGAGTACAAAGGATCTAGATGTCCTTGAGCATTCAAAAATTTAAGCCGCAGGTAATACAAGGAATTGTAGGACATTAAGGACGAGGCAGCTGTCGGGCGCCCCGCCGGGCTGGGATGGGTGGAGTTCGAGCACCCAATATACTTCTCTTCTATACTCTGCCATTTCAAAAATATCCAAGATATCATTCCAATATTTTAGGACATCATTTTTGAGATGTTTAACTATCGAAAAATGAAAAAAAAAGAAAAATCGATTTTGAAAATGAGAAACTAGCCGAGCCCCTTAAGTGCTTACTCAAACAACTGCCTCAAGTGTAGCCTTTGCGATAAACCAAGTTTTAACTGCTCGTTTTTGCACATTTGATTCTAGTCAAAAAGAGACTAAAAATATTTTACCTTAAAAAGTGACATTTTCTTTAAGTCATGTACTAAATTTTTATATTATATGGATTATATATTATTCAATTTTATTTTGTTTTGAACAACAAAAGATTTGAAAAAAGTGCCTTGGACTTAAAAAAACTCGTGGTATTGTCACTTAAAGAAATCGTTTCAAAGGTTTGTTTTTGTCTCTTTTTGTGTTGCTTTCTTGTAAAAACTGAAACACCGTTGTATGGCTAAGAACAAGGGGCTCGGATTTCAGCGTAAAAAAAACTTTTTACGTATTTTTTTCTTTTTTAACTGCATAATTTTATCATGCAGATACTGTGCCATAAGCCGCTAACATAGCTTCCCCCAGTACGTCTAGGAAAAGAAACATTTTTCGGTGTTCACTGTAAGTTGGCTGGAAATGAAAAACTCATTAAAATTTAGTTAGCTAAATTATTATTATTATCAAATCTACACCCCAACGTTCCCTTATAATTTTTTCTCTCATTTATAAACTGTTGGTGGCTATCTAAAGTTTAAACTGTTATGTTTCACCAATAATTCCGCTATTTTGTGGGTAGGTAACACCCTTAGTGCAAAAATCTTTTTTGACTAAACTTTGGGGGGAGGTATTTTATATTTAGAACATATATGTATACAAAGTTTGAAATAAATCGGTTAAGTAGTTTTTAAATAGCAGTGAAAACATATGTACTTTGAAAAAGTAGCTTTCAGGAAAACCTATTTAAATTTATCGTTCGCATCTGTTAGAGTTTAAGGACAGAAGATTAGTAAGACCTCAAGTATTTTGCTTAGGTCGGATTGAAACTTTAGGGACCTATTCTTGAAATGTTAAACAAAAAGATAAGACAAAAAAAATTCGATTTTCGAAAGTAAAAACCTGGGGTCGCATTACCGTATCAGTGATCGAGTGAGTGAGTACAAATTTTCTTTCAAAATTTGCTCTTTATTACCCAACATCTGTCTGTTGTCCATTTCTCAACTTCAATTCGTTCAAATAGTGACGAAATAACGTCAAATTGTGCTACTAAAGTGCTCGATACAGTGAGAAAGTAATGCCAAAAACACATAATTTAGTCACGTATTACTCGATCACGTATGCTGTAATTCAGCCCCTGAGGCTTCCCTCTTAATGCTTGCGTTTATAATACTTTTTGTCGGTTTATTTTTGCTGTCAACTGACAGATTTTGACAAACTTCTCAATGCATCACAAATAAAATCAAAAAAAAAAAAATAAAATTCTTTTACACAAGTACCTTATGAAAATTTTTGACACAGTCAATTCCTCAAAGTTCAGTTGCAAAAAACAAAAATATTAAGGCGGTATTACACTATCATAATATATGTACATTGTACATGTACATATGTATGAACAAAGTTGTCATATAATGTATGGCACATTTTCTGTAAATATTGCAAGTGATATTACACTATGCCATATATATATGGACAATTTGTATGACAAACAATAATTATATGACAAAGAAAGGTGTCGTTATCACAATTATATGACAGCCTGTGCCATATAAAGTATGACAAGCATGAATATAATGAACTAGCCATATAAAAATCAATTGATTTTATATGACTAGCGCTTGTCATACATTCGGCATCCTATGTTTTTTCATTTTTATTTCTCTATTTGTAGTAATTTCCTTATTTTTATTTGTATTGTACGTTTTTCATTTTATTACACATGCATACTCGTACATAATAGATGTAGATTTCAATAAAAAGTGACAGAGATAATAATGAAAAAAAAATAAATATGCCTTTATTTCTACACGACTTGACACAAGTCGAACATACTTATATGGTGACAATTATGATTTTGTATTACACATATATGTATAATATGGCTCTAGAATCATTGTCATATACATATATGGTGATATTCAAATACTGCCATATATATATGACTATCACACTTATATAACGATGTTTTGACATATTTTTTTTGTCAACTTGTCATATTTATATGATAGTAAAATACTGCCTTTAGTCTTTGATATTATGTTTAGTTATCAAAAAAACTGTCTGTATTAAGAAACAAACTATGTAATTATCAACAATTAATTTACAAAAAAAGTATAGTATTTTTCTCTTAAATTTTTTAGTTTTATCTAAAACTTTTAGTTTGTTTTAAGTTTCTGTATTTAGCTAGAAAGAGACATTAGATGGAGAACACACAAATGTATCAAATATTGGACTTTGTTTCCTTTTTTTTTTTTTTTAATATTTACTGATTGACAAAATGAATAAAAAATGGAAAGTTTTCAATAAACGCAGATGAAAGATAAATTTTTTGTTTTTAGATATCTGTCTACTTGATGTATAAACATTAATTCTTTTTTTTTTCATTAGTTTTCTGTGCGTGGTTGTAGGAGAGGAAAAACTAACATCTTAAAATCAATTTTTAATTGAACTATCTTCTTAAAAATATTATATAGTTTTTGTTCATTTATGAATTAACACTGCTTATCAATATATATTTATATTAATTCTTTCTTACATCAACTTCTGTTTTCCATATATATTTTTTTCTTCCTTTTCCTTTTCATACTCGTACTTCGTTTCATTCAAATGTTTTTTTTTGTAATTTTTCTGGTTCTATGTTTTGCAATTTTTTTGGTTTAGTTTTTTGAAGATATATATTTTTTTTGGTTTTTTTTTTGGTTTATTTTCTTTTTTTTTTGTTTAATTTTTATTTGGTTCTCGTACTTTTAAATTTTCTTTCGTTCCTCTAAAAAAATCGTTCAAGATATTTTTTAACAAACACGTAATAACTTTCAGACATTAAAACACAGGCACTCATTCCCACTGCACATAATATAGGAGGAATTAAGAATACGAATTTTGTACAGTTAAACTGCTATTGGGGCGGACGACAGCGGCCAGCCGATGTTCCCGAAAAATCGATGGACTTTTGTTCGATAATAGGAATTCGATCGTCATAGAGTGTTGGTGCTTGCAGGATAATACCAGCGGTACCGGCTACAACGGCTAATGTAAAAATCCATAAGAATAAACGATCGAGGACCATTGCGACGTACTTCCAATCCTCCTTGACCTGTGAAAATATTTTTAATCTGTTATTATTATTTCTAAATTTTGTTTTATAACGAAAAATTATAGCTAAAGTAAATCTACAACATCGAAAGGATCGTTAAAGTTACAATTGAATTTAAAAAAATTCAAGACAGATTTGTTTATATGAAAGAAAGGCAATGGCATCCCAGGAACTGTAATCTACGTCTTCAAAATGATTTATTTCAATTCCATATTAAAAATTACACTCGAAGTAGAAATCCGAAATGTCAAACTGTCTATTTGTAACAGAATTATTTTCAATTTCAATCAATTATCCGAATACGAATGTTGTCCTTTCATTTTCCAAAAATCGATTCTTTCCAATATCCGATTCAACTACATAAACACACACACACACTCAATAAAAGGAAAAACTACAGAAACGACAGAAACACTAAACAAAAAAACAAAAAAGCTCGGAAAACTGCTTACCTTTGTTGAGTCCTCTTGCATTTTTGTATGCTCCGCAATAAAACGTACACAAAAACAACTTCGATGCACTCTCGGTGGACACTTCGAATGGGAGAATGCTGGGTTATTGATTATGGGACTCTTAATGCCCGTTGGTGGTCCCATATCCAAATCGGGAACGGCAGATAAATCATTCGATCCAGATTGTGGCAGGGTTGGTATTGGCCCATGGATTTGACAACTGCCACCGAATGGTCCAGTGCCAGTTAAGCTGCAAAAAGCAACGCTATACAGACACGAAGAGAAAAATGTTAAAATACAAAACAAAAAAAAAAATTGTAAAACATCGCAGGACATTTTTCGAAAACACAAGAAGTAAATAAACGAAAAACTCTTCTGTTACTTTTGCTTTTTGCTCTTTTTTCCATTTTTTTTTTTTGCAAAAAGAACTCAATTTTCAAAAAGGATGAACTTGATTAGGGTGTAAATTGCAGTGTGTAGGGTACTCTGGGTGTTAAGATTTCCATGTAATAAGTCACAACGGGAGGATAAACAAAAACTGAACTAAAAAAAAACTTCAGGAAATTTATTTCCGATTGCCTGTACTGTCGTAGCTTTCATTTATCTCCACGTACCTGGATGGCGACAAATCCTCTTTTGATGGCGTTCGACTATAGGCCGTTGGACTGTGGTCGAGATTCGTTGTTGAATAGTATGGATAGAAGCAGGCGTGTGTGTCTTTCAGCAGCAATTTACTGTGAAAATGATTATAGATTGAACAGTCTGATGAGAAAGAGTTATTAGGTTTTTGTGCTTAACTAACCTTGTTTCAAAGTTGTATTTTGGCCTTTTGATGAATAAGAATTTGGGCAGGAAATTGATGAACACTCGTTTAACCCATGGGGCCATTCGATGCGTTTGCGGCGATCGGAAATGGACATTGAGTACGACTACGGTGACGCATATACTAAAAAAAGAAGAATATTTCAAGATAAGTTGACACCATACAAAATTTGAAACTATAAACTGGGTGTTATGCTTGCAAAACTTTAAACTTGTCGAGGAAGCAACCGTGATTGCTTTAGGGATTCTTAAATGTTGCGTTTTTATATAAATTGAGTAGAATTGAAAAATTTAATGTTCAAATAAATTGGTTGTCAAACAAAAACTTATTGGTCAGAAAATACCCCAAAAAGAATCTCTTCTTTTCTAAATCACAGAATTTATCGTTAAGTGAAGATGTAGTAGGTAGGACAGACCGATGACCATTGGCAAGATTTAGGAAATTTGGCCGTCCTCTGCTTGCTTCATTTTTACTTCCTCTATTTGAGAAAAGTGGTCCTTGCGTTTCTGTTTGTACCTGTGGATATCCCAAAAACAACAAGAAAGAAATGTTTTTGCACGGGTATCATATTTGGCGAGGAATCAGCAGTTTCTCCGATAGTGATTTCATGTCATGAAAAGCGCTTTCTCGATTAGCCGTTCGGAATCCGCAGAAAATTGTAGGTGTATTCCATTATCTGACAAGGTCTGGTTCAGAAAATGCTCTAGGCCCCGGGAGTCCCGCTCTGTTCCACTATCCAATTTTCTACTTATTTATTTTACTTCTATTTCAGGGTGGTTCGTCTTTCTTACATAGCAATGACAGTAGAGAGTCTTTTGATTGGCAACCCAATTAAGCTTGCTTTTGACTAAACCACCCCCTAATTGGAGTTTGCCTCCAGCAAAATTAACCTATAATAAAGATTTTTGACCAAAAAATCTACTTATAGAAAAAGGGCTATCAAGAGATGGTCGTGCCTGGCAAAACTTCCCGACAAAAAAACGACTATTAGGTTAGGTTAGGTTAGATGTGGCTGCCGGTGCACGGAGACCGACGCACTTAGACCACAGAGGGTCCCATTGTGATACCACTGAAACCAGAAGGTTGATCACCCTCTGGTTCCCATCTAGGGGATTAAAGAGTTGAAACACCCTCTAATCGAACCTGGACTAACGAATTGATCACCAGTTAGTCAAACCATCCAGAATCCCGTATGAAAAGGGAGAGACTTTTTGGGTGTTTATTAGCTAAATCGCTGGTGTCGTCGAAAAAGTAATCACCTAAGTGAGCTTTCCGTCTGTTCGAAGTGCAGGGCATGAGCAAAACAGATGTTGGATTGTAGAATCTTCCTCCTCGTTCATGCAGGTTCTACAGAAGTCATTTGAGAAGACACCATGTCTTTTGGCGTGTTTACCTATCAGGCAGTGTCCTGTAAGGACAACTATATCAATAAGCTCTTTGAACGTTTCGAGCTCACACATGGCCAAATTCGTTTTGTCATAAGACATGTATTACTCTGCGTCCATCTAGTGCTCATCTTCTCAGAGGCGTCCTGGCTATAGCAAAAGTTTACATGTAGCGATAGGTATGCCTATATTGTTCTCTTGAGGTCGAAAATGAGAAGTCGTTCCTTTTTTGGGTTCGTCTACCATGCAGTTGCCTGGAATATCCCTGTGGACCGGCACCCATGAATGGTGAATAATGAACTGTTCTGACATCTCCTTTAGAGACGTGCGACAGTTTTGGACCGCATTCGAATTTGTAGATACAGAAGCAAGATCTTTGAGAGCAGCCTGACTCTTCGAGAAGATGCGAACATCCGTTGAGGATACAACGTTTTCTCTAAGCCAGGAGAGGACTTCTTTTATCACCAGAATTTCCGCTTGGAACACGCTACAGTAGTCTGGTAGGCGTAAGAAAAGACTTAAATTCAAACCATTCAAAAAAATTTCACTACCTACACCATCACAGGTTTTGGATCCGTCTCAGTGTAGAAGTGTAAGGCTTCATTATCCCAGAGAGTAACATTCTCCCAAGCTTCTCTTGAGGGTATGGTTATTTGGAAATTACTATCAAACACCAACTTAGGGATGGTGTAGTCTAATCGACCCGGGATGAATCTAAGTTGTTTAAAATCTTTGTGTGACCAATTTGATTGTTGGTCCACTGTGAGTTAGCTTTTAGTCAAGTAGCTGAGTTCGCTGCGGACTGTTTGCCGAAAATGCGTAGGGGGAAGGTTTATTAGTATGTCTAGTGCATCCGAAGGAATTGTCCTTAGCGCGCCGGTGATGCACATACTTCCCGTTCGCTGGACTTTGACAAGCTTGTTATAGTCTAGTATAGGAGTTTCCATCAACTAGTATGTTTTTAAGTTTTTGTTTAACATTAATTTTTACCCGTGGCGTGATGGTTAGTATGTCTAGATGTTAACCAGGAAGTTTCTGGTTCAAATGCCAACACAAGCAAATAGTAAATTCATTTCAATGAAAAGGGTATTCTCGTTTAGCTGCTCGGAATCGGCAGAAAATTGTAGGCCTTCTTCATTCCCTCACAAGGCAATGGTCTGTTGCGCTACCCAATTTATTTATTTATTTATAGTTTAGCTTTAACATTTCAAAATCAAAAATTTCCTGGGCAAAGCTAAATAAAAGAAATAAATAAATAGCAACAAATCTCAGTTAACCACGGGCCTAGTGCATTTCAAAAACTTACAATTTCATGCTGAAACTTCATGTTAGAAAGCAGTTTTCATATCAGTTTAATTACTCTCGGAGGCCTCGCCATTTCTTTTTTTCCTTTTTCCGGCGTCGCGAGCATCTTGATCTCTATCTAACTGCTTCACACTAGTGATACGCTCGTGAAGTATCCCTGCACTCCGCCGCGTTGACCTCAGAATGCGTCTGCAAATCTCCCGTTTTGGATTTCTTTCATGTCTGAGTTCAACCATGCTCAAATTTTATTGCACATGTCTGTACCAAGAGTGATTTTCGACTCCCTTCCTTTTTTGTTATTTTATTTACCTAAGTATTTTTGGTTACGGCGGCAGCGGAGGAAAACTGTTAAACTTTGTGGAAGCTTCTAGATAAGGGTGTTCAATTTTTGAATTGTATTGACTCAAAAATTGCATATCCTGCTGGCAGATTGTCCCCCGTCTACACTACTTCCTTGGTTTGTTGAGTAATTGTTGCAGTGTACTCCACAGACGGATCACTAGTGCGCAATGGCAGGTTGTGATACTGACCGTTAATATAGCCACATCTGTGGGCTTCGAAGGTTAGATTGTAGTTAGTTTTTATTATTTTTTTAAGGAGTCAGGTGCAGAGTTTCTGCGTTTTTCAGACCGAAACACTTGGAGTTTGTGTATCTTTGTTAACAATCACTTCGTTGCCGCGACTACTGTAAATCTAGAAAACCTGTTGTTCCTTGTAAGTTGTAGTGAAAGTTTTCATAGCCTTCTACTGCAGAACTTCTGTACAGAACTTTAACATTCAATTGCAATTCCGAGGCATTCAAATTGCACATAGAAATCAATAAAGCAAGCTGAAATCTAACAACGATAGGATTTAAATTTTGAGACTAATGATATTGTCATAAACTGCTTTACATCTTTGTCTGCATTACCATCTTTGAGACAGCGCATAAGAGCTCTTTTCTTAAATGAATAATATCTCGAGAATATTGTGTTAGCATTCCAAGTCGACCGGAGTAAAATTGACGAAGTTATGAGTATTTGAGCGTCTATTGCTCAATGCCGGGTTTTATACCTGGGCGGCAGCTGCGCGGCGCGCTATAGTATTTTTCGACCCTTAATAAGTTCTTTCACAAACAGTCTTCTTATTTATATTTGAAGCATGGTGTATATTAGTCTGTACATCAGTTGACCTCTGTATGTCGATAAACGACGAAACTCTTCTGCGTTTTTCAAACGGTTTTTCTGAGACTTGTCATATTTGAAGTCCGTGTGCACGATAACTCAAAATCTACTGGACGAATCGTTTTAAAATTATGCATAATTCACCAGGTATTGTCGAGAGCTTTTTCGTTTTTTTTTTAATAATTACTAATTTTTTAACATCAAATTAACCAATTTTTTTTGCGCAAGTCGGGTTTTTAGCTCCCAAGTGCTACGAAAAATCGAAGAAAAAAAAAATCCTCCCGTCATTACCTTCAGAAACATCATCTCCTTCAACGAATGCATTTTGAATTTTTTGTTTTAGATGATTCTGTTGCGAGTTATGGTGCACACCGCAATCCAACTTTAATTTTCACTCAGGCCTTTTTTCGGCCGAGTTAACATTACCCCAATCCCCCCCCCCCTTAAAGAAAGCTGATCACTGTTTCCACCTGAAGTACCACAGAGTCAATTTGAGCAGAGCTTCCAGAAGTGTCCAGAATCTTCTTTCATCTGAATTTTTATCCTCAGTCTGACTTCATGCTCTTCATTTTCCAGACTACTCAGTATTAAGCGTGTTGCAGAAAGAAGTGAAAAGCTCAAGATATATCACAGTCAAAACCATTCAAAAATTCTATGGCCTCACAAACAAAATTGGCCTAAGAACGCTTTCTTGCGGGACACCCAAAATTATTTCGTCCTTTGATTCACTCGAAAAAGTTTGTTTGCAAAGTAGAGTTCAGAAAATTATATACCTAATATACCAAAAATCTAATTTCAAAACTGAGAACGTAAAAAAATGTTTGCGGGAAAAAGCGTAAAGTATTTTCACTGTTATCTGTTTTTTTTTTTCAAGTCTTACCGTTGACTGAAGAAACAGCCACCTTTATTTTTTGACTATAACTACTTAAAATACAAAATATTTTAAAGAAAGTTATATAAGTGAACGAAAATTATTTCATATTTTATTCACAAGAGAGCCAATCTGAGCAGGGGCCGAATTACGGCATAAGTAATCGAGTGAGTAAGTAGTATTTTTCTTCCAAAATTCACTCTGTATTACACAACATCAGCATGCTGTTTATTTATCGACTTCAATTCGTTAAAATTCTGATGAAAGAATGGCAAATTGTGGTAGTTTACGTGAGAAGTAATGCCAAAAACATATAATTCAGTCACGTATCACTCGATAACGTTTGCCGTAATTCGGTTGTAGATTTTTCCCTGAGAAAGTTTTTTAACCTCTTATATGTTTTTTTAGTTTTATGAATTTTCCTTAAACGATACTAGACAACGACGTAGATTAAAAATCTTACTTTTCGTTTTAATTTGACAAAGTTATAAAAAAAATTGCTCTTACGAAAGTTGTTCAAAAAGAATCAAATCTTGTCACAGAGACTGTAAGACCTTGTCAAAAGTGCTTATTTTCTCTCTTTTTTCAAAGTACTGTAGAAAATGTTTTACTTGGCTTGTATCCTAGCGTTCCATTGGTTGCTATTCCTTTCAAGGTTGTATTTTATGAGAACCTATCAATGTTCTATAGTCCTTTTGAAATATCTGACTCACAGATCCGAGTAGAAGGTGACTATAGACACTGTCGATGATGATAGATTATTAAAATGATGCAGCACAGTTTTCGTTTCAAATTTCCGTCGTTGGCATCGTCATCGTCGGCACAGGTAATCGGAATAATGCTGCCATAATCTCGTCCCGTGTAATGGTGTTTCCTTCCTCTCGATGTGATTGATTGATTCGAAGTTTAGTGGCATTGGTCGATGATGTGGGCCTAATGAAGAGAAATCGTCATCATCACATTGCCTAATGGCACTAGGCTTTGGCACACATACTTATGCACACTCACTTTCGAAAACTATCATAATCAGGTAAACGGTTAATTGTTCGAATACAGCCCCACTGGGAGAAGTTAATTGAATCAGCATTTCTGTGGACGAGTAACGGTAATTCGAATAATCACTGTGCGACAAGAAATCCTCGGGCCCGGAATGAGGAAATGGTTTTCTTTTTTTTTATCTGAATCGAGGGCGGGGGTGGTTTTTTTTTAGTATTTTGATTCGAAGATTAATTAATTTGTGTGGTTGGGTAGATAAGTTGACTTCTAAGAGATTCAATCATCGCAGTGATAATCGAAATGATTAAATTGTTTTAGTTTAATCATGGATATTACACGGGTAGGGGCGGTGCAGGAAGGGCGGAGATAGCAATGAATTGCAAATCGATGGGATATTGTATCTCATTAGTGAATTTGGAATCAATGTCACATCGGAAATGAGAAGGAGGGTTGTTTTACGTGAATTAATTGGATGCTAGGTTAGGGTTTCAATTAATTTTCTTTCTCTTCTGTCACTAGCAGTAATAATGTATAAATTACGTACGGACAATGTATGGGTATGAGGCACACCTTAGGGAGTTATTTAATTTCATAAAATTATCATAATGAGAAGGGGGTATTCCGATACTTTTCCGCCGGAAGTCGTCTACTAAAGAAGTCTATTTCTGTCAAAGTGTACATAAATTGCTGACAATTGACTGATTTAGAAATGAATGACTTGAGGCAGTGTCAACAGCTTATTACAATTTCGATAGAGCTTAAGTAAAAGAGGATTTTGATTTGAATATATCTCCAGGTTCTTATTGATTTTGTCTAAAGTCCTAAGCAACTTGTGTTCTTTAATTTTCAAAGAAAGCCTAACACAATAAATTGTATGTAGTTTAAAAGTGTTTAAGGAAAGATTGATGGCCTTTCTTCGTCTTGTAGGATGATGGAGTAAAGGAAGGATGTTGTTTATTGGTATTCCATTAACTGTGAGTAATGATGAAGTTGTAGAAAAACCACAATCGATATCCCGATCTAAAAACTCATTTAACTTCCCCTAGGAAGTTCCTAAACGGAAGACAAGGTTTTCTTTTCTAGAGGTATATAATTTTCTTTTTCACACAGATTGTTTACTTAAATGCGATCAACATATCTTGGATTGGAAACTAACACACGCTAAGGAAAGGAAGTAAAGAAAAAAGCCATTCAATTTATTATCGATACGCCACATAAGGAGTTAACTTGTCTGTGGCAGATTCCTTGACTATTTGTCGTTCTTCAAGGAAAAAGTGTAATTTCAAATCTAAAAATTGTGAAATGATATAGTAAAATGAAGATAGTTTAAAGAGACAGCTCTTTTACCATTTCGTAGATTACAGATGATAGGCCGACAATTTGTCTGGCAGTACCTACCTTTCGCAAGTAGAAGATCCTTGACTTCTGAATACTTTCAGAACGAAACAAACTTCTTATTAGTCAGTTGATCTAACTAAGAACTTGAATATTTATTGACTTACTTACTTAGGTAATCGTGGCGTGATAGTAAACGCACTTGCCTGTTACTCGGGAGGTTCGTGGTTCGAATCCCAACAGAGTCAAAAATTTTTTCCAAGGGTATCGCCATTTGCGAGGAATTGGCAAGTCCGTTAGTAGATTCATCGCCATGAAAAGCGCTTTCTCGATTAGCCATTCGGAATCGGCAAAAAACTGTAGGTATGGTTGTGAGAAACGTGCTAGGCCTCGGGGCGTACTTGAGCTATTTCTTTTTATTTTATTAGATGGCATGCTCGACAACCTTGCTCAATGTAGGCACAATTTCACAGGGATACTGATGCTGTCGGACATCAGTACTTCTAAACTAAACTCGGACGACCCTTCCGGGTACGACCCTTCCGGGTTTAAAAACAAAATTGAAATTCATCGATATGTTGTTTTAGTGCAGTGGTTTTTGCCTTTAAATGATCGAGCATTGATGGTCATCGACCCATGATAGGACCACGTAGGCCCACCGGTTGGTGAAATATCAAAATTCTCAAAATAAGTAACACAAACTTGGACCCATCCTATGGGTTTCATAAGACGCATTTTAGAAAAAAACAAAACAAAAAAGGAAAGCTATTCTCATTTTTAAGTTTTCCGAAATATGTGAGGCAGGTCCTTTTTTTACTACCATAAACCGTGATTGATTGATCAGTGAATTCGCAAGTTATCATCACTTGCCAGTAATACAATTTTCAAAGCCTACAACCTCCCAAAGTCAAATTGTAATTCTTATGTTTGGTCAGGTGCTTTTGAAAGCACTTTTTTGTCTACTTGATAGAATACAAATAGATCATTCAAAAATTAAAACTGATGGCTGATAGTTCAATCGAAGGATCAATTATTGATTCTTTTGAAAATCGTCGTATTGTAGCATGTCTCTCTTGTCTCACACATATTAATTTTTTAATTTTGGCGAGGCTACCGCCCTATTTATTAGCTTAATACAAGAACTTGAACACTAAACTTAAATTAATAAAACCTAATTTAAAACTAAATTAAACTTCAAGGATGAGAAACTGTTTTAAAGGAAGGACTTTTAGACAGGGATTTCGAAGATTGAGGTCGAAAAGAAAAGGAACAGAACTATTCTTACTCATCATGCGGGCTAAACGTTCGTTGAGACCATATGATGTACGATGAGCAGGAGGAAAAAAAGGCGGGATGATCTTACGTTTCGTGGATTAGTGTTAAAGGAGATAAGGTTTAAAAGGGAGGAGCAGTCAGTGTTACCAGTAAGAAGTCGTTGAAAGACATTCCTTCGGATTTCTAAGGAGTTGAGTTTAATGATTGCGAGACGTTGAGGAGGCAGGGTGAGAAAGTTTCTAACGTCGTAGAGATCGCAAAGGGCAAAGAGTAGAAAACGACTTTGAACACTTTCGATCCTTGAGATATGAACCGCTTGATATGGAGCACACACTTGCGATGCATACTCAAGGAGTGGGCAAACATAGGCAATATAGAGGGATTTGGTAACAAAAAGGTTGCAGAACTCTTTGGACCATCTCTTGATAAAACCAAGGGCGGAATCAGCTCTTGATATAACTTCAAGTCTATGAGAGCGGATTCGTCATCAGTAAATCCGTCCGTATCCGAGGCTTGTTGGTGCTTCGCAACTAACGATTGCTTTACGTGGCCGGGAAGTCACCCCGACAGCACGACCCCCAACCTGGAGGGCCAGATCTTTGTATAACTGCAAAGATTGGGAGCCGGATAAACCGCTCCTTATAGGCTTGAGCTCCAGATATGTTGTAGTAGCCCTATAAGGTGTTCACTAAGTAGTTCAACCTGACTGGAACTGTAGACGCCACCGCTAATTCCATCTAGGGATTTCCTCCGCTGCCGTCTGGATGAAAGAAGAGGTGCCTTAGTGGGAACACCTCTCCCCCCTCTCTCGTTTGCTGCCACCAACAACCTTCCACTAGTGTTGAGACCCAATCTCCAGTTGAGGTACTAGGCACCCGATGTTCACCACTTGGAGGTGAGAGTAGGAGTTGATAGACAGAGGTAGTTAAGGACTTTGTCTACCTAGGCGCCGCTATTAATTCAGACAACGACACCAGCGCTGAAATCAAACGAAGAATAACTCTTGCCAATCGCTGTTTCTTCGGACTAAGAAGGCAATTGAGTAGTAAAGTTCTCTCTCGAGCAACTCAAGTGTCCCTGTATAAGACACTTATCATCCCGGTTCTTATATATTGCGCAGAGGCATGGACCTTGTCAAAGGCAGACGAGAACGCTTTAGGATGCTTCGAGAGAAAAATTCTTCGGGTGATTTTTGGTCCCGTCTGCATAGATGGAGAGTGGAGAAGAAGATTTAACGACGAATTGTACGGGCTGTACAGCGACGAGTTAAGGTCCAGCGACTTAGATGGCTGGGTCATGTAGAGCGAATGGACACCAACGCTCCGACCCGGAAAGTCTTCGAATCCAATCCCGAGGGATGGCGCAGTAGAGGAAGACCGCGACTCAGGTGGCGCACGCAAGTAGGAGAGGACCTCAACCAACTTGGCGTGCAAAACTGGAGGCAGGTAGCTAGGGACCGAGCTGGCTGGAGAAGCATGTAGGTTGAGGCCCTAGTCCGACCCGGACTGTAGCACCACCTTAAGTAAGTAAGTCTGTAATATGAGAGCGGAAATTTAATTCGCCATCGCGTCGGTCGCAGAGAACAACTAAATATCGGATAAGGTTAGATTAGGATATTATATTATTAGGATATCACTTAGACCACAGAGGGTCCATTGTGATACCACTGAAACCAGAAGGTTGATCACCCTCTGGTTCCCATCTAAGGCATTAAAAACACCCTCTAGTCGAACCTGAACTAACGAGTTGATCACCAGTTAGCCAAACCATCCAGAACTTCGTACGAAAAGGGAGAGACTTTCTGAGTCTGTATTAGCTAAACCGCTGGTGTTGTCGAAAAAGTAATCACCTAGGCGGGCTTTCCGTCTGTTAGCAAGTGCAGGGCATGAGAATAGGAGATGTTGGATTGTCTCCTCTTCCTCCTCGTCCATGCAGCTTCTGCAGAAGTCATTTGAGTAGACACCAAGTCTTTTGGCGTGTCTACCTATTAGGCAGTTTCCTGTAAGGACACCTACATATAGTGGAACTAATGTGCAGACGACTTAGATTCAATAAGCTCTTTGAACGTTTCGAACTCACACATGGCCAAACTCGTTTGGTAATAAGACATGCATTACTCTGCGTCCATCTAGCGCTCATCTTCTCAGAGGCGTCCTGTTTTAGCAAAAAATTACATATAGGAGTAGGTATACCTATAATGTTCTTTTCAGGTCGAAGATGAGTAGTCATTTCTTTTTTGGCGAGTTCGTCTGCAATGCAGTTGCCTGGCATATCCCTGTAACCCGGCACCCATGAAAGGTGAATTTTGAACTGTTCCGACATCTCCTTTAGAGACGTGCGACAGTCTTGGACCGTATTAGATCTAGTTGGAGATAATCTCGATCGTAGGAGATGACTTTGAAAATTTTTGCGTCATCCGCAATAATTAATAAAATTAATGGCAAGGATGAAAAAGAGGGGACCAAGAGGGCTGCCTTGGAGAGGAGGAAGAGGTTACCACAAAAATGACTGTGCGTATGTGTGTTTTTTACTCAATGCTCGCCTTTTTTCTCTAAATTTTGTACGTAATTAGTAGCTTTTCGAAAATGTTACATATGAATGTAAGTGAGTTACATCACAAACTCTTTTTTGATTTGCACAGGTTTTATTAAACTGTTTTTGCTAAGAAATTCGAGTTCAGTTTCTCTTCCCATTGTCCGCATTTTTTAAATTCTCACAGTAATTTTTGAAAGCACAACCAACGTGTATTGTTTTCCAAGCCTTCTCTTAAACATAACAACAGCTAAGATACACGCACTTCTTCAAATAACAACCTTAGGCGAAAATACCACCAAGTCTTAATCAAAAATTCCACATCCGCTCAGTATAAATGTCAAATGCCTTGAGGGATTTTTTTGCAGTGTTAAGTTTTTATTTGACAACTCAAATATACAGCAGGGTGGTTTTTTTTTACATCAATTGACATACTTTAATGAACGAATTTTGTGATCGATGTGCTTCCAGCTTTAGAAAAGGGTCCAATAATCCATAGCCATAAAATAATCAGTTCTGAACAGTTAATGTTTAAAAATTATTTCATAAATGTAATCAACTTAACAAAATAACTTAGACCCCTTTCTTCCGCATAAACAATTTCTAAGAACGCCCAAGAACTTAACTCCTCAAAGCCTGGCCATTGAGGTACGAATTATTTTGTGCATGGTCATTTCCAGACCACCCAAGGATGGATAATTACTGAGAATGAAAGGAAAGAAGCAAAACAAAAGTTTCGCTTCAAACAACGAAGGCTTTTGTGGAGAAAAGATAAATATGCCTTTATGTGGCTTTTTGCATTGTCAACAAATAAATAAACCGGATGTGGATGGGTTTCTTTTTCTACATTTTTTTTAGTAGTCACTCGGGCGAATACTTAACTTTTTTTTTCTCTTTATTCCCTGCTCGATTTGATTCAGATTCAATTACCGACATCAACGATGTTCCACATCATTAACCATTTTTCTGATCACCTGTGTAACAAGAGGGTAAAAGGTCCAGTTAATTAAAATATCTCGGGTCAAACTCCCCATCCTCACAATGATAAATCTCATCCTGTTCACATCATTCACTCTTCATTTACTCCGGCAAATTCAAATGCCTAATTTGTTATACCCAACATAAAAGAGAAATTTGACAAAAGGACAAACAATCGGGGAACCTTCATTAATCATCTTTCTTTTCAGTATGATATGCAGGGTAAAAAAACAAAAACAAAAAAAAAAAGAAGCACACACTTTCCCTTCAGCAGTTACTATCTATCTTCGCATTCATTGAAAACCTATTTTCACTTCACAAAAGTTAAAAGCTAATTACTTCAATGACAAGTTGAATTTTTGTTTTATGTTTATTTCAACCTCCTTTGTTTATGTTTGTGTGTGGTGTAAGTGTGTGTATGTGTGTTACTCACAATCTTGGATCATATTTCAACGCGTTGTTACGTTAGCTAGAGGGTGTGAATGTGAATTGCAAAAGATAACAATTTTCTATATTCACCCCTTGGGTATGTACTGAAAACACTCTCAGTTTAAATTGGAATGAGGTGGAATGTGTGTGCGTTTCTTTTATTTATTTATTTTTAAAGGACGTAGCATTTCGCTTCTGGCTTTTGAAAAGCAAACGGAAAATAAACATTGTGCAATTTTACCATGGCAGTCATTGCCACAGTTAGTACAGTTTTACCAAGCACATTCATGGCTACGAAGCTTTTTTTTAAAAAAAGCTTGTCTTTGTACTTCATGAATTAGCCAGCAAATTTTGAGAATAAAAGTTTATTGGGGCGGTTTAGCATATTGCTGGCAGATGAGATTCAATTTTAAACAACAACAAGATTAATGGATCTTTATATTGAATGTTGAAAATAAAAAAATACATGTGGCTGTGTGTTTTATTGTTTTAGATTTAAAGTTTTTGAAAAATTATTTCAATCACCACCAAAGGGACTTGAAATTGATTGAATCTAAGTTAATGAGTACAAGCTTGACGCCATTTTACGGCTTCAACTAACGTTGATAAATCAAAGACGTAAAATTGTTTGAGGGGAAAACTGCAACTGGCTAGCTCACTAGAGTTTGTAAAAATAACGATGAAAAAGAGAAAGAGACAGCAAACGTTCCGAGGATCTTCAATCTATCTTGCAATAGATCTGTCACCTATACATATCAATTTTCAAGCTCTATTTTGAACCTGCAATATCTTCTGGTCTTGAACAAAAATGACACCAGCCCCATTTGCAAGGTATCTTCTCGGGGACTATTCGTAATACTGGCTGAATTCTCCAAACTATACAAGGGGATCCAAAGCCGATTTGCTAACGTTCTTTTGTAATGCAGCCTGTGAACTAATTCAGCACCGACTCCATAAGTTAATCCACCAGCTCCATTAGCTTGCAGACTGTGAAAAAATTTTTGTCAAAAAAACGATGACATTTGCCACGGCTGCTACGTCTAAAAAGGTTAGAATGATTTGTTTGGCGTGTGCCAGAATAAATCAAGAACATTTGGTCAAATACGTCGACCTCGTCTTTGGGCGATTGTAGTCAAGTATCATTGCAAGTCTATTTTGATGACGCGAAGTAGCTTTAATCAATTATGCTGCGTTGAAAGCAAAATACCTGACTTGTTTGATTTTGGAATATAACACACCAACGTCACTTTTCCAGAAAACACAAAGACGGTTGAGAGAACTGGGCGATACTGCCTTTTGCTATTGACTTTTTATTGAGCAACCTCAGTGCCAATTCCACTGATATAAAGAAGCTAAAATTTGCGTTTAGTGTTGAAATATGAGCTCACATCAACGACATCGCTACATCAAATCCACAGCCAAGTCGTGTACTTTGGTCAGAACCAGCGTAGTTAAAATTTAAATGGATAACACTTTAGGCTTTCAAAGCCATATTTACCACATTCGCTTGAAATGTACTGGTGAAATTTCCAGCTGTTGCGGAGTTCTTTTTAGATGGAATGTAGTTCGCGGTCTAGTTCACTTCATTTAAAAGCAATCGAACTGGCAAGAGTGGGTAGCAGTTTTCTTAGACGCTGGTTTTCAATCTGGCAATACTTATTTCCGAATTGGTCTTTTTGACAGCTGTCACTCGATTTATGCTCAGTTTGGTTTGCCATTTCACTGTTGAAGAATTGAAGCCAACTGGACACTGCGGACTTTCGGTAAATTGTATCAAATTGACATTGCCATTAACGCCGATTTTGACTTAATTTCGAGTGTGAGCTACCTCCTAAATCGAGCGATTTGACACCGCTGAACTATTTTTTGTGGAGTTATGTGAATGTTTGGCTACGTTTGTCTACACAGATAAGCCTGAGTCGATTCACGGCTTGGAAGAGAATACTCGGTGAATTTTTGCTGAGACACGACCTCAAATGATGCAAAAACTGATCGGAAATCATAATAAACTGTCGGCTGGAGTTTATTCGCGCCAACTGCGGCGGCCACTTGCCACTTGAAATCATATCTTTATAATAAGGCTAAATTCTTGGTCATAATATTTAATCATACGTGTTTTATTTCTTCTTGAAAATCATACGTGCAAAAAATACAGCCTATTATAAAAATAACACTACAAAAGACACCAGCTCGTGGTAGTTCTTAGATGGCTTATCCGTGGCGCAATGGTTCGTATATCTGCCTGCTACTTAAAAGTTAGAGGTTCGATTCTCAGAAAAATCCAACTGTTTTTAATGAGTACTGCTTTTCACGAGGAATTGGTCCTCCAAGACTTAGGTTAGGTAAGGTGGAAGTGGCTGTCAGCCAATGAGTAATACCTACGTACATTACCTGACACGCTTAGGCCGCAAGGGCCCATTGTGATACCACAGAGATCAGCAAGTTAATCACCTACTGATCACAGAAACCCGATGTTAGATTAACGAGTTGATCACCCATCTATCTTCCATTGGTAGAACCTAGATACAAGCGGTTCAAGGCTAACAAACTCTTCGAGCGTTTTGAGTCTACACACGGCCAAACTTTTTGGTTGCAACTTGCAAGGCAGTTGTTACTCTCAGTCCATCTAGTGTTTGTTATCCTTGAAGCGTCTTGTCTGAGTAGAGGTTTACATGTAGCGATAGGTATATCTATATTGTTCCATTCTGAGCGTAGGGAAGTGGTCGTGCCCTTTTTGGCTAGTTCGTCTGCCATACAGTTGCCTGGTATGTCCCTGTGCCGCGGCACCCATGAAAGGTGAATGTTGAACTGATTTGACATCTCCCCCAGAGAAATTTTACAATTTTGGACCGTGATGGATTTTGTAGAGACAGAGGCAAGAGATTTAAGGGCAGCTTGGCTGTCCGAGAAGATTTGAATATCCGTGGAGGATATGACGTTTTCTTTGAGCCAAGACAGCACCGCTTGGAACACACTACAATGATCGGGTAGGCGGAAGAAAAGACTGAGACTCAGTTTTTCTGAGTAGATTACACATCCTACACCTTCGCTGGTTTTTGAACCATCGGTGTAAAAGTGTATTGCTTCATTTTCCAAAGCTTTTCTTAAAGGTATGGTTACCTGGAAATTATTATCAATCATCAACTTGAAGGTGGTGTACTCGGATCGATTCGGTAGAAATCTAAAGTTATCCTCCAAGACTTACCAATTCAAAAAATTTCCTCACTTACCCATTCGCAATCAGTAAAGAATTTAAGATTTTTCTCAATTCCTGACAAGTTGTGGTTAAGAGTAGCTCAAAACCATCCCTACGCGGGACTACTATCTTTTATGGGAGCCGATGTTTTTCGATTAAAAAACTTACCTGGGAATAGTACCTTTCCGCGGAAAAAGGAATCCTTTATTTAAAAAAAGGATGCCTATGGTGTACATACATACAACCCAACCTTGGAAGAGGAATTCGTTGTGATTTGAACTCAGTTCATTACAAATGTCTTGATTTGATTTATCCACCCGGTGTCATAATACCGAAGTTGTGGGCCAGTCAAAGTGCAAACAATTCAAAATGAATTGGTGCTGAATATCCAAACGTGTCGATTTTCATCCATAGCTGAGCAACCGTTCGAATGACACGACAACGATCAGTTTTGATTTGGATTGATGTAAAGATGGTGGTTTCACTGACAAAACACATGCTTTCGAAAGTTAAGATGAAGTACTTAGTAAGCTACCCAAAAAGTTTAGTTTAAATTAAAGTCTATTGAGCAAACAGCAGTAAATGCCCAAATGACAACACATTTTTTGTCTTGTAAAAGCGATAAAAAGAAAAGAAACATGCTCAGGATGTTCTTTCGCAGATGTTTATTAACGATAAAATACCCAGGTGGCGACATTATTTATGTGATGACCTTTTTGAACGAATATTTTGCTTTAATGCACTTTCCGTTAGCTGAACCTAGCTTAACGAAAATATCCCAGTTAAAAACTAAAAAAAAAAAAGCTCAGACGCCGGAATATACGAGTACTGGATCCCAAATGAGTATTGCAAAAAAAATGGGAGACATCTGGTTTAGAGCACAATTGGCTCACAATCTCTTTGAGATCTAATGCTCCTAGGGCCGCCGCGGCGAGCAGCCATCGAAGAGGAGTTTTCAATTAATCGCATGAAGCGTGAAAACAAAAGTAATCATTTTTGCTACGGTAAAGCTCATCTATGCTTTGCTTCTTCTCCTCAAACAATTATTTTAATCGCTAGTCTTGGGCAAACAATACGAATGTGGAATACGTTACCTAACTAGGCCAATGTGCATCGGCATCTCCTTTCATTTCTTATCCTATCCTTCTAAACGCTCGTTCTGTGTTAAAATTAATTTAAGGTATTCAAACCTCCTTCAGTGTGGTACCCGTGGCGTGATGGTTATCATGTCTACTGTTAACCCAGAAGTTCATCATTCGAATCCAACCAGAGACAAAAATGTTTTTCCACGGGTATCGTCTTTCGCGAGGAGTTGGCAAATCCTCCGTCACTGACATGAAAAGCGTTTTCTCGATTAGCCGTTTGGAACCGGCAAAAAATTGTAGGTCCCGTCCATTCAATCTCACAAGGCATTGTTGTGAGAAATGGGCTAGACCCTGGTGCTGCTCGCTCTGTGGCGCCACTCTATTTAATTATTTTATATTTATTTTAAAACCGTGCACCGCATATAAAAGATAAAATAAACATTTTATAAAAGTAGCCAAAGAATTATTTGACGGAGCTATGATTAGTGCTTTTTAAAAGAAAGATCGAGGTTTAGGTCCAAAAATGTAAAAACAAATATTGTTTCTTACGGGTATCGGCATTCGCCAGGAATTGGCAAATTAAAACACTGCCATGAAAATTTAACCGGATCGGCATTAAAATGCGTTAGTCCCCCAGGCTCACTGAGCTTTTAGTTTATTTCGATGGCAATGATAAATCGAGCCAAACATTTTTATTGTTTTTTCTCATTCCTAGTTTGAGGAATTACAAAATTTCGGCACCACCTTGGGTCTTTCTTCCTTTTCTGAGAAAAAACAAAGCTCTATGTTGTTTGCGCTGCATTGCCACAGTGGCGTTGACAACTGGGTAGAGGTTTCTTCTCATATTTTTAATATAAAAACACATTTGTAAAGACTAAACGCTTTCGAAAGTTTTTATTAGTTCTTGGAATTTGTTGCTTTACAGGTACATTTTTTCTCCTTCTTTATTATGGTTAGCCTTATGAATTATCTCTAAGCACCCAATTAAATGTGTTTTTTTTCCAACTAACTACCTAACGGTCTGTTCTACTTATCTTCAAAGCTTAAAAATCTTGCTTGATTCTTAAATAAAACCCCACCTCCAACATCTTGGGTTTAATTTTATCAAGCAAATGGATCATAATCAAGGTGAACGGAATCCCCATTTATTAAATTAAACGAAAGATCCTATTTGGCGCTACCCTCTAACAATCTGCTTGGCACAATTTTTATGTAATGAGTTAATTTATCAAAACAATCTGGTTCAATTTATCTTAATTTAAAATAATTCTGTAAACTTGCAAATGCATGCAGAAAGTAACATCGTTTGGTGCTGATTTTTTTGTAAATTGTTCCCTCGTTAATAGCCTCGTACGTGTGTCTCGTAACGTTTTCATTTTCAGTGTTTTTTTTATTTTTTATTTTCATCCCACATCGAGGTGAATTCCTGCATATTTTATGATTTTAAACACTCAATAGGAGCAATGAACCCACACAAATACACGTGCGCCGTATATAAATTCAAAATCGAGGTATACCGTCGGTTGCGTCGCATCGGTTGGTCGTACAATACACAGAACTCAAATACAATAATATATATCCTTACCCCATTTAAAATGAACCTGTATCTTATTCCCTTGTGCAAAAAAGTTCGTGATTAATATTCCGAAAAATTGCTGCTCAATATTTTTATCAGGCTTGGAGCGTTCAAACCTCCAGTTTTTTCCCCATTCCAAAACCTCTCCTGTATATCTCAACGCTGTTGTATGAAGGATGCAATAGATGGGAGTAATGCTGTGAAATTTTCGCTTTTGTGCTTTGTGTGTTGTTTTTCACGCTATAGTGTGTATGCCTTTAGCCTGAAGTTAAAATACAAACATTCATTTTCGTTCTTCTGCTTGAAATTAATATTAAAGCTGGGGTGGGCTTTAGGGATTTGTTTGTTGGGAGGGAGGTTTTGGAGTAGTATAGGTATGTCATAATGTGTGTGGGTGGTATTTATGTAAGAGTGCTAACGTGTGCCCAGTTTTTTGGCGACGAAAATTTATATTGTGTTTGCCAATCTATTTTCATTGTTTAATTTCATTTCAAAACAAGTGTATTGGCATTGGATTGGCTTACGAAATTTGTGTTTATACAACAATGAGATCAAACACAATTTTAAACAATTTATAGTGACTTAAATGGCAAATGCTGAAAATGGTCAAGGGAAATTAGACTCGAGTAATTTATAGATATTTTTGGGTAACCAGAGTCGAGAATGGCAAATAGCTTGCTTTATGATTGTTGAATTGATCTGTTTTTGAGAGAACATCAATCGCATTGTATTCAAAGAATGTGTCTCCGTAAATCAAATGCAGCGAGTGAAAAATTAATGCTGCACCAATTTTCGACGAAACAGAAATTACGTTGTATTCAGAGAATGGCCGATGAGAGAGTACATCGGGTAAAATGAGTTTGCCGAGTGTTCCAAGTACAAAACAACAATTGCGTTGTATTCCGAAACTGATCGAGAACAGAGGAAACACCAAGTTAACCGAATTTGTCAGATCACATACTAAAAGGAACTATGGCACTAGTTTTTGACTAACCAGTTTATATTCTTGTGGTACCCGTGGTGTGATGGTAAGGATGTCTGCTGTTAACCCAGAGGTTCGTGGTTCGAGTGACAGAGGCAAAAATGTTTTTCCACAGGTATCGCCTTTCGCGAAAATTGGCAAGTCTGCCATAAGGAAATTCATTTCTATTCTCGATTAGTCGTTTGGAATCGGCAGATATTTGTAGGTCCCTTCCATTCCCTCATAAGGTATGGCAGTGAGAAATACGCTAGGTCATGAGGCTCATCGCCCTGTTGCGTCAACCTTACCATTATTGCGATAGACGTTTCACAAAAACGCCTAAAAAATGACAGAGCTCCAGCCGCGATAATTTTTGTTTTCATAAAAAAATAAGTTCAGCTCTCTATCCGTTCCTCATTGCTCTTACCATTCCTTCAAAAGTTATTTTACTTAAACGGCAACTGTGGCACCTAGAGATAAGTCATCTTATTGGCGTTTTATTAAAACGCCATTCGTATTAAGGGTACCTATTTATTTATTTAGTTTATATTCTATTCAAAGAATGGGTGTCCACCGAGTACATCGAGTACAACGAGTTTATCGATTATTCCAAGTTCAATGAGTACACAGTTAACGTCGAATCAATATCCATTATAAAAATAAACTAAGACTAAAGTGTAAGAATCGTCCAAATAACGTTCTAGTCCGTGAAAATTATGAATTCTTATGTAAAGAAATAAGTCTTGAAATTCCAATTTACATAGAAAATTTTTATATGGATAAGTTTCATAAGTCCAAAGGTAATTCAAAAAAAATGGGCACGACTGGGTCGCACGAACTTGCGATTGTGTGCACAATACCAATACCAAAAAATTAAGGCTGAGTAAAAGGTTTTAGTATTCGCTCTAAATATTTTTGGTGGGCTCAGGGTTGCCAACTACTACTACAAACAAAATTATTTTAAAAAAATTAATAAAAATTTCAAAATTTAGAATTTTCCAAATGTTAATATGCAATATTTTTAATGTCATCTGCGACTTCTTAAATATGAAATTTCATCAAAATCGTGAGAGCCATTAACGAGGAAGTCGGTTTTGAAAAAAACGGTACTATGGGGGGTACCGTTTTTAGACTTTTCCCAAAAAAAATTTTTGCATCATAAGAAAGACAATTGAAAAATAATCCTTCAAATAAAATTTTATCAAAATCGTTAGAGCCGTTTTCGAGAAAACTAAGTATTATCATATAGGTTGTATGGCAGGTACCGTTATTTCAAGACCTAGAGACCCAATTCCAAAAACCCCTCTGTAGGATGCCAAATAGACCCTGACTGCAAATTTTGAAGAAAATAGGTCAAGCGGTTCAGGCTGTAGATCCATATACGGACATACAGACAGACAGACAGACAGACACACAGACAGACAGACAGACAGACAGAATTGTAGGACCCACTTTTTTCGTATTCTCTATCATCGTAATGTCATGTTTAATTGTTATTTCAAAATTTTTTTTCTGCACGATTGCAAAACTTGCCTTATAGTACCTATAATCGCAAGTAAAAATGGGCACGACTGGGTCGCACGAACTTGCGATTTGCTAAGTAAAATACCCAAATCTTAAGACTGAGCAAAAGGTTTTAGTATTCGTTTTTAATATATTTGGTTTTACAGGATTGCCAACTACACATTAATTGTGAAAATTGAATTAAATCACGAAAAGTATTGAAAAATATTAAATTAAATATTCCAAAAGTTTCAAGCGAAAATCTAAAAACGCCATTTTTTTGCAATTGCTTATACATCCTTAAAATTTAATCAAAATCGTTAGAGCCATTTTTTAAAAAACTGTTTTTTTATTTTTTATTTTTTAAAAAAATGAGGTTTTCAAAATTCAAGTACACAAGTCTTAAGATCTTGCTAAAAGATGTATTGACAAAAAATTTTAAATAAATCAAATATATCGTTTTGAAAATATTCGGAAAAACAAATTTTTTCAAAAAAAATTAATGAAAATTCAAAAAAACTAAATTTTTCAAATGTAGATATGCAATCTTTTTCAAACAACTTAGGACTTCTTAAATATGAAATTTCGTCAAAATCGAAAGTAGGTTTTGAGAAAAACGGTACTATGGGGGGTACCGTCTTTAGGCTTTCTCCAAAAATTTTTTTTACGTAATTAGAACAGTTATTAAAAAATAATACCTCTTGTAAAATTTTATCAAAATCGTTAGAGCCGTTTTCGAGAAAAATAGGTATTGTCATATCGGTTGTAAGGTACAGTTATTTCAAGACCTAGAAACCTAATTCCAAAAACCCCTCTGTAGGCTATTCCAGAGACCATATCTGACATATAACGGACAGACAGACAGACAGACAGACACACAGACAGACAGACAGAATTGTAGGACCCACTTTTTCGTATTCTCTATCATCGTAATGTCATATTTAGTTGTTATCTCAATTTTTTTTCTGCACGATGCAAGACTTGCCTTATAGTACCTATAATCGCAAGTAAAAAGAATGGGGTGTTATGAATGAAATTTTTAACAAAAACAACACATTTGAAATTCCTTCCATTCTTTCTGTAGAAATTAGAAAATTAAAATTTTATTAGAAAAAAAAAACACTATTTCTGAAGCGGGATTAAATTCAATCAACTGCCCAGAATCTTGTTTTAATGACTGTCTTAAAGCAACAAGTTTCTTTTTTGTAACGATTTCTTCTTTTGAAGTTTTCAAAGTTATCCAAGCACTGGATAACACGTTTTGCTCTACATCAAATGGCTTTTCAAACAACTTTGTCAAACAAAAAATTAGCTTTAATGTAGTTGATGTTTTGACTCATTTATTCAATAAAAGTATTTTTCTAGGTGTATTTCCACAAAGTTTCAAATTAGCGGAAATCATTCCTATTTTTAAAAAAGGTGATAAAAATGTATTTAAATAATTATAGGAGATGATAATTATGAAGATGCCCTTTTAACACACTGCTCTCATATCTATGAGAGTGTTGATCAAAAAAAAGGTTACTGCTGCTCTTTATATCGATATCAAGAAAGCTTTCGATACAGTTGATCATGGCATTTCATTATGTAAATTAGAAAAAGCTGGCTTTAGGGGCTTTATACTGAACTGGTTTGCTTTCTATCTTAAAAATAGAAATGAGAAAGTGAAATTAGGTGGTATAGTTTCAGTGAAACCAGCAATATTAACATTGGTGTTCCTCAAGGTTCAGTGTTAGGTCCAATTTTGTTCCTTATTTATATTAATAGTATATTTAGCCTTAGCCTAAAAGGAAAAGTTTGTGGGTTCGCTGATGACATAGCTTGTGTCTATTCTAGTGATACAATGTTAGATCTAGTTTCAGATATAAACTTTGACTTGGAGTTATTCAGACATTGGTTTGGCATTCATAAGCTTGTGATAAGTGACAAAACAAGAATTATGTTTTTCAATACACCTCAATACACTCCACTTCTTGTACAGCATAGCATGGACTGTAGAAAATTCATGCTAAGTAATTTGTCTTGCTGTGTTGCTAATGTGTGTCCAACCAATGATCTCATTTCGGTTTGCTCACCTAAGTGTTTTCGTATCGATCAAGTAACTGAATATAAGTACCTTGGCTTAACAATTGATAACAATATGAACTGGAAAGCTCAACTACGTATGTCATGTTCCATTTGAGAAATCTCTGTTGCAAGAAACTTATGGAAGCTGTTTATTATGGATTAATGCAGTCGAAAGATCAATATGGTATAATTTGCTGGGGTGGCACTTATAAAAACTATTTGCAACCTATTTTAGTTACCCAGAAGCATATTTTAAGAATAATCTTGAAGAAAAAAAGATATGCACACAGCTTCTCTTCCTCCCGCTAAAACATCTATATTTTTATAAAGTATTGAAAATATTTTTCTGTAGAAGTGGTTATCTCTCAAGCCACATACGCATTACGAAGTAGCGATAGAAATCTTGCTTTAATTCCTGCGCACAATACTCGTAACTTTTTCAACTTTTATACCGCAGTAGCACCTAGACTATTCAATCATTTACCCTATGAAATACGATGCCAAGTATATGTACCTAGCAAAAAGCTAATACCGTATTCACTTTTAAACAAAAATCCAATAACCGCCATGTATTTAGAGAATAGCTGTCTACAGACCATTTACTTACTTACTTATTTAAGGGGGCATTACAGTTCGGGGTGAACCTGGGCCTCACCCAACATCCTTTTATAACGACTTCGATTTCGGACGAGGTCTCTCCAGTTTTACACTTTTAGTCGGTCGAGGTCTTCTTCCACTTGATTGCGCCACCTGAAATGAGGTCTATTCCTTCCGCGATTTCCCTGCAATGTGCTTTCGAAAACCCCTCGAGCCGGAGCGTTTGGGTCCATCCGCTCTACATGGCCCAGCCATCGTAGCCTCGCGATGCGTACTCTTCTGGCTATGCCCATATCGCGGTACAGCTCGTTGTTGTTTTACACATTGTCTTCGCATACGGGACCAGAGATCATTCGGAGAATTTTTCTTTCAAAACAACCAAGGGTATCCTCATCAGCTCTCGAAAAGATCCAAACTTCCGCGCCGTAAAGCAGAACTGGCATGATTAAGGTCTTATAAAGCCTTCTTAACCCAAAGAAGCAACGGTTGGCAAGAGTTATTCTCCGTTTGATCTCCGCACTGATGTTGTTTTCCGTGTCTATATCGGATCCTATGTCGACGAATTCCTGTACTACCTCGAAGATATGTCTGTCTATTGTGACGAAGATCTTATAAGTGACGTTAAGGAGGCTTATCCCTCTATAATTGGCGCAATTGTGAGGGTCACCCTTTTCTAGGACCGGACATACGATACTGAGGTTCCATTCATCGGGCATACTTTCTTCCGACCATATCATGCACATCAGCTGGTGCATGCTCCATTCCAACTGGTCTCCAGCTACTTTGAAAAGTCCGGCATCAAGGCCATTTGATTTTGGCATATCGCAAGCTTAGCTTCTGGTCAAGAGGACGGCATTCTTGATTATCGTCCAAGTTGAATGGGACATTCTGCCTGACAGCGGAGTTTGTGTCTTCATCGCCGTTGAGCAGTCTACAGAAGTTAGCTTTTCAAATCCTTCGTAGCGAATGTAACTCTACTACTATGTTTCCCTGCTGGTCTTGACTTGACTTGAGTTCGAGTCTTGACACCCTGGGAGGATCTTTTTACCTTTTGGTAAAATTTCCGAATCTCGTTCCTGTAATGGCACCTCTCAATTTCTTCAAACAAACGCTTCTCATGCTGCTTCTTTTTCTTTTTGAGGATTAGGTGTTCTTTATTTCCTTTCTCCTTGTAAGCCTCGTTTTACTGAACGAAAGCAGTGTAAGGTGCACCACATAAAATTTGAGTACTGCACTAGACTTGGACAAAAAACCGATTGCACATCATTCAGATAATACAACGCGTTCACGGAGTATGCCTTGTCTACTAATAACTTCCAATACATCTGGTATACTGACGGTTCAAAAACAAACAACGGTGTAGGTGCAGGGATTTATGGTCCCAACTTTAAATCATCTACATCCCTTGGTAACACAACTACTATCTTTCAGGCAGAGGTAATGGCTATAGAATTCTGTATTAGCGAATGCATTAGAAGAAACCTCCGAAGATCAAGCATCCTAATCTGCTCTGACAGTCAGGCACACTAAAGGCTCTGTCCTCGACAAAAATCGAATCCAAACTAGTTTGGAACTGCCTGACATGTTTATTTTATTTTACTCACAATAAAATAACTCTTTCATGGGTGCCTGGTCATGAAGGTGTACCGGGTAACGAAGAGGCTGACCGCCTTGCTAGACTTGGCTCTCAATCCCAATTCGAAGGCCCTGAAACCTACTGTGGTCTCCCAATCAGTAGCCTCAAAAACGAATTAACTACCTGAGAACGACAGAACATGATCAGCACCTGGAACAACTCAAATGGCCATCGTCAGTCAAAACTATTCATTGACTTATCCCACAAACGTATGAAAGAAATTCTTGACATGAGCAAACGTGACGCAAAGTTACTTACGGACTTCTTCACTGGACACTGCTCTCTCAAGTATCATCTTAAAAACATGGGCATCAGCCAAGATGACACCTGTCGTCTCTGTCTTGAAGACATAGAAACAGCTGAACACATCTTATGCGACTGCCCTGCCTTAGCTAGATCCAGGCTTAAAATATTCAATAAAGGGTTCCCCAGTCCCCTTGATATCAGAAACACCTCTTCCTCGAAGATTCTTAGGTTCTTACATGACCTCAGCTTCGAATGAACAAACCTATACACTACGTGTTTTTAAACCTAAGTGAACAGCACAAAAGATCTTTCAGGTCGACGTGCTTGTAAAGGTAATTTTCACCTTCACCCTATATAATTAAAAAAAAATGCCTTGTCTAGAGCGCCGATTAAAAGTGAGTAATGTACTAGTTTTGGACAAAATGTCAATTCGATTGTTTTCTGACAAAATTGGTATACATCAGGAGCACTGAGTACACCAAGTTCAGTGAGTGTCAGTCAGAGAATTGATATCCTTCGAGAACCTTGGGTATACCGAGTATTTCAAGTGCGCTCCACAAAAAGCGACTATCACAGTAGATTTGGGCAAAACACAAAACAGAGAATTGATGCCCTTCGAGAAAACTGGGTACACCAAGTATTTCAAGTGCTCAACGCGATTATTAAACTTGTTTGACACAAAACACCAATTGCATTGGACATTGGAGCATTTACCGACGGCACTTAAAATACCAAGAACTCAGAATATAACAAGGCATTTGAGTAGACCAAGTTTCTCGAGTATACCAAGTACGGCAAATAAAATGTGAGTATCATACTTATTTTTTTTACTTTGATCAATGTTCATTTAACTCAAAGTTTCAATTCCAAAATACATTTAGAAACCAAGTGGCGTCATGAACATCGGCAATCGATTAACAATCAAAGTAAAGTTCCTGCATTGTCCATGAGTACCGACTTTTTATTCCTATTTTTATTATTTATTTTTCAGGATTCTTCAAATCCATTGAAAAGCGCAAAACGTAACCTTTTCCGCAAATTATTTATTCAATTTCCCCACTAACATGCTAATCTGTTGCAAATTGAAAATCTCAATTCAACTTTTAAAACCTTTTGTGCTTTTGATGGGTTGTGCGGTTGGCCAGGTCACATTTCAATACAAAAAACACCCATACACATAGATCATCATTTTGCGGTTGTTTGATGGAATTTCACAGATACACGAATGCTTCCATCCTTGTAATTGGGTTTCATCTGGGTTTCAACGGTTGTATTGAGGCTATAGCGAATAGAAGCGGCCGGCGGCGTATGCTCTAATAAATTTATTAACTAGCAAAATATTTAGTTAGTTCATTATGCTGTACATTAGAAATATGGTATTGGACCTTATAGCCACAAATAAACAGCGGAATACAAGCGCTACCACACATTGGTCGTATTCTGTCAAAATTGAAGCCAACGAACACAAGGGATGCGTCGTTGGTTTTGGCAGATAGCTTATCCCGGCTTTAAGTTTCCATGTGAAGGAACAGTTGAGTACATGCTACACCAATGACCGGAAAAGGATTTTCTATGGTTTTGTTCCTGATAGCAAGAAAAAACTATTCCCATCTTCCTCAAAAGATCTCAATTCCTATATGAAAGAAAAAATCTGAAAAAATGAGCTGAAAAACTGTAAAACCGATACATTTATCCGGGTTGTACTGTAGTTTCATAAAACAGAATGATCCTATGTCGACCAGAAATGAATAGGTACTTCCCTACATGATTGAAACATGAATTCAAACTTTTGAGTTGAGAACTTTCCCATCATCATCGTCAAACTGTATCCGACTCTCGGCTACCCATCGAATCCTATCAGAAATACATCGGCCAACATACCATCATCTAGTATTACCAGCACTGATTAAATCAAGTGCTGTCGGCTTTTCGCTATCCATTTACCCAGTGACTGTAATATGAATTTCTATTATTAAGTCGGAAGAGAATAGACTACAGAGAGTTAAGAACATTAGTAAGCTAAGCGGAAGTTCCATAGCAAACGATTAACTGTGTATCAAAATTGGCAATCATATACCGTACACTACTTGAGTGTCTCACATCGAGTGAGAAATGAAGCAAATAAATGTCAATTTCGATAGATAAGAGTTCTACCTTACTGGGGAACTAATAGAAGTCCTGAATATAAAGTGGGACTTGCATGAGTTTTTGGTGGTGATGGTAGACGAGTGAGTGCTAATGAACCAAAACACCAAAATGGTTTCTAAAGAGAGGATGATGTGGTATAGTGGGGTATTGTCATTCAATTGGGGAGATTATAAGCGATGATGATGCTTTTGTGTTCATAAAGAAGTTTGCCTGAAGTAATTTTGAATAGCAATTATGCCATAAGAGGACTATTGCTTTGAGTGCGCACTTGAGAAATGTAATATTCAAATCAAATCAAATCATTGCAAGGACGTTTCTTTATCTCAAGGCGAAGGATACTGATGTGTCTTTGGAGATTTGAGAAAGCGCATTGAATTTGGTGGAAATCTATTGTGGTAATCCGCCGTTGGGAGAGCCTATTATCACGATAACTAATTTAGTGAACAATCAGTGAGAAGAATATAAAATTTAAATACTAAACGAAAACTCCACTTCTACTAATGCTGGGTCTACATAGTTGAATGTAAATTAGACACAAAGAATCACAACTTCTTAAAAAAACTGTACTACAAGCAGGCAGCTTTTCCAACCTTTGCAAGCAATCAAGAAACGGAATCAAAGGAACCAGCCATCCCCATGTCTACACCCGAGTGTCTACAACCTGATCCTTGCTAAAGGAAAAGTGTACAGCAATTATGCCACCAATTACTCCTCAACCATTTATGCCAAAGGATGGCAAGAATGGCGCAGAAGTTAAGATGGCCTGGATTCCAGGCCCTGGAACCTGAACAGGACCCCACGAACTAAATTTTAAAATAGTAGTTTGTGAAATTGCGCCTTCTTATGTTAGATAAATTTGAAAGTAGAGAAGAGCCTTAAGAACAAACTTAGCTGCCACATATCCATTTTACATACTTTTAGCAACGTAGTTTAAGAACATTAAAGGTTTTCCCGATCCGAAGTGGTGTTATAGCTGCGTCAACTGTAAAGGGATGTAAATGGTTCATCGTTCTTGTCGCTTCAATTTAGTCACTTTCATTTAGCGCTATTCAAACATAATTTGACAGCCGAATTTCACGCTATCGCAGCTGCAAAATCGCATTCGTTTAGGTGATTTCAAAAACAGCTTGCAAAAAATATGGATCAGGTGCCTAGCAGGGTATTATTCATTAGCATGAAATAGACTATTGTTTCTCGAACCTTCGACGCAGATTCGACAACAGTGGTTCCTTCGTTCAGATTCTCAAGTGAAATAGTCCTGTAGTAAGAGAATAACCTTAAAAGTTTATAACACATTGTGAATTCGAATCATCGTATCTGGCAACAAAAGTCTCTTTACACTTTGGTTCAAAGAGCTTTGCTGTTTCAGGAAATTCACATAAGCCATGATTTGGTTGTTATAATCTTTGATTGACAATGTCGGGAATGCCTTTGCAAGCGATTTACATGCTTTTTACTAATTTCACGATAAACTATAATAAAACGCGACCTCAAAATTTTCATTTCATATTATCGCTACAAGCTTTTGAGCTCTGACAGGTTAGGAATTATGTTTAAAATATTTACCATACGCTAAAACTCAAGAGTAAAGGCTATGGCCCAATGACTCCGTCACGCGTTCGACTTCAGCGGCCACAACTGACAACTAGATTAAAACACATGTATTTTTATGGGGAATGGCACATAAGCAACGTGCTAGACATCCGTGGCGGGGTTTTAGTTAAAACATTTTTAATATCAACGCACTTAACGGCTTTGACATTTGCTATTCGTATTTTTGTTTTGTTGATAGACATTAGACACACATGTATGTCTGTGTAACAAAAACGCATTAAAGCGACTGATTTATTGGGCCATCCAAAATTGTCACGTATGTCAAAGTTAAGGTTGAAGAGTGACGGAGTCATTGGGCCATAGCTTTAAATTTAGGACTTACTGTGAGTTTGTTTTTTTTTTTATAGAAATAAAAAGGAAATGCTGCAAAAGCCGCCAAATAACGCCAGTAAATATCTAAAAAAAATTTATGAGAAAATATGCAACAAGTGTAGTTTTTTGCTGATGATCTGGCGGTGTACCCTACGGGTGGATCACTAGTGTGGAGAGTGTTGTGATTTCTTTGAGATTCCGATACTCGTAAGGCGATGTAAAAAAAGGAAAGAAACTTGAAGTAAGCTTATTCGCTTATGATAAACCGATGGGGCGGTTATTTTAAATGTAAGCTTTAGCATTTCATGTTTCAAGCAATTGAGCTTGCATGTGAGTCGAAACGGGGCCACAGCATCAGCACACTCTTTTGCAACAGGACCAGTGATAGCTGAACCTTTTACTTCGCCTTTATTGTTGAATATCACCCCGGCATGCCGGCATTATCCTCAAAGTATGTACGAGTATATAAACACCCCGTCCCTTCCCCTGAAAGGTTTTCTTTGCTTTGTAATCACAGCAGGCATGAATTTTATCCTGAGCTCAGGCTTTCCCTTCTTGGCAGTGGTGACAAACATGTCACCAACACCGGCATAAGGAAGATTATTCAGACGATCTCGAATTCCATGGACAGCAATGACATACAGGTTCTTACCTCCTGCATTGTCAGCGCAGTTCATTACAGCCTTAACAGAGTCGATCAGCTATTCACCGTAGCCACACGCACCGCACTTAGTGCCCGAATAATTCGCGACCTGTTCCACCTCCAACCACCCAAAAAATCAAAATTAAAAAAAAAAAAAAAAAATCCAACTTAAACAACCAACAATTATGCAAATCTCTCCAGCCGCGCCGCGAAAATAAAATCGAGTGCAATTATAATCAGTGCTGTGAAAGTGTAAAAAAAAGCCCATGTACTACTCAATAGCCCAAACACTAAGTGCGTTCCCTGTCCATCGTCTCCTCCCCCACATCACTCTCGCAGTCCCAGTGACTGCACACATTTCTTTGATTTGATAATCTCTTATCTTATCTGGGCAGTGTGTGCAGTCAATGAGACTGTGCGTTTGTTATAGGCGAATAGTCAATCAACGGTGTTGATCCCGTTGGTGAACTAAAATCAAGTTGCTAGCTGGGCATAACACCGCTAGTAATTTGATTTTGTTTTCTAATAGGATATACACTTGTTGATTCGTATTAGTTAGCGTCTACGGTTGATATTTTGTTTTATGTGTTTTTGTGAATTGTAATGTCGGGTAGATTTCGGGTCGATTTTAGCAACATTAGGGGGTTGCGATCGAATTTCTTTGCTGTGTACGCTCACACTGCAAAATGCAGGCCAGCTGTTTTGGCACTAAGTGAAACACAGGTGGGTGTTGGTTCTGATCCCTCAGAATTCAACCTGCCTGGATATAGCTTAGTGCCACTATTCTTTTCCTCCCATGGCCTCGCCGTATATGTTAGACATGATATTGCTTACCAACTTCTACCACAATACGGCCTATGTTCTAATACGAACTTTAATTTCATGTGGTTAAAATTCACCGTCCGTAAGCAAATCATTCATTATTGTTTTATTTATAGAAGCCCCAATTTAGATAGCAATTCAACCTCTAACGAGTTTGATGCGCTATCTGAGTCCATAGTAAGAATTGTCTCCCTTTATCCTCACACTGAAATCGCAATTGCGGGCGATTTCAATGTACACAATTCTGGTTGGCTTCGACATTCTGGCCAGACAACACCCGAAGGAAAATATGTTGAGATCTTCGCTGAGTTTAACGAATTAACTCAACTTGTTGATGAGCCCACTCGGGTTCCAGATATTGAAGGCCATGCGGCCAACACTCTTGACTTATTTCTCACTTCTCATCCCGAAAAATACAGGGTTGTAGTATCATCTCCTTTAGGCAAATCAGACCATTGTGTCATATCGGTAGATTTTTCGCTTTCCGTCACGGTAAAAAAAGATAAAGTCCCTAAAAGAACTGTGTGGCAATACGAGAAAGCCAATTGGGACGGCCTGAATAATTTCTTTCGAAATTTTAATTGGTCATTGTGCTTTCTCGACGGAAACGTTGATGCATCAGCTGATATGATATCTAACGTTATTCTCAACGGCATGAGAAATTTTGTTCCTCACAGAACAAAAAGCATCATCCCCAAAGAGAATTCGTGGTTTGATTCAAGCTGTAAAGAGGCGATTAGGGATCGAGAAAGTAGTTTTCGTAAATTTAAAGATAACCCTACTGTAGAAAACCGAAATTTGTTCAAACGGGCCAGAAATAGCTGTAATGCTCAGATACAAAGGGCTAAGTTTTTACATGACCAAAAAGTAAAGCAAAAAATACTATTGTGTCCAAAAGGAAGTAAAAACTTTTGGTCTTTTGTGAAGAACATTAAGAACTCGACCACGTCATCGGTCCCAACGCTCGTCTTCAATGACTCTCCGTATGTCAGCTCCATCGACAAAGCCAATTTGCTGGCAGCTCAATTTGCTGCCAACTCGACACTTCCTCATAGCATATTGGCTCCACCTGAGCTCGAGTCTGCAAATTCTTTGATGAAGCAGATATTTTTTCGAACTCGCTCGGTTGCGAGAGTCCTTAAAGATCTCAACATACATAAATCCGCTGGTCCAGATGGTATCCCCGCCGTTATTCTGAAGAGGTTTTCTTCTACGCTGGCAAAACCACTGCGTAAACTTTTCCATCTTTCCTATTCTGCTGGGATTTTTCCGAGCAGATGGAAAACTGCATTTGTCCAGCCGGTCCCTAAAAAAGGCGAATCTTCCTCCCCTTCCAATTACCGTCCAATTGCACTTACGTCCCTTCTTTCCAAGGTCATGGAAACGTTGATAAACCGTCAACTTATGAAATATCTTGAAGAACGAAAGCTTCTTAATGACCGTCAGTACGGCTTTCGTAGCAAACGGTCCACTGGTGATTTGATGGCTTATCTCACCGAAAAGTGGAACCAATCTTTACATTGTTTTGGAGAAAGTAAGATTATTGCGCTTGATATTTCTAAAGCATTTGATAGAGTTTGGCATCAGGCTCTTTTATCGAAAATGCGTGTTTTTGGTATCGATGAGACTCTTCTTCGTTGGATTAGAAATTACCTTTCCGACCGTTCAATACAAGTTGTGTTGGATGGCTTCAAGTCTGATACCCACTTAATAAATGCTGGTGTGCCCCAGGGCTCCGTTTTGTCTCCGACTCTCTTCCTCATTTTCATTAATGATCTCTTGTCTGAAACTTCTAATCCGCTAAACTGTTTTGCTGACGACTCGACCCTCAGCTTTTCATATTCGTTCCCAAATTCACGTCCCTGCTCTTCGGATGTGGAACTGGAACGGTTGCGTATGATAAGCTCATTGAATTCTGACCTTGACAGCATTGTTGCATGGGGTATTATGAACCGAGTAGAATTCAATGCTTCGAAAACTCAATGCTGCCTCTTGTCGATGAAGCTTAACATTCCCCCATTGCCATTATCCATGAATGGTACCTGCATCGAAGAAACCGAAAAGCTGTCAGTACTTGGTATGTGTGTAAACGATGATCTTCGTTGGAATGACCACATATTTGAAGTCGCCAAAAACGCTGCTAAATGCTTAGGTTTCTTGAGACGATGCAGGAAGTTCTTCACCCCTTCTGATCTGGCTACAATTTATAAGGCCTTCATCCGCCCAAAACTGGAGTATAACTCTCATATCTGGTCAGGTGCTTCTCAAACATCTTTGCGCCTACTTGATAGGGTACAAAATAGAGCGTTAAGATTGATAGGTGATAGTTCAATCGTAAAATCGATTGATTCTCTTGGACATCGTCGAAACGTCACCTGTCTCTCTCTCTTTTATCGCTTTTTCCACAAACAGTGCTCTAGTGAAATAGCCAGCTGCATTCCTCCCTTGAAACAATTTAGCCGCAACACCCGCCTCGCTAGGAATGCTCATCAGTTCTGCCTTGAGCCCAACTTCGGGCGTACAGTCAAGTATAGAGATTCATATTTTAGTCGCACCACCCGAATGTGGAATGCTCTACCTGGCTCTGTGTTTCCCCTGCATTACGATTCACAAAGGTTCAAAAGCAACGTGCATCGATGTCTCCTTTCAAATCCTCTCCTATTTTCCTAAATACTCGCACTGTGTTTAATGGCATTAAACACAGTTTTTTTATAAAAAAAAAAAAAAAAAAAGAGAGACCTAGGGAAATACGGAATTTACCTCCAGCGCAGCGGTTCCACCACGTCTTTATTTAACCTTCCGATAACAACACATTTTAAATATACGTAAATAACAACAGGGGTGGTATAACACCCCAGCCAGGATTAAATTAAAAAAAAAATACTTTTACAGATAACTTAAAATTTTTATTGAAAGAAAGCAACTCATAAGCTTTATCAAAAACAGAAAAAAAGGGATTCATAATATATATATATATATATATTCACATAAAAAAAATGAGTCAAATGCAATTATTGCAAATTTCTTTTCTGTGCTCAGGCCATACAGAACACTGACATTCATAACACGAAAGCTTGCTCTTGAGGTCTTGTTTTCGTGGGCGAAATGCACACCGTGATTGCCTCTGAAGTTCCAGAGGGGGCTCACCTTCATTGGACTTCATGGAGGGGCCTAGAACCCCTTTTATTCCTTCAGGAAATTTTTTGAGCAAATGTTGATCTAAACGTCGCTCCATATGAGGTTTGGTCAGTTGTAAACCTAATTCCTTTAGTTTACTCTACAAATGAACATTTTTGCCTTTCAAAAGCTTTTTCGATGCTTCTGCAAGCGGCACTTTTTCCTCCGATGATTGACCTATAAGTGGTCATCATCCATTTCAGATTATATTGAATGATGATCTGTTATATCTGGGCAATCATCGTCTAAACCTGACTACATTCCACCATCCTCTCATTCCAAAACATTTTTTATATAATTTTCAATAGTTTCCCGACCAGTGGATGCCATTTTATTAACCTACTCAATGAAGAAAAAAAAATGTCCTACAAATTTTCGCATACGCGAATAACAACATGGGGTTCTATACAACCCCAGTGCATACGGAAACCGCTCTGTACAACTACAGCCTATCGCGGGGACTGCTCATCAGTAACTAAGACCTGAGGTATTAAATGACAAATACATATAATGATAGAAAGAGAAGTGAAGCTAAAACAAAATTACAGTTAAAATAAGAAGGCCTGGGGTACTATAGCACCCCTGTTGTCATCGGAAGGTTAAACATATTTCAGTCTGTTCAGTTTAAAACGGGAAGTCAAATGGTAGTCAATTAAGAGAAGACTAAAGATTTTACTTAAAAAAAGGAATCAGTTACCGAAGTTGAAAGAAATTACAATGGTTTTTCGATAAACTAGGTACTTCAGGCCCACGTAAATTTCTTACGTCAAATCCAAAGACAAATAGAAATCTCATTGATGATTAAGCAAATGCCAATACTGCAATCAACTTTATTTAGAAAAGATGTTTTTAAAGTCAAGCAATTAATCAAAGCAGAATACATAGACTTTTTGTAGCAGTGGCTAAATCTGTCCTAATATTCGGGCAGGTACTAAAGATCTGTAATAAAGCGCAGCGGACTCAAGGTACTTCCCTGAGGAACGCCTACTGTGACTTTAAATTATCGGCACATAGGCTTCCGCAGATCCTCGTTGTCTGAGACCCACCTTGTCAGACTTAATGAATTTTAAATAAATAAGAGGGGGGAGCTGAGCGCAATTCTCACAACCATACCTTGAGAGGAAATGGACAGGACCTACAATTTTCTGCCGATACCGAACTTCTAATCGAGAACGAGCTTTTAATGGCAATGAATTTTACTATCGGAGGAGTGGTGAATTACTCACGAAATGGTTTTTAATTGAACATTTTATTGAAGAGCATATTTAAGCGCAACAATAGAGCAATAGAACAATAGAACAATAGAACAATAGAGCTTCGTCTATCGTCAATTGTATAGTCAAAAGATTGTTTCCAAATCCGCTCGCAGCAATTGAAGGATAGTTTTCATTTATTATTGTCTTATAAACTCTGGTAATTTCTTCAGGTTCTTAAACTCTTTTTTTTTTTAGTACCTAGATCCTAGAGTTTTAAAAATTATTGTAGCCAGGTCAAGATTAATTTTTTCTAAATTATTTTACCTTATGAATACTGCTTTTTAGAACTTTGAGTTGGCAGCACTTTTTTCATGGGCAGCCATTTTGTCATCCACCACATGATGTGACTTGTGACCTATCTTTAGTTTAACGATTGAACGACGCAACGCATGCAAAATTTTGTGAAACCCATCGCTCTCTAAATCCATCGTGCAAAATTGAAACGAATTTTTAGTTTAACGGATTAGCCAATAAACAAAATTGTGGCATTTGGAGGTGCAGTGGAATAAGCCCGTTTGTCTTATTTCCCAAAAAAAGGAAATATGTAGGTAAAACCCACGGGCTTTGTTTTGACTTTGAAGAGGCAATAATACCCATAAGACAAAGGAACTAAGGTCGATTGCTTTTTTGCAATTTTGTAGCAGTATTTGTAAGAGTCTGGTGCACATGGCTTTTCAAATTGAATGTTCCTTCATAGAAAGTAACTAGAACATAATAAATGCGCTCTCTGGTTTCTTTCTATTTGAAGGAAAAAAAAGTAGAGTTATCTCAAAACAAAGCTCATGAAGCGATTAACTCAAAAATCCTTGGATATAAATCAATAGTTCAAATATGTCCCTCTCCGTGACATAGCATGATGGGAATACATCCTACCTTTTTGTGTGCACACAGTTACTAAATCTACTTTCCTAAGTCGGCTTTTTTCGTTTTGATCTAAGCTACATTATCCCACGAATTTACTTTGTTCAACTACAAACTTGTCCTACCCGGAGGCTGACCTCGTTCGCTTCGCTTTAAATTTTAAGCGAAGCAGAGAAAATTTCCACAGGGCAGTATGGATGTGTGGTTTAAAAATAAAAACTCTTACAAATTTGAGTACAAAGCTGTAGTGAGCTCGCAGATTCGAACAGAAACGGTCCTAGTATGGACCATTGCGGTACCCGTGGGGTGAAGGTTAGAATGTCTGCATACCGCCTTTCGAAATTGACAAGTCGAGAAATTGGCAAGTCCTCCATTAGTAAATTCATTGACCTCAAAAACCCTTTCTTGATTAGTCGTTCGGAAGCGACAAAAAAATGTAGGTCCCTTCCATTCTCTCACAAGGCATGAGAAATGCGTTAAGCCCTGGGGCTCCTCGCGCTGTTGCGCCACCCCATTTGTTTATTTATTTACGGATCGATGTGGACCTCTCACTTTCCTCCCTTACTGACTCCTCCTAGTTGAGACCATTACTGAGAAGAGTGTAATAAACTACAAATTCAGTATTCGCATTCCCGTCGAAGCATTTCTTTTCAGATTATAGAAGCGCCATCATTCCAAAAGAAATTTATTTTGATTTCAATTTCCATGGCTGACATCAAAGGCACAAGTACCTCGTCAACATCCTTCTGGCCCTCTCTTCACAGCAAATCCTTTGTGAATTCTCAAGTCTATGCATAGTACCTACCTACAAGTAAATTGTGTCATTTCTTCGTATAAATATTCCATCATAAACTTTTGAATATATCATTCATCGATATCAATAAACTTGAATTCCACGAACATTCAACTCATTGATCATAACAGTAACTTTGAAATCACTTTCTTTGACATTTTCCACTAGAAACGAACTTGGTTCACTTACGTTCTTGATTTCGTTAAGTAAACAAACATTGACGAAAGGTGACGATGATGATGTTTTCCTTTGAATTTCACACTTCACTCCATAAAATCATTGTACTTTGTACTCTCAAGCTCGTACATTCCCACAAATTCAGAGATTGAAATGTTTTTATGTTGTATATTGAATGAAAACGATTTACGAAAATTGATTTTTATAACTACGTGTCTGAAAAATAGCTACGATGTGTGTTTCGTTAGTTAATGTGTCTGTGTGTGTGCGTGTGTATGTTTTATAAAACTCATTTGCAATATTAAATTGAGGGAAAATATATTTAACCATTTTGCTTCGGTGTGGTTTGCCAGAAACTTTTGTTGAAAATAAATGCGGTTTCAATTTTCAGACAATTGGTTGTTAATAATTTGGTTTCACCTGAGAGGGAATTTTATTTGTGGTTCAAATGTATGCTAAATGGAATAGTTCGGAGTACCCCAGTTTGTCATGATTTAAATGGAGCGTTATAATTTTTGTTATGCTTTTAGACCTCACTTAACAATACTTGCACTCAAATTGGTTAGTTGAGCAATCAAGCTGTAGGCAATAGGCAAATGGCCCATTTACAGTCATGAATATAATTGTGTTTATTTTGCAGTGTAGATATTTTTTCTCTGTAACATTAAGGTTCTCATAAAGAAATTATTAGCTATAGTTTTTCCTTTACAAAGTCTCGTTGTCTCGTTACTTTAACTTTTCGAATGTTTGTTTTACCTGCAGTGAGTGGTGCCAGTGCAGTTAGCATGGCTCCCTAGGAGTAGCTTGTCTCCGTTAGGATAAAGTAAGTTAGTTAAGCTAATATTTGAGTTTGCATCGTAAGCATTCAAGTAGATAAAAGTTAATTGAATTACGATTAAAAATGAAAGCATGTCGATCTGTAACATGAGTACTCGAGGTTGAAATTCCAGAAACTTCCAATTGTTTTTTACGGCCGATCGATCGTCGCAAAAAATTACGTGTCGGTGAAATTGACTTTCATCTGGTACCTAGTACCTAACATTAACATACCCAAATTTATGATGTATTGTGTAAAAAATTAAAAACCGATACAGAAAGAAGCTGTCGTCAATTTGACATAAAAATTTACCGATGCGGTAAAAGCAAACAAATAAAAGTTCCTTGGAGAGGCAACTGGTGTAATATAGTCGAAGAAAAAGTCAAACAATTGTTCCCATACTTGTAAAGATATCTGCGTAACACCATCAACACAGTCCAAAATGCAGTGACCATAGCACAAAGAATTGGGAATTGATAACAATAAACTAGTTACTTTAAAAAATTTTAGTGGTAAAATGATAAAACTAAAATAATAAAAGCAGAAAAAAACTTTCAAAGCCTGGTCCAAGAATCCAGCAAACAATAGAGACGAAAACCAACTTCGAAATAGCCGCTTAAGGAAGAGGAGAAACACATGAAATTCGTTTGGAAATAATTGAAGAGCAGCTGAGAACAATTTCTATTTAGGTGGCAACAATGCCAATGCAACCATTTTTAGAATCTGAACCTAACTTAACGCGTTTTCCGACATCATTGTCGAACAAATTTGCAGGATTACGAGGGGTTCAAAAAATGCAAAACAGCTATACCAAACGAAATACTACATGACTTTTGAAATTAAATGTAGACATCGACTTATAATGACGACATCAATCATCGAGTAAGCGTAGGTTGGATGAAGGGTCGCAAAAGCTCCGGCATCTTCTGTGATAGAAAAATGATTCCTAAACTGAAGAAACTGAACTCTGAACCTCTGTTAAGTACTCACATGTCGTTTACAATGTTTGACAATGCAGAGGTGCAGCACGGCCCCGACTCAGTTGGTATGGCCATGTTGCAAGGAGAGATCCAGAAAACAGCTTCAAAAAGGCAAAATCATATAATGCTCAGATAGATTCGCAGAATAAAGAAGAAGAAAAGCGTGACAAAGCACTCTTGAACAATTAAAGAGTTTTTTCTCGTTTTCTCAGCCCCGGATCTTCAATTTTTTAAAGGCGGGGCAAATACTGAAAAATGCCGCCCCCACCAATTTATACTTGCTTTTACCTTTATAATCTTTATTATTTCAGCTAACATATCTTCACTAATTGACTGAAAACTGGACACAATCCTTTCAGAAAAAATACTTAAACCGCTGTTTTTTCTGTTTTAATCCTATTTATTTACAGATATGATAGGACTTAAAATAAAAATGTTTATAATAAAGACAAAATCAAATATACTAATGTATTTATCATTTGCAATTACAATTTTACTCTTCGAGCTTTTTGCTCAGCAAATAAATCTATGACCTCATCATAATTTAATTCGTGTGCGATTCGATTTTCTATCGCTAAGATTGCTAGACTGGATAAGCGTTCCTGGCTCATAGATGATCGCAAATAATTCTTAATTAGTTTTAGTTGGCTAAAACCTCGCTCTCAGCTTGCGGATGTAGTGGGAAGCAAAGAGTAAGTTCGCAAGGCAACACAAATATTTGGAAAAGCATCCTGCAAAACATGCGCATAGATCTGTTGCAAGAGATAGAAACCGTTAGCTTTTTCAATGTCACCAAATAAAAGCGGAGCTTGCTCTTTAAAAACGTAGAGTTCCTGACAGAATTCAACGGTGCTCACATCTCGATAATTTTTTTTAACCAGATCCGCTTTATACTTTTGCAGTTCTTCAATTGACATTTTCAAAATATTAGAGCCACTAAGAAAAGCGAAGTTCATATTCAGCATGGTGGCACAATCAAATCTCTTTTTAATTTCTGATATGATTCGATCAAATACCATCATTATTTCCTTAGAAAAGAGTTGAACAGGTTTGAGTGTTCTTCACATATCCCATCGAAATGTTTTTTATGTATCGGAATTCCTTTGTTTTGCAAGATAGGGTCAACACTACTTTTTTCAGCCACTTCTCTAGCCTCATTTATCCAATACTCCATTGGATTTCGTCTCATTTTTTGTAAAGTTCTGAGCAGACCATCCATTAGTGCGACGGAACGGGCAAGGATAACGGCGAGAAAACGTGAATTTTATGGAAAAATCCGGTTTAGTGGCCCGTACCACTTGGCCGGTATGAGTAACGACTTTGCCAAAAAAAACATTTTTGTAGAGCGTTCAATTTTGAGAAAAAACCATCTTTGGTTGAAGCGATCCCATGAAATGCCGCTGAGCTATAGAAATTTAAAAATAAAAAATCAGAGTTTCCGTGTATTTTCAATGGGAAATCTTCATACCTCTTGATCGAGCACTTAAAATTATTAATATCTATTGGGCTCAAAGTTTCAGGGCTTATTTTTTTTAGTATTTTCAACAAAATTTCAAATCAAAATTTGTAAATACATAATATGTGTAGGTACATATTTTTTTATAGCATTCAGTAATAAAAAATAGGAACAACAAATAATTGTTACTTTCAAATCATCAGACTAAGAGTACGCCCCCATATAATTGTCAGATTATCATCCTGGAGGACGAAGACATCAAGTTGACTCTGTATAAAAATCTGACGAGCTCGTGTATTTCAAGGTCACGTGTTTTTTTACATTTTTAAAAATCAGCCATGACTTATGGCCCTACTCAAATTGTCAGATTAATGAAACATACACTTTTTTGAGTACACTTATCATTCACTTTAAAAATCTGAAAGAAAAGTTGTCCACTTCTCGGTCGCAGCAAACGATGCTGCTTTGAAACCGAAAGGTAGAAAAATTGTGTACTTCTCGATCGCAACTAGCGTTGCTGTTCTGGAACCGAAAAGTAGCAAATTTTTTTTTGCGCTTGCAACCCTCGTTACCTGCACAAGATATGCTGGGTCTGGTAATGAATATGTAGTGTGAAATGGTTTTGATGCTCTTCTTGTGTGATTTTTGTTTTAGGGAGCAATGATTTATTGTAGCAGACACAAGTGCTGCAGCGTTCTGTGATTCCTGTGGGCGAGCGGCAGCAAATTTCGAACTTGTTTTTGCCGCCCCCTAAACTTGCCGCCCGGGGCATGTGCCCCGGTCTGCCCCCCCCCCCTAGATCCGGGGCTGCGGTTTCTCGGCCAAAACTTAAACCTAAAGCCGAAAATCAAAAGATCGCTTAACAATGCTAAAATTATCACTCCTGATAGAAACAAATGCAACGATTTCAGAATTTGGTTGGCCGCAATCATGCAAAATTAGGAGCTTTGCCTGCGCTTTCAGAAGTCAACCCGGCGCGCCGCGATGCCGGCGGGCTATGCCATACCAAACGGAAACACTAGTGTGAAGCAGACGAATTGAAAATACTTACCGCCCACCAGGAAAAAAAAGATGATCTTTCCTAAGAAACAACCAGAAAAAATTTGGTTCATCCGAAACAGTTTATATAAATCCATTAAAGTGTTTCTTGGGGTCCCACAAAGAAGTCAAATTGGTCCCCTGTTGTTTACTTCTCTGTAAATTTTTCCAGTGCTTGAAAATTTTAATATTTGCTAGCAATCTTAAACTCTCAAATAGTTGTAAGAAACTTAATTGAGAACATTTTTATTCCCAAAACGACATCAGCAATGTTTTTTAAAAGGTGTATTTGAAGCGGCATAGGTCTTACCTTTAATAAACGCAAAGCAAAGACGATACACACAGTTATTATTTCAGATACGGATGAAAAAAAGTATCTCAATAAGGCAAAGAGGTCCTGGACCTTGTGCATTTCTCTCAACCATTTCTTGGTAAGGAATGGAAGAGATCTACAATTTTTTGCCGATTCCGAACAAGTAATCGAGGAAGAGTGGTGCAACAGAACAGAAAGCCCCTCTGCTCGCTTATCGCAACAAAACCTTAGGATGAATGAAGGGGATCTATGGACCCGTGTAAAAATTATGGGATATTTCTAGAATTCGAATCTCGAACCCCCACGCAACAGGTAGACATACATAGACATGTAATAGATTTGTAAAAAGTCCTTGCAGTTTCAATGATTTCAGAGTTATTTCGGTTGCAAATTGTTCTTCAAATCTCATATTGATACAACTACCAGTACCAGGTCAAAGATCTGTTGAGTTGCCATTTCTGTTGCCAAAAGTTGATACAGCGCCAGCGGTTTTCGAAAGAGTTCAATGACCTCACATTGGAAAAACATGGTTTTGTGCGTTGTAGGCCTGTATTGGAATATTGCTGTTGTGTTGTGTCAGGGTGTCAAAATTATGGCGTATACACATATACGCGTATATATATAATCTATAGATAAAATACATTGAAAACATTCAAAAAAATTTATTTTTATTAGCTTTGCACAATCTTGGGTGGTGATCGTGGGGTTACTGTAAGCATGTTTCCTTTTTACGTAAAAGTATGAACCCTAAAAAAAATAAAATTGTTTTCCACGGGTATCAGTGTTAACGATTTTGTGGTGACCGTCCTGTAATGGTAAGCACGTCTGCACTCCTTAAGAAATAATCGAGAGGCATTAAATCGCATGACCTCGGCATGCAACTCAAAAGGCCATTTCGAGAGATTAGCTGCTCACCAAATTCATCCTTCAACATATCCACTGTTTCACGAGCTGTGTGGCATTTGGCACCGTGTTGACGAAACTACAAAGCAACCAAGTTCAACTCGGCGAACTGGGGCAAAAAAAATCGCGTATCATGGCCAGAAATCGTTCTTCGTTGACGGTAACATTTCTTTCACGGTCGTCTTTGAAGAAAAATGGACCGAAGCAAATATGCCATCAGCCCATAAACCACACCAAACTGTCGTTTTTTCGGGATGTATCGGTATTTTTTTTTATGGCATGTGGCTGTTTATCAATTCAGATGTGACAGTTTTGTTTTATTAACTTATTCGTTTAATCAGAAATGAAGACACAATTTTTCTATAAAACAGCGGATTTTCATAGAGCTGTTCTAAGGCCCATTCATCAAAAATTAGACGTTTTGATAGGTCATTCAGCTTCAACTCTTGCAGAAGTTGAATTTTCAGGCTTTCAAACCCAAATCGGAACTTAAAATTTTTCATGTGGTTGAGTAACACATGCCCAATTGCTGAGAACGGCGACGAATCGACATTTCACGCTCCTCATTAACACTGAACGCTACGACTGCAATGTTCTCTTCGGAACACACTGTACACATGCTGGCCAACGGTTTAATGTCCACCAAAGTAAATTCGGAACGAAATTTGGTGTTAATAGCACGAATTGTGGATTCACCAGGTCGATTATGACGACCATAATATGGTCGTGACAAATGATGCACATTTTTCACAGAGAATGAATTTCAATAATAAATTTCAACAATTTGCAATCGTTGCTCGTTCGAAAACATCTACATGATGAAATTTCATGACGTTTGAACTCCATTACCAAGCACTGCAGCCAACCTGAAAAACTTAACTTTTAAAAAATCACCCTTTACAAATAGAAATAAAGTTTAATTTGATTAGAGTTTGTTTACATTTCTTCTCTAAAACTTCAAAACAATTGAAATACGAGTACTTGCAATGAGATTAAAAGAAAAAAATGGGCACGACTGGGTCGCACGAACTTGCGATTGTGTTCTAAATACGATATCAAAATCTAAAGGCTGAGTTAAAGGTTTTGGTATTAGCTCTTCATAATATATTTTGTGGTACAGGGTTTCCAACTACACATTAATTTTGGAAATTGAATTAAATCACGCAAAATAATGAAAAAATTAAATTAAATATTCCAAAGGTTTCAAGCCAAAATCTAAAAACGCCATTCTTTTGCAATCGCTAATACACATGAATGATGAAAATTTAATCAAAATCGTTGGAGCAGTTTTCCCAAAAAACGGTTTTTTATTTTTCACTTTTTTTTAAAAACTGTTTTTTAAAAGTCGAGTATGCAAAGTTCTAGATCTTAACAGGAGCTATTTTGACAAAAAATAAAAGTTATGGTTTCGAAGTTACTTTCAAAAATCAAAATTTTTTAAAAAAATTTATAAAAATTTCCAATACTAAGTTTTTTTAAATATTGATATGCAGTCTTTCTTTAACAGCTTACGACTTCTTAAATCCAAAATTTCGTCAAGATCGTGTCAGTCATTAACGAGAAAGTCGGTTTTAAAAAAAACGGTACTATGGGAGGTACCGTTTTAAGGCCTTTTCCAAAAATTTTTTTTACATCATAAGAAAAACAATCCTAAATTAATCCTTCACACAAAATTTTATCGAAATCGTTGGAGCCGTTTTCGAGAAAAATAAGTATTATCATATCGGTTGTATGGCAGGTACCGTTATTTCAAGACCTAGAGACCCAATTCCAAAAACCCCTCTGTAGGATGCTCCACAGACCCTAACTGCAAATTTTGAAGAAAATCGGTCAAGCGGTTCAGGCTGTAGATCCATATACAGACAGACAGACAGACAGACACACAGACACACAGACAGACAGACAGACAGAATTGCAGGACCCACTTTTTTCGTATTCTCTATCATCGTAATGTGATGTTTGATTGTTATCTCAAAATTTTTTTTCTGCACGATTGCAAGACTTGCCTTATAGTACCTATAATCGCAAGTAAAAAGTATTTTCATTAAATAAATGTTTCCAAATAAAATCACATTTATCCCAAAATGTATCAACACCCAAAAAAGCACGTACGTGAGAGCCAGTCGTGCATTTTATTTCAATTATGTACTTCAGTAAATTCTAGAGCAGTAGTTCTTTGTAGTCTATTCAAACAGAAATTTCCGTATAGCCCCAACGTAATTCATTTCCATCGTCGAGTGTAACGTCAAGTCAATGGGTTCCATGAACTCGTCCTAATTGAAATTTCTTACAGGCAAACTATTTTCTTCGTAAGAAAGTAGGCTAATCGGGGAGCATTATTCGTATAATTGCCATGTTCTTATTGAGGGAAAACATTGCGGGGAGGTAAAACATGAAAGTGTCATCTACGGGTAAATAAAAAACAGTAGTTAATTATTTATGCAACTTCAACACTTATAATGCCAAAAGTTGATGTTATGTTGACTTTTCTAAAGAATCAAAAGAAGGGCAGTCTTTTCACAGCAATAAGTTCTATCGATTTCTGCAAGTGCATTTCTGTTTCTATGTACGAACTATACATGCCAAAGGGGTTCATTACATCTCGATGCATCAGAGGAATTCTTATGTTCACAAACAATTCTAATTGACAATCTGATCAAGGGAGTTAATTCAACCCCTGACAAAGGTTTGAGTTCTACTCCCACCATTTTCACCCTCAAACAGACGCGCATCTTAACTTTTCCATTTTCGAGGACAAAGGAGCTCTTAAAGTCCTCAACATTTTCGAATTAATTGAAAAAAGTGATTTCAAGGACAGACAACTTAAATTTCACTGTGCAAAAATCTTAATAACAACAGCGACGAAATTGCCTAACAATTGAAAGCAATCCATCAAACTGCTTACGATCTTCGCACCAACTTTTATACTTTTTCAGTTTTCTTTAAATCCATTGAGGCGATTTTAATATAGTTGCTCCCTTACGTGCGTGGGATTGTTATTAAGCCCAAGTAATTTTCTTCTCAAAAAAGGCGCCCTATTGCTGTGTAATGCTTTGTTCACTTTCAAGTCAGTTTGACATTCTTCAGTCTCTCTCTCTCTATAGTACCGAGAGCCCAAACCATTTTTCTTTCAGTATTTTGTCCATTTAAACTTTTGCAGACTAGAGGGCTAGAGGCATACACAATTTAAACAAAACCTCCCTCTCTTAGACAAAAAGGCGCCATTTACTTTTAATGACCGAAAATAAAACACGTTTAGGAAAAAAAGAAATCCAAGGCACCGTCGTGTTTCATGAAAGGAATCTTAAAGATAGAAGGAGAAATTCCTATGAGGAATTTCTAAAAAAAGAAAAGAATCAAACAATGCCAAGAATAGTGCAAAAAGAAAATGACGACGAAATGGGGAAAGAGAAGAGAACAAAAAAAAAAAAAATTCCATAAAATATGCGGACTTTGTGTAATTATCTAACAGCTCTGCCTCGCCTTATCCAAATCGCATTTATATACAACACCCAAGGCATGGCAATGAATAAGAGATCTCCTTTTGCATATTATTCGCCATCACCATCACCACACCACACCGCCCGCTCCTTCCACCCTCTTGGGAAGCGGAAGTTTAAGCTACCAAAATGAGAAGCATTTAATTTTTGCCTTTTGTTGGCACTTTTTATGCAGAGAGCTCTCTTCTCCTTTTTTTTCTGCTGCTTCTTCTTCTTCTTATGGAATCTTTTCAACGACACAAACAGGATTTAATGTGATTTCGACCTCGAACGAAACACAATCGTAGCACAGCCAAATTAGGATTATAGGTTACAATAATTTATTCCAATAATTGCCTTCTCATGATCCTCGCTTACGTATGTATGTGTTTGTGTACACCATATCACCAGCAGCCGCAATTGATGCAAATAAACTCGAGTGTCAAATAATAATTTCCGCCGGTTGTAGAAGTGTTGTAGTAGTAGTTGGTGCTTAAAGAGATGTTGTTTGTCACACAAAAAGCTTTCCTTTTATTTTGAGGTCACCTGATAAGATAACCTTGGCGAAGGAAAGCAATGGGTGGATGTTTCAAAAAAGGATGAGTCTAAGGGTAAACAAGTTTATGGCTCATTCTGGAAAATGTTGGAGGTTGACTTGTAAATAAATTCAAAATATACGAGCTTTTTAATAACACCACAATCACACAATCTGCGATGAGAACTTAATTATAAGATGTTGGGTCATTATTCCTGTCTCATGCTGTTCGCTTCGCGGGGTATGGAATTTATTGTTTCCCTTTACACAAAAGAAAATGTTTTCCTTGTGCGCTATGTGCACAGCACAGTGTGATGGGACTTTAAAGCGCTCATTTGTTTACGAATTGCTATAGCTATGGCGGGCTTGAAAGTTGAAAGTAATGTTTTGTGTCACAAAGTGAACCTGGTGCGGATATTGTGGGGAATGTTTAATCTTCTCAGTATGACTGCGAAGAAATAAAATTTAAATTCGCTTGCGCTGGGCTGGTGTTAAATTTTTATTTTATTTCGTTGTGTTTATTCTTTTTATGGGTTTTGGGGATTTTTTTTTATTTCTTTCTTCCCTTCAAACTCTAGTGCGAATCTTTTTTGACGTGTAATGGCTGAGTAATCTTATGTTGAAGTTTAATTTGAAAATCGAATGGATATTTGTGTTTCCCCCTTTTATACGCCGAAAAAGATACACAAATATTTGCATAGCTAAAAAAAAGAAGACGTTTTTTCCTTATTAAATTCTACTCATGTTCTCGTAAACGCCCAAATGGATTCAGTAACAATCTCGAAAGTAGGTACTTAAACTTGGAGTTTCTTTTTCCAAGAACAATGTTTCGAGAACGTAAGGGACTTAGATAAGCAAAGAAAGTTTGGCATTGAATGCAAGGGTTTTTAATACTTTTTCTTGTTTCATGCAAAGCGTGAGATGAGAAATGACAGTTGTATACCAGGAATAAAAAGTTTATTGTGAAATATCAGTTAATTTACAAAGAGCACTTCTTTGCATGCAAGAAAATTTTTTCTTCAGTAAGTTCTACTTTCTGTTGAATTTAATTCTGTTTTTTACAATTCGAAACCAAAAAACGACTTAAAATAAATAAATAAGGTAGGGCAACAGTGCTCCGGGCCTAGCGCATTTCTCACACCCATGTCTTGTGAGGGAATGAAGTTGGCCCTCAATTTTCTGCCGATTCTGAAGTCAATTTCCAATTCCTCGTGAAAGGCGATACCCGTGGAAAACGTTTTTGTCTTATGTTGGGATTTGAACCACGTACCTCCCGCGTAAGGCGTAACAGGCAGACATGCTAGCCATTACGCCACAGGCACCACGACTTGCGAACCCAAAAAAGCGACATTACAAAGTTGCTTGCGTTTTAAAAAATATTAATATTATAATATTTTTATTACTAGCGAAATTACCCCTAATTGACAAAGACTGGCTAAAGTCACAAGAGATAGGCAATGCCATTTCTAATCGAGTATTTTTACAACTTTTCTTGAATCTTATGCTGCCAGTACTAAGCATTGAAAATCAGTGGCAGCAAGGGTTTCACTCAGCCGTCAAAACGTAACCCATGATTCAATGAAGAATGCAGCCAGGGAGGCAAATGCGACCGAAGAAAAAGCACGATAAATATTGAAGAGGATAAGGGTTGCCTTTCACCAGTACATCGTGATTTACAAGGAGAGGAGATGGGAAGAATTTCGAGTTCTCGAAAAGAAAAAGAAGCAGCATGTCTTACAAAAAAAAAAAGATGACAAGGTGACAAGAATCGAACTCTAGCCTGTAAAGCCCAGTAGGGAAACTTAGTAATAGAGCCGCACCCGCTTCTAAGAATCTGGAGGTACCACTTCTGCTAACTGCTTATCGACGATGAAGATACAAATTCCGCTGTCTGGCAGAATGCCCCATTCAACTTAGACGATGATGATGGGAATGCAGTCCTTCCCACCTAAAAGAAGCTAATCTTGTCATATGCAAAATTAAATCAAATAAAACTGCAGGTGCAGCTGGCCTTGACGCCGAGCAGCTGGAGATCAGTTAGAACGGACCATGAGCCAGCTGATCTGCATGATGGGCAATATACACACGAGGTCGTCTCGCCAGTCCCTACTTTTAAGTACCTTTCATATCAGGGGTGTTGCTTTTTAGACGTTTGGTTTACAATCTTGCAATAATTTTTTCGTAGTTGGTCTTTTTGACAGCTATCACTTGTTTATACTCATGTCAGTTGAAGCCGCACGACCACAGGGCACTACGTATGTTCGTTAAATTGTCTTGAAACGTAGATGTTGACATAATTTCGTGTTTTAAACCTCCAAGATCGATTCAAAACCACTGGACTATTTTTTGAAAAGTTATGTCTACGCAGATAGGTAATGCCGAGACGATTGACGCATTAAAAGAGAATATTTGGCTCGTTATTGCTGACATACGACTACAAAATGTGTTTGAAAATTTAGCCTCTTGACTGGAATTTGTTCAAGCCAGCTGCGGCTACTTGCCTGAAATATTTAAAACACAATGGCAAACCTTTGTTTTAATATAAAGCTGAATTCTTGGTCATAACATTGCATTAGAGGTCGTGTTCTTCTTGTTCCTTTGCTTAACAACATCCTTCTAAGTGATTTGAAGGAAAAAACAAATCTCGGGGCTCGTGTTAGTTCGTTCAAAACAAAACTACTTAGTAGGCCTGGTGTAAAAAGTTGATTGTGTTTTCTATTGATCAATCAAAAACGAGCTTTTTGCTGCTCTCAATTAAATTGGAAGCCATATGGAGTAGTTCGTGTTTGTTCTGGCAAAACGATATCAATAGTCATTTCTGATAAAAAAGATTCCTATTAGTTAATCTAAAATTAGCTCATTGCAGTTATTTGAGTTTGAAGCCTCATGGTTTTGCCAGAGTTATCGGAATGCGGTAGGCCCCGAGGCTTTCATAGCTTTGTTGGGTCACTTTACTTATTTTTATTTTATTAGAAGATTTTAAGTTCGCTTTCACTGTAGGAATAACCCAATTTACTTCAAAATAATGTAGCATTCTAGTGGTAAAAGAATTTTTGAGACTGGCTAACTTCGTCATGTCGAACTTTGGCTGTCGGTAGACGCGCACGCACTGTAAAATTGGTCATCTTGTAAATCTTTTGAAACGCGCCACTTCACAAAGTAGGTAAATATATTTGCTCAATGAACTTAAAATAGGCCAAGGCTTAGAGCATTTCTCTCAAACTTTGTGTGACAAGTAAGGAGGATCTACCATTTTCTGTCGTGTTCCAAATCCCAACGGCTATGTTGGAAACAACATTTTATGGAAGTTTTAATGTCGGGGAATTTCCTAGCTCCTCGTTAAAGGTAAGTATCCCGAAAGTGCATCATGAGCTCATATTGGGATAAGAATAAAGTGGTGCGAATAAAATTAGTTTTATACGCAAGTCTTTATTTTTATTTCTTGGGGGTTCAAGGTTCGAATTCCAGTATAGGCTCAAAAATTGACCTTTCAACAATGTTCCCCTAGAACACATTGAAGAAAAAAATATTTTGCGATGTTTACTGTAACTTGGCTGTATATAAAAAAAAAAAAACAATAAAATTTAGTTAAAATATTATAAAATCTACACCCCAATGTTCTCTAATAATTTTTTCTCTCATTTAAAAACTGTTTTAAGTTTAAACTGTTTTTTTTCACCAATAACTCCGCCATTTTGTCTATAGGAATCACTCTTAATGTCAAAAATGTTTAACTAAAAAGGTATGTATTTGTGTTTTGCATAAGATGCGATAAAAGCTCAGAACGGAAAGGTTAGGTCAAGAAAAAACAAAGTAGTATTTGAGGGGAGGGGGCTTTCTTCCTCTGTTAAGACGGCAGGGGCAACTTTATAAAAAATTTAGTTAATTTTTTTCTTTTTTTCTTGATTTAACCTATTGGTCCTGAGCTTTTGTCGCACTGTATGCAAAACACCCTGTATAAAGTTTGAAATAAGTCAGTTAAGTAATTTTTAAATGGCTGTGAACACGGAACTTGAGAAAAAACGCAATTGAATTTAACGTTCGCAACTGTTAGAGTTAAAATAAGAAGAGTTTGTGGTACCTGTGGTGTGATGTTTAGCATGCCTGCTTGTTAACACAGAGGTTCAAATCCATAGAGAATCAAAAATGTTTTTCAACGGGCATCGCCTTTCGCGAGAAATTGGCAAGTCCTCCGTTAGTAAATTCATTGCAATATGAAAAGAGCTTTCTCGATTAGCCGTTCGGAACCGGCAGAAAACTGTAGGTCCCCTTCATTTCCTCACAAGGCATGGCTATGAAAAGTGCGCCAGGCCCTAGGGCTCCTCGCTCTGTTGCGCCACCCTATTCAAAATAATGGATTTATTTATTTATTACAGCTACTCTAAAATTAACTCATTGAGTTCAAAATCTGATGGTGTTGCCAGAGCTTGGGCGAATGCAGTAGGCTCCGAAGCTTCCATAGCTTTGTTGGGTAACCTTATTTAATTTTGTTTTATTAGCAGATTTTTAGTTCGCTTTTCCGTGGAAAAATAAGGTAGCATTCTATTGGTAACTATATTTTTGAGACCGTCTCTTAAACACCCTTAATGTAAAAAATGCTTATCTATAACGGTATACAGTGTGTTTTGCATACGGACGTATAGGTTGGATCAAGACTATCTCCCTTTGTAAACTAAATTTTTTTCTTTTCTTGATCCAACCTATCGGTTCTGAGCTTTTGTCGCACCGTATGCAAAACACCCTGTATAAAGTTTGCAGCTGTTAGAGTTTGAGGACATGAGACTAGTAAGGTTTTTTTTGAAATGCTAAACCCGAACCCCTCGCCCCTGCAAACTCGTTGATACATTCGCATGCTGATGAACAATACTAACGGTAACCATTTCGTTCTGCTCACACAGCCTAGAACGTGGCTGCTATAGCCGAGAGTTTCGGTCAACGGTGAGCGATACAGAACCATACTTACCGACTTTTTGCTACTTAAAATGATAGCATGTATTTGTGGAGCGCCATTGCCACACAGCCCATGTCAAAACCGATCTTTTCCGCAACAAATTCCTTGATCGTCTCATCAACCGCCTTGACAATATTAATTTGCGTTTCTGCGACCTACGATTTGACCCAATTGGAAACAATTTATGACTTAATTCCAATATCATCCAAGTACAGCCTGAAACCAACCACTTGGGCTTTGCAAAATTGGGGTGACAGAATTCGCTTCTGCGACGCCATCAAGGCAGCCAATTGAACTTCCAACACTGTGTTCCACAATTAGTGAGAATGTTGGCTCTTGATAATAAAACCAAAACTTACTTACTTACTTAGGTGGGCATTACAGTTCGGGAATGAACCTGGGCCTCAACCAACATCCTTCTATAACGATTTCGATTTCGGGCGAGCTCTCTCCAGTTTCGCACTCCAAGTCGGTTGAAGTCTTCATCCACTTGATTGCGCCTAAGTTTGTTGCTAAGTTGACCTAAGACGAGGTCTTCCCCTTCCGCGACTTCCCTGCAATGTGCTTTCGAACACCCGACGAGCCGGAGCGTTTGGGTCCATCCGCTCAACATGGCCCAACCATCGTAGCCTCGCGATGCGTACTCTTCTGGCTATGCCCATGTCGCGGTACAGCTCATACAGCTCGTTGTTGTATCTTCTTCTCCACACATTGTCTTCGCATACGGGACCAAAGATCATTCGGAGAATTTTTCATTCGAAACGACCAAGAGTTTCCTCATCCGCTTTCGATAAAGTCCATGCTTCCGCGCCGTAAAGCAGGACTGGGATGATCAAGGTCTTATACAAGGTCACCTTGGTTTTTCTAGAGAGGGTTTTGTTTCTCAATTGCCTTCTTAACCCAAAGAAGCAACGGTTGGCAAGAGTTATTCTCCGTTTGATCTCCACACTGATGTTGTTGTCCGTGTCAACAGAGGATCCTAGGTAGACGAAGTCCTGTACTACCTCGAAGTTATGTCTGTCTATTGTGACGTTCTGTCCAATTCGTCGATGTTCTGTGTCCTTGTTTGATGACAACATATATTTCGTTTTGCCTTCATTAACCATCAAACCCATTTTTGCCGCTTCGGTTTCAATACTCGCAAAAGCACCTATGTCATCACGCTTCCTTCTTCCCATTACGTCAATAACGTCTGCATAGGCGAGTAATTGCACAGACTTTTGAAAGATTGTTCCTCTGGTGTTGACGTTTGAGTTTCTTACAATCTGTTCAAGTATGATGTTGAAGAAATCGCATGATAGCTTGTCGCCTTGCCTAAAACCTTTTTCGACATCAAAGGTCTCGGTGAGTTCTTTACCGACCTTGACGGAGCAGCGTGAATTCTCCAAAGTCATCCTGCATAGTCGTACGAGTTTTGCATTGATGCCGAAACTAGACATGGCTCTGTACAGCTCGTCTCTGTAAATACTGTCATACGCGGCCTTGAAATCGATAAAGAGGTGGTGAATATCGATATTATGTTCTCGGGTTTTTTCCAAGATCTGCCGTAATGTGAAAATTTGGTCTATTGTGGACTTCTCTGGTCTAAAACCACATTGATAAGGACCTATCAAGTTGTTGACGTGGGGTTTCAGACGTTCACATATTACAGCAGACAAGATCTTATAAGCGACGTTAAGGAGGCTTATCCCTCTGTAATTGGCGCAATTGTGAGGGTCTCCCTTCTTTAGGATCGGGCATACGATACTGAGGTTCCATTCATCGGGCATGCTTTCTTGCGACCATATCATGCAGATCAGTTGGTGCATGCTCCTTTCCAACTAATCTCCAGCTGCCTTGAAAAGTTCGGCATCAAGGCCATATGCAACTGCAGTCTTATTTGATTTAAGTTTGCATATGGCAAGCTTAACTTCCTCTAGGTCGGGAGGACGGCATTCTTGATTCCAAGCTGAATGGGGCAATCTGCCTGACAGCGGAGTTTGTGTCCTCATCGCCGTTAAGCAGTCTGCAGAAATTATCTTTCCAGATCCTCAGTAGCGACTGTGACTCTATAACTATGTTTCCCTGCTGGTCTTTACAGGCTTGAGTTCGGGGTTTGCCACCCTGGCAGTAAAATAAAACCAAAACGTAAAGAAATAATTTAATTTTGTTAATTTCGTTTCATAAAAGTATTTGGCCCATTGTTTATTTATAACCACTGCTACAATCTTCAGCTACCTGTCCCTAGACATTTTTAAACTTAGAGTTCGTAAAAAAATTAGTCGAATTTTTGTTGGTTTCTTAAACAATTTTTTAATAGGATTGGCACCATTTCAATTCAATTTTAAAACTCATTTTAAAACAGCTAAAAATCTTCTTTTTCCATCCCTATTAAGTATAAACTTTTTATCTTGATGGTTTAGCAAACAATATAATGAGTACACAATTACGTGCAGTTGATTACATTTCCAATAATTTTTAAATTAATGTTTTTTTGTTATTAGACAGAGTCTTCCTTCTGTCATACATTTCTATCTTAGAACAGGCCCAAAACACTCTTACCGCAAATATCTTATAAATTTCAATATTTTTTTTTGTAATAAAGCATAGTCGATTGGTGCCTACTTATGTATGAAAAGGTTAACTGTATCCGGTCTTAGCCTCGTCATGCAAAAAATTGGATGGATATATATTCGTTAAGAGCTTGAATACTTGTTTGATTATTATATTTCATGTATGTACTTGTACATAGGTCAACATGTTTGTAAATTGAAAAAGTCTAAAAGATGATGTGTCCACTAAACTGCCGTTATCATTAAGAAACGAGTCCTTGTTATCAAAAACCAGCGACACCTTTGAATCGAGTCAAGTTTAAATTGAGTTTTCAACCAAAATAAGCTCAACTAAACTCTATAAAGTTGCTTAAAGTGCAGTTGAAAAGTGTTTATGGCTGTATTCAAATACCTCCAAAGCTAAAGGTTTCAATTTTCATGATATAAATTTAAAAATCTACCTCTCATCCTTTTTTTTTTTGTTCGATTGAAATTTCTATTGCTTTTTTAAATACTTTCGCATTTTTAACTTAAAACAAAGAACACCGGCAAAAAGTATTTATAGCTGAAAGCTCTTTTCGTTTTGGCTTTTTATGATGTTGCGGTTAATGTTTCCACGAAAAAGTGGTTTTATCTGAAGTGCAGCAATAAAATGGGAAAATCCTTCCGGCATTATATCACCGTGCATACATGCGGTTTTAATTTGATTAAAAGATTTAAAGGGTGAGGTCTGTGGGTTCTTTTCATCCTTCAGTCGAAGTTAGATGGATCCGGGATACGATTTTAATATTTTCGCAAGCATAACCACCACATAATTGGCATAATATTTACTTGTGTATAAACATATGTGTTAAAGAAAGGTTATGGCTTTTTTTGACTTACCTTATTGAGACTAATATCATCGCAAATATTAGATACTTCCCTAGTAAAGGCACAACTAGAGATGTTGGTGGAATAATTTCGACAACCAGCAAGAAGAACACATGGAGACTAATAAGAATGGATATCGAGAGCGTTACCTGGAAAGAAATTAATCATTTTTAAAGCAAAATAAAAGTTAAAGTGCATAATTCAACCGAACAAATTTAATAAAAAAGGAACGTAGTCATCCCCATCTTGCTGTCAGTATATATCAGTAGCACAGAGCCCGGGCAAATGAAACACTAAATTTGTGTTTTATTGGCGTTGGCACTCGGCACTTGGCACTTGTTAGTTTTCTTATCGCACCCCAAAACTCAGCTCATACCTTTCCAAAAGCATCAAGAGAGTGTAGTGTAGATTTGGGTTGGCTGTTCCCAACTTTTTTCATGACGAAAAGTTTTGAATGAAACCGAAAGCCCCTATAGGAATGTCATGCATGTATGTATCTACCTATAAGAAAAAGTAGTATTTTCTCTGATTGCAATTAATGTGACGATAAGTAGACAGCTATGGAAGTATAATCCCTTGAAAAGAGGCCATCGAATGAACTAAACATTTTTACGGTATGTGTGTTTTCAGATACACAGCTCTTCCACTCCTCCAACAAAATGGAAGTCGATTAATTAAAAGTTTTCCTTTAGATACAACCCCTAGATACAAAAAACCTAATCCTAATTAATGTAAAAGTAAACAATTCACAGCATACGAGCAGGAAAACATCCGCACTTTGTTCAGCATATGAAGTAAATCAGCAACACAATAACTAACTTCCCACTCGATGGCCATATGATTGCGGCATATAAAGGAACTACAAATCTTCTCTCTCGTTAGGAGATGGAAAGATATAAATCACATCCGCATCCGTTCTTTGTATACAGAAAGATGCTGTTCTTATACATTTTCCAATTAATAAAACTCATCCGTACAGTTAAGCGTTCTAAAATGAAAAGATTATCCTCATTAGCCGAGAGGAAAATCTTAGACAATCCAATTTCAACCAAACTTAAATCAACAGCTTAAGCAAACACGTCCTGTACCTACACTTACCTATATAACAGGTTGTCAGGTTTTGTGGTGTATAAATTATGCTCAAACATCCTCACACACACATTTTCCCTAATCTCTTCTTCACTATGTCTACTGTCGTCTATTCTAAATATTATGCCAGGCAAACAAAAAAGGTGGCGGAGCAAACTTGGAACCTGTTCGCAGTTGCTTTAATCTAAAACCACAAATCACCCTTTTTATTTAGAATTTCCTTTTTGTTATGCTGCCATCTACACGGCAGGAAAAGCTTTCTTTCACCATAATAGTTTGCCATAAGAAAAAAGGTTCATTGTGCCTGGGACCCTGAGAGTCGTGAAGGAAAATCGGCATTAAAAATGCACCAAATTTCAATTAAAGACCGCTTTAATCCTTACATCCGTTTCGTATTTTACAATTTCCCCTTTTGCTTGTCACACAATGCTCTGAGCGCAAATATAGGATCAGGATATAGAGGTAGTGTCCTGGGAAATCTGACGGTCCACAAGGCAATAAGGATAAAAAAGCCTGCAGTTTTTTTTTGTGTTATGTTATCGTTGTTGGTGGGGTTCTCTGTTCTGTGCGAAACATTTTCTTTTTTGTGTTTGAACCTACTCTTTTTTTGGGGCCCAAGAGATGAACCGTGTGTGGCGTGGCGTCTATCCTTTATGGTTTTGACAGCAGACAAGAAACAAAAATTATTCACACATTCACACCCGCAAAATATACAAATGGGATTCAAAAAAAAGTGTCACTTACCTTCTCTCCACTATCTGATGGCAAATAGAACGTTAACACCGTCAGGAATGATATACCCATGCAAGGAATAATTATGTTCACCGTATAGAAGAGCGTCTTCCTTCGCATCGTTATGTTGAATGTGATATCCAAATAAGGCTCATCACAGCATGTGTAGAATTTCTCGTTCCTATGTTCGTTCGTATCGTTAATTTGAATTGGTGGAGATGAAAATGGAGAACGATTCCAACAACAGCAGCGGCAGGCAGCATTTCCAGGGCAGAGAACCAAAGAAAAAAAAAAGACAGCGAAAAGTGAAATGAATGAATGAACACGAGTTAAAATAAATAAACATAAATTCAACAACGTTCACTGTGTGTTATGTCTCCCTGGTCCTTTGCAAAGAGAATATTTGCTTAAAGGACGACCCTATAACTATGGTTCAACGGGTAAGTTTGGTGGCGAGGAGATTTCCATGTTTTCATTAAAACGGAAATCATTACACTGAATAAATACAATTCAACAGTGGCACACAGCACGGGCACAGAAGCAGCAGCAGCAGCAACACCACCGCCAGTGATAAAATGTATGTTTGGTTAAACGGGAAACAAGGATGTTCAACTCTTCTTTTGAGGTTCGCTTCGGAGCGCTATCGACCGACTATAAATCTCTGTGGGAATAATCCTCATTTCTGATTTCTTTTTTTTTGGGATCTCCCTTGTATAGACTTGGCTTTTGAAATTTGCGAATTTTAAGCATAATGTGCGTTAATATTGTATGCCTTGCTGATAACGTACGTAACTTTTCGAATTTTTATCGAGTTTTACAGAGTTGCCAGTCGCGTTCGTTTACCAAAAGGAAAAAAGGTCGTCAGGAAAATAAATCATAAATCATAAATTGTTATTAAAAAGTAGGCGCAGAAATAGATAGAAACTTTACACGAAGAAACAGATATTTCAGGCAGGAATCAAAAAACTTTGAACTAATCACACGGCACGCGGAGATACGCACTCTTATTCTACACAGTTCAGTCAAATTATGAGAGCTTATGAAGGCCCTTTTAGACAGTTAGTTCTCAGTTCAGTTATCATTTCAGTTTTCAGTTCAGTGTTCAAATAGACGTCAGTTTTATGTTCAGCTGAGCTTTTTTTTATTTGAGAAAAATAAAAATCAGAAAGAAAACTGAGAACAGAAAACTGATGGGAGTCTCATCAGTTGCCAGTTAAGTTATCACTTTATTTTGAAGCGTTTAGACATCAGTTTAACTGAAAGCTTAACTGAAGGCTCAACTGAAATGAAAACTGTAACGATCGTCCAAAAGGGCTTTGAGAGAGACTACACTCACCGAGCATTAACGCAACGGCATTGTCATAACTTTGAAGTTGCTGCGGTGACAAAAGTGCTGTCAACAGCGTGTTTACCGCTGCAGCAACTACAAAATAGATTCGATTTGCGAGATCTTTCAGAGTTGTTCTTTTCTTTCTTCGCTCGCATCAAACAGTAACACGAAAATGAATTTGGAAAGATAATTTGACTGATACTTCCTTTCATTGAAGTAGGTACATTGTTTGGTAACTTGTTTAAGAGACGAAATAAAAGCAAGTCTATCATTGAAAAATAACGTCGAATCGTAAAATTTTAGTTCAATAATGAATATGATAAGTTGTTGTCTCTTCAAATTGGCAATCAACTAATTAGGATATTCTCTGCACCTTAAGCTATTTACTTCTCTTAATGTTTCGTTAAGTTTTGGTTTTATTTTCAGAAAGCGCAATTTACGAAGTTCACATTGATCGATTTATTGAAACTTTGTGCGAAAATCGATATGGTGACTTAATTCTTGTTCATTTTCTCTTTTACCACAAATGCCTTAGTCTATACCGACAAATTGGTGTAACAGAGAAGAAGAAAACAGTAGCTTTATTGGTACGAAGTTTCAACATAACGACAGATGCGAACTTTGTCATTGAGGTGGCTCAACTAAATAGCTTCTAATGGTTTGCATAACGCAACGACCAAATAGTAAGCCAAAACTCATGTTATGGTGGTGGGGCATTAGTTTTTCGTTCTTCGGAATTCGTGAAGTGAATATCTGAACCTTGAATCACAATCGAGCTTCCGTACGTGTACACGTGAATGAGGTTAATTGCTCGTGAACGACAACTCTCCTCTTTGTCTCTGTCTTCGAGAGCGAGTTCATGAGTGAAATAAAATTAAATGAATAAATAGGCTGGCTAAACAGATCGGGGAGCCCTGAAGCCTAGCGCATTTCTCTCAACCATAGGGGAATGGAAGGAACGTACAATTGTTTACCTATTCCGAACGGTTTGTCGAAAAAGTGCTTTGCATGGCAAGGAAATTGCGAATTCCTCGCGAAAAGGGATACCCTGGAAAAACAGTTTCACTTGACATTTCTTCGATTCGAACACGCTAACCATTACTCCACGGTCAGCACTTTGGATGTCAAAATTATAAGGGCTCAGCACATGGTTCACAAGTTTGTGCCAGAACAGAACGGGTACAAATTAATATACGAAAATTCTACACAGAAGAAATTTGATAATTTTTCTATTAATTCAAATTCGTTAAGGCAATAAAGCAGCTCAGTTAAGTTAGAAAATTTGGACTTAAGAAACACCAACATAAACTTTACTTCTATTAGATTTGTCTGCTCGAGTTCATCGGGTTCTTTATAAAAAAAATATAACTTCAATTTGCTTGTCGGTTTACTTCCTGACCCGCTTAATGTAGCAAACTTCAGTGCGAAGACCACGGTTTGATGCTGATCCACACACAGAAAGTCACGGGTAGAATTTTAAACTCGCATCTCCGAACCAGACCACGTTCTAACCTATCAAATAAATTTTAACTATCAGGTTGCTGGAGATTTGATTAAAAGAGCTCCAGCTATGAAATATACACATGAAAAGCGCTTACTCGACAATCTCTTCCGAATCGGCATAAATTGTAGGTCCCCTGCATCCTTAAAAGTTATGCTTGAGAAAAATTAACTTTGCTTAAGGCTCCTCACTCTGTTGTGCCTCACTACTTATTTTTATTGCAGAAATATTTTGGTTACACCAACTATAAGTTAGGTTAAGGTAATAAGTTCATTGAAGTGGAATGCGAGGGTTTTTTATCGTTGAGGGTTTTGATGATAAGAGTTTTATTGTATGGTATTCATGGCAACCCGGCAACTCACACACACGAAACTTAAATATTTATAGTAGAGTTGTGTGCTTCGTGTGTTCAAACAATTTGAACTCCTGAACTCCTGTAGTCAATTTCAATTCAATTTTTTCAAGCTGTAATGACTGTTTGACTGGCAGAATGATTACACCACAAAAAAATTTTCATCTACTGGTTACAATGACAACGGCCTTGTGACTCGGAAGCATCGGTTCCCTTAAGAACACCGCAATTAGGTCCAGTTGAGCACTGTTACTGATTAAATGGCGGACCGTCTGTCTGTATGCACAACTGGGTACTGTTGTCATTTGTTAATTGTTCTGTTGTGCTTCTTGTGGGTATATCAGCCGACGGTCTTTTTAATCGTTTTGTTTTCATTCATTCAGTCTACCTATTTTTTAAGCTTCTATAAGACTGTCAAATTGTGAAAATGCCTGGTGCAGCTAAGACCTTTCTTCCATATGCTGCCTAAAGTGAACGAAGCAAGAAACCCTGATAGAGGAGTTCTTCCTTTATAGTCAAATTGCTCCGATTGTTTGCATTCTATTATTTAGCTTAAGCCTTGACCTAAGAAAGAGGTCAAGGATTACGAAATGAACTAACTACACAAATACTACATAGAACAAATAAACACATGACAACAGCACGCAGTAGTACAGGACGGTCCCCCATCTTGTCACTAACAGCGCTCATTCCGATTTAATTACGGTGTTCTAATGGGAACCGACTCTTTTCGGTTGACAAGGCCGTTGCCGTATATTTGAGAGTCTATTTCCATACCACGCGACGTCCAAATATTTGCACTTCATGTCAAACTAGAATTCAACAGAAGTGTTCAAACTTTACACATGCGTCAGCGAAAAAAAGAAATTTTTTTTGGTGCTCGAACCCTAAAGGTATTTGAGGTACCATTGTAAATTAGTATGAACACAAGAGCGTACAAGGGGACGATCGTTATTTTGCGCAGTATATATGCCAACTAATTTGCACTTGCTCCGACCTAGGAGCAGGGTTGCCAATGCTGAGCCTAGAAAGTGAAGCATATCAAAGAAAAAAACGAAGTAGATTTGAAAAAAATGTAGTAGATAATAAAAAAAAAATTATATACAGCAACTTCACTTTTATTTTGAATTCATATCAAATAAAGCTTAGTAATAACAGTCTTTGAGAATAACAGTTTTATAAAGTGTAGGTTTTTCTAATTCACAGACACATAGTACATTACTTTGTTTAAAAAAAGGTACTTTTAGTTTATCACGTTAAATATGGTTCCCCTTTAAAGGATAAATAATAAAACACAAAAATAATAATAATTTGGAGAAAGCGATCAATCTGTTTTTAAAACGTAACCCTCCGAAACATATTTAAATTTATACAAATAAGATAGTAACTGTTTAGGAGGTTCAAAATCAAGAGGTAGCAGTGCCAGATAGCCATCTTTACTTTTACCGCCATACAACAATTAAAGGCAAATATTTGTATTCAGGCAGAAACACAGATGGCTATAGAGTGCCGCTTCTGCTCATGATATTCCATATACAATCGACGGAAGTGTTTGGAAAATTATAGTAGGTTTTGCGATGAGTGCATTCAGACTAAGCAAATGACGTTTTTGGCAAAAAATAATCAATTTAACACTTATTATATAAGACTTAGATCAATGATTAAAACGAAGTAGAAATGAGTTGCTACGTAGCAGAAGCATTCCAAAAAATAAATGAAGTAGATCTACTACATATGTAGTAAATTGGCAGCCCTGCCTAGGAGCCATAATATTCCGTTCGCGCGGATAAAAAAATGTCTAATGTCTATATTACATCAACGTCATTTTGTACACAAATAGGATAAGAAAAAACGCTCGCGGTTAACCAGTCGTTTTTTTTTTTGGTACCAACAAAATATCTTTTTGAACCACTTTTACTCACTAGCATTTAAAGCAACAAACTCCGTTAGCGAGAGTAAAAAAAAGCCCGCGTGAAATGCCCTTAATTTTAAGGGGCATATCTTGGAGTTGATCGGGAACGGACCCCAAGCCATAAGATTTCTTAACTTTCAGGGCTTGGGAGCCCTGATTGTGTATTCAAAATAGTGCAAGTAATGAACGAGCCGCTGTAGGAATTTTGCAATATGGCCAAAGCCTGCTCAAGAGCATATCGATGGTCGGTGGTAATATAACGAGGTAGTTGTTTTTTTTGCGTGTTGGAAAATGTTTATAAAAGAAAGGTTATAATAAAGAAAGTCAGGAGCACGTCCACGGTGTTTATCGAAAACAATTGTTTGCATTATGGTTTTACTGCGAAATCTTAAAACGTATGTAAAAAAACAAGAGTATTGCTGTTAAAGCAATTAAGAAGATTAAAGTCCTTGATAAAATGTCGTTAGTAAGCAAATAGACACCGGGGTTTATTATTTTGAGTTCATGTTGCTGGTATATTGAACGAAATGTTTTTGATTCATGATCTGTCAAATAAGACCCTGGTGACAAACCGAAGCATCTGCCTCTGACTGAAGTTCTTCCAAAACAATATAAGCTTCAGCATCCAAAGAAGTTTGACTATGCTAATTGCAAGTATTCTCGATAAAAGACCAGTTCAACTTTTCGGAACTCTCAAATAAAAACTCATACTTGGCAACTCCTTCAAATGGTTCAGTTGCATTATCAGACCGAATCTATTTGCAAACCACTGAGCCTCACACTTGGTTGGCGTGGAGACGATGCAGTAACTTTACTGATGCGGGTGATTTTGGTAGGACACAAGCATCCAAGGTATATGCAGACAATAATAATTGCAATCGTTATTATTTTACTGCAAATTTCATAGTTACGACACGAGTATTATTTGCGCGTGTGTGTAGATGAATGTGCACTTACTCAATATGCGGCGGGATATTTCTGCACGGTTGCTCTCATGTGTGTGGGATGAGGTGGCGTATGCGTAATATTTCTCAAAAAAAAATATAAAACTTTGCTTCCTCCTTATTTCTCAACGAGTAAAATGAAATTTTAAGTATCTCTGCATAGTTTGTAATTACTCAGAGGTATGAGTGTTAACTTTTAATTGCGTTGGTCCTGCCAAATTCACAATGTGAGTGTGTGTATTTGTGGGTATGCTTTCGTGTGATGCATGCTCTTAAAAGGATTTTTTTTGGAAATTAAATTCAGATTTTATTTTCAACGCTAAATAAATCATAAAAACACAAGTTTATCTTCAGTGTGGAAAGTGTATAGTAAAAAGTTTTTCCTTTTCGAGTTTTCTTATTTCAACAACGATGAGGTAGAAGTTCTGTTAAATTAGTGGTGTGAGCTTGTGGGTACAAAAAAGTTCTACAATGTGAGTTGTGCGGGTGGGTATTTCATAAGCTACTTTCTCATAGTTAATACAGCGTTTGTAATAAAATTGGTGTCCAACTTTTCAAGAATTTGTGAGTCGTTTTTGCATTAGATGGGACATTTAAGTATAATAGAAATAAATTTGAGATGAAAAAAATGACATTGAAGAAAAGGAAACTCGGATTTGTTCTGAATTCATTGGAAAATGAAAAGGATATTGGTAATTGTTGGAGTGTTTAACTTTGAAGGTACTTGCAAACTCTGACAGAATGGTGCAGCTTGATTGTAAGGATGTTTGGTTTTCTTGAGCTTGAGAGTTTATGGACGACTAAGCAAATGTTTGTGTTGGATTAAAGTTTTATAGCACTCGGTTTTGTACGAAGGACATTGCATAAGGTGACGTCAGAAATGGAACTGATGTGTGGCTTATGAAAGTTGCTGTCAGAGAGGGTGATATATATTTTTGAATCCATCTTCGGAAAAGTTTTATGGCCTCGGATTTGGTTAAGAAAGCTTAGTGTTTTTTCTTGTTCACATTCATTTTTCTTAGGGTAGTCAAACTTTTACGCTTTAGCCATAAGAAAACACACTTAAATAAAAAATACATCGAAGTGGGTAGCATAAAGCTGCAATTGACACTAGCGAAGAATTTTACAAAATGTGTCCTTGAATGATCTCTTACACTGTGGTTTGGCAACATTTAAACGAGTTAGTTTTTATTTTTGAAAGAGAGACTAGGTTGATATTTTCCATTTCGTCCTCATGTTTCTATAGATATCGAAATGAGAAAATTCCTTCCTTTTATTAAATTTATCGGTTTGCAGAAAATGAAGAAAATAGATGCACTGAGCGTAGGTAACCGTTTCCAGAAAGCTTATTGCTCCTACTAAAAATGTGTCCAAGATTTTTTGGTATACTTTGCTATTCGAGTAATCAGCTGCTAGACAAGTTATTTTTGTTTGTTTTTGTGTTTTTTCTGTTTTCAAAGTTGAATATTTTATACTTCAGAAAGAGCTGTCTGAACTATTCAAGAAAGTATCTAAGATAGAGGAGTATACGGCCTGTCTGATAGGTTCTTGAACGCGCCCGCTTTCTGTCAAAAAGTAGTTAAACTTAAATTAGCACCTCATTTTTATTTTTCTCACAAGTCAAACAGTGGAATTTTCCAAGTCTGAAATTTCAAAGGCAATAAGCTAAAAAAAAAAATCTTGAAAAAACAGAAGCTGGTACTCACGGAGTGTGATATTTAAAAAAAAAGTGGCAAAATCTGGGGCCGAACTTCATCATCAGTAATCGAGTGAGTGACATTTTTTTCATAAAATTTGCTCTAATACGCAAAGTTTCAGTCGGTTGTTCATGTACCGAATCATAGTCCGTTCAATTAGTGATGAGAGAATATCAAATTATGTTGCTAGATTGCTCAACAAAGTGAGTGATAATGCCATACTCACGTAATTCAGTCACTTATCGCTCGATTACGTGTTTTTCAATTCGGCCACTGGCAATAAAAATGACATGTTGCGTAGTTAGTCCTTCGATAGTAAATTCATTGCCATGAAAAGCGCCTTCTCGATAAGCCGTTCGGAACCGGCAGATAATTGTAGGTCCCCTCCGCTTCCTCACAAGGCAATGGTTGTGAGAAATGTGCTAGACTCTGGGGCTCCTCGCTCTGTTGCGCCAGTCAATTTATTTACTTAAACAACTGACGAATAGGAGATGATTGGTCTTGTATAGGTCCAAGAGATCCTTTTCGGCCATAGATCCCATATTTTGCCAAAGGCTCCCTTACATTGACAGTGCCTTAGCAGTTTTTGACTCGACAAGCTTAGACTAAAGGAGCTTCATATGTAAGATTAATCCAAGATTTCTCAAAGGAATGTTGACTACTTTAAGTGTAAGTTGAGTCAGAACCATCAATTTTCTGAGTCTCGTAAAGATGACAATATTAGTTTTGAGAGGGATGACGCAGAAACCGTTTTTAGCACACAAAGAGAGGATAAGATTTAGTGCAGCCTGTGCTATGGAACAGACATGGAGGCTGGGTTCAACCAAGAGCACGGCAACCTTGAACGAGAATCTTTGTTCGATACAAGTTTGATTTAAGAGGTATAATTTTTGACCAAGACACTGAGCGTAATTTTCGAAGAAACTTTTTCTTCGCTTTATTATCTTTTTCTTAAGTAAGTTCATAAGAGACTCCCGGTTCTCTTAATTTTTTTTTTCTACCGGAGGTTACTTAAATACTAACCGGTATGGAGAACCTTGGCAGAACAAGCGCTGGTTCAGGCCCTGAGAAAGCTGTCTGAAATCCTTGCTTTGCAAGTTCAAAGAATTTAATCTTCCAACTGCATTCAGAGAGGTCTTGCATTTTCGGATCACTTTCGAAGTAGTTAGAGGATTGAGTAAAGCTTTAAACGCTTGGCTTGGCTGTAGCTGCAAAAGCCAACAATCCTCCCTTAGCCATTCTTCGTAATATAGCTTATATCCATTTGGATAGCGTACTTATCTGCTTGGAAGACGGACGCATGTGCCTAGTGAAGCGTGCAGCCATATGTCATCAATCTTCACAAAAGCACTAGTGCCTGATCCATTATCGATTTCGGAACCATCTGTAAAAGTACGATAACAATTCTTTCTTGGTTTAGAGTCTAGAGTGAACCAGTCCCGAACAGACGGAAACTTAACCAAGTATTTCGAAGCAGTTTCAGCCTTGGGATCATCGCATCGGAAGGCATATTCATTAGACGTGAGTCAAAGTTATATTGTCTGCGAGTTCCTCAATACTTTAATGGAAATTGTGCCAGAGACCACATCTCTTCAAAAGGGAAATGGTCTTGAGAGTACATCCCATGATGTAGGTAACAGAAAGAGGAAGATTCAGCGTGTGTGCAAGATTCAGTGCGTTCGAGAGCAGCACCCGTAGTAACTGGGAAAGCTCCAATACAGCCAAGACATATCGTTCTTTGAAATTTGGAAAACGAGGCAATAATGTATTGACGTGAGAACTTGTGCCACTAAATAACTGTCGCATAGGAGATGATTAGTCTTTGCATAGCCGTATAGATCCAAGAGACCTTTTTCGGTGATGGACCCCATGTTTTGCCAAAGGCTCCCGTATAGGCTGACGGTGTCTTAGTAGTTTTCGACTCGACATGTTAATATCAAAGAGGCTTGTTGTCTGGGATTACTTCAAAATTGATTGACTTCGTTTGAAATGTTTGAATGCTGAAGCCTTAAAGTGTAGGTTGGGTAGAACTAGTCAATTTTCTGCATCTAGTAAAGATAACAACATCGGTTTTAGAAGAATTGGCGGAGAGACCGTTCCTAACCCACGAGTTATCAATCAAGCAAAGCTTACTAATCATGTGCTTTGTTACAAACGGCTTGGAGACTGGATCCAACGAAGAGCACGGCGATTTCATCGGCAAATGTCATCCATTGAGTATTTGAAAAGAGAGTCCATCAGCATGCATTACAGAAGAGGAGATAGAACGGCACCTTTTGGACAACCCTATATTTACTCCTGTTGCAACATATTGTCCACACTTCGCTTCAACGATCACTGTTCACTAGCATTGGTTTAATCAACAATACTAATGATTCGTCCACACCATGTTCTCTTGCAGCGTTGGATGTGTCATCAAAGCTAGCACTCTCAAAAGCACCTTCAGTGTCGATAAATATGTCCACCGCAATATATTTCTTGTCAAGAGCACATTCAATCCTGCCTACAAGATTTTGAAAAGTGGTCTCACAAGAATTTCTGCGTTGGTATGAGGATGTTTCATCTGAGACAGAGGGTGTATTTGGTGTGAGGTTTGGCGAATGAAAAACTCAATTATTCTTTCCAGCGTTTTGAGCAGGAAAGAGGTAAGAGTGAATAGTCTTGCTTACCAATTTTTGGTATGAAAGTAACTCTTATCTCTTACAAACGGATCTGGCACTGGTACCTTTGGGAAGAACGATGAAATACGACTACATGCCTCTTTAGACTCATACGGATTCGTCTTCCAATCGGAAACGTATGTTATTTAAACGGATATAAGCTACGTTACGAAAAATGGCTGGATGGGGAGGAGTATCTGTGTTTGCAGCGACTACCAAGCTGTCCTTAAGGCCCTTCTCAACCCTCTTACTACTTCGAAAGTGATCCAGGAATGCAAGAGCTCTCTGAATGCCTTCGGAAGACTTAATTCCCTGAGTCTCATTTGGGTTCCAGGCCATCACGGCATAGCTGGAAATGAGATCGCCGATGAACTTGCTAGGCAAGGATCTCAGACAGCTTTCTCAGGACCTGAACAGTTGATAGGTCTGCCAGCGTCCTCAGTGAGGGCTTCAATCAACGATTGGATCTATCAAGAGCACAACCGTAGATGGCATGCCTCCATTGGATGCAGACAGATAAAACGTATGCTCCCCAACGTTGATAAGAAAACTGTGACATTTTTGCTATCCCGTAGTAGACAAGACTGTAGTAAGCTTATTGGCGTTGCTACCGGGCACTTCCTTCTGCCAAATATTTTGAAATGTTAAACTTAAGTGATACCACACTCTGTAAATCCTGTGGAGAAAATGATGACACCGCGGAGCACTTCCTCTGTCCTACTTTTTCTCATCTGTCCTGCTTTTTCTCGCACGAGGTTACAGATACTCTGCGCAGACATGGTCAGAGTAACTTAGGCTCCTCATCATGGCAGCGTCTTTTGGCTTTTCTACGAACATCTGGAAAGCTATAACAAAAAGAAGGTTGCTTTCTGGTAGTACAATGGACCGATATTTAGGTCTGAATGCTCCAGCTGGTACTTAAAAAAACGTCCAACAGAAAAAAACTCTAGCACTCTGCCAAAGGGCTGGGATCTCAGTGAAAATGTTTTCTCTCTCAACCATAAATTGGGAAGGAAAGGAGGGGACATACAAATTTGTACCGATTCCGAAGAGCTAAGCGAGAAAGCGCTTTTCATGGAAATGTAATTACTCTCGGAGTACTTGACAGTTCCTCCCGAAAAGCCATTCCAGGTAAAAAATGTTATGCTTCTCAGATTCGAGCCTCGAGACTCAAATGTATTACATTACGGTAAGGTGACCCCAGTTGGGGTCTTTTAGTTTTAGATATCAAGTATGAGAACGTGTTTATGAAAAGTACTCAAGAAATAACCTGGAGGTATTTGTGCTTAACATGTTTGCAAAAAAATCTATTTACGGTTGGAAGGATTAGGCAATCACAAGCAAAAATCCAACTTGCAAAAAGAATTTTACGCCTTCTTTTTCAACTTCTACCGTCTCTTTCAACCTTTCAATGTTTTTTTTTTGGTTCATTTGTAGATGTTCTTTCGGCACCATCGACAATGATTGCAAACAAAAGAGGAGTGGATCCTTAATTCAAATGTTTGTAGTAAGCCTAGAGTTTTCTTTCAAAAAAAATTATATGAAGGCAAAAGCATTTCTACAGTGGATCAAATTTCTTCCTTGGAAATGAAATCTCATCTCAGTGCATCAAGGAGAGAAAAAGTTATTTCCATCTATTTCTATAATGAAAAGAACCCAGAACAAGAACCATGAGGTGCCATATAAAGTAAATTCCAATAAAGAAAACCCTCAACGTATTTGATTACCAAGGGCACACACATAACACATTTTCAAATGAAACGTCTCTTCGTATTATTTTCTAAGCTCCTTTGGGATTTCAACTTAATTGTTTCACCATCGAACAACCATTAACATCATTCGATAGAACTATAAATGGAAAACAAATTAAATCATCGAAATAATTCATCAAAACTCACCTCACTGCTGGCACTTCAAGGATATCCCATTCAACGGACATATAAAACTCTGAAAGATCAACTCCAACATCGACTATATTGCTACCCTGCTGTTCGTCCATGTGCCGCAAATCCACCTATTCAATTCCATTTTGTTGTCCATTTTCGGATTCCAATTTCCGATTCAATTGGAATGGGTGCGTGTAATTTGATTTTATTCATCGAATCGATTCGATTCCAAACACAAAAATGAGGTCCATTGGATGAGAAATGAGAAAATATATTTTAGAATCGTTATCGAAACACGAAAGTGTTAAAAATAATTTGATTATACTTAAATTAAACTAACACATAATTTTTTATATTTATTCCTGTTTTTTTTTTTTTTTAATTAATAATAATAATAAAAAATGAAGAATGAAAGCGAGAAAGCATGCAGTTGTTTTTTTATTTCTTTTTTGAAGATTTATTCTTTTTTTTTTCACTTATAAAAACAAAAATAAAATAAAATATAAAAACAAAACAATAAAATAAAAGACTGTTTCTTTTTTTAAAATATTTCCATGGAAATATTGAATTTCAGCTCAATTTGCCTCATAACGTTACACGTTTCTTTTCTAATTTAAAATTAATTTTTTTCTCTTGCAATAGAAGAAGTTGGTTATTTTTCTTAGGTACAAAATAAGGAACTCAATTAAAAAACTGATCAATGTAAGGTAAGTTAAATAATAGACAATACAGTTATATGAAAATTTTGTAAATTGACTTCTTTTTTCAACATAAACAAAATTAAAACGAAAATTGCAAAAGAAAATCTAAAAAAGAGGGTAGAACAAAAGAAAAAAAGTAAAATGAAAATAAAAGATTTGATGAAGCGGGTTCATATATCGATATATATATTTTTGCTTATTATTATTTAACACTGGTGTTTCGAATTATTTACTTTGATTTGTTAATTGATGCAGCAAACACATTGCAATTTTTTTTTAAATTCAAATGGCAAAACTATTTACAATCCCATTCAAAATTAAGAGCATTCGTAATAAGAATAACATGCACTAGACATTCAAGTATCTACAAGATAAATAATAAGAGAGAAGGAAACAAGATGCAAACTACATATGTACAAACGTCAGCAAGACCGCATATATTTATTGTTCAATGAATACACAATCCAAAGAAACTTGACAGGCTCATTCAGAGGTTGAAAGCAGACATGCATGCATTTGCGAGAGAGAGGATAACACTTGTCTACAGAAATTAGATGCACATAGATATTGCATTGCATTCACATTCGCATTCGCATTCATATTTCATGAGGGACTTGGAATTATTATTAAGATGCATTGAGACTTGAAACTAAACAAAAAAAAAAAAGGAAAAAAAAGGAAAATCAACACAATTCATGCTGCGTTTTGCAAATTCACTCAGACATTAGTTTGCATTCGATTTATTGTTTTTAGATTCATTTAAAAAATTAAAAAAAAAAGAGAAACGGATGCACGGCAAGGCAAAAGAATTTAATGTAATTTTTTTCTTCGTTCGTTCGTTTAATGCCGACAAAATTTTTTGTGTTGTGACAGTGCGTGAAGAAAATAAGAAAAAAAAAAAAAAATATATTTAAAACATATATCCAGAGGAGTGTGTTTGCTTTTCAATGTGCAATGCAATACGAAATTAAAGAGGAAAAATCAAACAGAAAAGTTAAAAATGAAAAACTATCCGAAACAGAGACTGTTGATTTAATTTAATAAATCCGAATAATAAATTGGTTTTTGATTATGCAGCGTTGTGGGGATTCTATTTTTTGTTATGTTCATTTATTTATTTTACACTGTGCGGGTGGTGCAGGACTGATAAATCAATTTTAGAGGCAATCTATGTTTGTAGTCACATCAGACATTCAATACAGAGGTACCTACGTTTATGGGTGGTGTGATTATGGGCTGTGGTTATTGAAAGTTTCAAAAATCAATTTTCATATATAAAAACAAAATTTAATTTATTTACAAAATAGATTTAATCTTATGGAAGTAGTTTTTTTTTAACAACACACATAAAAACCACATTATATGGCGACTCCACAGCTTTCCTATAATGTGTTTTTTTTGTGTTGTATAAAAATATCCCATTGAGTCCCTGAATTCAAAAAAACTCTACTCATTTGAGACTATTAAAAAATGGTGCAAAATATTCCACCCCTTCTCTAAGGTGAGGGAGTGAGAGTATTTCTTTCTTCTTAAGTTAGATGGTTACAATTTACAAGCATTCAACCAGGCCAAATTGAATTCCTGAATTTAAAGAATTCTATTGAGTTATGACTACTGAAAAAAATGTAAAATGTTCCACCCCTTCTGTAAGGTGGGAGACTGATTTCTTAATTTAGCCGCTTACTAGAGTCCAAATTTAATCCATAAATTTATAAAAATTCTCTATTGACTTATGGCTATGAAAAAATGCAAGATGTGCCACCCCTTCTCTGAGGAAAGGGAGTGAGGGTATTTCTTCTTTATAAAATTAATCGCTTACTAGCATTCAATCTAAGCCATTTGAATTCTTAAGGGGCCATTGCCAACCATTCTCTAATATGGTTTTGTTTCTTAGTTTTGTATTTCAGTCTTAAGTTAGATGCAGTAGCGTAGCTAGCATGGGTGGCACCCGGGGCGGCAATTATGGTGTCACCCCCAGAACCCAAAACAGTAAAATAAATGAAATTCCGCTATTGCATACATTGGGGTTTCTTTATTTGAATTCAAATAAAAAATTTTAAAAAAGGAGAACAAAAATTAATGTATCTACATATTCAAATTGTATAAAAAAAAAACAAAAAAAAACATTAATAAAATGTCTTCTTCCTAGCTTTTAAAGCAGCAAATTCGCTTATAGCGTCGTCAAAATTTATTTGCTGGGTCGCCTCATGTTCAATTGCTAAAATTCCCAGATTGTTGAGCCTCCTTTCCGTCATTGTAGCCCGCAAGTAGTTTTTAATTAGTTTTAGCTTACTAAAACTTCTTTCGCATAACGCAACTGACACACATATTGTCATAAACATTTTTAATGCGACGATGAGATTCGGAAGAGATTCTGCAAAGTCCCATTCAAGGATGAATTTCATAAAGTCTACAGATAACCAATTAGATGTTGTCACTTTAGGCGCTTTCAAATGACTTCTCAACCTTGGTATCTCTGGAGAGAAGTTCTGACTCTGACACCTCATCATAAGCACTAGCAAATTTTGAATAAGCTATTTTCAAATCATTAATGTTTGCTAAAAGTAAAGTATTCGGCTGTACAACTTCAAACAATGAAGCCACTTCCTTAATAGACTCGGTTCTTGTTCGAAGTTCAGTGATGAATCGATCAAGGCATTCGAACATGTCTTCCCGTAGTTCAACGCTCAGACAAAGTCCTGCATCAGTTGCCAACTCACCAGCCATTCGCTTTTTACGACGAATTCTTCTTTCTGTTGGAATGTCGTATTTCTCCGATGTTTTTATACCAAGGGTAATTGCGTCTTCTACGATCTTCGTCCGATTTTCTTCAACGTAAATCCGAAGGGCTTCAATTTTTTTTAGCCAAGTGATCAACACTTAATCCCTTAGCTTGTAGTGCAATCTGAGTACAATTTATTTCTTTAAGGACATTATTTCAAAAGAAGAGAAAAGAAAGAAATGCGAAATCGAACATTGCAGATTTTAGGTTCTGTGCTGGTTTCTACATTTTCTCTTGCATCACACAACTCTTCAGCTGCAGCTAAAATTTCATCAAAATTTTCGGCCAAAACCTTCACTGCAGCATAATGAGCACTCCAACGCGTTGTTGAAAGTCTTTTCACGGTTGATTTACTGTGCTTGAGAAGCACTTCCCAGCGATGAGTGGAAACAGAAAAAAATGTAAAAGTTGTCTCTACTGTTCCAAAAAATGTTATACAAGATATATTTTGAGCAAATGAATGTTGGCCACATAAATTAATTGAATGATCTATACATCCAAAGAAAATTGCTTTTTTGTTTTTTTCTTTAATAATAGCTTGCACTCCCCCATGTACACCGCTCATAACAGCTGCGTTGTCATAACACTGAGAACGACACATCATAATATCTAAACCGTCGTTTTCAAGATTCCTGAGAATTTCTTCACTTAAATCCGCAGCTTTTTTTCAATGTAAAGGAAAAAATCCCAGGAATGCTTCTTTGATTTCTACTTTTCTATTCTCAATTTTAACATAACGGATCACTTCAGACATCTGATCAATATGTGAAATATCAGGTGTACTATCAAACATAATTCCAAAATATTTAGCTGATTTGATTTCATTGACAATTCTGCGTTTGACTTGATCCGCTAATACATTAATGAATTCGTTTTGTATTTGTGGCGATAAATATGAGACTTTTGGTGATTTTCCTGGTTCCAAATTCAAGATGTGCTCTTTTAACACAACATCATACTTAGACATAAGACTCACTAGTTTTAAGAAATTACCTTTATTTGAAGAGTCTTGTCCTTCATCATGTCCACGGAATGCTAGATTTTGTTTAGCCAGAAACAATGTTATGTCTAATAATCTGGATAACAGGTGCCTCCACTTCTGTTGTTCAGCATCCATTACTTGCAAGACTAGTCATCTATGGTTTTATGTAATTTTAAACCCATTTCAAAAGTTTTCCACTTCTCAAAATTTTCTATGTGGTGCAAAGTTCGGGGAAAAATAGCGGTTTGTCTTGCCTAACAAAATGATTACCTATTGCAGGTGCGGTTTTCAACATCTTCATGAAATCATATCTTCATATAATATGGAGTATAACATGCTTTTCACAACCGCGGTGCAAAGTTCGGGGAAAAATAGCAGTATCTAAGAACGACCCGAGAATGGCTTTTCTTGTGGAAGTACCTGCGTGTGGGACCAACCAAATAAAACAAAAACAAAAAACGAGTAAGTCAACACATGGACTATTGAGTTATGACTACTGAAAAAAATGTAAAATGTTCAACATTCAACCGGTCCATATTGAATCCCTGAATTCAAAGGACTCTATTCATTGACGACTATAAAAAAAATTGCACCAATTGCCACCAGTTCTCTAAGGTGGAGGTACTTTTGCTTCTTAATTTGGTCGCTTACTTACTTACATTTGACTAGGCTAAATTGAATCGCTGAATTCAAAGGACGCTATATTCATTCAGGATTTATAGAAAAATGATACAAAATATGTCACCCCTTCTTTAAGGTGGGGATATTTTTTACTCCTTAGTTGAGACTCTTAAAAATATTCAACCAAGCCATATTTTGGTCACATAATCAAGTAGATTTTCTTTAAGCACAACGCAATTCAATTGTTTCCTGTGTAAACCTCAACGCAAGAAGTCAACGAAACGAAATCGTTGCTAGGAAAAAACTAAAATTCATTTAATATATCGTCGGTTGACAGGTAAAACTCATTAAGTCCATATCTGTTCTAAAAAAATAAATAATAAATAGGGTGGCGCAACAGAGCGAGGAGCCCCTGGTCCTAGCGCATTTCTCACAACCATGCCTTGTGAGGGAATGGAAGGGACCTACAATTTTCTGCCAGTTCCGAACGGCTAATCGAGAAAGCGCTTTTCATGGCAATGAATACTAACGAAGGACATGCCAATTCCTCGCGAAAGGCGATACTCGTGGAAAAAACATTTTTGCCTCTGTTAGGATTCGAACTACGAACCTCTGGATTAACAGGCGGACATGCTATCCATCACACCACGGGTATCTGTTCTAAAAGGACTTCAAATGTCTTTCATGTGCTGTATTTTTTTTCTATTGCTGTAAAAATTCATTATGTTAATTAAACGATCCTTAATAGAAGTTTAATTTTTTTTTAAAATTCACTAACTCTAATTGATCAAATTTTTACGGCAGGAAAAGATCATGTCTCAAATCCACTTAGTGAATTCTACTTGTCAACCGACAATATGCGTTTTTGTAGCATCTTAGTAGTCAAATAAGCAGTACACATAAAAAAAAGCTGTACCCATTCAACTTCTCAACAAACAATTGTGGTGAAAGATATATCTGTCGATGTCCTTATCCATTAATCAGAAGTAAATGAAAAATCAACTGCAAAAGGAATAAAACTATTTCCCCTTATTTTTAGAATTGGACTTTATGGGAAATAAGTTTTCAATTAATATTTTTCTATGATTCTATTGAATACCAACTGCACTTCCAGGATACTTTCACTTTTATATCAGCGGCTTTTTGAGATCGATTGCGAACTTTAAAGTTCAAAATTGATTTGCTTTTATGTTTAGTGGAAAAGTGCATCGATTTGATGATTATATGGTTGCTGAGCTGCGACAAAAACGCAACTATAATTAGCTTACTTAAAACTTTAAGAATAAACTAAATAATTATTTTAAAGTTTTTCTCTTCTCAAAACCTTTTCAATATTAGATTTGTTTTTTGGGAAAGGTGATAGACCGTTTTTTTTTTTTAGTTTCACGGTTGGTGGTTTTTGTGTGCTGTCAAATAATAAAACAACAAACTAAACTTTTTGTCAAGAAAGAAACTAAATTTTTTTATATAAAAAATAAGTACATTATAAAATAAAATAAAAAGTTTTGTTTGGTTTGACGTCTTTAGTTCTCTTGTTTTCGACTTTAACTTTTCTCATCCTCCATACCATTATAAAATAAAAAATCTAAAGCTTTGATCGTAGAGTAGGCCAAAGTCATTTGTTTTGCTTTTTTACGATCCGTTTGGTTTTGGTTGATTTTATTACTAGCGCATTGTGATTTATAATAAAAGCACGAAAAATCTTATGGAATTTGCTTTAAAAAGCTCCAAAAAGCGCTTAACTTCAAACTTCCATTAGCGCAGGACGGACTGTCACTCTAAGATTCGTGCACTAAAAATTAACCCCAACAGAAACCATCTCTCTTTTCTGATCTAAGGTTTTCGGTAAACTATTTCGATTCTTAAAAGCCTCCCCATCACTTCTTCGCCTCGCCATTCTATCGTCACGTGTCGTTTGCCCTTAAGTAAGATCAGGTTGAATGGGGTGCAGCCGCTAGTTACAACACCTTACTCGGATCTCAAAGGATCCATTTTAACGTTCAGGACATAAAAAGATGAAAGGGGAAGAAAGGAAAGAAGGAAGGAGGGGGGAATTTCTGAGCGACTGTTGGGTCTGAGGAACCTCACTGAATCGTTTAGAGCCCTGATCAAACTTTAGAATTTTGTTCAGTGACTGGCAAGAGATGTCGTCTAGTTCTTCGAAGAAATGTTCTACAAGGACTTTTTTCCTTGTGTGGATCAAGTTTGTGCACTCATTGAGGTCATGCGATTCTCTAAATAAATCAGATGTGCTAATACCAATTCTCATCATTTGGGTACCAAATGAGTTGTGACTCGTCAGATTGTCAATAAAGGGAGCGGGCCGATGCTGCTAGAGCGAAATTCTGTTTCGTTTTTTGGAAATATCTGATCACAGTTTCTTAGAAACTAGCAAGTTTCCAAGGATGGTTACTGGCTGTTTTTAGAAAGTTTATTTCGATTCAGTTTTGTTATTGCTCTAGTAACTTCAATACACAGGTGTTAGTCTCGGATTCGAGTGATGAATCGATTATTGGGCCAGTTTATTCGCTATTTCATGGGACGCTGTCCTGGTGTCCAACCTTAAGTAACGGCGCTGTAGCTTCTATTGCCGCATGGCTGTACATGTGAAGATGTCGATGTTTTTGTTTGTAGATTTTTGCATCGCATCATGTTTTGCGGCTTCGCAGACTATTCTTCTACTTCATCTGCTTGTTTTCCTTTATGAAAGTAAAGTTTTGAGCAAATGATAACAGCAGGAACCATAAATTGGTGGATGAGCTAAACTCTGGTATATCGAGTTAGAAGGACTCTGAAGATACATACGAAACTTCAAAACTGCTCCACATTTCATATTTCTGATGAACTGACAATCATATACAGAACACAAACACCTGAAAAAAAGTCACTATACACAACATCACACAATAGACAGCAGCGCAAAATATTCCTAATGCAACATCACACGAAATACACAACATCATCACACAGCAATGGCTGGTAGTGCAATCAATGCCTTAAGATTATTAAAACTTTTTTAACGAGAAATCAAAGGTTGGGATGATAAACCTTCAAACCATCCGTTTACGAAATCTGCAAAACGGTCCAACGACCAACGGCGAAGGCTAAAAAAGACTTGCTGACTCTTATAATTCTTCAGATAAAATTGCAGGGTTGTTTTGAAAATTAAGCCTTCCTCGATTCAGTTCTTGTGCGTTGTAGAACAACTAGGGTCTAGCTCATTTCAAGGATCTAAAATATGCTTCTAAGTTAGAAAGCAGCATAATTACTCTCGAAGGACTCATCAATACCTTGCCAATCTCTTGCACCAATCCTTCAGATGCCTGTGAAAAAACTATTCCAAACTTCTGTGATTCGAACGTCAAACTCTCAACGGGACAGAAGCATATATGCCAGCCTTTACGCCACGCCTCAGCCATAAAGATTGAAATCATGAAGTGAGTCGAGAAAAGCATGATTTTAGAGAACAAGAGAACTTCAGATCGGGAAGTACACCTCAAAATCGAAAATAAGGTATCAGAGGGACATCTTATTTTAAAAATTACTTTTTTCTGTCAAATCTTTTTTTCTCTAAACTGCTGTGAGTAGTGTAGTTGAATCACCCCTTTTATTCTTTAACTCTAGAAAATTATCTGGTGCACGAACCCATTTTAGGTTTGTTTGCGGTGGCTCTGTGTCCACCACAAAAATTTTTTCAAAAATCCTCAATTCGCCCTGAATGTCAACGTAAGTGCTTTTTGAGCCCTGGGTTTGCCCTCAACTTGCTCTAAAATAGCACTTAGTTTTCGATTGAGCGAGTTTAGGTAACGAACACGGCTGTTAAATGGCATATATTTTATTCAAATGACAAGGGATGTGTAGTGATTTCATTGTTGGGCGTTTTTAAGAACCGAAAAGCCAGGTTTTCTTTTGACAACTCATATGGTTGTGAAGGAAACCTGGGGTCGAATAACCGCATCTATGATCAAGTGAGTGAGTACTATTTTTCTTTCCAAATTCGCTCTATATTACCCAACATCAGTCTGCTATTCATTTATCGACTTCAATTCGTTCAAATACTGATGAAAGAATTGCAAATTGAGGTACTAGATTAGATTTAGATTAGATTAGATTTTTATTTCCATAAATAATATTTACATTATCCATTATAAAATAAATATCTTTAAAGCATGGCTTTTTGCCGTCTGCCTGATTGACAACTTATTATATTTACAAACATTAACTTTTCTTCTTTTTTTTTTAATTTAATTCTTTTTATATATATTTAACATAAAAGTTTAAAAATTTTCATTTATAATTCTGCTTCTATACGCTAATGCTATTTTACAATATTGGAATATTACCGGAACTTCAATTTCATTTAAATATTGTATTAAAAGCTCATTAGATAAGAAATCACTTCCAAATATCTGTCTTCTCGTTTCTCGCAATACAGGGCATCTACCAATAAAATGAAATATGTCCTCTCGTTCTCTCATGTTGCACATTTCACACTGCAAGGGTAAATCTTCACGATGCGGAATGAAATTGAGATTAAGGAGTTCACCTCGTATTCTAAATATCGTCGAAATTTGCTCAGTCGTGTATTCATCACGGAAGTAATTCCTATGGTTAAGGTTGTGGTTCAGTCTACTGTATAACATCCTGTAAATGGAACTTTCTGCTTCAGCTGCAAACACAGCTCTATAACGATCATCAACGTTAGAAATGAGCTGATACAAGGACGGCTTCCACATTCTGTAATTATCTGTCGCAAGTTCTATATTTGCTTCTTCTGCTAATTCCGTCCAATCTCTAAACCAACCTGATTTGTTATTGATAGTTTGCAGTGCTGCTTTTTTCGGGAGACGTTCATCACTCATTTCCAGGACATTACATATGTAATCAACTTGTAGCTTTAAAGTCTTAATAAATACGGGAGAGATACCAGTTTCTAGCATTATCATGTAGTTAGGGGCATTTGATGGCAGTCGAAATATCCTCTTGATATAAAACCTGAGGAGTTGCTCCGCGATTTCATATTTCTTACTACCCCAAACTTGAGCTGCATACAGCATTGTGGATTCTGCTACCGCTTCAAATATTTTGAATTTACTGCTGTGAGCTATATGTCTGTTATTAAATATTTTAGTCCATGCTATATTGATGGTGGTTTTTGCTTTTTGTAATTTTTCTTTGAGATGTTTCTCCATGTTGTTATTTTTTGTAATAATCACACCTAAATATTTATATTCATTTACTACTTCTATTCTCTCATTGTTAAAAGTCCAACGTTCCCGTCCATTTGCTCTTCCTCCACCTCTTCGGAATATCATAACCTTCGATTTCTCTAAATTGTTGATCATCAGTTGCAGAGATTCTGGCGAGTATGCAAATAGAACTATATCGTCCGCGAAAAGGAGGGCCTTTATGAGCGTTCCCGCATATTCAACTCCTCCCGGCAAACAATCGGTGACATCATCGATAAAAAGCGCAAATAAACTTGGGCTAAGCATGCATCCTTGCCTTACACCTGTCCTCGTTTCGAACCATTTTGAAATGTTTTCTCCATCCCACACAGCTGATTTGGTTTCCATGTACAGATTTTGTAGAACACGCCCAAATTTAAATGACATTCCCATGCCATACATCTTGTACATTAATGCATTTCTGTCAATCGTATCGAAAGCCGCTTTGAAATCGACAAAAAAAAACATATAGTTTCTTTTTCTGGGTTAAGAATGAATCAGCAATACTTCGCAGGATAAAGATGTTATCTATAGTTGAATATCCTTGTCTGAATCCAGCTTGGAATTCCTTGATAAGATTGTTAGACTCTATCCACAATCTGAGCCGGTTTTGCAATATAGATGTGAATATTTTGTATGATGAGTTGAGAAACGAAATTCCTCTATAATTAGCAGGGTCCATCGTGTTGCCTTTTTTAAAAATAGGAAAGATGAGGGCCTTCTTAAATTCCTGTGGTATTATGCCGCAGTCCATTATGTTATTAAATACGTTTAATAACTTGCTAACGAGCCCTTCTGTACCATACTTATAAAATTCTGACGGTATTCTATCAGAGCCGGCTGCTTTTCCATCCTTCAGACTTCTTATGGCTGCAGATACCTCTTCAGACAAGATGCGTTGGTCCAGAAGTTCATCATGGAAAGCAGGCTGTGCAAATTGTACCCTATCCTGCGACAGAGACGTGTGATTCAATAGTTGACAATAATGCATTTCCAAGGTGTCACAATTTAGACTTCGATTGATGACATATATCTTGCCGTTAATTTTTTGGGCTTTCTTCCAGAACTCACTTGAGGTACTAAATTGCTCGAAAACGCGAGAACGAGAAATAATGCCAAAAGCCCATTATTCAGTCACGTGTATTACTCACGTGTGTGGTAATTCGTCCCCTGGGTCAACCCTGGATGAAGTTCAACGAACAGACTTGTAATACAAGTGAAATGAAATATGACGAGTTTTTTAAAAATGTCTGTAACAGAAAGCAACAAGTCGATCTTCTACAAGTATAGTGAACATAGTCCTATTCTCTTGACTTGTAGACTTTTAACTTTTTGTTACAAGCCCCAAGCACAAATCCTTCCATTGTCCTCCCATTTGCCAGCGGATTAGCTATAGATGACAATATTTGACTGTTGATTTTCTAGGGTTTGAGCTGTGGATTGCCTGTAATTGAGCTCTTGAAGTGTGTACTTGACTGTTGAAAGTGCATCTTCATATAACAGTAGAATGCTATAGATTACGCTTTCTATTAGTTTTCTAGATAAAAACCCACTAAAACCACAACTGGTTAAAGTTTGAATATGGATTCCGATCAGATGTGCTTTGAAAATTCCAGTTGAAAAGATGGATTCGTTTACTTTCATTTCCCACCCGAAAAAAAAGAACAAACCATAAAGTGGGTGAGTATTTTTAAAGTAAGTGCTCATGCTCTCCTCAAAATTCTAATGTTGTCGTTTTCCTCTTTCTTAAGGTCCAACTTTGAATCACAGCGAGATTAAGCAAAAGAATTACCGGTAAGCTACAACAAACATACAATTTAGTAAAATATTCCATCTTTCTTAGCAATTTGAATATAATTTTCAAAATCACAAAAGAATAATTTAATTTCTCAAATCCTCCTCATCACAAATGAAACCTCAATTCAAATCCTTGTCACGTCAAGGATAACTAAGCCTTTTAAAACAATTCAATTCGAGTGAAATCTCAAATGACAGCCCTTGGCCTTAATTTATTTTATTTTTATTACAATTACCAAATGTCCAATTTGGCCACAAAATCCCTCCATAGAAGTAATCATTTCAAATTCTTCATTAGTTACCGTATACTGGGGTTGGCTTGGGGAGTTGTATTTGACAGTTCCTTAAATCAAAGAGAACACCGAACAATGGAAGATAAACGAGAAATAATGGCTCAAGAAAAGGCCTCTTTCACTTTTGTATTTAATAGAAAGATTCTACTTAATCCTGGCATGTCTCTTCATCGTGTCTGTTAGTTTCTTACTTGACTTTAGTTGTCATTGTTTTCCTTGATGCATTGAAGTGCCGCCAACAATGAAGAAAAATCATAGAAATAGAAAATATGGGGTTCTTCATAAGCCTAAACTAAGAAAGGGGAAAAGATTTGCTTGGCCTTTAAGCAAACTCTTTGGCTAAAAGTCACTTATCATAACTTTGCAGAGTGGTTCTGTACAAGAGTATTGTGTTATAGGCTTTTGCTTTTGATGAACAGAGTGTCCTTGATTTCAACAAAGAGCATTGCCAAGGTAAAATAGCAGCTGTGACACAAGTGAAGATGTAGTAATTTGAAATTCAGGATGTGAAATGATTGTACACATAAATTGTCTGGCTGATTATACAAATCTCTGAAATTAAGTAAACCAACTGTGTTTCGAGTGTTGCTTTTTACCGAAACCGCAACAATATCCATCTGTCGAAATCTACTTAAATTTACTACGAGTATATTTGTCTTAATTTTGTTGGATTGTAATTAAAATGATTTCTTTTTTTAATGAGCTTTTAAACAGTGTTTTAATGACTTTATCGTTTTCGTATTAAAAGAGTGAAAGAATGTTAAAAAAAATAAAATTAATTTAACACTCAACACACGGAAATTGATGTTAACTGAATTTCAAGAGTAGATAATTGCCAGCAATTCAGCATGAAAATAAAACAAACAAAGAAAAGAATAAAGAATTGAATAAAAAACAACGAATGATGAGCTACACTGACTGCATGTGAAACACAATTGATATTATTTTTATTTGCTTTTAATGTCGGGACATCCACATAACCATCTAAAGGACCAAGCCAACTCGTCTGACATGAGTTGAATTTCTCGTCTCGCTGGATGTTGCAGAACTAATGAAGTGTAAACATGATTTTTGTATGAATTTCCCAATGTGCTTGAGGCACAATCGCAATGATGAGGACGATGATGATGGAATGGTAAAACATACAACTCCAACAGCTCTTGACTGCAATTAAATGTAGAATGGAAGGAAAATATTATTCCAATGAATATTGAAATGATTGACTTTGGACAGACGAAGAGAGAGAGAGAGAGAAAAAAAGAACCAGTGGAAACGAACTCACTTCAATTGAATTCCTTAGTCCTCATTTTTAATAATTGAGTACGTCATCGTCAGTATCCATTTGTGAATAAATAAAAGTCTGTTCGATTGGCCTTCTTTTAATGAGTTCAGTCTATAAATTTAAGCTTGGAGAGCATTAACATCTTGCTGGCTTAACATCGTTGTTCTTTCCGAAAGCTTTTAGAAGCTATCCTTACTGCAAAGTGAGGCTTTAAGTTTATCTTGCTCTAGAGTCCTAGTGAATGAAATGAATCCTTCTTTCTTAAATGATGCCAAGCATAATAAGGACATTGATGTAAGTTTGATCACCGATTCGTTGATTCAAAATTTAATTATGCTCAATTCACTCACAGTGAGGTGTAAACGCAAGCCATGAACGAGACGGTTACAGCGCCACCTGTAACATATAGTCTGTACAAAGTAAAACAAAATGGTGTGTCTCTTGTTACCGTTCTTAGCATTGGTTTCGAAAATGTTTTAGAACTCCCAACAATTAGATACTAACGTGGATGGAGCATCAGAGCGGGGAGCTACGGGGATTAGCGCATTTCTCACAACCATGCCTTGTGAGGGAATGGAGGGGACCTAAAAGTAGATGGCTCATTTTTCTATGGAGCCTAGGCCCAGGGCGTACACCTATGAGACTAGTACCAAATGAGAGCTTACGTTCAGTCCAATCTATCTGCAAAATATTTTTGAATTCGGCCCTCACGTTTTTGAGATAATTGAACTTGAGTATGAGCTCCGGAAATGGAAAAAATCCGACATTTTTGTAAATAATTACGTATGTAGGATAGTGATCATAAAAATATCTTTTATTTCATGTGAAAAACTTTTTTCAAAATACCTTATATTTCGAAAAGAAAAATCTAAAACTTGTTTGAAAAACAACATTTTCGATTGACGTTCGCCAGCCAATATCTCGAAAAAATCAGCGATGACCTATAGTTTTTTTTTGCACCACTGTAATCCTTTGTTGATAAATAATCTCAAGTCCAACTATCTCAAAATCGCCAAATTAAAAAATATTTGGCAGATAAATTTTAAGCTTTCATTTGGTACTAGTCTCATAGGTGTACCCTCTGGGCCCAAAAATGCACCACCTCTTTTCCTGCTGATTCGAATGGCTAATCGAGAAAGCGCTTTTCATGGCAATAAATTTACCACTGGATGCTTTCCAATTCCAAGGCAATACAAAATTCTAAATCAAGTCTAAGAAGCCACTTCGGAAGCTTCCTCAATTCTGAATGAAGGTCATCGCTGGTTGAATATGCCGACTCACTAGTCCTGAATGCGTTTTTAGATGCTCCTTTTGAAATTGTGGAAGTTCAAGAAGTCATAGCTAGTTCCTAAATGTTCGACCGTATTAATTTTGAATTTTACAAATACGAGACAGACGACTTTATTTCATCGCTAAATATTGAATTCAACCGACTTTTCGAACATGCAGCAGTTCTTGATAGCTTCAAAAATTAATTATATTTTCTCTCCACAAAAAAAGGAAATCTTGACGATCAATCGAACTACAGGAGGATTTCTTTCTTTTAACTTATACACCGTAGGCCAGCACAATGGGTCGATGAGAGGAAAATTTTGTCAGTTTTAGGCCGGATTTCGGAAAAGTTACTCAACAGCAGACTATATTTTCACATTTTATGATATTGCTGATTCTTACTTGAAGAAAAAGAAGAAATTTTATGCGTTCTTTGTGGACATCCGTGCAGCCTTTGACTCCACTGTACGAGATGCGCTTTTCCATAAATTGTTTGAGCTAGGGGTGTCTAAAATCATTAATGTACTGACGGCTTTGTACAATATGAACACAGCATGCGTCTGGGATGTTGCTGTTGCTTTATCAGAAGAATTTCCAACAACAATGGGGTTGAAACAAGGCTCTATTCTAATATCCGCTTTTCATACTGTTCATAAATGACATAACGGATGCAGCTAATGGTAGAATAAAAATTGGAGGAGTCATACGATTCCTGGTCTTATGTATGCAGATTGCAGATGGTATAGTGAATTTCGCCGACTCCATAGATGGAATTCAATTAATGATGAACAGATTAGGAAATTACTGTAAGCTCTGGAATCTGGTAGTTAATATACGAAAATCAAAAATTATGTTGTTCAGGGGTGGCGGGAGTAGACTCTCGAGAAACTAGAAATGGACGTTTAATAGAGAAGCTGTTGAAACTGTGCGGGAGTACAAATACTTCTAACTGCAAACTGTAACGAAGTTACAAATATACACCCTACCGCCAGCCAATACACATACCATTGTTGTCACATGTTATTTTTCACTCCCGCCATAGAACTCACACGCACTTGGTGTAGATAACTTTATAAGGCAACCTGAAAAATACGAGAAAGAAGAAGCCAGCCCGTGTTGAAAAGTACCAATCTCGTGTACAGGCTACTTCCACTAGAGGAAAACCAGGGGTACGTAGTGTGCCCAGAGATTCCCAAATTTTAAGCAAGGTCTCCTTGGAGTTCCTAGCACAAATCCCCCCCACTAGCCTCTTAAGGACTTTTGGGTTTTATTTTGCCGGCTATAAGCCGTTGATGCCAGGTTTCCTGTCGATGCCAGATTTTGTCTGTTGATGCCAGTATTTTTACTGTTGATGCCAGATTTCCTGTCGATGCCAAATCTTGTCTGTTGATGCCAGTATTTTTACTGTGGATGCCAGAATCTTCCTGTTGATGCCAGCGATTAAAGTACTTGATGACTGTGATGCCCGCATAGGAGTAAGGATCTACCAGCGTTGGAACCACCACCAGAATTAGTGATAAGAATTAAGGAATATTATATTAGATTAGCTTTAAGACCAATAAAAGGATTGGGCCTTCTTCATAACCGAAGTTTTACGTGTTTTCTTTGGTCGACCCTGGACCCGACGAGCATACCCCAGCTCTAGAGAAAAAATCACATCACAAAACCTAAACATAAAGAGAGAGGCACTTGAACAGAAAATTATCCGAAGCAAAAAGAGCGATTTCTGCGGTATGGCAGCGCTGCATGAGTAGCAACTGCATCGAACATTGTGCAAAGGTAAAGTTATTCCGCTCTACCGCAATGGCAGTTCTCTTATATGGAGCACAAGAGTTGGGATATCGTTTTTTCGAAGAAGTAGAGAAATTTTTGCGATACTTTGTTAAAAGGTTTTTTCATCTGCCGAAAAACACACCAAACTACATGTTTTATTTAGAGACTAGGACAGCTTCTATGATAACTTAAACTCTGAGCATAAACTTCAACTATATTGCTTAAGTTATGGAGATGAAAGATTACAGGATACCTTAAATCATTCTTAATAACATGATTCGTACGAGAGTATCAAATATGATAGTCTGGCAACCGAATCTGGCACTTATTTGAGGATTAAGCCAAATGCACACCCGTCTTCACTGAGAACAAAGTTCAAAGCCATGCTTCAGAGTCTTGAAAGTTTATTGTATGACTGATATGTAGCCGAAGCCAAATCCTCGTGTTCAGAAACATTTATAGTCGTCTTGAATATAGCCTTGGAAATAACACGTACCTACTGAACAGCAATCAAATCCATAAGATAAACATAGTTTTCAAAACAAGAGGCGAATTACTGGATTTGTACTACAAGCCGCACCGATATGATCTTCCAATACTTTGCAGCCTCTGTAACATGAAAACGAAAGTGTTGAAGGAGTTTCGGATTAGGTATTTTAAGAAGAGCTGTGTCTAAAAGTGAGGAGTTGATAAATGTTTTAATGGGTTAGGCCACCCTAGAGGCTGAAAAAATAGGCTATTTGGGGATTTTTTTTTCAGAAATACTACAAAATAAATCGAGGTAACAGAAACGCGATTTTATTATCTATATCAGTAATTGCTTACAATAAATTTTTTAAAGCGATTTATTACAAAATAGCGAGTTCAACCAACTTGAAAAATACAGTATTGAGATAAACGCGTTTAAAATTTTGAGTAGTAGAAAACCATGAATAATTTTACAATACCTTTAACTGCGATGCCTGAAAGAGACGTTCGACAAGTCTAACTCGTCTAGACTAGTCAGGAAATAAATATTTTCAATAACAACTGCCGTAAACATGCTCTACTCCTCTAACGTACCTTCCCTCTTGTGGTCACAAAAGGAGCTCGCTGCGGACCAGACGGCCTCTTACTAAAATTCGAAAAACGAGTACCTAAAGGTTTTTCCCGGCCATGGGACATCATTTTTGAGGTCCTAGGGGACCATTTGGAATTAAAAAAAAAATAGATTTTTCGAAAATTCTAGGGTGGCCTAACCCCTTAAACGGGGAGAAATTATGGGATGTGTTAGGTAGTAATGTTGTTACCGCACTGTGTTATAGAAATTCCATAATTGAAAAACAATTTTAAGAAGATTCGTCTCAAAAGTCCTTTCCTCACATTCACTTCGGAGGCAATTTTTTCTTTTTTCCTGAATCATGACTGATTGTCGGCTTTTAATTTTTTTGTATGACTCGCATTGCAGTACCTTCCACAACAATTAGAACTGAAAATTCCTAAAGTGATTTGTATATCTGTGTGCAATGTGCATATGTCTGCGAGCGCTCAAACGGATTGTATGCATTTCACATTCTTTCAAAAACAAAATACCTTGCCCTCGGCTTAATTCAAAATCACATGGTGGAAAAAATAATTCAACTCTGTTCCAATTGCAACTTAAACGGAGTTTACATTTTCGATTGTATTCCGTTTGGCAAGAGTTTCGAAATAAATTGTTAACCATAGTTACCTATTTAATCTCCAAACCAACTTCACTCAAATACTTTCTGCAATTCTGTGCAACCAAATCAATCATGCATCCATACCCTTCAGCAAAGAGACACATGAATGTTACAATAAATTTTATATTAATTTATTCGTGTGTACATATTTGTATAAGAGTCCTCTGACGAATGGCTGCAACGTGACATCCTGCCAAAGCATAGATATAAATTCTGAGCAAACGTAACGCTCACAGAAAAATGAAAACAAAACAACAATACCTACATACGTACAAAAAAAATCGTTTAGATAAATTTGTAGGGAGCAGAAGCAGTGCAGTAGCATTGCAGGATGTTGCGAAGTTATTTGTGAAACATTCGACAAATAGTTTTGCATAAATTTCAAAACGAAAAAAAAGGATACACCAACAATAAAATGAACAAAAGGGACACTTGCCGGAGGAATCGATGAATAAAACTACTGTGCAGTGCATGTGCATCATGTTAACTGTATCTATATTGTTATTATAGTCTGCTGTTGATGCGGGTGGGTTTAAGGTTGCAATTGGAGGATACAAGATATCTGTTTGAAATGCTAAGAGACATTTGCAGAGAATGAAGCTCTTGAATGTTCTGCTGAAAGGATATTTGTAGTAATCTTGAGAATTGCATCATTTGAGGAACTTACTTTATTCATGGGTATGTAGTGAATTCCGCATTCATGTGTGTAAAGCCTTAAAGCTTTTAGTTTAAGTTACTTTTCCAGTGACCTATCATTCGGCCTGTGTATTGTGTTGAATTTTTTATATTTAGATTAAGACTATGCAAATAGTGGAGCAAAACTAAAGCTAAAACCAATCAGATTTTAGCATGTTTAAGTATTGAAACTGACAAGAAAAGACATTTGACTTAATTACAACCCACAATGTCTTCTAAGCGGCCCAAACATACCACAAAAGTGCGCATATTTTTGTAGTGAAGTGGGTGTGGTATTCCTCCAAACACATACCAATTTACACACATTCAGTTTTTTTTACACTTTTTTTCATTTACTTCACTATACGTTTGCAGTGTAGTAGGCAATTGATACGTGTCTTCGGACGCACTTCACCACAGAGTAGGTGATACAGAGAGTCAACTTGTAACCCTTTGGCTGAAACATCCTCAATTTTTTTGCCATGAAATCAAAGATAGTGTCTTATTTGAATTAACGCCTTCGGATACAGTTGAGTTTCATTATTTTCACTTTGGTGGCAGTTACAGTTTACTGCTACACTTTAAACGACGCTTTCAACATTCTCAACTGCAACAAACCCAAAAGCATCAAAAAAGTTTTACCCCTTTTAAATTGATTTCAAACCAACCGACAAAAAAATGGCGTCAAGTGTTCCCGGTCGAGGGTTGTCGATCGAATTTGAGGGCAAAATGGCACTTGCTCGCAGCAGTTGACTTTCTGGTTTTACTATGTGCACTTCAACATTCACATACCACCAACACCGAAACTGATAAAAAAAATTTGCATTGAAGCGAAGATTTGTCACCTGGAATTGCTCTTTGTAGCAAACAAAGAAATGAGCACGACTGTGTTGCACGAACTTGCGATTATATGCTTCATAAGAGATTTGGTGGTACTGGGTTGCCAACTACACATAAATTATGGAAATTCAATATAATCACGCTAAATATTGAAAAAAATTTAATGGAATATTCCAAATTTTTCAAGCAAAAATCAAAACACGCCATTCTTTTGCAGTTGCTAATACATATAAACGCTGAATTTAATCAAAATCGTTGGACCAGTTTAAAAAACGATTTTTAATTTTTCATTTTATTAAAGAACAAGTTTTGTATAAAAAAAAAATACAAAATTTTGCCAAATAATATATACGCTAGAGTCAAACTGCCAATGAAAATATTTTTCTAAGTAAAGGGTCCGCCAAATAACTTTTTTTTTTTTTTGAAAATGGGCGCTAAACATCGAGTGTAGCTTCTGTAGCTGTGTGGCCCGTAGCGCAGTCCTGTTGAAACCAAATGTTGCCAATATCCTCCTCTTAAATTTTTGTGAACAAAAATTCGTTCAACATGGTCCGATAACGATCGCCATTGACTGTAACGGCCACTCCTTGCTCATTTTTGAAAACGGCCTCTGGGCCAAAATCCGCACCAAACAGTGACTCGTTTTGGGTGTATCGGCTTTTCAATGTATGCGTGCGGGTTCTCTGTGCCCCAAATGCGACAATTTTGCTTGTTTACATACCTGCCAAGATCAAAATGAGCTTCATCTGAAACGATGATTTTTTTTTTGGCAAAATCGGCATCTTCTCGAAGTTGATCGCAGGATCACTTAGCGAAGTGATACACAACCATATTCGTTCAGCAATGAGCTAAGACATGAGCTAAGTGTTACCATTCACGAAATAAGCACTAGTTGAAAAAAAAAAAAACGTTAGATGGCGGACCCTTTAGATAACAAAAGGTTTATACTCTCCTGCAACATAGCTGGGTAAACACCGTCAGTGCCATGTTACTTGATGCCACGGCATATTTGATGGCCTCATCAGTAACAACTAACGATGACGTATACCAGCTACGTCGAGTGGAATTATCGGATTCACCTGATCTATGGGAAATAGATTGCTGTGGTTCGATTGATACTGGTTTCCTGGAAAGTGAGTTTCCAGCATAAGACTGAGTGTCTCTGCTTTAGACTCGGTAAAGGAACCGTCTGATTTCCGGAGTGTTTCTAGTTAGTTTACCTTGCTTCTTTTAAGGGCTTTGGCAAGTCGACTAGTCTCACTCAGTGTCTCTATACATTCACAGAACTTTTTGTAGGAGGGATTCTTTGATCTTCTAACTATTCCTCTCTCCTTCTGTTCAGATCGGTACAGCTTCCAGTCGACTTCGGATTTGGTTTTGAAGGGCCTATTCAGAAAACTCCTGGTTTCTACTAGGCATTGGTCTAGCTGGATATGCCAGCTCAAAGCTTTTTAAAGGGCACAATTTACTTCAGAACTGCATCTTACACTTTCTTTATTGTGGACAGCTTAGGTAGAGTTTTGACGAAATTACCGAGCTCATCATTGAAAAGTGTTTTTTTTTGTGGAATTCCTTGTAACTAAGTGGGTGGAGACCACATTTGTTACATGGAACTAAATGTGTCTGTGGTCTGAAAGTGACACGTCCGGCAGAACTTTCCAGTTGGTAACTTCCTTGACATATCTGTTAGATAATGTCGAGTCAATTACGTCCTGACGTATAGTCGTAACAAAGGTTAGCCTATTGCCAACATTGTTAAAGTCTAAATTAGAAGGCAATATAACTAAGAATTTGGTGCTTCCCCAAACTATGTTTTGAGCTTTAGCTTCACAGCACATGATAAGCCCCAACCTCCCGCTTTCACATAATGTCACCAGGTACGGAACCTGTATAGTGAAAGAAGCAAAATGGAATTCCAAGGAAAGTAAACTGTTTAAGTTTTACCACTCACCGTTCGTTTTGTAGTTTATCGTCGCCGAAACGAAGTCTTGACCACAAAATTGATCAAGTTTAGTTGCTGGAAAAGAGCTCGATATGATGAGACAAGTCCGGTGTGATTCAGACCGTTCATCATAGAGTATATTGAACCCTCCATGACCATGAACTCGTTCTTTTCAGGCCCATGGCTCTTGGATTGTCATAAGGTGAGTTTTTGTATTCGATACGAAAAGCTAGCTACATAGGAGTGCAGTAGCTTCACTGCGTCACCTATCATTAAAAGCAACACAGTTGTAGATCAATATTTAAGTTAACTATTCATTGGAAATATGTCAGTCAAAATATGTTGCGTTAAGTCCTTAAGAGACTATTACTCTAATCAATTAGATCTGCTATTGTAAAAGAATACAATTTACATTCTTTAAATTTTAAATAAGATATTGCCTTTTGTACTTCTTCGATAACAACAGCGTTAATTTGTTCTCCCCTTAATACAAATAGAGAGATATGGCTTATTTTAGAAGTAAATCATACTTAATAAATTATTTAATGTTTTATTGGGATCACTTCTTTTCAATTTATTTGTCATGACATCCCAGAATGCCTGAAATTTACAATTTTGATGTTTGCTGATGATTTGAAACTTTATTTTCAGATATCTTTAATTGATGATTGTGTTAAATTTCAACGAGAAATAAATTCTTTTTTATGATGGTGTGAAAGTAATCACCTCGAACTAAATATATTTAAGTGCAATATGTTGAGAGCTTTTCGTTCTCCGCCTAGGGTACTGTTTAATTACAACCTCGGTAGCTTTAGTTTTAAAAACCTCGGTAGTGAAAGTCTTTTTTCTGTTAGTGAAATAAAGGATCTTGATGTTTTAATACGGTTGTCTTTTTCAGCACATGTGAATTATAATAAAGGGTTATCCATTTTACGGTTTCAAAAATATAGGGCTGGTATTCGACATCTGTCAAACTAAGTAGTTAAATCAATTATTTTTTTTTTCAGTTGAAAGTCTGACATTTACGAAAAAGGATCGCTTAATTATCGCACAACGCATAAAAATTGTTAAAACCTACTTCAAAAATGGTGATTCTGCCACAGCGACATATTGTGCTTTAAAAGGAGATTTTGGTTTACATAAACCGTCCAACCACGCAAGCAATTGACAAAATTGTAAAGAAATTCGAAGAGACTGGATTGGTTACAGATATTGTAAGGCCTGTGCATGTGTTTGGTGCGGTCTTTGGTCCGGAGGTGTGATTGGACCTTACTTCTTCGAAAAAGACGATGGAACAACTGTCACCGTCAATTCGGAACGTTATGGTCATGATAACCGACTTTTTTTTGCCTGCTATTAAAGAATAAGACTTGAAGAATATGTGGTTTCAACAAGATGGCAACTCGGGCGAATTTGGCTTTATTGTAAGAGACATTTCCTGGCCGCGTAATTTCTCGTCGTGGCGATATCAATTGGTCACCAAGACCATGCGATTTGACACCGCTGGAATTTTTTTTTGTGGAGCTACGCGAAAGACCGTGTTTATGCAGATAAACCTTGAGCACTTAAAGACCAACATTCGTCAAGTTATGACTGAGATACCGTCCAATATGTCGCACCTTCTCTAAGAAAAGGGAAAAAGTGTTAAAAATTCTGAAAACGCGTTAAATATGTCAATGTGCCTTAAAAACTTATTTTTACCTGTAGAGACAAAGACACTCACTAGATTCAGTTTATTTCTGCCAGAGGGCAGTAGTGTCTTTGTACCATTCGTTCGTTTTTGTAATGAATCAAGGTCATTAATTTGTGTACTTATGCCTGAATTGAAAGCACATATTATAGACAAAACACACTGCTTGCTTTGGTCACAATTAAAAGAGTATTCAAATTTTGGCAGAAAAAGGGCATAATTGTTTGCATATATTATTATTTCTCCATTTTATTAAAAACTCTTCTGACAGAATTGCGAAAATTCAACGAAGATTCACAAAAGCAAAAATATGTCTTTTTATGCTCCTCATCGAAATCTGAGAAACAGGGATGTTCTCTTTCTAATTCCTATAGTCACAGGACGAACTACGGACAAAATCAACTCTTAACCCTTTCTCTATCACTTTTTAATTTAATTCATCGTGAAGCCGACCTTCAAATGATTAAATGTATATTTCAGAAAATATTTTTTTAATATTTTTAATACTGTTTAGAATAATAATTAAATTAATAATTTAAATTAATTGCAGTCAACAGATTATGTATCCATAGATCGATTGATGAATGAATAAATAAATAAAAAATAGTATATCAAGCATTCGGAATGACCAGACCCTTTTTAGTGCTCTAGTTCCTCGGCTTTCAATTTGAAAGCACATTTTGCAGGAGGTTAAGGGTTGTAGTTGATACTTTGGACCTGGTTCAAATATCACCACTACAAAATAAAAACTAAATATCGTTAATTTCTGTTAAGTCTTGTTGCTGAGTTCGTATAACTCATTACAGGAGTATGAAATTTGTGGAATTTAAGCTATTTCAAAGTTGCCAAGCCTATCATCAGTTTCACTAAACTAAGGAATCAGATGTCAACCTTGAATAGCTCAAATTCCAGCCATTAAGCGTTTGTGTTTTTGTTAATTGTGGTGTTGTTGTTATTAACTCGAAAAACTCAATTCATATAAACTGCTGGCTACAAACAATATGTCAAACAATGTATCAAATTTCTGCTATTCTCTCTTGGAACATTGTAGTCACAACTTTTCATTCAATACTAAAATAGTGACGTGTTTCCCAGCAAAATACAACGTTGTGGGTTCAGATTCTGGGGCAGAATCAGGCTGTTGCTCTTCATTTATACTTTTCTAGTTTTGTGTACGTATAAGGACCTTGATTGTTTACCTTAATCAGATGGATTTTTTAGGAAAATATATTAATTAATACCAACAAATATTTTTTGTTCTTATTAATTATCACATAATGTTGTACAAATATTCTTTTTTGCTGCCGCAAACATTGTACGTAATTAAGGCTTTTTTTTATAGTAAAGGTATCCCTTTTATCCCTGACTTAACTCTAAAAGCTTTGATGTTGACATTTTAATTGATTGATAATTTTATTTTTCTCATTAATAAAAATAACAAGCATTGCACACACACAAACAAAATAATGGAACGTGTAGCACCATCACAACATACCTAAACATAAAAACCATGCACCGCATTGACAATCTTTTAATCCAATTAATTTGGAAAGTATTTGCTTTTCAAAAATGAAAAAAAATGGTAAAAATAAATAGAATATTTCAAAATCACCATGCAGCATTTCCACGTGCTTGATAAATAATATAACAAAATCAAAACATGGGAACAACTAACTAAGAGTAAAGGTATTGACTTCAATCGTTTTATTTATGCTGGTCCTTATTTATTTTAATATTTTATTTAAAATGTTTTTGCTTTCTGTTCATTTTTTTTTCTATTTTTTGCTTTTTTCGGTGTAAAGTGTCGTGCTGGTGTGTCATCAGAGTATTGTGATGTGTGTTTGGTGTTAACCAAAAACATAAAAAAAGAAAATAGAAAATAACGTTGTCAATCGCTGTATAGTAATTTGTTTAAATTAAATTGATTTAATGTTTTAATTTTCATTTTGTCATATTCATACAAACTGAGTATGAGGAGTGGGTGTTTTTTTCTTTTTTGATTTAAGGGTGTCTTTTTTTTAGTTTTAACCTGTTTTGGATTTAAAGTAAGATTCAGTTTTAAATGGTTGAGTTTAATTCTCTTTTAAAGAAAAGAGTGTGCCTAAAGCTGCAAAGAAATGAAAAAAAGTATTGAGAAACTCACTAATAAAACAACGATGTTCCCATTTTTTTTTTTTACCGAGACTGCTAAAATATTTTATGGTCAAAGACTAAGTACCAAAAGTGCTGAACGATAGTGTTGTTTCGGATCAAGATCAGTAAAGAAGCCCTCCATAGTGAGGTGTTTTGTTAGGCGTAATTTCGTTTGTATTTAGTAGTTTTTGTTAGATACATGAAACATTATACTTTTCTTGTTTTAATGCTGCTCTGAACGGCTTTACTTGAAGATTTCTTTTCTTTTAAATGTGTTTCTTTATTTTGAATAAGAATAAGAAAATACTAAAATTCTATTTATTAAAATAAAATTGGCAATGCGTTGAGACTAAACAGAAAAAAAAGAAAAACTTTTGGGGATAGTAAGAGAGCTTTGAAGAAATAAAAAACAGAACGTCACTTTTATTTAGGTTGAGCAAGTTGTGGTATTTTTGATTTTATGTCGATTTTTTGTTTTGTTAAGTACCCTTTTGCAGGAATATTTTGACCAGGGGTCGAATTACCGCATCAATGATCGAGTTAGTGAGTACTACTTTTCTATCAAAATTTGCTATTACACATCTTCAGTCTGCTGCTCATTTATCGACTTCAATTCGTTCAAATACTGATGAAAGAATGTCAAATTGGTGCAACAAAATGCTCAATTAATCGAGAAGTAATGTAAAAAGAAAATAGCGGTAATTCGGCCCCAGGATTCAATTACTTGTTTTGGTATATTTTCATGCGGAGTACTAAACTAAAAAAAAAAAAACTAGGTAAGTCTTATTTTTATACCAAAAAAGGTGTAGACAATTCAAAACGTTTTTAATTGTTTTAAAGTTGAACCTTTAATTCAGACTCATTTCATCGATCGGGTTCGATATCAGATCCATTGACTTATTTCTGTAGGTACAATTCAACAACAAAACTTCGATTTAAGATTGTCTTGGTGGGGTGTGGTGCATAGTGCTTTTAGACCTAATCATGTTCGTCTATACTCTGTTCAGAAAAAATTGTCATTACGGGAAAGATAAAGTCCTCGTTGCTTTTCACTCCAACTGTAATGAATTTCAACGAGCTTCTTCATTGTAATTCTTCCAGCTTTCATGTGCGGGTAAACATTTTTTACATAAGGATTTGCTTTAGCAAGTATTGGAGCCCACCGGTGCTACTGATTTCGAAAAGCTATCCCATGAGAACTGTAGTATATACTGGCAATCTTTTCTGAACAAAGTATAGTAGGTAACTAATTTTTAGGACTTTGAAACCTTAGTCTTTTTTAGTGCTGACAACAGTTAAGGGAGGATTTCAAACATTTTCACCATCCTACCAACAAAACTAGTTTTTCTAACTAAACATCAAGAGCATGTCCATTGTAACGAGGAGTTCCGGATATTTCAAATCCTGAATATCAAATTCAAAAATGACAAAAAAAAAAAAAAAAATGACGCACATAACGAAAAAAAAAGTACAAATGCCTTCAAAACGTTCAAACTATCCCCTCAACTTAGCTGCAATTGAAATCGGATTTTTTGATTTTCGAATGTTTATTTTATGAATTTTGCTTTTTATTGACACGGTTGTATCTGTAACAATGCACAGATAAAATGGTTTTGACGAAATTTAACTCCAGAATTACAGGAATTTTTTTAAATAACTTAAATGAGTTGTATACTCTATGAACTGACGGATTAATGTAACACTGCCTCCCCCTCCGACGAAATAAGGAGAAATCATATCCTCAAAGCTATTAACATCAAAGCGAGCGTAGTAGCACCCCTAACACTATTTTTTGCTTTATCTACCCTCAAATAAAGTTTTCCATTCCCAAAGCCCTAACTATGGGATGTAGCTAAAACCTTTGTACGTGAAAAGACAGATCGCTCTCCCAAGTGTATATGCACATTTTACGGCTAGCATACTTGGAGATCAAGAAAGATAGTAAAAGATAGATCGAGATCAAAACATTGAGCAAAAAATCAGAAACGTTTCGCAAAAAAATGGAAATTTTCGCAAATATTAACGGCAATAGTACCATTGTCACAAATATACTGATTCAAAAATACTGAACAGAAATGCTCGGTCTAAAACTACACGGGTTGCGAAGGAAACAGGACCCGGTTTTAAATGTGAAGACAAATTTCTTAAAGACGTTCACTATGGAACGTATATGGGTAAAAACGGTATTGATATCATCCTTGGGGAAGAGCTCCTTGTAAGCGTGATGACCATTTCGAAGTACAGTGACCGTTGTCTCTCAGTTAGGTGAAGAAAAGGTGCGGAATATTAACAGTGCAAAATTAGATGTGATCAGTACCAATCGGCTATCTGAAAATCAAAATTTCTAAGAGATCACGCTCTCATAATGGTGAAGACACCATGTCTTTGCTTAATAAAAATCAAAAGTTGAGCTCTATAGAGCATAATCGTTGGATACCTCTCCAAGCTCATCCTGATACTGACATTGAAATCGAAGTGGATGAAATTGTTGAAAAGCCAACAGAATCCAAGAAAAAATCAAAAATTCCATCGGTCTGCGTTTTGCAACAAACCAGTGAACATGTCCATGCCTTATTCCGTGAACTTAAAATAGATCTTTACAGTGTAAAAAAAATGTCGATTGGCATCAAAATAAATTGTGAAACCCTTGAATTTCATTCCAAACTTTGTGATGCGTTAAGATCAAAAAATTGGCAATTTTTCACACACGATTTACCATCAACCAGATCTTTCAAAGTCATGCTCTATGGCTTACATGAAATAAAAGTAGAAGAACTTAAAAATGAATTGCTGTCACTCGGTCTTAAATGCCTCAATATTAAAATTATAAAAAAAAATACGATAATTTCGTTGATATCTTTTACTTGGTCTATCTTGAATGTGGTTCAATAAAATTAAGTGAACTTAAAAAACAATTTCGTTCAATATTCAAAACTGAAGTGAAATGGGACTTCGCTCGAAGGCAAAGGAACAAAATGACACAATGTTACAATTGCCAAATGTACGGCCATGGAGAAAAAAATTGTCACATCAAAACTCATTGTGCTAACTGTTCCCTAAATCACGCAACTAAAGATTGTGACTCAATTACTATAAAATGTGCAAATACAATGAAATGAAAACTTTGAACGAAATTATAAAATCATTGCTTTCCAATTTTAGGACTCCGTCATGGAACCACAAGCTTCAAGGCCTAGATAAAGGAAGTAAACCCTTTTGGAACATTACCAAAGTTGTAAAGAAGAAAAAAGTTCACATTCCTGCTTTTAAGATTGGTAGTACAGTACTGCTTTCCAATGACGAAAAATCGAAAGCTTTAGCCAACGAATTCTGTGCTAATCATCTAGTTACAAGTAATGCAACTGGAAACAGATTTATTGAAAACAATGTATTCCAATCAATGCAATCGCTAAATACAGGCACCATCTATGTTACAGATGATATCGTGTCAATTGAAGACTTGAATGAGATTTTAAGAAGTCTCAAAAACACTAAGTCACCTGGATTCGACGGGTTGAAAAATGTCTTTTTAAAAAACCTTCCTAGAAAAGCAGTCAAACATTTAACTAAACTTTTCAACGCATGTTTTAAAATAGGATACTTTCCAAGTAGTTGGAAAATGGCTAAAGTTATTCCAATACCTAAGCCTGGCAAAAATTCTTGCCTGCCTTCTAGTTACAGACCAATCAGCTTATTAAGCTCTTTAAGTAAATGCTTAGAAAAATTGATTAAAAGTAAAGTTTTGTTGTTGTTTTGTTGATCGCTATGACATTCTGCCACAAGATCAGTTTGGTTTTAGAAGACAACACAGCACTGTTCAACAGGTTGACAGAATCACAAAAGATATTAAAATCAGTCTTTCTACTGGTAAAAGCACAGGAATGGTCCTTTTGGATGTCGAAAAAGCGTTTGACTCCATGTGGCATGAAGGGCTTATTCACAAACTCCTTGTTTTAAATTGTCCGCCTTATGTAGTTAAAATTATATTGTCTTTTCTCTCTAAACGTACTTTCAAAGTTTGTGTAAATAATTGTTATTCCAATGTAATTGAAGTTACTGCAGGTGTACCCCAAGGATCAGTTCTTGGTCCTTTATTGTATATTATATACACTCACGACTTTCCAAAAGCCCGTAACTGCAAAACCGCAATATTTGCAGATGACACCTGCATTTACTCAACAGATTCAATTGGTTCCGTAGTTGAAATCAATCTGCAATCTGCATTGAATTTAGTCCAATCATATTGCGATGATTGGAAAATAAAATTGAATGCTTCTAAGACACAGGCTCTTTTTTTCACTAGAAAAAGAAAAGCCTGTTACCTTCCAACCAATAGGCTTCAGTTAAATGGGTTTCAAACTGAATGGAGATCGAGTGCCAAGTATCTTGGGGTACATCTGGACAAAACTTTGACCTTCAGTTTGCATATTCAACAAACTCTGAACAAACTCAACATTGCTTTAAAAACTTTATACCCTTTTTTAAATCGTAGGTCCAAATTGAGTGTTGAAAATAAAATGTTATTGTTCAAAGCTATATTTCAAAGCATAATGCTTTATGGTTCTCGCGTCTGGGGTACATGTGCGAAGAGTCACATACGCAGGTTACAAACCATGCAAAATAAAATCTTAAAAATGATATTTAACCTTCCCTGGCACTATTCTACTGAGAACATACACGAATTAGCAAAAATTGAAAGAGTTGAAACTCGAATATCTAAATTATATGATCGTTATCGATTGTCGTGTAGTTGTTCTGATAACAACCTAATATTGAACTTAGCAACTTAAGGTGTTGTAAACATTGTTTTATCTATATTTATTTATTTATTTATTTGTATTTATATATTTATATTTATTTATTCATTTATTTACTAATAATTCAATTTATTCATTTATTAACTTATTTAACCAAATTTATATTTATTTATTTATTTATTTATTTACTTATTTATTAACTAATTTATTTATTTATTTATTTATTTATATACTTATTCATTTATTTACCTAAGCATATATTTATTTATTTTGATATTGTTATTAATATTTGTACTTTAATTGTTTACTTAATTTATTTAACTATTTTCTTTTGTTAATTGTTCGCTTATATATTTAATTGCATATATACAACATAAACTGTGATATTTATTTAATTTGCTTCTATTTTATTTTGTCCATATTTATTTATATACTTTATTTGTAATCATCTGGTTATGTAAACAACATCTTTTTTTGTGATCACACCCCTGCTTCTCTCTCTTAACAATTGCAATGAAGGTTTTTTCATGTAGCTTTTCCTTCTAAAATAATTTAAATCTGTGATAATACTATTTTTCTTAAATATTATACATCTTTTTCAGTAGTAAGGTAGAAATATACCATTTCTCTGTAAATTGTGCAATCTAGTTATATGAAAATATGTATTTAAATTCAGCTACAATAAAAATAAATATTAATTAGATGTGAACACGTAGAAAAAGATGCATTTTCACTTAATTTTCACCATTTACTTAAGGATATCTTAAAAAATGGAGAGCTTGTTTCTTGCCGTAGATTTGAACGGACATGTTGGGATGACAACCGAGCCAAAGTTATGAAAGTGATATTGGGTGGAGCTCTCGCCTAGCAATGACGCCTTTTGTTAACAGAATTTTTATCGAGACTACTAAGAGAATTTAGTGGTATAACTTGGACAAAAAAAAAAAAACTAGAGATTGACTTTGCAGAGATATCTGTGCAACAGGTTCAACGTAGTCAAAAATGCAGGCAGCACAGCACAAAGTACATGGAATTGACTGCAACAAACTTCTTTAAAGAAAGCCAAAACATTTGTAGGGTTTTCAAAGGACACTAGAAACAAGCCAAAGCACTTGTAGAGGTTTTAAAGGGACACTACCAACAAGCTAACGAAAAATGGAGATGGAATGTTGAAACTAACGCAGCCATAAGAAAAAATCGAAGTTTAAACCATGATCAAAGTACCCCTCAAGCAATGTAAAGGATCCTTTCGAAGTAAAATACAAAAGCTGCAATAAAGAAACGAGGAAGTGCGCTCAAGAAATGAAAGGGCCACATGTGCAGGGAGTTGGAGGAAATACGACAAAACTATTTGAAAATAGCCACCCAAAGAAGAAGAAGTGCCCAGGGACTTGTTTACTGAAGCTCATTAACCATCCTCAAGGACATTTTCTTGTAAACAGCTTCTTTTGGATGACTACAAAGTTTTCCAAATGTGGCGGCAACAGTATTGTGAACCAACAGTTTCTTCGAGAGCTTTTAAAAAATAGAACCGAGCTCATCGGAAATACCCTACATTACAGTAACGAAATACAAATATTTCCACAAAAAACATTGCCAGATAAGATACCATACGAATTTTAGAAAAAAAAGATGACATAGCGCTAAAATGGCTCACGCTACTCATCTCGCAGATCACTGCTGCTGATCATCTGCCTAAATTTGAAGGTTAATTTCTACCCCTTTTCAAAAGAGAGGCATGTAAACGAAGCGAGATAATAGCTTCAGTATTTTTTTGAACTCAGACTTCAGACATGGAGCAATCAATAATCACGAAATACTTTCCGACGTCTCCTGAGTTAGATGCGGTGCACTCTTTGGGAAAAGAGCTATGGTTTCAGTAAGAGTATTCTTATATTTCGCTGTATAGCTTAGTTTTGACTTTTGACACCTAAATTTTCCGCTTTAGCGACTGAAAAATCGCTTTGGGTTAGGAGATCCTTTAATATTGGGCGATTTCCTAAACGAAAGCCTTGTTAAACAAGTCTCATGCTAAGCAAAAAAAAAAAAAACAAAAATAACATCTGCACTGCAATTTAAAGTTCACAAGTGTTTTTTGACAGTTACACAAATTCCCTTACAATTAGGGAGATAAGCAGTCTACTACGTTTTGGGACATTCTGCTTTGAGAGGATTTTTTCGTCGGCATTTAGGAACTATTTGCTTTGCATAATTTGTGCGTAATTCAAGTGTTTGTTCCTATAATTATTCAGTAAATAGTGATAGTGATGATTCGCCCATTGGTTTTACTCATTTGCTCCAGTTATGAGGGAGAGCTCTTTTTTCTAGTAAAAAATCTGCAATAAATTTAGCAAGAAACGACATACAGTCAAACTCGTAGGAATTATGATCTTTTCTTACTCTTTTGTTCCTTTTGACTTGCAAGGATGAATGGAATGAACGTCAAAATAAAAATTCTTCTCTATAAAAAAGAAACAATCGATAAAATGGGATTTTGACAATTTTATGGCACTAAAATAATGGCAACTATACGAACTTGTCTTGCTAAATTTATATTTATTTTCTATCTTTGTACATTCCGTGTTGTAACGGTTAATTTGTCAGCCTTTTACTTGTAAGTTCAAGGTTCGACTCCAGGTAACGCTTTTCACAATGAACTGGCAATGGATCTAAGACTTGTTACACTGTCATGAAAAGCGCTAAATCACTTAAATCGCCAAAAAATGGTTGGAACTCCCCATTTCTTAAAAGTAGTCAAGAGAATTGCCTCAGGCTAGGGTTCTCCCTAAAGCTTGTTGTGTACTTCTTTTTTTTTATTTATCTTTGGTGAACAAACATTTTTAAAAGTTAATTTAAAAAATATTCATTGTAAGTAATTCTTCGGTTTCTATTTAATTTTTTGATACCATTTTCCCATCTTTATTGCTCTAAGTCAAGAAACCCCATGTAAGACATAATCTTTAGATACTCCCTACTGAAAATGTATCTTTGTTGTGAGGATTTTCCTAACCTATTAAGAATTCAAGTCATTTTGCCACCCGATTTCATAAACATTCGAAAATCTCAAAATCAGTCATCAATGCTGACACGAAAAATAAAAAATAAAAATTAATAATTAGCTTCAAGCATAAGCTTTACAATTCAATAAAAATTAAACACGTATACACATAACTCTAGCTGCATCATAGTTCTCTTGATCTAAAACTGTTTTTATTTAAACACAACTGAATAGCCGTTCTTTTTTTTGGTTTTTTTTTGGAGTAATATTTTCCACAAACTAAAAACAACGTCATTAGCTACAAGTCCCGTTAATCATCATCAATCATTCACAGAAAAATCAAATGTTTACTGACTTTTAAAGAAATTAATTAATATATGTTTTTTTTTTTTAAATTTTTTAATATTAAATATTTAAAAGTGCACAAGGATATTGAAAACTTTTTCTCACATTTTATGATTTGGATTTTTAAATATTTCATTTATTTCATTGATTGGCTCGACGAAACCACTTGAATTGAGTTTTTTTTAAATTTATGTGATAATTATTTATCAAAAGAGAGAAAAGAAGAAGAAGAAGACAAATATAAGTTAAGTGAATAAAAGCCATATTTATATTGTCTTGTGGAAAAATTGTCTAAATTTATTTTATTTTAGTATTTTAAATAAGATTCACTTGATTTTATAAAGAAAAAATTTCCAATAAGATTTGATTTGTTTTTTTTTTTTTTTAATATAAATATATTATGTATATATTTCTCATCTCATGTATTATTAGTTTCCTTTACAACAACAAGTAACACAAAAAAAAAAGAAAACACTTATTAAATGGTAGCTTAAATTTTCCATAAAATTTCAAAAAATTAATAATGTATATAGTAATGTTATTAATAAATATGTATTCATTTTGAATATTCAATGAAACTATTTCAATTCGAAGGAATATTTGATGATTCCTTTTTGTTTGTAGCATGCAACCGATAAAGTAGCCAATGTCATGCAAACTGAACGAGAATTTAGTTGATAAACGAGCGGAGTGGCGCGCTGTGTACACTGGATTTTTTGTGTGTTTTTCCCCGGAAAAAATATGTTTATAAATAAAAAGCATTCAAAAGAAAGAAAAAAACTTAAAATGCAGTTTTCCGTCGAACGGACATGCAAAGATATTACATATTACTTTTTGTAAACAATAGCCAGAGGTTGTTTTAAACTTGGATAAACTGCCTGAAAACGACAAAATGTTGCTCAATTACTCTATTCAGATATAGATATAATTTTTCTATGTGGCTGGGCATTGTTTGAATCGGGTGGGCGCATCAATAGGTGTCATCGCTACACCTATAACTTTAATTATTTCAAACACAACAAATTTGCTTATTTAACTTCCAAATGGGAGTCACCAGTACTGCTGTTGTTATTCCGAAACTGATTTACAAGACTCAAAGGTAAAAGCTCGTTGGAATTGGGGTGCAGCTGATATAATTGTTCTGACACTGTTCTTAAAAAAAGCATGGGTCAAACGATGAATAGATCATCGCGTCATCGCCAATTTGTTGTGGGTTCTAATCTTACAATAGTGCTACAACTGAAGATGCTCAGCAATTCAGAGATTTAACTATCAGTATATGAAACATGATTTCAATACTTCATTTCTTTTGCTTCTGGCCCAATGACTTATCTTCCACAAAATGTCAAAAGGCTAATATTTTTCTGTGAGTTTCTACTGCCCAGGGGTTTGCCATGTTGTTTCTCCTAAAGTACTCCCAAAATACGAACTATGGAATCATGCGAGCTCATCTCTGAAAATGATCAAAAAGTGTGCCCACCTGTGAGCTACTTTCGAAAACCTCGAATGTCGAGAGTAAAAAGTCAAATCTTCACAGCTTACTCTCAAAGTCCACTTGAAACTCTGCTCTCGAGAAAGGACTGAGAGATATCCTCAATGTTTTTGTTCTCAAATAAATACACACGATAAAAGGCATGGCTAAGAGAAACGCGCATTTACCGGGTCTCTCTTTTAGCTAAGACAAAGCAACTTGAATAAGGGAGCAACCATTTTCAAAATAGCTGCTCAAAGAAGGAGAAATGCGCAGGAGATTCGTTCGCCGAAGTTCATAAATGATGCTTAAGGACTGCTACTTGTGGATGACGACAAAATTCTTTACAGGTGGCGACAGTATTGTAATGATCTTTTGAATGAACAGTTCCCTCGGCGCCACTTTCCAACATCTGCACCTAACTTTACGGAAGTATCCGACGTCACAGTCGAAGAAGTTAGGGAGGTAGTTAAGAACTCCAAAAAAGGCAAAGCGATTGGGCCAGACGAGGTACCATATGAGTTTTGGAAAAATATGGGAGACATCGGGTTGAGATGGCTCACGATTCTCATCTCCAAACTTATAAGAGGAGACAGTTGCCTAATCAATGGAGGGAAAGTTTTCTTCTTCCAATGTACAAGGGAAAGGGAGATACCAGAAGCTGTGACAACTATCGTTCGATCAAGTTGATGTCCCACACTATGAAGATCGTTGAGCGGGTTTTGGATAGCCGACTGCGGAAAATAATAAGGCTGTCTGATGACCAATGCGGGTTTGTCGCGGGTATCGCAGGTATCCAAAGTATAAGGATCATTATGGAAAAACACCGAGATGCCTTAGAGGACTTGCATATTGTGTTGGTTGACTTCGAAAAAGCATTCGATCGACAACCGCGAGATCTGATATGGGTGGCCCTCAGACACCGAGGAGTTCCTGAAGCCTATGTGCGAATAATTATGGACATGTACGAGGGAGCTGTTACAAAAGTGAGATGCCCAGCTGGAGTCACCGAAAAATTCCAAATAACAGTAGGTGTACATCAGGGAAGTGTCTTGAGTCCACTGCTCTTTATTGCTGTTCTGGATTATTTGCTCGAAGGAAAAGTAACGGACAATAAAGTACAACAATTATTCTTTGCTGACGATGGAGCCATCGTAAGCGAGGATCCTACATCCCTGCAACGAGCACTTGACGTTTGGATTGATGTTCTGGATGGAAATGGGTACCGTTTAAGCTCTAAAAAGACTGAATACATGTGCTGCCTTTTTTCTGATCCAGACAAGCCTATTCCAGACATTTATTTGAATGGAAATGTGCTTGCCAAGTGTGAAAAGTTTAAATATCTGGGATCTATGATCAATAGTGAAGCAACATGTGATGACGACATCAATCATCGAGTAAGCGTAGGGTGGATGAAGTGGCGAGAAAACTCCGCTATCTTCTGTGATCGAAAAATGCCCCCTAAGCTGAAAGGAAGACTCTACACAGCAGTTGTCCGTCCAGCTCTGACATACGGTTCACAATGTTGGACAATGTACAAAAAGTATGAGAGCAAATTGACGGCAGCCGAAATGAAGATGCTTCGGATGACAGCAGGAGTAACAAAGCTTGATCGAATTAGAAGTACTAAGATCCGTGGAAGCCTTCATGTCAAAAGGACCATCTTGGACAAAATTCAGCACGACCGGCTCAGTTGGTATTGTCATGTTCAAAGGAGAGATCCGCAGAACCCCGTCCAAAAGGCAATATCATACAACGTTTCAACAAATTCGCGATGAAAAAGAAAAGGCAGGCCAAAACACTCCTGGTACAAGCAAATGCAAAAACAGCAGCAGTTGGTTGGCCTCAGACATGGAACAATCCAAAACCGGGAGGCTTGCCGACGCTTTCTGAGGTCAACGCGGCGTACCCCACAGGCGGATCACTAGTGTGAAGCAGAAAAGTGGGAGAGTTGTGATCGCTTCAAGATCACTACTCGTAACGCCGGAAATGAAAAGAAGAAGACCGGGTCTCTCTTTTTATCTAACCTGGAACTACTTGATGCTATTCGACGAAATAATTTTGTAGTGGCTTGAAAAACTTATTTTATAATCAACCAAGTCTACTTGCTCCATAGAGACTAGATTTGTATACAACATTTAGTCGGTATAATTTTCTGTCTAAGTTGCTGCTCTATATTACATTCTGCAGCTAAAAGCAAATGTGAGTTGTGGATAAATTTGGTGTTCGTATATTTAACTCTTAGTTTTTGGTAACATATGGAGTGGATTTCACAAATGCTTTGAAGGTTAAAATGAGGTATTAGAGAAACTGTGCTACTCTCTTAATTCCTTGCACCTGCAGAAATGTCTGTACTGTTTCACCGATATTAGAAAAAGAAGTGGCCCGAATTCCGACCGGTGAGGTATATCTACGTTTTTGGTGAGAACTTATCAGAGTTGGTTGGATTTCCATGCAAACTACAACATACTCGTAGCGTCGTAGCTCAACAGAAAACTTGTCGGAATTCCAAGCTTAACAATACATTGGAAAAAAGCAGTGTATGTTGGCTGCATTCAATCTAACCATTTCGATTTGTTGGAATCATTTTCTACACATTATGTAAGAAAAGGATAATACCGAGAAGCAGTTTCTATCCATCTTCTTGATTTTGAATTCCATGTAAACTGTAAAACAAAAAAAAAATAATGTATGTTGGCTGCATTTGATCATTTCGATTTGTCGGTTTTTATCAAAAACCGCACTCGCATTTTGCATTAAGGAGTGACAAACAAGTGTAAATAAATAAATAAATAGGGTGGCGCTACAGAGCGAGGAGCCCCTGGGCCTAGCGCATTTCTCACAACCATGCCTTGTGAGGGAATGGAGGGGACCTACAATTTTATGCCGGATCCGAACGGCGAATTGAGAAAGCGCTTTTCATGGCATTAATTTACTAACGGAGGACTTGCCAATTCCTCGCGAAAGGCGATACTCGGAAAAAACATTTCTCTGCTGGGATTCGAACCTCGAACCTCTGGGTTAGCAGGTGGACATGCTAACCGTCGCACCACGGGTACCACGACAAACAAGTGTGGTGATGATTAAACACACGGTTGGCATTCACTCCTCTAACTGGTGCACGATTGCAACAAACTCGAAACAAGATTCTTTCAGTCGTGTTTGAATTTATAGATCGCGGGACAATCGATGACGCGCGACAGTCACAGAGAAATTGTTCCGCTATGGTATCATTTTTTACACATTATATATGAAGAAAAGGTTAGTACCGAGGAGCAATTTCTCTCCATCTTCTAGAATCAAACCACAGGCAAGACATTCTTACCCCACATGTTGAGGTATTATCTTAGCTCCTTACCATGGCAGCAATTTCTGACTCTTCCATGAAGAAAAGTAAAGCTGTAACAAAAGAATGTCGTTACATGAGTTTATGATGTGCTGGTATTTTGGTCTAAGTGATACTGGCAGCATTTCAAAAATCCTGTGACAAAAACTTCTTTCCAAAAACATTTCGAATACTAAGCTTTCATTGTCTTTTACCTCAACAAACGTATTTAACGTCAAGGATAAAGAATAAGTTTTTAAGTTTCTTGAAACGTCATTGCGAAGACATTAAGACCGAAAAAGTAGATCAAACCGTCACGACTACGCGAAAATCATAAAGACATGCAAACTTATCCATGCAAGATCTTTTCTTCATTGAATATTCAAATCAACTAAAACATGACAATATCATTCCCATTGAATTCTGCAGCTATTTTGAAAAGCAATCAGCTCGTTTATTTTTGTACATTTTAATCGTGTGAAGATTCTTCCTTCTGAATAAACTTCTCCTTTAAGTTTAACTCCGCAGAATTCAATTCAAGATTGCCTTTCACTTGACTAAGAAGAACGCTATCACAAAATCAAAATCAAAAATCAAAACTTAACATTCCGTATTCTTAACAATAAATTCACTTAGTTTCACATAATTAATTTGCATGATACTTGGTTCATTTTTAAAATTAATAAATTTTTTTTTTGTTTTTTGATTTAATTAGGAAAATAATAGAATATCATGTATGGGCACCTTAAAACCATCATAGGTCCAACTTCCTAATTTTAAGATGCACGTCTGTACATCGTATGGAAAATATTCAACATCGATTGAACAGGATGACTTATAGACGGCTGGTGGTTGCCATATAACCAAACCATTACTATAGACGGTTGCTTTTGTCATAAGTGTTACTTCATAATGACCATCAGCACTGTAAAAATATTTGTGGTTGTTTGTTTTTACAATGTCCTTAATTTTTTCAAATTAAAATGTTTTTTTTTTATCACTTTTGTGTTTGTTTTTGTTTTTTTTTTTAATTAAAATTATATTTCTCAAAATTAAAAAAAAAAATCTGTAAAACTTAAAAGTCTCAAAAGGAAAGTATTGCGATAACCTGTAGCTTCCCTTAAACGCTGGCTTGTGTTACGTGTTACAACGAAGATAATCTCTCCTAAAAAACATTCCAAGAGATGATGAAGTTGATATTTTTTATAAGAAATTTTGTATTTACGATTCTTGGAGTGCTTTTCATAGACGATTCACCTCAATCGTGATTTATTGATTCCACTTTATTTAGTTTTATTTAATTTTCGATATAGGAAAACTTAGTTTAAGAATTTTACAAAATTCTACAATCTAAAGAAATCTAATTTAAGATCATAAATAAACACAGTTTTTTGTTTTATTTATTATTAAAATCTTAAAGAAGTTTAACTGTTTGTGTGTGTGTGTTTGTGTGTCGAAAAGAATTTATGTTTTAAAAAAGATGATAAATTAAAAACAAGTGTAAGTGTTATGATTTAAGAATATTACTAGGCATCATTCCGCAGTACATTTGTAGGTTGTTGTATAATTTTTTAAATTTACTTTTTGATGTTAGTTTTGTATTTGTTGTTTGGTTATTTTGTTACCAACGTCACACATTCACTCGCAAGGAAAAGGTTTATTTTTATAAAATCTACTAGAGTATCGTTAGTTTTAATTTCGTTTAAGTAGTAGCATATTATAGAAGTTATTTTTATTAGTATATACAAAAGATATGGATAAGAAAGATTAATACCATCACACAGTAGTAAAAAGGGTTAGGGGGAGGATTATATTTGCTATACCTTCATCATATCACATAAAATAAAATTTTAAATCATTCGTTTTCGTATGAACTGATTCTCATTTGGGTTTGAGTTTATTTTACTTTTATTTTAAATCCAAAAAGAACTGTAAGTTATGAAGTAAATTCTATTTTCTTTTGTTTTTCAATTAAACAGTTCACAGTTCCTTGAGATACAAATTAAATTGTGTAATACCTTAGTTAATTGAGAATAATAAAACAAAGAAAATGACCCAAAGGAAACTGTTAAATAACAAAAAACATAAATATAAATATGTTTTTTTTTTAATTTAATTTTTGAAGGTAGAAAAGCTTTTGTTTAATGATGAAAATTCGCAAAAATGGAGTAAAATGGGTATATAAGAGTTACTATAGTTAGAGATTATTTGATTGAGGCGCACACTATGCAATATAAAAGCTTAAATTCTATGTCAAATAATCAAAAGCTTTTACCTTGGGAGAAATGATTATGATTTTTTAAAGTAAAATTTAAATCCAAATAAAGAAAGTATGTAACGATATGAGTATGAGTAACAAAATTTAAGAAAAAGTAAAATCGTTTTTAATAAATAAATGCTGATATATATAAATATTTTTTTTTTTGGTTAATTTAATTAAAAAAATTGTTGAGATAAGAGATGTCTTAGAATGGCGTTAACGTCTGATAATTTTGATTTTTTTAAAAGTTATGGAAGTAGATAACTAACTTACGATCTTAAGACTACAATGGCAGATATTGGAAAACGTTGGATTCTAAGGATTGTATTTTAAATTTTCAACACTATATTCTTTTAATTTTGTGTGCCGCAAACCCTGATCAGTTTTTAAGGACTTTGTGTTTACTTACATACGAATGTCATATTCGCCTCTCACCTGTCACTTACCGAGTGCCAAGACAAGGCTTGTTGGTGAGGAAACTTCCATTGAGTAGCTAGCGGACTGAAGGATACGAAAATTCAAATGTAAAGTTCAAGTGCGGTATGAGGTGAAGGATCACGCTTTAGGCTTCTTCCGGACAGCTGAGGTTTGCTTAACTTGAATAAATCTTTCGTACACTTATCTACCTTTACGCTACATTTTCAGGTAAATCCTAATTCGGTTTATAAAAGCAACAGAAGAGCGGAAAACACTCCACCTTGAAGATAACCTAAAGTGGTATATTTCGATTTGACCCAGAGATGATAAAATTTGCTGATCAATGGCCAAAGAAATTTGTATTTTTTATAAACTAATCAACATTAAAGGTATGATACCCGTGGTGTGATGGATAGAATGTCTGCCTGTTAATCCAGAGGTTCGAGTTCGAATCCCAAGAGGCAAAAATGTTTTTTCCACGGGTATCGCCTTTCGCGAGGAATTGGCAAGTCCTCCGTTAGTATTCATTGCCATGAAAAGCGCTTTCTCGATTAGCCGTTCGGAACCGGCAGAAAATTGTAGGTCCCCTCCATTTCCTCACACGGCATGGTTGTGAGAAATGCGCTAGGCCATAGGGCTTCTCGCTCTGTTGCGCCACCCTATTTATTTTATTTATTTAATCAACATTAAAGGTTCTCCCAAAACAAAGTTTGTTTTGCAGTTGCGGCAATCGCGACAATGCAAATGTATGAAAACGCTGCGTTTCCTTTCGTCGCGTCATTGTGGATAATCTCATATGTCAAATTTTAACAACTGCAACTGCCGCTACCCCCACTGTGGCACCAAACGCTTTAGTTTGGGAGGTCCTTAATTCCTTAAGAGCAGTTTCAATTAAGATTTTCTAAGCTTGAGTAAATTCTTTTTATTGCAAGTCGTATTCAACTGAGAGTAATTCATCATGAAGAGTCGTACGACTAGATCTGTCTTCATTTGCCATGTTGCAACACAGAGAATGCGTATCTTTCTTCTATTTCCTCGTTTTAAAATATGAATTTTTTTCAACAATCATAATTCTTCCCAGAGAAGGAAAGTTTGGATAAAGTTGAAGAGGGATGCACAAAGAAAATTCAAAATATGTGTTTTGTGTAATAACGAAAAAGATTACTTTTTCCACTCGTCTAACCCAAGGTCAATGACGCCAAATAAACCTAATACTCTTGAAAGATAATTTATATTTTACCACAAAACTACTTCATGATTGAACTGTGAGTTTTTCTTAAACCGGATAAAGACAATTCTGAGCTCACTTTGTGCTAAAACTACTTTTGACTTTTCGGTCGCAAGAAAGGAATTTTTCGGAGCACCAAATAAGCGACTAATTCAATTTTTGAGTCGTTGGCAAATATTTTCACTTTAAACTTTAATTATAATTATAGCTTAGAGCTTATAAAATAAAAGATTTTTTGGCATAAAAATAACCATAATTCTATTTAAAGTTTTATTAAATTAACTTTAGTTGGAAAATGATTGCTAGCTATTTTTATTTAGAATTCTAGCTGACCCGCCTGGCGCGCCGTAGCACGGGTCCAACGGTAATCAAATTAAGCAAATTAAGTGAAGCAGTTTTCAAGTTTCCATTCCAGTGGTTAAATGGGGATGAAATATAGGCTATGTTTCTCAGGGGCAATGAAACACTCTAACAGTGAAAGAACTTTTGGAATCCGTCCAGTGTTTCCCAAGTTCCCGGTTATGTTTCTGTTTCCGTTTTCATTCCCGAGGGAATATGGAAATTCAATATAGCTTGTGCTGATTCTCAGGCTCTAGACCATGTTTGTTCCTAATTCATTGAAATCGGCCCAGTAGTTTTGGAGAATTTTCAATATTAACACATAGTTCTCGTTAACGTTCCCGTTATGATTAGCATCTAATCGTGAAAGAATTTTGAAATCGATCACGCAGTTTCTTTAGTTGCCATATATGTTCCCAAATATGTTTCCGTGTATATTCCAGTTACCATTCCCGCAGAAATAAGGGATGAATTCTACATAAAAACAATTCTTTTGGATCACTCTATCTATAAAAAAAAAACTATAAAAATCCGTTGAGTAGTTATAAAGATCTAAGCATACAGACAAACAGCGGAAAACGACTTTGTAATGATGATCTCTGATTCCTACTCCATTCATTATATTGGCAACGCTGACGGACAAAAGGCTCTGCCGTAGGAACATTATGGCCACGATACAACTAAGATACTACTAGTTGTATCATGCATTGGCACAAGATTTTTTCCGTGGTGAATTGGCCGCCATTTTAGAAGAAAACGATTCGGCAATATGTAATACGTCAGCGAAAGAAGAAAGATCAACTTAAAGACGAAAATAAGATGTGTAAAATTAAGTAAATAAAATAAAATATTCGAACTCACAAGTTTGTACCTTTCTACTTCTTTAATAAATGTCTTAGCCAGGCTACACACAGTATTTTTGAGAGTTTTTCATCAAAAACCTGGGCGATAAGAATCATTTTGTTTTAAAACCAAAACGTTCCAACACTTTAGATCAAATGATTCTTTACGTTGGTATTTAAGTTCTAAAGTCAGCAAAAATGCGTCAGATGTTGTTTTCAGTCGTTTCTGCTTATCGGTGGTGATTGGGGACTTTAAATACTTAGAAAACAGTCGCAAAATCAACTATGGCACGCGCTGTGTGTGTTGCACCGTCTTCAATCGCTTCCCCCAGTCAAGGAGAGTCTCAACAATGGCTTGAGGATTGTCTACACTCCAAATGCGGCAGTTTAGCTTAGTTATCTTGTGAAAATCCGGATTAACAGCAGTCCCGTTTCGAATCCACCCACCAAATGACCGCCGCTGCAGTACCGTGCTTGGTGAGCGGTTTTAATTCTTGGTCAAGTTGGATTTTATAAACCTGTAAGCCAATTCCGCAAAAATTTCCATAAAGTGGGAAATGTACGGCGACGATGTTTATCCTCATGACGAACGATTGTGTCAACCACATATCACGAGCAGAACCATGTTTTCAAAATAAATCAGCACTATTTACATGGTTCAGGCATCAGTCGATTCACTATGAAATGGCAATTCAAATCCAAACTAAAGATAAAACATACAGTAAATAACAAAATGGCTATCAATGAAAACAGTGCTACCAATTCAATGTTATAAGCCACACAATTTATTTATGTAATCTTCATTCTAATTGTAATCAAAACGAGGAAAACATTTTCGACTAGGTGTGCCAGCGACTTCGTCCGCAAGAATTGGCATAACTTTTTTATTTATCAACCCATTGACATGAAATAAAAACTAAATGTTAAGTGAAGCTTACCACAATATATTTCTGAAAAACCCATCTAGATAGGATAAGCCGTTTCTGAGATTAGTGTGCGCAAACAAACAAACTGTTACGTTCTTATTATATGTATAGATATAGATATAAGAACGAAAGTAAAGATTCATTTTCTGTATCAAAAGCCAATCTATGATCTTTAGTTTCTGACCACGAGATTATTTAAGAAAAAGGCTGTCAATTGTAAAGTAATATTCGTGTTGAAGAAAAAAAAAATAATAATCTCCGCAACTTACTACTTGGATAAATGTTCATATTCCAAATGATTTTTCGACGCTTTATGGAAATTCAAAATTGTAATCAAATTTGGCACCAGCGGTGTATGGCTTCCGTGTCGCACGTGCTCACCGTGGGTATATCATCTTTCGCGAGGTATTGACAGGTTCCCTGAAAATGATAATGTCAAAAATTGCAGTCAATTGAGCGACAAACTTTACAACAGCAATTTTCAACGTCGACAGCGTCGTTAGACCAAAGCGATAACTACGCTCATTTAGGAACATTCGGAACTTATAGCACTAAGTTTCCACCGCAAAGGAATGGAAATGATAGTGCTAATTGCAGTGCGCCTGTATTTTTCGTTTTGCTTTCCATTGTGCTGTTTAGCGTTCACACTCCTTTTTGGCCATGGACGAACTATGTACAATATTAACTGACAGCAAACTTTCTAAAAGCTTCAGTTCCCAAACGTAGTGTGATTTTAGCGTTGGCGTCGTTTGATACCAGTCACTGTTTGACACTGACCCTGACACAGTTCAATTGAATGACATCAGATATATATTGAATGAAGGAATTAACAAATATATAAAACAAAATTCAATCTATACAAAAGAATGCTTTTGACGCTTCATAAATAAACTGGGCAGCACATCATGTCAATCAAGCCTTTGCAAGCATTTTTTTGTGCGGAATCAAAAGTTATAAAGTGATTGACGTCATCGAATGCGCCAGTAAAGTCAATATGATTTTTTTTTAAGTAGGAAACAAACCTTTAAGCTCGGTATGCACTACCATACAAAGCCATATTCATGAAAGCCGTTTGGTGGAGAACAGTGGCAGTGTAGTCTATTTTAGTGACCGTAAATCCTCGGTTTGAATTTCTTTTCTGAAGAAATGACATGAAATGGAAATGGTGTGGTTTGCATGTCTAACAGAGAAATGCCCTTAACCCCGGGGCTTTCCTTTTTAAACACTATTTTTTTTTTTTAAGGATTGAAATTGTCTAAAATGTATTCTTTTTAAATAAAGTCTAGTTTCCACTTTTTAAGGAACAGTTTACGATCTAGTCATCGAAATCAAAAGCATTTTTTATTCCAGCAAAATGTAAAAAGAACATAACCTTGAAAGTTCTTCGAAGAAACTTTGTATGTAGAGTTATTTTAATTTAAATTTTTTACAAGAATATAACTTCAACGTTTTCCAAACAATGCCATTGAACAATTCAAAAGACCAATCAACGGTAAGTCTTAACCTTCATTTTATTTTTTTGGTTGTTGTTGTTTTTTTGATTTTGGTATGTTAACCTACCTTGAACCCATCATATGTCCAACTGCCGAATTTCAGGACACATGTCTGTTCGTCAAATGGGAAATACTCTACATCTATTTCGCATGATGATTTGTAAATAGCTGGCGGTTTCCACTCAACTAATCCTTCTGAATATATAGTCGCTTTTGTTGCCAGAGTCACTTCGAAGTTACCATCGGCACTAATTATAGTTTATGTTTTGTTTTCATTGTTATAGTTGTTTTATTTTGATTTATTTAATCGTATAATTTAATTAATTAAAGGTACACAAATATATCTCATACAACAATCATAAGAAATAACTTAAGTGATCTGAGTTCCTAAGGCAATGGTTAAGGCATAATAATTATTATATTGTATATGGATGTGGGATGTGGGTGTAGATGTAGTGAATTATTTGAGTGCTTGTGTGTGGTGTATGTTTATAATAAATCCTCTTGGTGTATAACTCAACGAAAGAATCTCCTAACTAGCATTCCAACTTATTCCCTATTTTTTTTTTCTGGTATAACTTTAAAGATTTTTTTTTGGTTAAGGTTTCTTTATTTTTTTTAGTAGGTATGCAAGAAAATTTTTTTTTTTTGTTGTTAAATTAAATTTCACATGTAATCGGAAATAAAACATTTAAGAAATATAAGTATGTATAGAAGATATACATATATATATGAAGAGGTTAGTTTTTTTTACGATAGTAGAATCAAGAATGAAAATTTGAAATATGAAAATAAATAAAACTGTTTACTTATATGGATTGGATATATTTAGAGGGAGTTTTCGCTGACAATTTTATACAATAAAAAGTATATTTAGATATTTGGTGTGTTTCTTGCAAAATATATATACGTACAAGTATAAGGAATGTCGAAAATTATTCTTGTCAAAAAATAAACATCAATATTTTGGTGTAATGGTGAGGTGATGGAGCAATACTTACTTGTTGTAAAGGACGATGTCTGGCCGCCAGATGTGATCGGAGGGTACGTGTAACATGTGAACACCGCCATATTCTTTAGGTTCCCAGCGCAGTTTGTAGTCGTACCAGGACTGTTTGTTTGATGAGAATTTCACTTATTTAGAGATGGAGTTAAGGATTTGGATTTATTGCAAACACCTACCTGTTCCACCCAAAGATTCGTTGTCATTATTTGATTTTTCAGGTTCTAGAAGCAAACAAATCAAAATAAAGAAAGTGAATTAGCAGAGCTATGTTATTGGTTGTTTTAGATAAAAAAATAGTTTTAACTAACTGGGCCAACATTAATTTACACCTCGTCCCGATATTTTGACTATGTTTATTTTCGACTGACGCCAACTTTTTTAAGGTTGGCGCTGCCATTCGTTCGTTATATGCTTGATATTTTACAGCAAATTCCTTTTTTGACCCTTCTAATAAATAAAAGTTGAAACTGTTACATGGTATTTGCTCAGGACAGAAAAGTTTGGTCAAGACAAGAAAAAATCGTCTATCTTCCTCTGTTTAAACAGGAGGGGCAGTTTTATAAAAAAAATTACTAAACTAAAAAAAAAAAACTAGCTGTATAACTAGTATAAGTAGCTGATTTAGTGTTTAAGCATTACTGAGGAATATTGAAGCATTCTAGTGTTGAAATAATTTTGGAAATCTGTTCAGCAGTTTTTAAGTTCCATTTTAGGTTCCCATTTTCGTGGGAATATGGGGACGAAATATAGTCTATGTTTCTCAGAATAACACCGCACTGTAATAGTATAAAAAAAATTTAAATCGATTCAGTAGGTTTTCGAATGTGAAATATAGTCCATAATATTCGGAAGTAGTGTGGTACTGAAACTTTGAAAAAATTTTCAAAATTCGTCAAGTGTTTTCTTAGTTCTTGGTTATGTTGGAAATGGAATATATTCCTTAACACTCGGGGATAATGCAGCACTACAACAATGAAAGAATTTTTGAAATTAAGTTCCCGTTTATGTATCCGTTCCAGTCCTTTTCCCGCATAAGAATATGGGAATGAAATTTAGCCTATGTTATTTCTCTGGCTCAAGACCATCAATGTTGCAAATATTATTCAATTCGGCTCAGTAATTTTGGAGCCTTATTAATACACACTCTAGGTTCTCGTTTGCGTTCCCGTTTCTACCTATGTTACTTCGTAGATTCTACAGTCTAGAACATCTCTGTTCCAAATTTCATTGAAATCGGCTCAGTAGTTTTGCAGTAAATTCACTACAAAAAAAGGGAATAAAAAAATCCTTCTTCCTTATAATAGCTTAAGGAAAATGGATATTATGTATGCATGTGTAATTATGTGTAAGCGGTAAGAACTCAACTCAATTTGCGTACCCATAGACCGAAAATGAGATCCTTGATCGAGCTTTTTCAACTCAAGAGGTGAGGATTGTGTTACAAAGATGCAAGAACAACAAGGCTCCAGGTGACGATAGAGTCCCATACGAATTCTATAAGTTTTCTTCGGAACTCTTTGTAGAGAAATTAACGAAAGCTACAACTACATTTTCGCAAATAAAAACTTCCCTGAAAGCTTCCAAAGAAATATCATCTTCTCACTTTTTAAAAAAAGTTAAGTATATGACCCAGGTAATTACAGAGGAATTTCGTTCATGAACTGTGTCATGAAGGTTTTTACTGGCGTGATCCTAGACAGACCTACGATATGGACCCAAGAAAATAACACTTTAAGTGAATTCCAAACCGGATTTAGAAAAGGAAAGAAAAGATTGTAGAGTACAGTAGATCACATTTTTCCCCTCACCTGTATCGCTCGTTCATACCTTAACAAAAGTAAAAAAAGTAAACTTCTTCTTCATTGATTTCAAGGCTGCCTTCGACTCAATTGATCGTAAAGCTCTGTTCTATAAGCTAATCTGCTTAGGTATATACACCAAAATGATAGCAATGCTAAGAGGGCTGTATGAAAATAACTTAACGGCAATATGGGATGGAAACGAAGTATCAGATTGGTTTTCATCGACTTCAGGAGTTAAACAAGGTTGCCGCTTGAGACCGCTTCTCTTCTCACTTTTCCTGGATGACCTCACAAGCTAACTTCCCGGTGGTATTTGTTTTGCTGGTACTAAAATAAGAGCACTTTTATACGCTGACGATATTGTCATGTTCGCTGACACTCCCAATATTATGCAAATCATGATTAACAAATTGCAATTGTACTGCCAGCTATGGAGCCTTACTGTTAACACTAGTAAATCAAAAATAATGATTTTCCGAAACGGTACTGGACGATACGCCAGAGAAGAGAGATGGAAAATCATGAATACGGACATCGAGGTGGTAAAAGAATATAAATACTTGGGTGTTATCACTACGCCATCGCTATCTTTCAAAAAGCATTTGCAAGAGAAGCTGTCAGAATCTGAAAAGGCTATCAACTGCAATTGGAAAGGAGTTTTCAGCAAAAAAAATATTGCTCCCAGCGTCAAATTCAAACTTTTTGCACTTCCAGTACATTGCAAAGGTAATGGCACACCCAAGTCACCGGCTCCCAAATGTTATCGCAAGATCTTTACTTGCGGAAAGAACACAATTTTTCGAAGAATGGACCCTCATTGTTCTGGAACATAGCATTCGATTACTAGAGATGGATTCCGAAACCTGGGAAAATGTTTTCCCACCGTTATTGGAGAAAATAGAAGAGCCAATGTTTGTTAATTTCGCGGAGTCAGCTCGTCAAAGTGAATCCCGAGCTCTATACAAAGAACTACAATTAACTATGGGTTCTAACAATTATTTCAACGATCAAATACCGATTAAGTTTATATCCCTTATCTTTAAGACTAGAGGAGAACTGCTTCGTTTAAATTACCAACCACATGGCGCCAACGAACAAACCCAATGCAACTTATGTAACCTCCAGGCAACCGAAGATGTTTTCCATTTTCTAGGAGTTTGCCCTACATTAAAATCGATCCGCCGCTTTTATTAAGCAAAAGTATTTTGAACGTAGAGGAAGTCAAAGAAATCCTAAATGGACTGAACTGTATCGCACTAGCCAAATTTGTCACTTCAGCTCTAAGCTACCGATGCCAAATAATGAACGAAGCATTCTAATCAACAACAAAATTACATACATAATTCACAATTGCAATTTGAACAATCTGAATAATTTGAATTTATATAAAGCTTTGCAAATTATATGTTTAACTTTCTTTTTCTGGCTGACGGCAAAAGCCAACGCTATAATTAGTGATATCCCAAAATAATTATAATTGTAATTATGCTCATCAATTTAATAAATATTGCTGAATAAAGTCACTATACTACTACTACTACTAATTATAAGTGGCTCAACGAATTGAATAGCATATAAAGCGATCAAATGAAAGGTACTCGACTTCTTCTTCTTTCCATTTCCGGCGTTACGAGTAGTGATCTTGAAGCGATCACAACTCTCCCACTTTTCTGCTTCACGCTAGTGATCCGTCTGTGGGGCACGCTGCGTTGACCTCAGAAAGCGTCGGAAAGCCTCCCGGTTTTGGATTGTTCCATGTCTGAGGCCAACCAAATGCTGCTGTTTTTGCATTTGCTTGTACCAGGAGTGTTTTGGCCTGCCTTTTCTTTTTCGTCGCGAATTTGTTGAAACGTTGTACGATATTGCCTTTTGGACGGGGTTCTGCGGATCTCTCCTTTGAACATGACAATACCAACTGAGCCGATCGTGCTGAATTTTGTACAAGATGGTACTTTTGACATGAAGGCTTCCACGGATCTTAGTACTTCTAATTCGATCAAGCTTTGTTACTCCTGCTGTCATCCGAAGCATCTTCATTTCGGCTGCCGCCAATTTGCTCTCATACTTTTTGTACATTGTCCAACATTGTGAACCGTATGTCAGAGCTGGACGGACAACTGCTGCGTAGAGTCTTCCCTTCAGCTTAGGGGGCATTTTTCGATCACAGAAGATAGCGGAGTTTTCTCGCCACTTCATCCACCCTACGCTTACTCGATGATTGATGTCGTCATCACAAGTTGCTTCACTATTGATCATAGATCCCAGATATTTAAACTTTTCACACTTGGGAAGCAAATGAAAGGTACTCGACAAAATCAGAAATTGCCTGCTATAAATATCTGTCAATGCCAATACAACGAACTATCATCAGCCAAAGCCAATTCAATTCGAATATCCAAGACAAGTTTCCAGAGGCTTTGAGTTCTTGAAACGAAAAAGATAATGTTTCGGCAGGACATCAACAATACAAAATAACTTTTTCACTCTAGCGAGCAGCATTTCTTCTCAAAAGAAATATCCGGAATTATTTTCACAACTTGAACTCAACGGATCTCTTGACTTTCCATGTCTTATTAGACTTTTTTGATAAATTCAATGAAGTTCAGGTAAAAGTAATCACAAATTCATTGTTTTATTTTTTATGTTCATACTTAAATAAAAATAAGCCAACAATATTTTACATAGATTCAAAGGCTGTAGGATGAAGACATTGTAATTCGTTACATCCTAGGTACCAGTCATCACACCACACTTCTCATTAACCTGGGAATTGATAAAAAAAAATTGTTGGGTGTGCATAACTTGCATGAGTACTTATGTAAATAACAATTAATATGAAATATCGGTTAACTTATTACAAATTACAGGCGATTTAATTTTTTGGCTGCGATTATTGCCCAGGTTGATGAGAAGAGTGGTGTGATGACTGGACGAATTATATTTTTTACGTTGTTTAAATCGTTTAAATCTTTATTTTAGATAAAACTCAACTTAAAATAAGTTTTTGCTTATTTTTAGTTTTTAGTTTTGCTGGCGTTTTGTTCGATTTCTCTTTATAATCTATTCTAATCTATTAGTCAAGACCATTATATTTATAAATAATTGTAGCCCCACGGAAGGGGAGACACTGGTATCGTCATCTGCAGTCTCCATTAAGTGCACCCCCCATTTAAATCGGAGCGAATACTAGAATTTCTGGTATGCATATTTTTTTCAATATTTTTAAAGGGATAATTTTTTCGTACGCGTGTTATCCATATGACAGCGAGGGGAAAAAACGAGCCTAATGCGCTTTGTAACAAAAACTTTGCTGTATTGCAACCAACGTATCTTGCGACTTCTTCTAACCGCTAAAAGCTTCAAGGAGACTACAGGCGGCGATATCAGGGTTTTTTCTTTCGTGTTTTTATATACAACGTTCAAGAGCATTTATTTGGTAGCCATATTGAAGGGGCTGTGGAAAAATGAATGAACCTGCCATATTGTTGGCATGAAATTTCCTTTTTATTTTAATTTATTTTAGACAACTTTTTCTGCTAACCAAGCCCTTTCATTTGATACCCAAATTGAGAAAGCCATGAAAAAGTATGCAATCCGCCATTCTGAAGCGGCAGCCATCTTGGATTTACAATGATACCAAATTTATCAAATTCTGCTGTCGCCAGAGAAACAGGGTAAGCTAAATAAAACAGATAAGCAAAAAGGTAAAAACCTTTCAGAAAAAACTAAAGAATGAGCTCTGAGTCTTTTAAACACTACGTTATCAAGAGAAAACTCTCTAACTAAAAAATTATTATTTAATTTAAAAGAAAATAAGTCATCTGAGTTTACTTTTTCTTAAAGGCAGAATAATTTGCCTCTTCAACACTTTTGTCAAATGATCTTTCACATTTTCCATAAAACTTTTAAGGTTTTAAAACACAAACTACCCAAAACTTTGAGTCAAAAACATGACTAAATAAATAGATAGGGTGAAGCAGCACAGCTCGGTGGACTGCTTGAGGGCTTACCGCATTTCAAAAACTTAACTATCAAGAAACATTATTTAGAAAAGAAATTGGATCGGTTCTTGACAGCATTGAATTTCCTACTCTTCCATTTTTCAATGCAACTGCTCTGAAAGTATTCCAAGAATGGCATCAACAACGAGCTTATCATCAACGCCACAGAGAGCATATTTGTGTTTTTGAAGATTAGATTCCAAAACTTAGACAAAAAAAAAATCAATCAAAAGCAATTCCAGTAAAACAAAAGAAACGTTTTGTCCTCGTCTCTCACAATCATAGGACAATCACATCCACTGACACTTGGCTTGCATCACTTCCTTCCAAACTGAATACTGAATACTGAAGTCAACTTTTGTCTCAAAAAAGAAAAAGTTTCCTCAACCCGTTCTATTTCCTCCCCCTTGAAATGCACCAACAGAATATGACAAAAGAAGAAACTTTCCAAAGTTTCTATGAAACTTTAAAATTGTTACCTTGGATGAAGCATTCAGCATTGATGCAAAAACTTTGTCATCATCATTTTGTGCGCATCGTGAGAATTTGTCCAGAAGCTAATTTCAATGCCACTGTGAATATTAACCGAAATGAAGAGAGGAGGAGGGAGCTAAAGAGCATATACCCGCGCTGCATTTCATATGCCGGACGGGTATGCCCGCCCGCCGGAAAAGACTCATTTATAATGCCGGCCATAGTCAAACTTTCACACAGAATTATAACGCGCGTTCACGTTTATATCCTTTCAGCACTAACTTAATTGAAAAAGTGTCACCTTCTCGTTTCAGTGAATAATAATAATGATAATAATGAATTCAAAACAACGCAACGGGTTTCCAAATATCCTTGGCATGAATACGAGATAAGCAACGCACACAGAAACGCCCTCATTCGTGGATGATCTGTGTGAATGAGCGTTGAAGAGTTCACAACACTTTATTACTGACAAGTTATTCTTTTGTTCGAAGCAAACTTTTATGTGACTTTCTTTTCTTTGTGTACACAAGTGGGGGACATGAGTACCTACACACACAAAAATAAGAAAAAATAAAACGAAAAAAATGTAAATTGTAAACTCCTTTGACCCTTGGGACATCGTCACAGCTCTTAAAAGGTACTTTTCTCAATTAGAAGCGCTTGAGCAGCATTGCGGGTATCCATCCACTTTGTGTTCCATTTCCTTCGTCAAAAGGTGTTCCCTGCTCAATTCTCAACCCACCCATTTATGCCCCATTGCCTGCGGTCGCACCTTGCCTCTTATTTGCTTGTAACCGTTTAGAGTAAGTCAGCAGCATTTCATGCGGGGGATTGTGTTTTTGATGTTTGCTTATGTCATGTGTGACATAAAAAATGGAACATGACAGTTGAAAAAGTTAAATGGCCTCAAGGGACGCCCATGAGTGTGTGTTTACTTTGTACTGTGAGTGTTATTTTGATGGCAAAAAGCAGATGTGAACGAAGGAATAATAATAATACTCACCACATCGATAAGCTGCGACAGCTTCAGCTTAATGCAGACCTTAAGTACGTCTGTCGTATTCACCACAGGTCGCACCAGTTTATTATAATTGCTAAGTAGGTCATCGTAGAGCCTTTTTGCATCGGGGTTCCCCGCCACCGCTCCATGGACCATGAGAGCCGATAAGAGCCACGCTCGTATCGTCTCCCCTGTTGTGGGTGACATTTTCATTTTGAAGGCCGTTTAAGGTTGAGGTGCAGCTTCTCGGCAGATGAGAGAATTACTGCATCAACACAGATTTTCCAGATTTGTATGCGGCTGTGACATTTTTTTTCTTAATTTTTTTTTTTGTTGGATCCGAATTCAATGACGTGTTGTATTTTAGAATATTGAAGTGCTATGCAGGATCAGAAGAGCGTTTTTCTTAGAAGTGCACTAAGATTACAAGTGTGTAGATAGATGGAAAGATCTCAGCTCTGCTGAGTATGCGAAGTTTATTCAAGTCGTCCATCTGAAATGAGAGACGAGTGTTAGTTGCGATTGCAGTTTAAGACTGTTACGTTAAAGTTGTGTGAAAGGAATGAATGCGGAACAATAAAACAGAGGCACTTTTGATAGAGATCCATTGCCAGATAGACTAAAAATAGGGCTGTATAGCATTTCTTCATTGTATTTTTCTTTAATGACTTTTTAGTAATTTGAAGGTATTCTGTTCATACCCACAGGCTATATGACTATTATTGTGTGTTTTTAAAATTTTTAGTTTTAATTCATTAGATTTTATAGCTATTTTGACCTTAGAGGCTTAACTATTATGTTCTAAAGCAGCTAAGAGAGCCCATAAAGGACCATTAAATTAAATAGAGCCCTGAGGACAAGCACATTTATTACAATCATACCTTCGTAAGTTCAGTGAATATTTAGGCCTGTTTTAAAAAGTTTTGAAGGTATATAAGTAGATCTTCGTAGAGTCTTCGAAAGTTTTTAGTAATGGCACCACACCGGGCGCCATTTCAGACCACATTTTTGTTTTGATTTGTTTTTGAAGAAGCAAGTTTTTCTCCAACAATCACTCTTGTTTTTTGGTAGTTGATCAGTTGCCTTTTGCTTTCCTATTAGAAGTGCGATAGGAGTGTGCTTTACAAAATTTTAAGGTTAGGAATTTTGAAGCAACCTCAAGATGCATTAATCATTTCTTGTCCATTCATTTTAGCAACGATTCTCAGATTTGTCCTACGTTCTTCTGCAAGACCAACTGTCTATGGATGGTTTATCTGAACATGATCTGCTGTTTTGCACATATAACTTAGAATTTTCTCATACACCGTCACAAACATCATTTCAATTCAGAGATCTAAAATCGATAAACCATTTCGAACTCTTAAATGATGCTGCTGTCTACGGCTGGAATGAATGTCATGTCTTCTCAAATACCATGACAAGGTACACCACTTTCAATCTCTTGTTCTGAAGCTATATGATAAACATGTTCCTATTAAATCTGTTGCGGTGCGTAGTAAAAACTGTCCCTGGTTTACTCATGAAGTATACATATAGCAATTAAAAACCGAAGAAAATTGTATGCGAAATGGAAAAGTAATACTTCCAATACGAATTGGGAAAATTTTTGTCGTGCTCAGATGTAGCTACATTTGTGACTCGTAGAGCCAAAAAAAGGTACTTTTTTTCTAAGCTGGATTCGAACCAATCATCTCGAAAGCTGCGGAGCAACCTTCGGAGTAATGGAATAGGAAAAAAGCAGGTTGTCCATAGTTTGCCTGATCCAAATGACTTAAATAAGGCCTTCTTATCATCTGAAGTAACTGAAAGAAGCCAACAAGAATTTATACCATGCAACGATGCTCTTTACCATTATGCAACGGAACTCGAATTTGGAGTAGTTTCCGAGTATGAGGTGTTAGAAAGTATTCGTATGATTAAGTCTGATGCAGTTGGAGAGGATGGGGTGCCTATTTCTTTTATCAAAATGATTTTGAATCATTTATTACCTACACTGACTCATATAATCAATTTTTGTATAACCTCTTCTTCCTTTCCTGATTGTTGGAAGTCCGCTAAAATAATCCCTGTCGCGAAGAAAGCGAATCCAAGTTCTTGCTCTGATTTCCGTCCCATCAGTATCTTACCTTGTCTGTCAAAGGTTTTTGAGAAGATTCTTGCTACACAGATAACTAGTCACCTTGATAGGTTCAACTTATTATCCAAATTTCAGTCTGGTTTCCGTGCTCATCACAGTTGTCAAACTGCGATGATAAAAGTTCTAGATGATGTTCGAAACCAATATGACCTGGACAATGTGACTGTTCTTTGCTTATTGGATTTTTTCAAAGGCCTTTGATAAGGTCAATCATCAAATACTTCTTTCAAAACTGAAACTCTACTTCGGTTTTCATGATAGAGCATTAAGTTTCATAAGAGACTATCTGTCTGATCGAAGCCAGAGGGTCAAGGTAGATGAAAAGATCTCATATCCAATGAATGTGCGAATGGGGGTTCCACAGGGCTCAATATTAGGACCAATTCCTTTTGTCTATTCATTAATGATTTGCCAACCGTTTGCTCGAATGTTTCAATTCATCTATATACTGATGATGTCCAAATTTATTTGTCACGTCCAATTGGATTGCAAGAGGACCTTATTCACAGAATAAATGAAGATCTACTAGCAATTTTGAAATGGTCCCTTGGAAATCACATAACCCTCAACCCTGCTAAATCTCAGCTAATTGCGATATCTAAAAAGCACACAAATGCCATGCTTTTACCACAGGTTTACCTTTCAGATGTCAAGCTTCACTTTGTGAATTGTGTTACAAGTCTTGGAATTAGGGTAAATACTTCTCTTTCAGCTGAGAATCCGGTTAACTATACCATTGGAAGAATTTATGGTGGCTTGCGGAAGCTTCATTTGTACTCCGATATAACTCCTACTAACACCAAGTTAAGACTAGTTAAGATTCTTTAGTTTAGTTAGTTAGTTTAGTGCAAATGTTGTTTATTGTAAACTTGACTCGCATTCGCAACACAAGCTTCTTGTAGCTTTCAATGACACGATAAGATATATTTATGGACTTCGAAGACATGAGGACATTTCACACTACCATAAAATTGTACTTGGATGTTCTTTCCAACAATTCCTGGATGCAAGATGTTGTATGTTTATGCACAAAATCATTCAACTGAGAAAACCAACATACATTTATGAAAAGCTTCAATTTGCACAATCTTTGAGAACTCATAATCTTATAATACCCGCGTTCAACTACTTGAATTCATCACCCCTCTTTTTTGTACATGCAACTAAACTTTGGAATTCCTTACCAGCCACAATTAAAAAAATTATTGTAAGTTCATGTTTTGTGAAGGCTGTAAAACAACACTTTAGCTAGTGCTATAATTATAGTAATTGAAAGATAATATTTGATAAAAATGCCTTCACTCTCATTTAACTAGAAAAGGAGGGGAAGGGAGAGGGAAAATAATGGTAATTCGCGAGAAGAATTAATAGAATTCAAAAAGGAATAATAATATTTGTAATATTATATGGGATAAGACAGGCTTTCTTTTCTGTTTCCTCTTTTTATTTTAAAATTGTATATTTCCATAAATTCTTTATCTAGTTATAACTATCACTAACTCATTGTTCATACGACTCCAGTGTGAACACTGCCTAACTCAAAAATCTAGGCGACCATAGTTCGCCCTCTAAAATAATTCACTCAATGAATAAATCTACTACATTTTGCCTGAAAAGTGGTTCGTCGCATAGCGACGGGACGGCATTCTACTGTCAACCATCAACCACTCAACACCTCTTTTTATAATTAAATTATTTTTCTTGGGCCTTCCGCCATTTAATTATTGAGTTGGCTTCAATTTTATAATAAAGTATTCTAAATTCAAAATTTTCACCTCTTGGCCTAATTTCATGTAAAAATAAAATCAACTTATTAATCAAATCAATAAAATCTCAACAATCCTACGTGCTAACGAAGAATCCAAAAGGAACATCGTTTTTTACTTTCTTTGATTAATTGGAGGAAATTCAGCAAGTGTGGTTTGCGTTTTGTTTGACTGTGGGCATCGAGAAAATCATCACCTGTGGTCGATCTCATCATTTGCAAGTGAACGGCGTATTACATTGAAGAAAGTTAGCTTAATTGTGGTCGATTTGTTCATTTGGTCCATACGAGCGGATTGCTGACGCCATCGACGCCAACACGCCACCACACGTTGCCCACACCAAAAAAGGCACGCTGCCCACCAAAAACTTGGCACGCTGCCCACTAAAAAACGCTGCCAAACGCTGCCACCAAAAACTCGGCACGCTGCCCGCCAAAAAACGCTGCCAAACGCTGCCCACGCTGCCACCAAAAAAGGCACGCTGCCCACCAAAAACTTGGCACGCTGCCCACTAAAAAACGCTGCCAAACGCTGCCCACGCTGCCACCAAAAAAGGCACGCTGCCCACCAAAAACTCGGCACGCTGCCCACCAAAAAACATTGCCAAACGCTGCCCACGCTGCCACCAAAACTCGGCACGCTGCCCACCAAAAAACGCTGCCAAACGCTGCCCACGCTGCCAAAGACGAAAGACACGCTGCTCGGCCATTTTGTTGGCTGGCGTCTACTGTGACGCACGTGACCTGACCCAGAAGAAGGAAGTGCGCCCATGATCATCGTGGGAACGACCATAAGCGAAGCGAAGTAGTTTCCATCATCCTGACATCCTAAAAGTTTTCATTTCCATGTAAAGGGTAAGTGAAATTTTGATTATTTGGCAATTTTTTTTTAAATATTTCAATGTCTTTGTTGCATTCTGAACCATCAAACGCGTCATGTTCCTTTTTTTTTTAACACGCAAATATATATATACGGTAGTTCTTTGTGTTGAAGTGGTTCATAGGTAATCGCTTTCCATCGCGGTAGTGGTAGTTTTTTGTAGCTTCGATATTGGCAAGTGTTTTGTTCCCCAGCCTGGTTTAATTTTTTTAAAAATTTTTTTAGAATTCTTCAAGCCTTTTGAAGATTCTTACTTTTTTTCTCGTTCGTGCAGCACACATCGTTCATAACGGTGTATACAAGCCGGGGTGGTTGGCCCCCAGTAGAATCTTTCAAGCCTGTTGAAGATTCTTGAGCTTTAAATTTTTAACTTTTTGAAATTTGTAGAATACTTCAAGCCTTTTGAAGATTCTTGCACTTTAAAATTTTTTACTTTTGAAATTTTTTTTTCTCGTTCGTGCCGCACACACCTTTCGCAACGGTGTATCCAAGCCGGGGTGGTTGGCCCCCAGTAGAATCTATCAAGCCTCTTGAAGATTCTCGAGCTTCAAAATTTTGATTTCGTTGAAATTTTAAATTTGGAATTTTTACTTTTGAAATTTTTTCTCTCGTTCGTGCCGCACACATCGTTCATAACGGTGTATACAAGCCGGGGTGGTTGGCCCCCAGTAGAATCTTTCAAGCCTGTTGAAGATTCTTGAGCTTTAAATTTTTAACTTTTTGAAATTTGTAGAATACTTCAAGCCTTTTGAAGATTCTTGCACTTTAAAATTTTTTACTTTTGAAATTTTTTTTTTTCTCGTTCGTGCCGCACACACCTTTCGCAACGGTGTATCCAAGCCGGGGTGGTTGGCCCCCAGTAGAATCTATCAAGCCTCTTGAAGATTCTCGAGCTTCAAAATTTTGATTTCGTTGAAATTTTAAATTTGGAATTTTTACTTTTGAAATCTTTTCTCTCGTTCGTGCCGCACACACCGTTCGTAACGGTGTATCCTAGCCGGGGTGGTTGGCCCCCAGTAGAATCTTTCAAGCCTGTTGAAGATTCTTGAGCTTTAAAATTTTAATTTTTTTTTGAAATTTTAGAATCTTTCAAGCCTTTTGAAGATTCGTGCGTTTTTAATTTTTGGCTCTTTGGGATTTTTTTCCCTCTCTCTCGTTCGTAACGGTGTATCCAAGCCGGGGTGGCTGGCCCCCAGTAGAATCTTTCAAGCCTGTTGAAGATTCTTGAGCTTTAAAATTTTAATTTTTTTTTGAAATTTTAGAATCTTTCAAGCCTTTTGAAGATTCGTGCGTTTTTAATTTTTGGCTCTTTGGGATTTTTTTCCCTCTCTCTCGTTCGTAACGGTGTATCCAAGCCGGGGTGGTTGGCCCCCAGTAGAATCTTTCAAGCCTGTTGAAGATTCTTGAGCTTTAAAATTTTAATTTTTTTTTGAAATTTTAGAATCTTTCAAGCCTTTTGAAGATTCGTGCGTTTTTAATTTTTGGCTCTTTGGGATTTTTTTCCCTCTCTCTCGTTCGTAACGGTGTATCCAAGCCGGGGTGGTTGGCCCCCAGTAGAATCTTTCAAGCCTGTTGAAGATTCTTGAGCTTTAAAATTTTAATTTTTTTTTAAAATTTTAATTTTTTTTGAAATTTTAGAATCTTTCAAGCCTTTTGAAGATTCGTGCGTTTTTTAATTTTTGGCTTCTTTGGGATTTTTTTCCCTCTCTCTCGTTCGTGCAGCACACATCGTTCGTAACGGTGTATCCAAGCCGGGGTGGTTGGCCCCCAGTAGAATCTTTCAAGCCTGTTGAAGATTCTTGAGCTTTAAAATTTTAATTTTTTTTGAAATTTTTAGAATCTTTCAAACCTTTTGAAGATTCGCGCACTTTAAAATTTTTACTTTTGAAATTTTACTCTCGTTCGTGCCGCACCCACCGTTCGTAACGGTGTATCCAAGCCGGGGTGGTTGGCCCCCAGTAGAATCTTTCAAGCCTGTTGAAGATTCTTGAGCTTTAAAATTTTAATTTTTTTTTGAAATTTTTAGAATCTTTCAAGCCTTTTGAAGATTCGTACGTTTTTAAATTTTGGCTTCTTTGGAAATTTTTGCCTTTCGTTCGTGCCACATACACCGTTCGTATCGGTGTATTCAAGCCGGGGTGGTTGGCCCCCAGTAGAATCTTTCAAGCCTTTTGAAAATTCTTGTGCTTCCAAATTTTGATTTTGAAATTTTTAAATTTCAATCTTGACCTTTTTTGAGAGTCTGCGGGTTTTGAGTGCTGTAAGCCACGAGTTAGTTTTAAAATCTTCTTGGTTTCGTGTCGCTTCCTTGTCATTTATACAATTTTAAACGCACTTTGTGATGGCTTTGATGGAAGACTTCATTTTCGCGACTGATCAATTGGTCAAGTTTCACCAAGCGGCGAGAGAGGTGCCGGATCACGGGCACACACTGTCCGCTCTCGCAGTCAGAAAGTCAGAGTTAAGGGAACTGTGGCTCGGAGTCAAAGAAACCTATGCCCTATACATAAAAGGCGGCCCAAAGACAAGAGAAGCAGCAGTAGACCTTGAAGCCATAGAAACCAAGTATAAACTGTGCAACGAAAGTTATGTGGCATGCTCGGCACTTTTCCTAGATCACGAAGCACGACTGAAACCTGAGGGTACTGGCAAAAATTCGATAGCTGAACCAACATTCGCTCCTCGTCACCTCAAATTACCTCCATGTGAGACGGAGGTCTTCAAGGGGGATTATATCTCCTGGCCGGTTTTCCGAGATATGTTTGAGGCAGTCTACATTAAACACCCCCAGTTGGGTGAAGTAGAAAAACTCTTCCACCTTAGAGCCAAAACCAAAGACGAGGCTTATCGGATTGTCAGCCAATTTCCGCTAACCAATGCCAGCTTTTCTCTAGCCTGGGAAGCGTTGCGGGCTACGTATGAAAATACTCGGATCTTAGTCAACAATCAGGTAAAAAATATCTTTAACTTGCCAACAGTACATGAAGAGTCGGCCAAATTGATCCGAACCCTTCAGAGTACTGTAAATGATTCGGTATCAACGTTGCAAGCGCATAAGGTTATAACACAAAACTGGGATCCGATTCTCGTCTTTGCGTGTTCAAGTAGACTGCCCAAAACTACCTTGACCCTTTGGGAACAATCCCTGGAGGACCCGACGAAGGTTCCAACCTGGCAGCAATTAGACTCGTTCTTAACGTCTCGCTTTCAGGTGCTGGAGTCCATTTCGGACACCACGTCGACAAAAGGCACAGGGCTTAATAGACTACCCAAAAAGGAGACGAATGTTCGAAACAACAATAGAGTCAACACATACCTTGCCAAAACAGGGGGGGGGAAATGCAAAATCTGTGCGGCTGCGCACTCCATTTATGAGTGTGCCAAATTTTCGGCAATGTCGATCCCAACGAGAATCCAAACAGTACGACAGCACAAACTGTGCAACAACTGTTTAAGCGCGAGTCATGCAAAAGTTGCTTGTACGAGCAAATATTCTTGTAGCCACTGCAAAAAACGGCATCACTCACTGTTGCACCTCAACGCTAACGAAAACGGAAATAAAATACAGTCCACTAATCTCCCTAGTGCAACAACAGCTCCTCAAATATCGGCGTCGTCACTTCCATTCGTGCCTCAAGCGTCGTTTCAAAACTTTCATGTCGGCGCTCCCAAGAAAATATTGCTTGCAACGGCACTAGTTTGCATTGTTGGCAAAGAATCCAAACACATAGTTCGCGCTCTCATCGACCCTGGTTCCGAAATATCCTTTATCTCAGAGGCAGTACAAAAGCGTTTGAACTTGCCCGTAACGGATAAGAATACAACCATTTCCGGAATCAGTGGTAATCTCGCCATAACGTCGAAAAAACTCTGTGCGTTTGCAATCACGTGCTTAGATGAAGCCCAGATCACCATTTCTGCCCAGGCAATTGTGCTTCGATCATTGACGAACAATCTGCCAAGTTCATCGTTTAGTATCATCGATCCTAACCTTTGTGGCGGCCTCAAACTGGCTGATCCCACGTTTAATAAATCGTCCCAGGTCGATCTGCTGATCGGTGCGGATTTATACCCATCGATCATAAGGAACGGTCTCCAACTCATCGCAGATTCCCTCGTAGCTCAGAACACAATGTTCGGCTGGGTACTGTCTGGACCAGTTCCGGAGTCGTTCCAATCGTTCAATACATTCGTAGTATCGAACAGTTCGAGTACTTCCAATTTGGATACTCAACTACGAAAATTTTGGGAGCTCGAGGAACTGCCGTCCACAGTCATTCGGTCAACAGAAGACTGCTACTGTGACGAACTATATAAAAACACAACTTCGAGACTTTCGGATGGGAGGTATGTTGTTCGTTTGCCGTTCAAGGCACAATCGTCAAAGGGCAAGTTAGGGTTCTCTAGGCACATCGCACTAAGGCAGTTCTCTAGAGTCGAAAGATCGTTAGCCATGAAGGCGGAGCTCAAGTCTCAATATTCAAGCGTTATTTCGGAATACCTCGCCCTCGGCCATATGCGGAAAGCGCCTCCGGTCGAAAAGATTTCCAGAGGTCAAGTAAACTCGTTCTATCTGCCACATCATGCGGTCATAAAGCCTGAAAGCACGACCACCAAAGTGAGGGTTGTTTTTAATGCGTCTCAATCGTCGTCGAATGGGGTAAGTTTAAACGATTTGTTGTATCCAGGGCCCATATTGCAGCAAGATTTACCATCTCTCATTCTCCGCTGGAGATTTTATAAATTTGTCTTTAATGCGGACATTGAGAAAATGTACCGCCAAATCTTGGTCGACCCTAGAGATACTCCATTTCAACGAATCCTCTTTCGCAGTTCGCCAGAGTCCGAAATCGAAGATTTTGAACTTCAAACCGTCACTTTTGGTGTCAATTGTGCTCCATATCTGGCCATCCGCACCCTCTTGCAATTGGCAAAAGAAGGCAGAACCGTGTATCCCCTAGCGTCTAGAATCATTCAATCGGAGTTCTATGTCGACGATGTTCTATCTGGTGGTCATTCTCTCAGTTCGGCTAAACAGGCACAAATCGAACTTATAGCGTTGCTTAACTCAGCTGGGTTTCCACTACGTAAGTGGACCGCAAATTCGTCTAGCTTACTTAACCATTTGCCACCAGAACATGTGCTGAACGAAAGTTTCTTGAAGCTCGATGCTGACAGCACCACCAAAACACTAGGGGTACGATGGAATGCCAAAGAAGACAATTTTTACTTCACCACGCAACGCATTCCACTGTCGACAAATCCGACCAAAAGAGAGGTCTTCTCTCAAATTGCTCGTCTTTTCGATCCTGCGGGGTGGTTGGCCCCCGTAGTGATCATCGCCAAAACATTGATGCAACGCATTTGGGCTGAGCACACTGAGTGGGACGAGCGTATCAGCCCTGAATCATTTGCCACTTGGAAAGAGTTTGCAGAGTCATTACCTGAAATACAGGTTATAGAAATCCCACGTTGGGTTGAATACTCACCCACTGTGGAGATTCAGTTTCATGGCTTCTGTGACTCTTCCGAGAAAGCATATGCGGCAGCGCTTTATATACGCGCAAGTCACCCTAATGGAGAAGCATCCTCCTACTTGATGTGTGCGAAGTCCAAAGTTGCCCCTCTAAAGACGGTCTCTTTACCGCGTCTTGAGCTGTGTGGAGCACTTTTGCTGTCCAAAATGATAAAGTTTTACTTACCCAATTTTCCAGTCCAGACATATCAAATCTTTTTATGGACAGACTCATCCATAGTTCTGGCCTGGCTCAAAAAACCTCCGTGCGTTTGGAAAACCTTTGTTGCAAACCGTACCAGTGAAATACAGGACAATGTCGGCAACGCAGTTTGGAAGCACGTCAGATCTGCCGAAAATCCCGCGGACTTGGCCACTCGAGGTGTAATGCCCTCCGATCTGAAGCAGAATCGTATGTGGTGGCAGGGCCCAGCATGGCTCTGTGAACCAGCCTCTCAATGGCCGGTGGCATTACCAGACGCTCCACGTACTGAAGATCTAGAACAGAAAGAGGTTTCCTCGTTAGTGGTCCAGCCAAATTTTCAGAGTCCTCTAGTGGGACTAACAGGCATTTCTCTCGACGATTCTGAGCAAAACACCAACTCATTGGTAGTTCAGCAAGAACCAGAAGATTTTCTTGACCGTTTTTCGACGTTATCCCGCGCTATGCGCGTATTATGCTATGTTTTTCGCTTCTTCGGGTCTGTCTCAAAGCAACAGCCCAGCAAATACAAGTCTCGTGACATCTCGCAACCAGAAATGGAGTTTGCGAAAATTCGTCTAATCCGATTGGCTCAAGAAGCTCACTTTTCGACAGAATATTCTCTGCTTGCAGCTGGCAAGCCAGTGTCAACGAAGAGTTCTATTTTGTCCTTTAATCCATTTTTGGATTCAAACAAGCTTCTTAGAGTCAATGGGCGACTTTCGAACTCAGACATTTCGTACAATGAACGTCACCCTATAATACTACCCTTTGAATCCCGTTTTGCTTGTCTCCTGGTTCAATTCATTCATGAGATTTCTATGCACGGTGGCAACTCGTTAATGGTGCGACTAACACGACAAAGTTTCTGGGTACCAAAACTCCAAATTCTGGTTAAGTCTTGCATCCGTCGTTGCACCATATGCGCGACCAACAAAAGAGACTTAAGCAAGCAGATGATGGCTGCCCTGCCGCCCGAAAGAGTTATTTTTTCTCCACCTTTCACATTTACTGGAATCGACTTCGCGGGTCCCTTCATAATCAAGAGTTTCAATGCACGGAATTGTCGTATGACCAAAGGGTATGCATGTGTGTTTGTCTGCTTTTCCACCAAGGCAATTCACCTTGAAGCGGCAAGTGATTTGTCATCTGAAGCGTTCCTCGCGGCCTTTGCCAGGTTCACCTCTAGACGAGGCTTACCTAAAGAAGTCTTTTCCGACAATGGAACGAACTTTACAGGTGCCGATGCAATTTTACGCAAGGAGTTTAAGAAGTTTGTAGGCACCATTCCCAACGAAACGAGCCTTAAGTATGGCGTTCAGGGTTTGAAATGGAATTTTATTCCGCCAGGGGCACCTCATATGGGCGGTTTATGGGAAGCCGGCGTTAAAAGTTTCAAAAGCCATTTAAGAAGGCTGGGGACCAAGACCAAGTTCACGTTCGAAGAATTTGCAACGGTTCTAGCACGTATCGAAGCGTGTTTGAACTCGCGTCCAATATCGTCCATGTCCACAGATCCTTCTGATCTGTTGGCATTGACCCCCGGGCATTTTTTACGCGGCGGTCCACTTTTATCTTTTCCGGAACCGAATCTGGCCGATGCAAATTTATCATTAATCAATCGGTGGGAAAAGGTAAAATGCCTCCAACAACAGTTCTGCCACAGATGGAAAGATGAATATCTCAAGGAGCTACATCAACGACATAAATGGAAAACACCTCAAACCGATATTAAAGTTGATGATTTGGTCGTCATTAAAAACGAAAATCTGCCATCCACCGAATGGCGTCTAGGCCGTGTTATAAATATACACCCGGGTTCCGATGGTCGAGTCAGAGTTGCAACACTAAAGACCCAAAACGGAGAAATAGTCCGACCCATAGTAAAACTGTGCCTATTGCCTATTAACTAAATTGCCAATTAATCAAATTTCACTTACTTTATTTTCAGTATTAATTTTTTTTTTTTGGCGTATCTCGCCAAGGGGGGCGGTAATGTTCATACGACTCCAGTGTGAACACTGCCTAACTCAAAAATCTAGGCGACCATAGTTCGCCCTCTAAAATAATTCACTCAATGAATAAATCTACTACATTTTGCCTGAAAAGTGGTTCGTCGCATAGCGACGGGACGGCATTCTACTGTCAACCATCAACCACTCAACACCTCTTTTTATAATTAAATTATTTTTCTTGGGCCTTCCGCCATTTAATTATTGAGTTGGCTTCAATTTTATAATAAAGTATTCTAAATTCAAAATTTTCACCTCTTGGCCTAATTTCATGTAAAAATAAAATCAACTTATTAATCAAATCAATAAAATCTCAACAATCCTACGTGCTAACGAAGAATCCAAAAGGAACATCGTTTTTTACTTTCTTTGATTAATTGGAGGAAATTCAGCAAGTGTGGTTTGCGTTTTGTTTGACTGTGGGCATCGAGAAAATCATCACCTGTGGTCGATCTCATCATTTGCAAGTGAACGGCGTATTACATTGAAGAAAGTTACATAGCTTAATTGTGGTCGATTTGTTCACTCATACTATTAAATTTATTTATTTATTATTATTATTATTTTTTTTTTTTGTATAAATTGATCATGTTAGGTACTATAAAAGACTAAGTCTTACTTGTACACATGTACACCTTGTATAATAAAATACTGAATACTGAATACTACTGAATACCTTGCCAACAATCAATCATTGTTCAGTACGTTCGCTACTGAACTGCTGTTCATTGATTTCGAAGAAGCGATCGACATTGCTATTGAAGAATCTATTTCGGTAGATTACTAAGGCAATATATGACGATTCCAACTCTTTTGTTATGCACAGCGGCAAACTGTCGACCAAGATTGACACAAAACACAGTAGAAAGGTCTGTGTGTTGTCACCAATCTAAGTTATAAATGATGCACAGCACGCTGGAAGAAAATAAAAGACTGCAATAGATTTAAAAAAAAAAAAAACTTCAGGCACCTATAATACTAAGCGAAAGACTCAGGTTTGATGCCCTAGCCTAAACGATCATGAAAAAAGAGTTTAAATAAGTCAGCTAAAAATGGTTTTGGAAAAAAACTAAAAGGGACAAGGTACCACTTTGTCATCAAACCATCAAGCAAATACTTCAGAAGAACTCGTTGATGTATTCAGGTACATCTTTTGAAATTGTATGATACAATATTAGACTTAGAGCATTTCCTTCTGGTACCCTAACCTCTATGTAAATCGTGACTTCTAGGAAAAAGTTGGTTGCCCAGGTATCATCTTAAGAAATAGATTCAGGATTTCGAAAAAAAATTAAGAGCAGAAAAATAAATTTTCTCACCTAACCAATTTCAGTTAAGCCATAGCGTACTCTTTTCCAACAAGTTTCGATATTTGTTTTACTTTCTTGGTTAAAGTTTTTAGTAGGTGAAAGACTTCTATCCGATGATCTATATATGATATGGGTGCCATTAGACAACGAGACGTTCAATACTTTTATTTGCAGTGTGGATAATCAAGCCAGACTTTTTTTAATTAAGTAACAGGGAGCAATGACACGAGTAAGATTTCAAGCTAAAGTAAACGGACAACTCCAGGACACAGTACAACAATAAAGAGTCGTGAATCCTCAGCTTCTCATTTATGTTTTTGGCTACCTTCGTGAAAGTAAGGCGACCTACCTCGAAATGCAAAGTTTTTTTTGATAATGATGGAGCTATCATAACCAAAGATCGCGCATTCCTGCAAAAAACACCATTGTCGCAGCTAAAGTTAAGCATTTCGAAAAAAGGTTGTTGTATTGGATAAATCGATTTAAAGGCATTTTTTCTGATCTACAAACAATATTATTTTGTTTCTGATATTTCAAGTATCTCACTGCTGCTTTTTTTTAAAGGTAAATAATAAAGTGTAGGTAAAATGTTTATTTCTCAAACAATCGTAGACGTTTCTAAAACGACAGTACAATAACTGTCGACATTATGGTTAGAAGAATGAAGATCAAAGAGAACACTGTATTTGTATTCCTATTAAAAAACGAATACTTCGCTTCTGGATCACTGTCATTTTAATGTCGTTTCAGTAAAACGTTGACAATGATTGGGGTGATTATTGAGAAATTATCCTCAAGAACCAGTAAAAAGAACAAGTCTAGGATTAAAAAAAAGGAGAGTGCATGATGGACCATAAAGACGTACGATTTTTGAATACTCGTAATTCTTATTTTGTATAGCGGTTTCCGATAGCGGAGCGCGGGAGGTTGAAATGAGTCCCTTGGTGCAGGGAAATTGAGTTGTCACGGGTGCACATGCACAGTATGCGTTCTGCTTATAAAAAAATATTACAAAACAATGATTTTTTTACGCTTATACCATTCTTAATACGAATTACACGACCTTAGTCAGTGTTTCAGTGAAAGTGTCTTAGGCCAGAAAGTTCGAGACTACTGGTTTAACTCTCAGTCAGAAATCTTAAGCACGACCAAGGGCAACAAAAACAGAAGTTTGAGCTTCCTTGCAACGTAATCTTAGTCCGTGAACTCGCGGGCATTCATCTGAGCTTGCTGTATTCAGAACAACTTTGCGACGCATTTTTAAAAGAAGAATCTTAAGATTTACTTATATAAGGTCCTAATAGTGCAGAATTTGAAGCCTCCATCGCTGTCGTAAGCGAGAGGTTTACAGGAAAACTTATATCAGGCGGAGGTAGTATTGCGTGGCTTCCCAGTAGCGCAGATTTGGCTCCATCGGACTTTTTCGTGGGGGTAGAATAGAGGTGCAGTGCATTATGGCCCGTGGCAATAAGACCCGTGGGTCATAATTCCTCTTTGTTTTGGAAGTTAGGCCCACAGGGGTTATTTCCATGATGAAATTGCAGTAAGAGCCGCGGGCCTTAGCTCCTTTTCTGAGAACTCAAATATCATTTCGTAATGGAAAGTAGTCTCACCGTTTGCACTTTAACTTATTTACAATACGAATAAACTTAGCACAGGGACGTAACTCCACTAGACATAAGTTCATGCTCTGACTGTGGATTATGACATATTAAAGAGGAACACACGTCCATAAGAAAGTCTATGGAACTATGCATCATATATTATATATTTAGTGCGGTCAGTTCGCCCGAATTTCTTAAGTTCAACCACAAGCCCGAATTACCCGTAGACAAATTTTGTTTTGCGAATCGAAGCGAACGAAATTTCCCTTCGAGTAGTACGGGCTTGTGGTTGAACATAAAAGATTCACATTTCACACGAACAGACCAGGAGCAAGAAGCTAAGAGCAAAACAAACATAAAGAAAGTAGATTCATTTATTATTTGCGCATAAGAAAGTGGACTGAGTTTCCGTCATCCTATGTCACGTAGTGGGAGACAACGTGACATAAGTGCCAAATTTTGGAGCTTTGTTTTTCGGTACCACAAAATTTTTTTCCTTCAAATGAAAGAAAGCTAGAATATACATTTAGCGCATCCACTATGTTCTTAATCCTTTCTAGGAAGGAAAACTAGATTTAAGATTCCATGTGCATCAGAGTCATATAAATGCTGCTTCGAAATGGCAACAAATGACATGGGCCTAAATTCTTTTCTTTGGTGGGTCTTATTGCCTCTTCAAAGTGGAAACAAAGCCCGTGGGTGTTATTTCCATTTTTTTGAGCAATAAGGCTCACGGGTCTTGTTGCAGCGGGGTTTATTACACTGCACCTAGAATAGAGTATACCACAATAGTCCAGTTCCGACTGCCCAGTTGAAGACTAATATAGCAGAAGAAATGGCAACTTTTCCAGGAATAATGGGCCAGCGAGTTTACCACAGTCCAAGGTCAATATCTTAAGGATATTGTTTAAAAAAAACAACTTTCCTGTGTACCTATTTTTATTACTGTAAGAATTTATTTGTATATAAAATAGCTGTCCCTTTTTTGAATGATGTTTAAAATTCAACCCTAATTTCTTGCCTACCCTTCCTTTAAGTGCTGCCATTGCTTTTATATTACTCTCTTTTTATTTGAAGTATTTTTCCTTATTCGCCTTTTGTCATTACATGGGGGTGAGATACCATTCTCCTATTGTAGGAAACGCCCTTATGCTATGGACGGTGTCGCAGTTGTAGCCGGACAGTGGCACTTAAGATTTTGGTGAAGCAAACGGCTATGACTATCGAAGTACAAGTTTGATTGGGAGGTATTAGGAATCATATGAAAGCTAAGTTTATAAAATATCGAATAAGCAGAAATCAATAAATTTCTCTTGCCGTATCGAAATTCCAGTGTAGGGCTAGGAAGTTGATTTTCTGCACACATTCCAACAAAAATTGAATGTGAATTTTTCCAAATTTTTAAAAGTTGATGTTTTCCTCCTTTATAGTTGTAGGTGCATATTTTCATTGGCTTGAGAGACACAATCTTTTAGGATTAGTTTTGTCTTTTTAAAATTTGATGAACATAAAATTTGACAAAGATGTTATCACACTTTTACAAAGAAAAACACACAAAGGCGTTGGTCGCAGATACAAAATAAAACATAAAGACAAAATCATGAGGGATGCATATCTTAAAGCCGAAGGAACTTCGTCCCACACAGGTGCCCTTTAACAGCTTATTATTTTTTTTTTTAATTTACTTTTAAAAATTATTATTATAAATAAGTATTATTATATACCTATATGAATATTATTATTTTTAAATAAAGAAATGTCACTTTTAATGGAAAGGTTCAATACTACCAAATTTAATTTCTAAGACTCCATTCAAAGCCTCGTTTCGATTATCTGTTTGTTTTCAGTTGGAACTGCAGACAATTTGGCATTAGAAAATTTATTCACATCGAAGTACCTGAATGTTGGCAGTTAAAAGAAATGACTTCAGAAATTAAACACCACTTCCGTTTGATTATTCCCCCGAGAATTGTGAATTGTATACAATAAAAACTTTTATTATGGCGTTTCAGTTCTGATTTCATTAACATCATAACTATCCTTGTGCTCCAATTGTGTGTGGGTAAGAGCAAGGCTACTACGTGGCCACTTTAGATCCCTACGTGGCCATTGGGCCAAGTCTGTACATCCTACTTAAAAAATGCCCTCGTTATGAATGTTTTTGATGTTGTTTCGTTCATTCATGAATACAAATATTTGAGTGCGACTGTAAAAAAAATCTACTCGGAATACTAAGAGTAAGTGGAAAAATCGTTTTAGGTTTCTTGGGTATACGAACCATAGTCCTGCTCTCTCTATTTGGTGTTGGGCCTAAAACATGAAGTAAAAGGTATTTCCTTATAAAAAAAACTAACAAATTTATAATGGTTCGTCGGACAGGTTTGAAAATTACCTTCAACTTGTATATGGTCCTTCCGAGAATAAAACATAGACAGTATTAGGACAAGAGCAGTACGACAAGTAAAAGTGCAGTGTAAATGGCGGATGGAGAGTTATGTTGATGAGAGAAGCAACAGATTGGCTTTATGAACACTTTCAATTACTAAGGACACAAAAAATCATGCGGGCGATTAAAAAAAAGCATACTTTGAATCCTTTAAAGTTTGATCCCTCTTATATGATTTTTGTTGGAGTAAAAATGGGAAATTCAATGCTGGTTCTGGATCTCGATATCAGACAGATTTTTCCCACTCGAAATCTTGACAGAAAGTCAGTAACATACATCCGCGGAACGATATGAGTTGCTTTAGGCTTAGACAACGATGATTTTGGTTGGGCTAAAGTCCCCATTTACAGCAAGCTTAAAAGCACTTAAACAATACTGAACCTTAACTAAATCAAACATTAAGGATGAGAGACTGTTTAAAAGGGGACTTTTAAACAGGGACTTGGAAGATTGAGGTCGTCGAAAAGAAAAGGAACAGACTTAATCTTAAAGCTTAAAGGTTCATTGAGACCATAAGGTGAACGATGAGCAGGAAGGAAAAAAGGGCGGGATGATTTTACGTTTCGTGGATTAGTGTTGAAGAACATAAAAACATCTAAAAGGTGAGAGCAGTCAGTATTACCAGTAAGAAGGTGGTGAATGAAGATGATGTCAAAGACATTCCTTCGGATTTCGAGGGAGTGAATATTAATGATTGAGAGGCGTTCGCGGTAAGGTGGTAGAGTGAGGAAGTTTCTAACGTCATAGAGATCCAGAAGGGCAAAGAGCAAAAAACGACGTTGAACACTTTCGATCTTTGAGATGTTAAACGCTTGATATGGAGCCCACACCTGCGATGCATACTCAACGAAAGAGCGAACGATATAGTGGGATTTGGTGACAACAGTTTTGTGGAACTCTTTGGACCATCTTTTGATAAAACCAAGGGCGGAATTAGATCCTGATATTACTTCATCATCAGAGAACGGAAATTCAATTCGCCATCACATAGAACATCTAAATCACGAATGAGCTGAACACGGTTCATGGGAAGATTCTGCAGATGATAGGATCTGTGTGGAGGTTTTTTACTTTTTCGAGAAAACGTTATTGTCTCGCATTTGGCAATGTTCAATTAAATAAATTTTTACTACACCAAGTTAAGAATGAATCGTAGTCATTTTGAAGCTGGAGAGAGTCCCGATCAGAGGAGATGACTTTGAAAATGTTTGCTTCATCCGCGTAAAGTGAGACAGAAAAAAATTTGAAGATCTTTTCTACATATTTAATGGTAAAGATGAAAAGGAGGGGTCCAAGATGGCTACCTTGGGGCACACCGTACTAAAAAAGTCACTAAAAGAGAAGAACGGAAACGAACTCTATATTGGCGGTTATCTAGATATGAAAAGATCCATTTGAGTAGGATTGGACTGAATCCGAGGAAGGAAAGTTTAAGGATTAAAATGTGAGAGATTTTGTCGATAGCCTTACTGAAATCTGTGGTAATCACGTCTATTTCGTTTACTTTTTCGATCACTTAGAGCGAAAGACAACAAACTACACCAAATTAGTGGCTGTAGATCGATTTTCCCTTACAAAATCCATGCTGCTTGGATTATATCTTTGATTTGCATTAGAAAGAAAGTATTTCATTTAGAATGCTTTCAAAAAGCATAGGGATATGAGAGAATTTAGCAATGGGTCTATAGTTAGACCTAACCTAACAGGTTAGTGAAGGGAAGGGCTAAACTGTTGCAACATTTATTAACGGCCAAGATAGTGGCGACTACGACAAAAGGCGATCGGAATCTCATCGCCAACTACAGGCCCATCACCCTACTGATCAACCTAAGTAAGCTCCTGGAGGAGCTTTTACTTAGGAAATTAAAGAAGTTCTGCCTGGAAAATAACATCATCCCAGATATGCAGTTCGGCTTCCGGGAAAAGCATTCAACCCTACATCCGTTGATGAAACTGCACAAAGACGTCACCGCAGCCCTCAACAGCCATCGGATCACCGTTGCTTGCTTTTTGGATGTCGAAAAAGCATTCGACAGCGTATGGACTGATGCTCTTATCCATAAACTCCACCTACTAAATTTTCCAGCTCCGCTAGCAAAAATAATTTTTTCCTTTCTCTCCCACAGGAACTTCTTCGTTCAAGTCAGAAGCGCAAAATCAAACACCAAAAGCATCAGAGCAGGAGTTGCTCAAGGATCGAAGCTAGGGCCATTCCTCTTCAACATAATGACGTCGGACCAGCCTACTTCAAGGGACTGCGAAAACTTCCTTTACGCTGACGACTCGTTGACATACTGCACAATCTTTTTCGCCATCCATAGCTGCACGGAGAGTGGAAACTCACATCCACTGACTATATGCCTATTATAGTAAGTGGGGTATACGTATACGGGTCAACTCAACCAAATCTGAACTCGTCTGCTTTCTGAAGGCCTGGAGTTTAAAGCGCCTGCCGTACTGCTGGAAGATGCAGAGCAACATCACTATCGCTACCCGATTAGGTATCAACTGTAACGAGGTGCTTAGATTTAACCCGGACTCATGCGCTGTACTAAAGAAGGCCAACTTCGCTTTCCACCGACTTTACCCTTTGATGAGAAGAAAAACAGGACTAAGTCAGTCAACGAAACTTCTGATGCACAAGCAACTGCTGAGACCCGTCATCAACTACGGCAGCCCAGTCTGGTTTGCCATCTCCAAGACAGCGATGTAGGAGCTCCTAATTTTCGAAAGGAAGACTCTGAGACTCTGCACCGAATTCACTTTCAACCACCAGCGCCAAAGACACTACAGCAACCAGCTTGTGTACGAGAAAGCCAAAGTGATGCCCTTAGATCAATACGTGTTATTGACAGTAAGGAAAACGGCTGCAGATATCAACAACCACTCGAATGATTTGGTGATAAGGATAACCAGTGAGAACCAACACCCCGAGCCAAGATACCTAAGCGTGATGAACACTTTGAACGAAGAAATAATACCAGCCAACGACGAAGCCACCAATTTCTACGCTGACCCTGGGTCAGCATATTTCCGTAGCTAATGCCACCCCCTACCACCTCCCCAAGCAGAGAAACGCCAGCGACAACCGGGACGGAACATCCCGATATCACCCAAGTCAACCAACTTATAATTAAGATATGTATATATGTATATAACGTTCAATAAAAATAATTATTATTACTATGCAACATTTTTTGAGCAAAGTGCCAGTTATGCCATCTGGGCCAGGACTATTCTCGTCTTTGAGTTTGAGAGGCCCATTAAGAGCCGTGGACTGATTAAAGCTTTAGCTTACCAGCCCGTTAGAGAAATGGGGAAGATAGGAAAAGTATAGTAGACCTAGAGCTGAGTTTTTCCGAGCAAAAGTCAGTTTAAAGTAACTAGCGACAAAACTAGCGATTGTTAATGGTTCGTTTGAAGATTGGCATTCGTAGTGAAGAGAAAGAGGGAAACCACCATTTTTTTTATAGTTGATGAACCCTTAAAATGATTTTGGCTCCGAAATTAGAATAGCTGGGAAGTTATATTACAGCCCGAGGCTATCAATAAGGTGTTTAAAAATTAAAATGATAGAATGCGCTACTGCGAAGCTTCGAAATCAATTGGAATTTTGGCGAACTACAAGGTTGTTACTTTAGACCTTAGCTATTCATTGCCTTTATTCTTTAAATTTTAAGTGGCATTTTCCCCAAAGAGCTTTTACGAATGTTCATCAGAGTTTAAGGATACATTTATCTTAGCAACTCTGAAAAATTGCGTTTCCTGAACCATTGTCTCGAGAATGACAAGCTTACTTTTAGCGAGCGTCAAGCCAATCAGAAAACTCACAACTTATGCCTACTTTTCAGTGTCTGATAACTTGTTCCATAACAAGGCATAACACTTCAACGATTACATCACTGAGCTACTTCCGAGAGTCCTTCTAGAAATTATCCTTTTAGCCTCTCACTTTATGAAGATAAAATCTTTTGTAGTTACAACTATTTTCTTTCAAAAGACTGCCCTTGACTGTCAAAAGTTATTTGAACATTAGTTCTTGTGAATTCAATAAATTTTATCAAGGATCCTTCTCATTTTCCGCCTTCTACAGCTACATTCAATGTCTTTCAATGAAATCACTGATTGCACGAGGAGCAAAGCTTAGCAGTTTGAAAAATTGTCCACCTTTCTCTTCTTTACCTACCTACCTATAGAAAATTCATTTCGACAAAAAATAAATTTCACTCGTATTCTCTGATTGATTTCGTCTTCCTACCTCCTTCGACCCTCACCTTAGCGAGTATCATAAAATATCATAATGACTTCGTTGGATTAAAAAGAAAAAGAAAAAAAAAAAAATACATCGAAAGCGTATCCTAGGGCTGCTTCCCAGTGCCATTACTCTATTATCGTAGCGTACCATCAGCGATTTGCAATTCATGTCAATGCACAAGCATGGAAGTTTATTACAGTTGGGCATTTTTCGTTCGTTCGAATACAGATTGAATCGGTATTCTCATTTCAACCCATCACCGCCTTGCCTCGCGTCGCGTCGGTCGGTCGTTCGTGACGGTCGTTGTGTCGGTGTTGTCACGAGTCGTTATATCTTCGCCCACGGCTCTCCTGGAGAGCAATGCAGTTTCTTGGCAATCAAACGCTCATAAAATATTTCACATTTCATAAAAAAAAAAAATTAAGAAGAAAACGAATTCACCTTGCTTCCAAACAAGGACTCGTAGTCCCCGTTGTCGTCGTCGGTGGAATATTTTGGACGAAAAAAGCGAAATAAATGACAGAAAAAAGCATGAGGCAAGACATCAATTCGCGCAAAATAACATGAATTGACATCTAAATAAATGTGAAAATGCAATTTCCCATCATCCATCCCGTTAACCTAGTTTTTTTCTTCTCCTACTCTGTGGAGGGAACCCGCCAGTCCATCCTTTCGAATAATGACAGGTGTATTCAATGTTGTCCCTGAAATCGTTCAAGCGATTCATCAGATGGACGACTTGCACTGAATGTAATTGACAAAAAATCACCAAATAAAAGAACTGATGGAATATTTTCTCGGTTCAATTTTTTAGCCAAAGGATCAAGGTCATTGTAAGAGAGGAGGCAATCAAAAAATGCTCTCTATTTCCATTCATTCAGAATTAGCATTTCTTCTTTCGCACAGGAAAAAAAGGAGTCTTCCTTAACCTTTTTTCCATCATTCTTTGATAGTCCTTGCGCAGTAGGTTTAACCTTTTTTCTTCAATTTGCAAGGAGTAATGGTGAGGCTCTGACTGAAGTGTATTATTCGCTTAAAATGAGGACATTTTAGTTTGTTTTATTATTTTTTTTTGTATATTTTTTTGCACTCCATGACCGAGGAAAATTCTAAGAAAAGGAATTCCCTTTTGGCATGAGCTCTCACTCAGTGCTACTACACTAGTCGTTGTATTTTTACATATTTTTTTAATTCTTTTATTCAAAAGCTATTTGTATAGGGATATATGTGCGACAATTTGACTTTAAATGTGCGTTGTTACAAGGAGACTCAGAGGAGCTAAGGAATGGGGTATTGTTTGGTATTCTTTTGAGAACTGCCTCACCGTAGTAGACTGAAGCACAGTGCGGTTAAGGGTGTGCACTTGTGTGGCAGAAAAATCCTCTTTTTAAAATTAAGAATTCTTTTTTTTTTTTTTTTTTTAGTTTCTCAGTGCTTTGAGAATAGTTTTAGAATATTTTTCTCGACGAGAATGCATTGTTCAGCATAAATTGACTGTAGGTAGGTGGTACTCGTATAGGTTTTGTCGTAAGTCTCACTGAAGGGACCTTTACAATTCGTGTATTTCTACTTCTTTTTTTTATTATTTCGCCTTTGAGGCACATTTTATTCTGCTCCATAGTAATGGGAGCTTTTGAGGATAACTACTGTTTGGTAGTTTTTAAATTAAGTGAACTTTAGGGGCTCTTTATAAAGCCCAAAGCATACCTTATGAAATCTCATAAAGATGAACATTTTTTCTAGTGGACAAAAATATCAAAAATGCATTTTTTTCGTTTTAAGTTCTAAACCTGTTCAGAAAGATCTGGAAGCTTAAATTGGTTTTTGTTTTGTTTGATTTTTTCTCTTTTGCATGGATTAGTTGGACTTTTGTTAGCAATTGAGATCATTTAATTCCACATTCGGGTGGTGCGACCAAAATACGAATCACTTGACTGTACGTCCAAAGTTGATGACCTGATGACCATTCCTGGCGAGGCGGGTGTGGCGGTTAAATTGTTTCAGGGGAGGAATGCAACTGGCTACTTTACTAGAGCACTGCTTGCGATATAAGAGAGAAAGACAGCTAATGATTCGACGATGTTCAAGAGAATCAATCGATTCTCCGATTGAACTGTCACTTATCAATCTCAATGCTCTGTTTTGTATCCTATCAAGTAGGCGCAATGATGTTTGAGGACCACCTAACTAAATATGAAAATTGTACTCTAGCTTTGGCCGGATGTAAGCCTTATAAATAGTAGCCAGATCAGAGAGGTGCAGAATTTCCTGCATCGTCTTAAGAAACCTAAGCATTTAGCAGCATTTTTGACGACTTCAAATATGTGGTTATTCTAACGAAGATCATCGTTTACACACATACCAAGCACAGACAGTTCAACGTCCGAAGAGCAAAGACGAGAATTTGGAAACGAGTATGAAAAGCTGAGGGTTGGGTTGTCAGCAATTAAGCGGATTAGAAGTTTTATACAAAAGATCATTTATGAAAATGAGGAAGAGAGTCGGATACAGAACGGAGCCCTGGGGCACACCAACATTTATTAATTGGGTATCAGACTTGAAACCATTCAACACATCTTGTATTGAACGGTCGGAAAGGTAGTTTCTAATCCAAGTAGAAGAGACTCATCGATACCAAATGCACGCATTTTCGATAAAAGAGTCTGATGCCAAACTCTATCAAATGCTTTAGAACTATAAAGAGCATCAATCTTATTTTCTCCAAAGCAATGTAAAGTTTCGTTCAATGAAGCTTTAGTTCTTCAAGATATTTCATTAGTTGACGGTTTACCAACGTTTCCATGACCTTGGAAAGAAGGGACGTTATTGGAATTGGACGGTAATTGGAAGGATAGGAAGATTCGCCTTTTTTACGGACGGGCTGGATAAATGCAGTTTTGCATCTCTAGGGAAGAGCCCAGAAGAATAGAAAAGATAGAAAAGCTTACGCAGTGGTTTTGCCAGCGTAGAAGAACACCTCTTCAGAATAACGGCGAATTTATGTATATTAAGATTTTTGAGTACTCTCGCAACCGAGTTAGTTCAAAAAAATATCTGCTTCATCATAGAATTTACAGACTCAAGTTCAGGCGGAGCCAATATAATAATATCACAGGAAGTGACGAAATAGCATCAAATTGAGCTGCCAGCAAAACGGTTTTGTCGATGGAGCTGACATAGGGGGAGCCATTGAAAACGAGCATTGGGACAGATAATGGTAGGGTTCATAATGTTCTTAACAAAAGACCAAAAGTTTTTGCTTCTTTTTGAAGACAACAGTTTTTTTTGCCTTACTTTTTGGTCATGCAAAAATTAGACTTTTTTTCCGACGAAAAAACGTACACGAAACCGCGCTGTTTTTGCGAGACGCCACGGAATCTGGTTAAAAATTCCTTTCATACTCCCAAAAAACATTCTCATTTTTTAAAGAAAGTGCAATATATTGTGAAAAACCAAGTACGAGCCGTGGAAGACCGCTAATGGCTTTTTCTGGATTATCAAAGAAAACCAAAAAAAAGCAGGGTTTGTGAACTTTAGTGGAAATATTCAGAGGTTGTCTTAACCTCACCTTTATTCCAACTAATTGGAGAGAAGTTAAAGTCATATTTATTCCCAAAGCCGGTAAGCCCTCACACACTGAACCCAAAGATTTCAGACCAATAAGCCTATCCTCCTTTCTACTTAAGACTCTAGAAAGAATTATAGAAACGCATATCCGAACAAAACTGAATAACAATGTGATCTCTACAGCCCAACATGCATATATAAAGGGCAAATCAGTTGAGACTGCACTTCATGAAGTAGTCGGAACCATTGAACAGTCAATCCAATATAAAGAGTACACGTTGGCTGCATGCCTCGATATAGAAGGGGCTTTCAACAACGTTGAATACAATGCTATTCGCATGGCATTAAGTTCCATAAATATCGAGCCAACGCTATCAAACTGGATCGACTCCATGCTCCAAACGAGAATAGTAAAAGCAGAAATGGGTGAAAGTACCCTAAAAGTCAGAACTTGTAGAGGTACACCTCAAGGAGGAATGTTATCCCCGCTACTCTGGCTCCTAGTAGTTAACCAAATCCTGGTTAAACTCGACAGGAGCGGAATAAAAGCAGTAGCCTATGCCGATGACATCGTCATCATGACTTCGGGAAAATTCACAGCCACCCTTTGTGAACTTCTTCAGACAGCTCTAAACAAGCTCACCAGCTGGGCGAAAAACTGTGGGCTAAACGTCAACCCTTCAAAAACAGAACTTGTTCTGTTTACTAGAAAACGTAACATTCCAGATATACTTCCTCCCTCCATTAATGGTATACCAATAAGCTTATCTGGTACGGCAAAATATCTCGGAACTGTCTTTGATCGTAAACTTAACTGGAAAGAAAATTTAAAAGAAAGAGAAAGGAAAGCTCAAATCGCTTTCTACACTTGTAGTAGAATTTTTGGTAAATAATGGGGACCTGGTCCCAAAACCATTCACTGGATGTATACATCCATAATAAGACCAATCCTCACATATGCCTGTCTAGTCTGGTGGCCATCATTAGAGAAGGCTTCAAACCTTAAGACCATGACCAAAATCCAAAGGCTTGCATGCATTGGTTCAACTAGTGCCATGAGAACAACACCAACTGCAGCTCTGAAAACCTTCCTGTCGCTAGCCCCCCTAGATCTCTTTACTAAGGAGATGGCGGCCAAAAGCGCACTGCGACTCAAACAATGCAACAATTGGAAAACAGGCATTTCAGGCCATAGAACCATCATGAACCATACAGATATAGACATCCAAACAGACTATACCCCCCCGCATATTGATTTCAATCCAGTGGCCCTAACAGTTTTTCGGACAAGAGAAAGCTGGGAGGAAAACAGGGTTATAAAAGGAAATCACATTTCCGTCTTCACAGATGGTTCCAAAACGGACGAAGGGGTAGGATCAGGTATCTTCTCAGACTACCCTACCATGAATAGATCAATAAAGTTTCCCGACTTCTGCAGTGTCTTTCAAGCAGAAGTACTCGCAGTGTGCGAAGCCGCGAAGCACCTTGCTACGCAAAACTTGATCAACAAAAATATTGACTTTTTTGTAGACACTCAGGCGGCCATTAAAGCTATCTCATCCATTATCACAAAATCCAGGCTAGTAGACAGCTGTCGCAGTAACCTTAGACTGCTCAGTGAGGCAAACACAGTTAGTTTAACCTGCGGGTTCCAGGACATCGTGACATTATCGGTAATGAAATGGCGGATAAGCTGGCAAAAATCGGGTCAGCACTCGAATCCAGCGAAGCGAACACTTCAGTGCTAAAGCCACTAGAGCAAGAAAAAAGCAGAATCAAACACAATTTTCTAAAAATCGCCAATGACAGGTGGTCATCTTTAGAAACATGCCGAGTCTCTAGAAACCTTTGGCCAGATATTTCCAAGAAAAAAACAGAATTTCTACTCCAGCTAAGCAGACCTCGGCTCTCTCTGTTGATTGGCATTCTCACGGGCCACAACTCGTTGGGTACCCACATGATGAGAATGAGCATTAGCACATCCGACTTATGTAGATGATGCCAAGATGAGGAGGCAGAGGAGGGATCTTTTCACTTCCTTTGTGAGTGTCCTAGCTTGGCCCACACTCGGAAAAAAACCCTCGGAGAATACTTCTTCGACGAACTGGTCGACATCTCTAACCTCCCACTGAGCAACGTCCTGAAATTTACTCAGGGCTCCAAATGGTTCAGTGGGAGTTCCCTACCACAATAACCATCCACCTCTCCAATCCTCCCATTTCCTCATACTCTGATTTCCCGGGGAGCACAATGGATCCTCGAGCTCCGAGTGAGGTGTTGCCACTTGTGGCTGCACCCCCCATTCAACCTAACCTAACCTAACCTTGTGAGCTTTTGAATCCTTTCTCGACATTTCGCAACAGAAATGTCGAAGGGTTTGTCGGGTGGTGAACCTGCAGAAGAAGAAAATGAAAGAATATTAAAACCACAAGAGGCATTGGCATTATATTTGTACCTAGATCTTTCTGAACAAAAATACAATGTACTGCGTTCGGTTGTAAATTCCTTAGTTTACATAAATTGAGAAAAGTTAAAAAGTTGATGCTTCCAATTAAAAAAGAAGTTACCGAAAATTCAGCACCAGATGATCTTAAAGAACTCCTCAAGAAGACTGGTGAAAGTGTTGCTGAAATTTCAGGAATACATCATGACACAACTGTAACGCTTATTAGCAAATGGGGCTTTCATCGGAGCTCTGACCATAGCCAATATAAACAAATTTCTGGAGACTCAAAGATCACAGAAGAAATTCTCTTATAGCTCCATTATCGCCAGTCGATGATATTACTGGTTTGGATTTTGGAAAAGCCCACGATCTTCTTAGCGGCCAATAAAATTTATAAACTTTCTAAATTTAATAAAGAAAGTTTTGAATTGATTTTGCGGTCGAGGTTACTTAAAAAAGATAATTGAAAAGGTATCAGAAGGCCCTTCGTTGACAATAACTGAAAGAAATTTAAAAAAAAAAAAAAAACGGAAATTTTGGATTTTGAACTATTTATTTATGAAGTTAACAACGTCAACTAACATTGCAGACGTTGTTCTCTGTACTTTTGAGTAAGGAACATCTTGTTTTTTGGTAAGAAAATACCTTTGATATTTATTATAGATCAGCTCACTTCGACGTCTTTCACTAAAAGAGGTTTAAATTTAAAAATTTTGTGAAAGTTGATGTTTATAGCTGATGGCCCTGTATGTAATGTTTTGTCAAATACAAATTCATCATACAACATGCTTTATCTGTGGTACAAAGCCAAAAGAAATCAACTCACTTCAAATTCAAGAAAAACAAGCAAAAAAAGAAAACTTTCGGTTCGGACTCTCTACCTTGCACTCAGGAATGGAAGATGTTTTGAATGTCTATTACAAATTCCTTATAGACTGTCTTTTAAATCACGCCAAGTACTGTAAGGCTCTGAAAACCAAACAATTTCTAACAAAAGGAAAAGTCACAATCAAACATTGTTTAAAAATAGATTGGGTCTCATTGTTGAAAAACCATAGTCAGGATTAGGGTCAACGAACGAGGGAAAGATATACGATAAGACGAAAATTACTTCAGAAATACCAGGACTTGGTGAACAACTCATTTATAAATTTTCAATTATATTAAGAGCTTTAGCTTCAGGATTCTCTAATGACATTCATAGACATTCAGAATTGCTATCTGAAGTTAAAGAAAGATATTTTAAGCTGTACAGTTGGTACTACAGGTTTTTGAGTGTTGAAACAACTATAGAACAGATTTCTTAAGAAGCACTAAAGGCAAGACACTAAAAGTTCTATAGAAAACGCCACTCTCATACAAGAAAAGCATCCCGGATTAATAGAAATGAATACATCTTGACAATAATACTTTTAAACTCTGATTCTTTCATTTCTAATACAAGAAAAACGGATTCAAGCCTTTCAAAAGCGGACCAAAGTGATTTCGAGCCATATATCAAAGTGGATGAAACTTTTACAAGTTTATCATCTTCATCAGGTTCTCTTAAAGATTTGGAAAGTGGTCTTTCTTCCTAAGAGTTTTATTTCTTTACAAATCTTTTATTTTTAATTGTCTACTTAATGTGTTACTTTCCGGTCCTTACAAAATCAAAAATGAGAACGAAATATTTATTATTGGTGTGTATAGATGCAGAATGGTACGTATGTACCCCTTGTGTAATGGTAAAAGAGAACAACATTAATCGCTTATTTGGGAGTGTCACATCTGTACAAGAATTAAAAAAATCATTCAAGAGCAGCAGTGTTTCAAGGCTCAACAACTCAGGGAAAAGCACATGGGTTTCTTCTAATTTGCAGATATATAAAAACGACCCACATGAGTGCTTGGGGGAATACTGATAACTTCATCTCAATTCTGTAGGCCAAAACAATTTTGTAATTTGTTTGGAGATGGACGTCATTTTTGATTTATACACTACTTATAAACGTTTTTTGTGACGCGAACAAGAAATGGTGTCGGGCTTTACTCTGATATATGCGCGTATGTTGTAGGCAGAGTCGAGGGCTTAGGGAAAGTGATTCTTCATTAAATTTTTTATTTTGAAGGATATAAAATATTTAAGTATAGAGTCAAAGTCTCACTTCTTTGAACTGTTCTCATGATAAATGGATCCTTAAAAGGCCTACTATAGGTTATAAAGTAAGTAAAGGTAAGTAAGTAGTAACTTAAGCAAGTAGTAAGACAAGGTAAGGTAAGGTAAGGTAAGGTAAGGTAGGGTAAGGTAAGGTAAGGTAAGGTAAGGTAAGGTAAGGTAAGGTAAGGTAAGGTAAGGTAAGGTAAGGTAAGGTAAGGTAAGGTAAGGTAAGGTAAGGTAAGGTAAGGTAAGGTAAGGTAAGGTAAGGTAAGGTAAGGTAAGGTAAGGTAAGGTAAGGTAAGGTAAGGTAAGGTAAGGTAAGGTAAGGTAGGGTAAGGTAAGGTAAGGTAAGGTAAGGTAAGGTAGGGTAAGGTAAGGTAAGGTAAGGTAAGGTAAGGTAAGGTAATATTTAAGGCGGCTACCAGAAAAACGATCTTTACACTAAGACCAAAACAGATCCATTGGGATACCTCCCAATAATGCGAGGAAGTACCTCAATAGTACATCACGAGTAGCACACGCAGCTTTCTATAAAGCGTTTAAGCGATGCAACAAACGCTCAGCGAGGGTAGATTGGGTGAATACAAGGGAAAAATTGTATGAGAGGTGGGATATTTTATAAAAATTTTACAAAATAAAAAATTAATCTAAATTAGAGTGTTTTCGAAATTCAAAACCTTATAGCGATCAAAATTTTAGTTTAAATTAATTTGAGGAATAGTTTTTGAGTATTGAAGAGAAGACTCAAAGCCAAGTTTTTTTAGGAAGACAAATTTTGTTTACAAAATTGTTGCTGTGTTAACAGTGACTTTTTTTTTATATAACCAATGCTCTTATTAGTTTTGAGTCGAAAAGATCTACCGTTTTAAGATCTTTTTCGAGAAAATCCATTTTTGTGAGCTTTGCTCTGATTGGGCCTTATTTTCTTAACAAAGAAGGACTTTCTGCAAAAAATGTCTATAATTTTTATTAATTACTTTAATTTAATTTTTTATTATACAAATTCTGAACACCTAGGCAAGAAAAGCCTCTTATGGCAGTGTAAATACTCTCGGAGGAATCGACTGTTCTCGGATTAAAGTTTCAAACTCCAAAGTAACACGCAAACATATTAATCAATATGCCACAAGCGCCATCACGAAACTTTACTTAAAACATCAAAGTTAAGCCATTGACCCTCTAATGAGAAAAGTGTTAAGATTCGAAAAAAACTGCTCGAAACATGTAATTGAATTAGTGCTCCAAAGATTGGCGTGATTGGGAAAAATTGATGGATGGGGTATTTTTTCCAAGATGGCGAATTTCTTGAGAGTCGGTTTCATTTTTTTTATTTTTCTTTAAGGATTTCATTCTAGACACCATCATAGTCGTCGGTATACCCGCCATTTTTCAGCTTGTTATTTCAAATATCATCTCCTTAATCGATATACGAGTGCAAATATAGCTAACATCATTCATATGGACTGTAGCTGTAACCGAATCCACAATTTACACAAAAAATAGTTCGACTACATTTTTTTCACACAACCCTGTGCTGTCTGCTGTTATGAACTTAACTTCTATCCTCTTTTGTGGGGTCGACGGTTTTTACTGACGAACGAAACGCCAGAAAACACTTTTCAGTCCATGAAAACAAGTATGTGTAAAGGCAATATTTTTCATACCAGTTAAATAAAAAAAATAAACAAAAAACCTTTCCAATAACATTTTTTTTGCTGTCACAAACTCCTGTGTCAATTCGGTGCACAATTTTACTGTCAGGTTCGTAAAAAAGAAGAAGAAAAAAAAAAAAACGCCCTATCAAATGAAATATCCTGTTTTCAGGTGATGGGAAGTTCTCTTTTATCACTTCGTTTACGTCCAATCGCAATTTCAAAAAGGAAACGACAAAATTGTTATGCTTTTTACTCAGTCAAAGAAAGATTTTAAATTGAAATGATATTTACGAGGAAATTCAACTGAAATTTGACAAAATTTGAATGGCTTCAACTCAATAAAGGCAGACATATTCCTACCAACCATAAATATTTCCTTAGCGACACAAAAAAACAGAAAATGTTTGCCAACCTCAATCAAATCAACTTCCATTGATTTGATAAAGGCCGCATAATTCAATATAAAGACGAAGTTTATGAATCCCTACTGAATTACAAATACCTACTCCTCCAGCATGCGTTGGAAGGACATCGACTCAAAGACAAAAAAAAAGTACGAAACTTTGCACAAAAACTGAGGTCCATTGGGTCCTCTTGATAAATAAAAGATTAGGTACGTTAATTTGGTTAAAATGTCTTTTATTTCAATATACTCACATCATCATTGCCTCGTTGGGTATCTTCAAGTTATTTGCCATTATATTGATGAAATTACACACATATCACCACACCATCACCCCCAAACTTACGACAAGAACCAAAGACGACATTTTAATATCATAATATCCACTTTATGATCAAAGTTTATGAAGCAAATATGCCATAAGCCGATTGCAGGTTGAGTATTTCAGGTAAATATTTGTATGTTTATGGGTGTGGTAGTGGTACGGTTTACGTGTTGGGGACAATTGCTGCCTTGGCTTTTGCAGAGAAACGTGCTCCTGCAAAACGAAGCAATTACCCATACTTGCCCAGAGGACCAATAAATGTAGTTATTATGTTTTAAATTGTAAACATTGCCTTTTACTGTTTAATGAAAATTATCGTTAACATTAATTGCTTCTGGAATGCTAAGAAAGGATTTGGTAAGCTGTCGAGTGGGTGAAGACCGTGAATATGCGAGTGGAAGCGATAACAAAAAAAAAAGACATTTCATATGATTGGTGCGGAGGAAATGACGTGGTGACGTAACTGGTAATGTTGATTGATTTATTATTACTTTTTATTAAATGTCGAGTAATGAGAACAACCAAGGCAAATCATGGTTAATGATGACATGGAAATTAATTACGTGTAACGTTTTGAGGGAGTTTATTAAAAATGTTAACATGATACGTGGAGCATAATGTCATTTATGTGGAGAGCTTGCAGGAAATTCGCAATGGAGGAAAATTGATATTTTTTGTTGAAGTAAAATAATCAACTCATGAATGAGGCCAGTTTGGATAGTATCAGCATCAGCACATTAAAGTGATAAATTTTTTTTTCATAAATCTCTTGTACAGGCTTTAAGTCACACTTCGTTGGGGCTTTTATCTCCCTTCCGCTGTCAGTGCTACACACGACTTTTTTTTAATTAGTGGTCATACATGCATGACAAAAAATTTAATATATATTTTTAGAGAAGGTATTTTGCAGAACTTTAATCGGAATTAAATTCCGATCGAACAAGTTCCAGCCGAGAGGCCCGAGATTCGACCACTTTTTGCAGCGTTGAAATACTTCTCTTCCACGGCTTATCTGCGTAGACAAGCGACTCCACATAACCCCACAAAAACACAGTACTAGGTGTGTTAAATCACCCGATCTTGGAAGTAACTCATAGATTCAAGACTCGAAGGTATGTTAAACTCGGTGTTAACAACGATTTTCTTTCGAGAAAATTTACCGAACGCACAGAATGCCCAGTGGTCGCGCAGCTTCACAATGAAATGACGAACAAAACTGTGAATAAACCAAGTGAGATCTATCGAAAAACCTACGTCGAAAAAGTATTGCTGATGGCAGTGGCGGATCCAGGATTTGGGCATGGGGGGGTCTATTACTCAAAATTTTATTTATATATACGAGGTTTAGCTGATTCAATCAGAAATTATTTACATGATGTTGGCGTCGATTGCTCATATATGTATGGCCAAAGATTCGACGGAGCTCCGGCAATGAGTGTCCAATTCATTGGTGCACAGGCATTGGCTTTAGTTTGGCAGTCAATGCAGCATACGAAGTGTCAGGAATCAAAAATGCGTTAGGAACTATCGGAGCGATTGAAGAATTTTTTTCACTGACCTAAAATACAAGACGTTCAAATACAAGAAGAAGAAATTTCAAAAATGACAAACAAAAGTGAGAAAAAAAAACAAAAGTTTAAGTCTGTTTGTCCTACCAAGTGGGCTCAGTCTCATGAAGCAGTTGGAACGTAGGTTGAATTACAACCGGCTGTTATTGAATCTTTGGAAGAAATCAAAACGTGGAAAGATCGAGATACTTCGCAAAATGCATTGCATCTTTTGACAGCGATTTCGACTGTTGAATTTCAAATCGCCTGTCACATTATGGAATCAATTAATGAAATTGCCACGCAGCGGCGCCCGCCGTTGCAATCAACAAAAAAATCGTTGCAACGTTCAAGCACAAAGTATTGAAGACTACTACAGAATTTCTTCCTACATTCCGTTTCTTGATACGTTCATTTCTCAACTCAAAAGTCGGTTCTCGGAACACAAATCCATTTTCCAAAGTTTAGGGCAACTGTTTCTTAAACAAGAATTTAACGAAAATAAATGCGCTGACTTCTACACATTTTACGAAAATATATCGGATTGATCGAAAGAAAATTTTCTGTCAGAAGTCAAGATCTGGAGACAACGAATCCACGGCCAGAACATCCAAAATGCGCTTGATGCTTTACTGGTTAGTTTCTTTCGATCAAAAATTTACATGTAAAACAGTTTATATGTGACGCGATCCGAGAAAAGGCACCTTCTAGGGAAATGTGAAAGCTTACACGGCACGCTCTGAAAGGCGCTGATGTACTATCAAACTTATGTAAAAAGTCGTTTCTCTGAATTTATATTTTGTGAAATAATAGCGATGTTACAATTTCTGATTGCGCTTCATGAATATTCAGTAAAAGAACTTGTGTAACCAATCCTGATCCAACAACCGATTTTTTGCCTAGTAAGTCCTTTTTATCGGATCGAGTCACATATGCAAACATCAATCTGACGATATTTTTCAGGTTATCAATAGCAAGTCGTTCAAGAATGTCGATTCGGGTCCGGACCCGAAACCCCCCCGTGGATACGCCTATGGCTGATGGATTGAAAACCACACGTCTAAAAAAACAACCTTTTTGAGGATCGTATAAGGTAGAAACATTGTTAATCCTCAGAGATTGTAACATTTTCAGGAAAAATGACTGATAACTGTCATCTATCATTTGTCATCTGACTTCAGTCATATGTTTTCTGTCATTCACAATGATATGACAAACAAACTTTGCATAAATCACAGCTATCGAAAAAACCAAAGTATTGTTAGATTGAAAAAGATAAAAACATCGTTATTCATGTATGCATGTTGTGCTCATTAATTTCGCAAAGGCATTGGATCGAGATCTAATATCGGCTGTCCTCAGAAAACGGGGAGTTTCAGAGGGATGTACGGATGATCAAGGATATGTATGAGCTGCTCAGCTGGTGTCACAGAAGCATTCCAAGTCGCAGAAGGCGTATCCCAAGAAAGCACTTTGAGTCTACCGCTGACTACCAGTTTGAAGATAAACTATAGGACACTTATGTACATTAATTATTGTTTGCTGACTCATCATAAGTGAGGATCCTACATCCCTCCATAAAGCACTTAATGTCAAAGCTTCAGAAGTTAGTACAAACAGTATTTTTCTAAAAAAAGACAGAACACTTGTGTTGAATATTCTGATTCAGCTATTCCTGACATTTATTTGAATCGAAATGAGCTTCAATAGTTTGAAAAGCAGAAATATCTGGAGTCAATATTCCCAGCAAAGCAACTTGCGATGACGAAATCAATCATCGAGTAAGCTTATTGTGTTTGGAGCGGTGAGAAAACTCCATTTTTTTGTACGGAAATCAGCCGCTTAAACTGAATTGGATACCCTCCACCCAAGTCCAGCACTCATATACGGTTGACATTTGACAATGTGGGGTAATGTACGAAATGTATGATAGTAATTTGACAGCAACTGAGATGAGGTGCTCGGTAGGAGTAACAAATCAGAGTCATATTCGAAGTGCGAAGAATCGTGAAAGCCTTCACGTCAAGAATTTCCTCTTGAACTAAAGACGACCGGCGCAGTTGGTGTTGTCATGTTCAAAAGAGAGATCCAAAAAACCCCGTCAAAAAGGCAATATTACACGAATTTCAGACACGATCGCAAAAGAAAAGAAGGCTTACTGCTGGTACAAATAAATTCAAATAAATCTGCACTTGGTTGGTCTCAGACATGGAACAATCCAAAACCGGGATGTTTGCCGAAGCATTCTGAGTTAAATGCGACGAACAGTGGGGCAGAAGTAGTGGTTTTGTGCGATAAATTATTTTTGTCTTTCAAAGCCTTGTATAAAGTAAAAATGAGTTAAATTTAATCTATTCTAAGAAAAGACGAATTTGCGGGGTTGTCTACGCATAAGCTTACGACTTTGCAGCAATAAAATCGCTGATTTTCATGGCACCGCAATCTGACAATGAATTTGGATTAATTAGACCAGAAGGAGAACGAAAATGTTAAACAAAATTTTTCAATACGTCATTCTGTTTTCAGGATATCGATACTTGAAGTCGAAAAATTCTTTTATGCCTTACAGACGTAAATTTTGGATAAACCCCACATTTAGAAAAGTGAATTTAGCTTAATCAAGCCAAAATAAAAAGAAAATGTTAAATAAAGTTTTTCAACATCTCGATTTATTTTCGAAATATCGATACTTGAAGTAAAAAAAAATAAAACAAAACAAATTTTTCGACTTCAAGTATCAATATCTCGAAAACGAAGCGGGATATTGAAACATTATCTCCAATATTTTCGTTTTATTTTGGCCTAATTAACTTTTTACCCATTTTCCAAATTGCAAATTTTAAACTGAACCATTCAACTTCAATCGTTTGAATAAAAGAGCGGAAAACATAAAAACAAAACAAAATTTCATTTTTCGTAGCAGAAATAATACACTTTATGAAAAGTAAAAGTTTCATGGCAATTGATTTACAAACGGAGGACTTGCTAATTCCTCTCGAAAGGCGAGGCGAAAGGCGAGAAATTCGAGCCACGAACTTCTGGGTTGATAGGCAGACATGCTAACCATCACGCCATGGGTACAACAACAGTTTTGTTCGTATACCTTAAATTTCTATATGGACATACCCCAGGAGCGGATCACTAGTGTGAAAAGTTTTGTGGAAAAGCTGTGATTCCTTTGATTGCGATGCTCGTGCCGTCGAAAAAAAGAAGACATCCACTCAAAGCCAAAGTACGATTCCCATGTTATGCCAAGTGCTTTTCAAAAGTTTTCGCGTCTTCCTGATAGGGTTCAAAGTAGAACTTATTTCAATTGTACAGGGTCATTCTATTCGTTGTTTGAGATTGGCAGCTCTGTCATCAGATGCCTGCCACACTCAGTTGTCGTTTGAAGCGCTGTAATATTTGTTATTTGTTTTCCACTTACGATAATAGATCGCTTAGCAAGTGAACAACGCGTAACAAATATTCAAACTTACTACAAAAGTGGTGATTCAAACGCAGCCACTTCCATGTTGTGCGATAACTATGGTCGTCATAATCGACCGACTACGCAAGCAACTGGTATAATTGTGAAGAAACTTGAAGAGAGTGGAAGTGTTACTGATGTCGTATGGTCTGACATCATCGTTTAATTGCAAGTGATGATGATGATCCTAATTGATCGATTTGACGATGTTCTCAGAAATTCAACATGTCTTTTGCTTTTCGACTTGTTTCTCTAGGGTTTCCATTTCTAAGCTCATAAAACAAAGTATGTCATCTGTGTTCTGTCGTCCGTCAACTGTCATCTCTCATCTGTCACCTCTCACCTGTCATCATTCATCTGTCATCTGTCAACAACATCATTCATCTGTCATCTGTAATCTGCCATCTGCCATCTGCCATCTGCCATCTGCCATCTGCCATCTGCCATCTGCCATCTTTCATCTGTCATTTGTCATCTGCCATATGTCATTTTTCAACTATTTTCCGGCGCATTACGCTCTTCAAAATATCAGAATCAATGTTTATTGGTGTCTCGAATTCTCAATTATACATTAACACTTGAGTGATATTTGTGATAATATTTTATTGTGCTGTTTAGAGCTGATCTTAAAAATTGTTTTCAGTGTATAATGCGGCATCTTCAATTAATAAAATTCATATTTTTAGAAGGAATGCATTCACATACAACACAAGTTTGCTTAAGATTTTTTCAGCTGATTTGTATAAGATACAAAAAAACCTTAAGGTGTGACCAGAATAAGAACAAAATCCATAGTCGGATGATGGTTTTAAACATAAACAGGCTGTAAATGTTAGTCATAGACGAGAACATATCTATCGGTTCATAACAACAGACGATGATATTCACAAGATTTATATCAAAGGTCTTACTGTCTCCGACATTATTTTAGCTTGAGTATAGAACGTGTTACCTTTAAACGGAAGATCGCCCATGAGGTACTGCTTCCTGTGCAGTAGAAGAGAAAGGACTTAGCAAGGAGCTTAGAGCAGTTTCAAATGTGCGAAGACTATGGAGCACACAAACACAGCTTAAATGAAAGGTTTATAAAATTTTGAGAAAAAGGCAATCACTCCAGCCGTCTATTACTAAAAAAACAAGGTTCTTTCGCCAACTTCCTCTTAAAAAGAGTAACAAAGTTCAACTCAATCGCCACTTAAACTATTCCCCCGTCAGTCTTAACCCATAACACTTTCAGAGCTAAACACAAATTCATATGCAGATCACTTCTTACGTTTAACTTTTTCTCGTACATGAGCACGCTCCCGAAAATTGCACAGAGTAAAAAAAAAATATAATTTTCATCACCAAATTTTATTCGTTTTCGTAAGCTTGAAAGACAAAGAGAAAAAAAAAAAAATCGCAATAACCAACGCATTTTCTACATCATCCAAGCGAACGACAAGGGCGTATTATCTTTCCACACTCTCACATCACATCATCATGTTCGCCATTGTGTCAAGTCATATCCCAAGGATATCTCATCCTTTCCACACAAGGACTCTTTACACGAATTGAAGACGCGAATTGGATTCGCCAAACTGATATACAAAACGAAAATAAGTAAAAAAAAAAAGTAAATTTTTCCCAATAGCCAACTTCTTTATTGGGACCCTGGGGGTAATTTATTTTATATTGCTTACTCGGTATCCTACCACCAAGAATAGGCCGCCCATCCTATTCGGTCGGTCGGTCGATGCTTCTCCCCGAACTTTATTACCAACTTCATCGTCTCAATGTGCGTGGTGCAAAATCGTACAACACAACACTGCACATGAAACTTTTTCCTCCGATGGCCGGGAAATTAAGTTTAAAACTTTATAGTGTGTGTGTGTGTATGTCTGTGTATGTTGTGGATGGTTTGGGTGTGAATGAGACTTCCTCTCAAGCGACTCTTTGAAAGAAGATTTACAACGTTTTTCGCTTGCTTTATAAGAGTACTACTACTGCTGCGTGCCGTGTCTTTGCTCTCGGGATTCATGGCATCATTTCTAGAGAAAGGCTCGAGCTTTATTGCAAATAAGTTTCCCGGAATATTTTTGTTGGTCGGGTTGTGTCGCACAAACAAATACACACCAAGTAGAGTACACGGTCCCTACAGTTCACTTTGTCTTTCCTTTATTTTATGTGCGTCTTTACGATGTAGCAGCTAATCTCGATGATACCGATGATAAAATTAAGTTTATCTCCTATTTCTAGGTCCTTGAAGGCACAATAAATCTTTGGTCTACATTATGTTTCACAGGATACATGGTGACTTTGCGTCCACTCGTCGTTCGTATATCGCAAAAGAAAAAGACAAAAAAAGACAAAAACAAAATCACATCTTCAAAGGATGAATCGTTCCATTTTTCGTATTCTTTTGCGCTAACAGAAGAATTGTATAGTGTACGAGGACATTGAATTAGAAGACCGTTTTATTGGTGATAAGCCTAGCAAAAGAGTTTTCTTTTCTGAATAATGGCTGTGGCAAGAAATGAATGAGATATTAGATGAAGAAGCTTCCAAATGACTGATGGTTGATGATGCTACTAAAAAAGTTACGACTAATAACGAATCAGCTTGCTGGCCACTTCAGCTTTTAGAGAAGATGGTGGTGGTTTTTAAAAGACCTTATAGTTTTTGTACTCTTTAACAGGAAAAAAAACCAGTGACACTCTCAGAATGACGCACATAGGAACACTATTGACTTTATTGGGAGAACTTCGATGAAGAAGTCACTTTCTTTTTCTTCTCCATCGCATCACAGAATTGCCTTTGAAATACCTTTACGAAATATAAAAAGCATCAGCTAGGACACAAACACGGCAAGGAGTAGAGGTTGAAAGCAAACCTAGGTCCTTATTGAATGAAAATATGGCTTGATGAAATGCCGCTGGGAAAGTAGAAATACCTGAAACAAAAAAAAGTGCTACAGAAAACGTGCTACAAAACCCCAGGAGAGATTTATAAATACGTGATTATTCTTTTGTGGAGGAAAAATGAGACCCAACGATAAGTGCATTGAGGAAGTTTAATCGAAAAGACTGGAGGGAGAAACACAATGGGGGCACCTAAGGTAATTTAAAAAAACTAATAACAAAATGTGTTTGGAAGCCAAGAAGTGTGGCCAATAGAAAAAAGAGATTTTGGAAATGTTCCACAGTACACGTTCAGCCAAGGGAATACTTTCGACCATCCAAAGACTGATGATGGTTTCATAGAAGTTGTGCTTAAATGACACTCGATGATGAGGACTGAAGCAGATTCAGGAATTGGAGAAAACAGAGGTAGAAAGTTCTTTCGTCAGTGAACTACACTCGAAGAAGTCAATGTGACAACTTTTTATACGACGCATAAACGGAGCAGATCTGTTTAACAGAGCCAAAGAAATTCTGCAACTTGAAAACAGATCGAAATAAGAATTTCACACCTGTCAGATTTCAAGGACTTTTAGGGAATCCTAAACAGACCATAACTCAATGGGAGCCCACATCAGGAGATCACGATACCTAACTTTTCAGAGAATGTAGGGAAAAAAGTTCAAAGAGTATCATCGAATATTGTGTATATTAAAAAATTAAAAATAAAATTAAATTGAAATTAAATTAAATTAACTTTGACGGCGGGCGTTACACTATTCGCGAAGGCTCTATTTGGTGTCAACTTGGCGGCGCCCATTATTGTTGCACACGTCAATTGTGCTTACCATACTTCAACTCGGTAAACACTGAGCACTGGGATGGTTCGTCCGGACCTGACCTGCTAAACGAGTGTTGACAAAGGAATGCGGAAGAAAAGAATTGTGATCAACTCTACAATGCTCTGCGAATAATGACTGACTTCCCGAATCTCAGTGGTCTACCAGAGCTTTTCGGAAATGTCCCAGCAGATGAATTCTCATGACAGAATCAACGGTGGAATACTGCAGTCAAAAAAGCAGAAACCCCTGAAGGAGCTACTCCAGCCTTTCAGGGTCTTTCAATACTAGGACAGGGTATTGAAGTAGAGATGGTGGCAGATGAGCTCCTGGTGAGCCAACGGCAGCTCCCACACCCCTCAGCAGGGTACTGACAATGGATATTCCAGCCCTTTATGTCCGAAGGGATCCCAAAAGGACCTGGCTCTCCAGGATGGGGGTTGTGCGTAGGGTTAACTACCCAGCCACGGAAAAAAAATATGGTTCCGAAACAACCAAAAGCCTCGGATAACGATAATGATTTCAAAGTCGACGACCCAAGCAAACGTAAAAAGGAAAACAACTTCCAGATCTGCACGTGGAAAGTAAGATCTCTTAACGGATTACGTGCAGCCGGAGAATTAGCGGACGCCCTGGACTGCTGCAAAGTAGACATAACCGCCATCCAAGAAGTGCGATGGAGTGGACCGGGCATAAAGAAGATGAAAAACTGTGACATCTACTATGGCGACTGCTACAGACAACAGAAACAGCGCTTATTTGGGTGCGGATTTGTCGTTAGAGGAAGACTCAGGGATAAGGTGATCAGCCAAAATCCAGTTAATGAGCGTATAATGACCATCCGCATCAGGGCTAAATTCGCCAACATTAGCCTTATATGCGCTCACGCCCCAACAGAAGAGAAAGATTACGATTCCAAAGACTGTTTCTACGAGCTCCTCGAAGAAACGTATGACCAGTGCCCTAGACACGACGTGAAAATCGTTCTTGGCGATTTGAACGCAAAGCTAGGGAAGGAGGACATCTTTGGAAACACAATCGGTAGGTAAGCATAGCCTCCATGGCGAAACCTCCGAAAACGGACTGAGGCTAATCGATTTTGCTGCGGGGCTAAATCTTGTTGTAAGTACACGCTTCCCGCATCTCAAAATTCATAAAGGTACATGACGATCCCCAGATCAATTAACCGTCAACCAAATTGACCATGTTGCGATCGACGCAAGGCACTCTTCCAGTGTTCTAGATGTCCGAACTTTCCGAGGGGCCAACTTTGACTCGGACCACTACCTTGTTGTAGCCAAGGTACGAATGAGGATATCTTGTTCACGACCAGCGCGAACTAACGCTGTGAAGAGATATGACGTCGGAAAGCTACAATCGCAAGAGATTGCCAATGCCTTTTCCAATCGAGTGTCCCTTCAATTATCCTTGAATCCCATGCCACCAGCATTAAGCATTGAAGACCAGTGGCAGCAATGCCAAGAAGCCATCAGAAGGTTCTGAGGTTCTGGTCGGCCACCAAAACGAAACCCATGGTTCGATGAAGAATGCAGGCAGGCAAATGCAGCCAAACAAAAAGAACAACAAATGCTGATGCAACAACGAACAAGGGCTGCCTACGATCAGTATAACGAGATCTACAAGGAGAAAAGAAGGGAAGAACACCGACTTCTCAAAAAGAAAAAGAAGCAGCATGAGAAGCGCTCGTTTGAGGAAATAGAGAGGTGCCATGACAGGAACGAGATTCGGAAGTTTTACGAAAAGGTAAAAAGATCCTGCCACGGTGGCAAGCCCCGAACTCAAGCCTGTAAAGACCAGCAGGGAAACAAAGTTATAGAGTCACAGTCGCTACTGAGGATCTGGAAAGATAATTTCTGCAGACTGCTTAACGGCGATGAGGACACAAATTCCGCTGTCAGGCAGATTGCCCCATTAAGCTTGGACGATGGTCAAGAATGCCGTCCTCCCGACCTAGAGGAAGTTAAGCTTGCCATATGCAAACTTAAATCAAATAAGACTGCAGGTGCAGATGGCCTTGATGCCGAACTCTTCAAGGCAGCTGGAGACCAGTTGGAAAAGAGCATGCACCAGCTGATCTGCATGATATGGTCGGAAGAAAGCATGCCCGATGAATGGAACCTCACCTATAAAAAGGAGACCCTCACAATTGCGCCAATTACAGAGGGATAAGCCTCCTTAACGTGTCGCTTATAAGATTTTGTCTGCTGTAATATGTGAACATCTGAAACCCCACGTCAACAACTTGATAGGTCCTTATCAATGTGGTTTTAGACCAGAGAAGTCCACAATAGACCAAATTTTCACATTACGGCAGATCTTGGAAAGAACCCGACACAATGGATTTGATGGTTAATGAGGGCAAAACGAAGTATATGCTGTCATTAAACAGTGACACAAAACATCAAAGAATTTGACAAAAAGTCACAATAGACAGACATAACTTTGATGTAGTACAGGACTTCGTCTGCCTAGGATCTGCTCTAGGCACGGAAAACAACATCAGTGCGGAGATCAAATGGAGAATAACTCTTGCCACTCTCTACTTTTTTGGGTTAAGGAGACGATTGAAAAACGAAACCCTCTCTAGAAAAAAAACCTCTCTACCAAGGTAACCCTTTATAAGACCTTAATAATCCCAGTCCAGCTTTACGGTGAGGAAGCATGGATCTTATTCATTCGCTGTATCGCGAAATGGGCATAGCTGGCGGAATAGGCATCGCAAGACAACAATTGGTGGTGAAATGTAAAGTGAATGAATATTAAAGCTCCAACTCGACGGGTTTTTGAAATTGGAATTGAAATTTGCAGGGAAATCACGGAAAGTGAAGATCTTGTCTTAAGTGGCGTAGTCAAAGTGAAGAAGACCTCAACTTACTTAGCGATCGAAACTGGATAGAGCCCGCCCGAAATCGAATTTGTTGGCGAAAGTTGTCGGTTGTTGCGCAGGTTCACCACGAACTTTGATATCCACCTAAGTAAGTTAAATCATCGAACCATGAACCATCATCAGGAAACAAGGACTACGAGGACATTCTTTGGCCATCTGGACTATACTTCGCACAAATCCATAAGAAGCATCATGTTGACGTTTCTGAAAACAGGAGGGTTCATCAAGAATCCATCTCATACCTCCCACCTTATTTTTTTATTATTCATTTCCCTTATATCCAACTCGTCCTGAAAAGCTCAATCGATTCAATGAGTTTCGAGTAAGACTTGATAACGACTTAATGTCAAATCCCTTTATTTCAAACTTTACTGATTTACTTTGAAACAAACTGCAGGACTAAGTCGTAGTCTATTGTTCAGTTCCTTTTGATTCAATATCCTGCCATAAATCCATTTCAGCCCTGCGATACACCACAACTTTCAGTCCTTTAATTGTATTAAATCCTTTTTTATAATCACATTACTCTGCACATAAACAGATTTAACATTATTATACGCTGGAGATGCAGTTCACTTTGTTAATCCACTTAACAAAATATTAAGGATTCCTTTTTGAATTTTCCTCTAATCTCAGCGGACCGACCTTTTCTACTCTCCAGGGCCAACACTTCCTCACTCATAAAAATAAAACACAAAAAAAAAACTGAAAAGTAAAAATCTGTAAAATCTTAATGAGAATCCAGAAAAGATAAAATTGCTACCCTCGTCAGCAACTACGAGTCCAAAGAAGGAAAAGGAGAAACAAAAATTTGCCTCCCCATGGACAATATGACAGGGGCATTTGTGGTGTGTATTCAAGGATAAAATGCCCTCGGGACAGTTATAACATAATTTTGCTATCCGAATGATTATTATTATTAATTCTGAGGAAGGAGCTTAATGAGAACTCTATGAACTAAGAAAAAAACAAAAAAAAAAAATAAATAACAATAATCTTCTAATTACTTTTTAATTATAAACTTTTGTTAATAACACAACTTTTCATCCTTAAAAAAGGCAGCACACCAAACCAACATCAGCCATCACTTTCGAAGTGTCTTGCGTGCATCTTTCGAAAGGAGCCTATTCCTAAACTTGGAATTGCAACTTGTCAACTTGTGCCGGGCTGGGGTTGGTGAGGGTTGGTTTGATATTCATTGCTTAGTTATGTTTGAATTGGCAAAGAACAATAAGTTTGAGTTGAGATTAGAGTTGGATTTATATTTAAATTTTAATTGTCGGCTTTGGATGTTGGGTGGTGCTGTGCGGTTGGGTTGTTTAAGTTTCAAGTACACCTCATTCATCAGAGGACCGAATATGCACGAAAGCCCAAGATTCAAACTTGAGGAGTTGTAATAAAAGCCATTGTCCTCCGTAGGGGGTTTTAAAGCTAACCGAGAAGAAGGAGGTAAAACTTTTTCCTGCAGGAAAAACCTGAAACCAAACTTTGAAAGAGATTAAAGACTCATGCAATAAAAAACAGACCACAACTTCGACAAAATCTATTGAGTTGGAAATCAATGGTTATTGGTTATGGAGCAAGTGAATAAAGAGAGAGGAAGATTAAACCCCAAAGGATAAATCATAAGAGAGATGGAAATCAATAATTATTGTTCGCACACCTGTTTTCTCCACATACCTGCTGCATAATCTAATTGTTCCGGCGCAACTATATCACATATGAATAGCTTCAATATTTATGTTCACCGACAATGCCCAATGGCATTCGGATTTGACACGACTGTACAAATATGCCATCACCGCAATTAGGTGACAGCTAGACAATTCCATTCATAATCCCTTAACAACTATTTAAGCCAATGTGAGGAAGCGTTTTGATCCTAGTTGACGCCAATATTTCAATGACCAGTTTGTCTGATGATAAACTGTATGATTGCAATTAGAGCTAACTGTGGAATTCAAATACAAATCCAATGGACTAACAATGGGGGTCGTTGTTGCGACGTTGATTAAAGGACGATTTGGTCAGAGTTTAATTGATTTTTTATACAATTTATTGTCATGTATAACAATGTGATGGTTAAGGGAGGCTTTGATGTACCTAACTTGTTTTTTGTTTTTATAAATCGTTTTGGAGTTCAAAGTATTAACAAACGAAGCTTAAAAAGTCTTCAGCAAATTATTGTGTGAGAAGTTAGGGCCAACGAAGTAAACTTTTGGCATACTAAAAGTTCGGCCTGAACCTAGGCCTCAACTTATTCTCTAGGAATTTCGATTTCGGACAAGCTCTCTTCGGTTTTGTACTCGAAATAGGTAGAGGGGTTTTTCACTTGACCTAAGGCGAGGTCTTTCCTTTCCGTGACTTTCCCACAGTGTTCTTTCGCAAACCTGTCGAGCTGGAGCATTGATGTCCATTCGTTCGACATGTCCCAGCCATCGAAGTTTCTAGATGTGTACTCTTCTAGCTATGCCTTTGTCACGGAACAGCTCATACACCTCGTTGTTGAATCTTATTTTCCACACATTGTCTTCACATACAGAACCAAGATCAACCGGAGTCTTATTTTTTTAAAGTGTCTGTATGCACCCACGGTGTGTGTCGTGTTGGGCTGTGTAATGAGCGCTCAATCAAGTCGTTCGTGTGATTCGTGTTGGTTCGTTTAGATCGAAATAAATATCCCAGTAATTTATGGTGGAAAAGAAATTATTAATCATAGAGGTTGTGCTAAAAGTGATAACAAGAACTACGCGAGCCTTTCCCTTTTTACCCTGGAATAACTCTTGTAAGCTCATGTAAACAACTTTTCTTCCAAAATGAGGAAGTGTTCTTATGGCCGTATTCTTCACTAAAATTTGAAGTCAACTGAAGGATTTTTATTCACAACTTGTGATTTTGTTTTTCTTCACTCAAATTTGACAGCTTCAACTGTCGATTTTCAACTCTTGAGTTGATCAACTTCCGATTTTCTCAACTTCTGGAAAAGTAGAATTTGAATGAGTAAACTTGAGAGTTGTCTGTGAAATTTAATTTTGCACTACATTTTGTGGCTTCTGTCTGTTATTTTGGATTTGCATATACATATGTAAAAAAAAATATTTTTAAAATAAGAAATTATTATTTTGAGAGTCATCCATCGTCTGACAATACAAAACGTGTCCACGGGTCTGGCTTGCAAAATGGGATGACCATGATTTCTTTTACCGATTTCACATTTCGAAGCGAACCACAATGATGCTGTTGGAATTGATAGAGGGTAGTTTGCCTTTCAGTGACACAAGGTACGAAATGAGATATTTTGAATATTTTTTAGTTTAAAAAGTATTAAATTATGTGTAGATTGCACGAATTACCACCAATTACCCAATTATTGATAGTTCTGAGGTATTTTGCACTCGGGTCAATACAATTGGCCATTGCTGATTTTATTGGCGTATGCATTTCAACAATGCATCGAATGATAAAGCGGGTGTCGAACGCAATTGCTAACTTTGCACCCCAGTTTGTTTGCATGCCCGAAACACGAACAGAACGGTTAGAAGCGGCACTTGAATTGTATGTTACAGCCAAGTCTTCAAGAACTATTGGGCCAATAGTTGGCACACATATAAGAATCCAATCACCTGGTGGAAACGATGCAGAACTTTTAACAAACCGCAAGGGTTGGTTCTCTTTCAGACTGTTGTTTCTGCAGATCTAAAAATAATAAACATCGTTTCTCGTTGGCAGATAGTATCTGCACATTAAATGAAAGTTAATAAAAGCTATGCCCTTGACTTTTGGTTTTATCCTTTTTCAGAGTTCTACACACGATCAACGTATATTTTATTCGTTAACTTTGTAACAACGATTTGAAGAAGGTGAATTTGAGCAATTTATTATTATTGGTGACTCTCGCTACTCAAACACAAATTATTTGGCGACACCTTATCAAAATGTTTCAAATGGTGTTGAAAATTTATACAACGAGTGGCAGATTCGTACTCGAAATTCAGTCGAGCGTTTTTATGGAATTTGGAAAAGACGGTTTCCAGTATTGGCAACTGGGTTAAGATGTAGAGTTTTTTTTTTTTTTTTTTTATAATTAACGCGCACATCAAGGGGTTATGACTACCCTTATAATGTTATTAAACACAGTGCGAGCATTTAGGAAAATAGGAGAGGATTTGTAAGGAGACACCGATGCACGTTGCTTTTGAATCTTTGTAAATCGTAATGCAGGGGAAACACAGAGCCAGGTAAAGCATTCCACATTCGGGTGGTGCGACTAAAATAAGAATCTCTATACTTGACTGTACGCCCGAAGTTGGGCTCAAGGCAGAACTGATGAGCATTCCTAGCGAGGCGGGTGTTGCGGCTAAATTGTTTCAAGGGAGGAATGCAGCTGGCTATTTCCCTAGAGCACTGTTTGTGGAAAAAGCGATAAAAGAGAGAGAGACAGGTGACGTTTCGACGATGTCCAAGAGAATCAATCGATTCTACGATTGAACTATCACCTATCAATCTTAACGCTCTATTTTGTACCCTATCAAGTAGGCGCAAAGATGTTTGAGAAGCACCTGACCAGATATGAGAGTTATACTCCAGTTTTGGGCGGATGAAGGCCTTATAAATTGTAGCCAGATCAGAAGGGGTGAAGAACTTCCTGCATCGTCTCAAGAAACCTAAGCATTTAGCAGCGTTTTTGGCGACTTCAAATATGTGGTCGTTCCAACGAAGATCATCGTTTACACACATACCAAGTACTGACAGCTTTTCGGTTTCTTCGATGCAGGTACCATTCATGGATAATGGCAATGGGGGAATGTTAAGCTTCAACGACAAGAGACAGCATTGAGTTTTCGAAGCATTGAATTCTACTCGGTTCATAAGACCCCATGCAACAATGCTGTCAAGGTCAGAATTCAATGAGCTTATCATACGCAACCGTTCCAGTTCCACATCCGAAGAGCAGGGACGTGAATTTGGAAACGAATATGAAAAGCTGAGGGTCGAGTCGTCAGCAAAACAGTTAAGTGGATTAGAAGTTTCAGACAAGAGATCATTGATGAAAATGAGGAAGAGAGTCGGAGACAAAACGGAGCCCTGGGGCACACCAGCATTTATTAAGTGGGTATCAGACTTGAAGCCATCCAACACAACTTGTATTGAACGGTCGGAAAGGTAATTTCTAATCCAACAAAGAAGAGACTCATCGATACCAAAAGCACGCATTTTCGATAAAAGAGCCTGATGCCAAACTCTATCAAATGCTTTAGAAATATCAAGCGCAATAATCTTACTTTCTCCAAAACAATGTAAAGATTGGTTCCACTTTTCGGTGAGATAAGCCATCAAATCACCAGTGGACCGTTTGCTACGAAAGCCGTACTGACGGTCATTAAGAAGCTTTCGTTCTTCAAGATATTTCATAAGTTGACGGTTTATCAACGTTTCCATGACCTTGGAAAGAAGGGACGTTAGTGCAATTGGACGGTAATTGGAAGGGGAGGAAGATTCGCCTTTTTTAGGGACGGGCTGGACAAATGCAGTTTTCCATCTGCTCGGAAAAATCCCAGCAGAATAGGAAAGATGGAAAAGTTTACGCAGTGGTTTTGCCAGCGTAGAAGAACACCTCTTCAGAATAACGGCGGGGATACCATCTGGACCAGCGGATTTATGTATGTTGAGATCTTTGAGGACTCTCGCAACCGAGCGAGTTCGAAAAAATATCTGCTTCATCAAAGAATTTGCAGAATCGAGCTCAGGCGGAGCCAATGTGCTATGAGGAAGTGTCGAGTTGGCAGCAAATTGAGCTGCTAGCAAATTGGCTTTGTCGATGGAACTGACATACGGAGAGTCATTGAAGACCAGCGTTGGGACCGATGACGTGGTCGAGTTCTTAATGTTCTTGACAAAAGACCAAAAGTTTTTACTTCCTTTTGGACACAATAGTATTTTTTGCCTTACTTTTTGGTCATGTAAAAACTTAGTCCTTTGTATTTGAGCATTACAGATATTTCTAGCCCTTTTGAACAAATTTCGGTTTTCTACAGTCGGGTTGTCTTTAAATTTTCGAAAACTACTTTCTCGATCCCTAATCGCCTCTTTACAGCTTGAATCAAACCACGAATTCTCTTTGGGGATGATACTTTTTAATCTGTGAGGAACAAAATTTCTCATGCCGTTGAGAATTACGTTAGATATCATATCAGCTGATGCATCAACGTTTCCGTCGAGAAAGCACAATGACCAATTAAAATTTCGAAAGAAATTATTCAGGCCGTCCCAATTGGCTTTCTCGTATTGCCATACAGTTCTTTTGGGGACTTTCTCTTTTATTACCGTGACGGATAACGAAAAATCTACCGATATGACACAATGGTCCGATTTGCCTAAAGGAGATGATACTACAACCCTATATTTCTCGGGATGAGAAGTGAGAAATAAGTCAAGAGTGTTGGCCGCATGGCCTTCAATATCTGGAACCCGAGTTGGCTCATCAACAAGTTGAGTTAATTCGTTAAACTCAGCGAAGATCTCAACATATTTTCCTTCGGGTGTTGTCTGGCCAGAATGTCGAAGCCAACCAGAATTGTGTACATTGAAATCGCCCGCAATTGCGATTTCAGTGTGAGGATAAAGGGAAATAATTCTTATTATGGACTCAGATAGCGCATCAAACTCGTTAGAGGTTGAATTGCTATCTAAATTGGGGCTTCTATAAATAAAACAATAATGAATGATATGCTTACGGACGGTGAATTTTAACCACATGAAATTAAAGTTCGTATTGGAACAAAGGCCGTATTGTGGTAGAAGCTGGTAAGCAATATCATTTCGAACATAAACGGCGAGGCCATGGGAGGAAAAGAATAGTGGCACTAAGCTATATCCAGGCAGGTTGAAGTCTAAGGGATCAGAACCAACACCCACCTGTGTTTCACTTAGTGCCAAAACAGCTGGCCTGCATTTTGCAGTGTGAGCGTACACAGCAAAGAAATTCGATCGCAACCCCCTAATGTTGCTAAAATCGACCCGAAATTTACCCGACATCACCATTCACAAAAACACACAAAACAAAATATCGAACGCAGACGCTATCTAAGTAAAATCAACAAGTGCAAATCTTATTGGGAAACCAAAAAAAAAATTACTAGCGGTGTTATGCCCAGCAAGCAATTTGATTTTGGTTCACCAACGGGATCAACACCGTTGATCTCACTATCCGCCTAGCAAACCCACAGTCTCATTGACTGCACACACCACCCAGATAAGATAAGAAATTATCAAATCGAAGAAATGTGTGCAGTCACTGAGACTATGAGAGTGGTGTGGGGGAGGAGAAGATAAGGAGGTATATGCACAGTGTTTGGTCTATTGATGGGCTTTTTTTTTTTTTTTGCTTTAATTAAATTTTTGAAGCACAGCGCACTGAATAATTTTTGCACAAGAAACTTGATCACTTTTTCACAGAATGTGTTTTGATCACGGCGCGGCGGAGGATAAGATTTATTGATTATTGATTTTACGTTTGTTTTATTGTTTTTTTGGTGTAATTTTTTTTTGGGGGGAAGAAATCTAATTGCTTTATTAAGTGAACGGGGGAATGGTAAGCGGACACTTGGCACGGTGCGTGTTTACGCGTTCGGTAGCAGATCGGCATTGATTATAATTGCTTGTGCCATCCTTCACAAGATAGCCATTGACAAAAAGGACCAACAACAAACTCCACCGGAAATCCTCGGATTCGATGAAATGTTTCGTAATACACATGTGTCATCGTCTAAGCAAAATCAAATACCTTCAGCAACGTTTGAAAACGCCAGGTCCCGAATTCAATGTAATTTTCAGTCAATTTTAGACCAAGAACAAACAAAAAAAAAAAAAATATACATTTGTATTTATGTGTATGTGTACATATGTACATAAATTGATTTTTACAATATAATATTTTTTATTACAAAACTAGTTCTTTAAATTGCAAAAAAGACTTCTTTGCAGCAGCTGTTGGAAATGGTTATTGTGGTTGCTCTCTTAGCATGTCCATCAGAGTTGGCCGAAATATCACTTTTTAGAAAAAACTACATTTGTTACGTCTGCTACGTAGTTTATGTAGTTTATGTAGTTAAATGTAGTTAAATGTAGTTAAATGTAGTTAAATGTAGTTAAATGTAGTTAAATGTAGTTAAATGTAGTTAAATGTAGTTAAATGTAGTTAAATGTAGTTAAATGTAGTTAAATGTAGATAATGTAGCAGACATAGTTTGAACTGTTCTCTTTTTTTCTATATTAACTACGTCAACTACGTGTATGTAGCAAATGTAACAAATTGTAGTAAATAAAGCGTGTAGTTTATTGAATTAACTACACGTAGTTAATGATGTAGTAAATGTAGTGTAGTTTATTCGGCCAACCCTGATGTCCATGTATTTTTTTAAATTTTATTTTCGAAATAAACAGAAGTCAACTACAGGAACTTTAATTTTCAAAGCAATCGAGCAATCGAAATTCAAATCTAAAGATGAAATTTACGTATCTGTCAAAAATATCCCAAGGAAATTTTTAAAAACGCAAGTACGCGAACCTTTGCTCTTGAATAGAAATTTTAATTAGTGAAGAAAAACAATTTTCAACTTGTGTCTCAACTCTCTAGCTTGCCTCAACTCTACAGTTGGCCAACTTGAGATTTTGTGCCAAGTTGAGAATTAGTGAAGGAAACGGCCCTTAATCCGCTGGGTCCATGCTTCCGCGCCGTATGGGTATGTTCAATATATTATAAAAGATGTGGTGTCCGAAGCTTGTTACTCGCGAGTTTGGAGTCAAATAATTTGTTATAATGTTGGAATGGTTATGTACATGTCCCTGAAATATAATAAGATTTTTCCTTCATTGCTTACTTCGTCTGTGCTCTGTGGCAGCCGGTAAAGTAAAGAAATCGATAGAGTTTAATAGAGTGTATAAAATAAATGAGAACAACGGTCTATGGTGAGTCTAAAATAAAATAAATAGGGTGGCGCTACAGAGCGAGGAGCCCCTGGGCCTAGCGCATTTCTCACAACCATCCTTTGTGAGGGAATGGAGGGGACCTACAATTTTCTGCCGGTTCCGAACGGCTAATCGAGAAAGCGCTTTTCATAGCAATATGAATACTAACGGAGGACTTGCCAATTCCTCGCGAAAGGCGATACCCGTAGAAAAAACATTTTTGCCTCTGGTGGTATGGTGAGTCTGTTCTGATAAAAACAAGAGCTAACGAGAAGTATAAGCGCGTTTCCAAGATGGCGGTGAAGATGTTGAAGATGGCGAACGCGACGAACGCTCTGGACGCGACGCTGCAGCACCTCAACAGCCCATGATGCACGATCGCCGAATCACAATCAGAGAATTCGCTGACAATGTTAAGATATCGATTGGCTGATCGGCTCATGACATGAAATTTTTTCGAATGTTTTTGGTATGAAACGCCAGACAGAAAAAAATATATAGCATTTGAAAGTTAGTCTTTCGATAGTCAAATATATGCGAGCAGTCATATGAATTACTATAAGTATGAATGTGACCGCTTAGGTCAAGGAAAATGTCTAGAGGAGGGTAATAGTCATCTACATTAGTAATGCCGGAATTAGATTTAAGAACGACAGTACTAACAGCGTCAGAGGTAAAGACTAAATCGAGATTTCGATTTAAAGAGTTTTTAATACAACTCACTTGTTGTAAGTCAATAGAAATTAGATTAGATAATCCAATAAGATAAGCTCTTGTTGAGAGGATTCCAAGGAAGCTTTCTGAAATGAACAGTCAATTGATGGAGACCAATCTATATAAGATAGATTAAAGTTACCCAGCAGTAAAATATTTATATCTAAAGAAGACAGATTGTTTAAATAATCTAACACTAAAGCCACTTCATTGTAGGCAGGGGCAGAACTTTTTGGGGGAATGTACGTGCCAATTACATAGACTGTCTTAGACTCAATGGTAACTTCAATGCAAATTAGATCTATTGTTAAAGTAAAAGGAAAAGTGATATTAGAAGACAAAAAGCTATTGCGACAAGCTATGAGAACACCACCTCCTACGTCTGCGTCTACATGAGAATGGCGGTCCTTTCTAAATACTTGAAACTCTGAGTTAAAAAGTTCTGTGTCCAGAATGCCTGAATGAAGCCAGGTTTCTGTAAGAACAAAAATATCATGGGCAAAAGCTTGAGAATTAATAAAAAAATCAGTAGTTTTACTACGAAGCCCCCTTACATTCTGGTAAAATAGGGAAAGTCTTATTAGTTTTTTGAAACATTATTGACGGTACTATTTTCAACACGTTTCTTCTTGGAAGAACCAAAAAATTCTTTTAAAAGAGTGCCTGAAAGCCAGAAATTCGGGCTGCAAAGATAATCAAACTGTGACGGAGGGACAAACATTTTAAAGAACGAAACAAAACTGTTAGGTTTACTTATTTTGGTACATCTAATAATTAAGTCATTAGATATGTTGTGGTTCAAAGTTAGATGGGATATAATATCATTGGATGTTAAATCGGGTTTAAGGCGGGATACAAAAATTTGTTTAGGCTTGGGAACTGATTCTACTTGTTTGGGAATTGGAAATGGTTCAATAGGAGGATAATTCACATTAATGGTTTCGGGAACTGATTCGACTTGTTTGGGGATATGAGGTAGTTCGGTAATTTGATTATCAACATTAGAAGGCCTACTAGAAACAACAGCTAAATCGACAGTTGTCGTTTCATTGTTATTATTAGTAGGACCAATACAGCTCCTAAGACATAAACGTTTTTCGGAAGAGTGAGTATCTTGCTTTTTCTTTTCAGACTTATTAGGTTTAGAAATATCTGAAGTAGATTGCACTAATAAATCAATTGTTTTTGGTGAGACATGAGGCAGAGGAGTAGCGGCTCTTCCAAATCATCAGTTGAGGTTGATATGTCAACCGAAAACTTGGGGGCTGAAAAGTTATTGAGGTTTGAAACCGCATCATTAAAATTATTACAGAGTTCATCTAATCCTTTCTTGATTTTGGTTATATCAGTCTTGAATGACGCCATTTTAAATGCAAGTTGGGATAGAGAGATTTTCCTGCAATCAGGACAGAACCAAACTGCAATTTTTGATGCGTCAACCTTTTCTATAAATAAGGTGGTTGACCCAACGCATTTAGCATGGTAAAACTTCCCACAAGGGCCGTAACATGCAAAAAGGCATGCATTAGGGGAAGAGTCCAGACATTTCACCGCTGAGCATTCCATTTTAATTAAAGAATTTGAAAAAAAAAGTAAAAAAAGAAAAAGAAAAACGGAAAGATTGAGAATAAAAGTTTAGTTTTAATTAAAGAAAAAAAAAAAAAAAAAAAGAAAAAAAAACGCTTGCTTGGATAGTACGAGATTTGAACCTGAGATGTTGAGATGTTCACTCTAACCAACTACGCCGTGGAGCAGTTTAAAATTTGCACTACAAAAAAATAATTTAAAACTTAAAAATTATGATTATAAAACACAAAAAAAAGCTTTCATGCAGTAATTATGATAATTCAAGCAACGTAAAGTGCTCAAGAGACTTGCACTTGAATTATCACTCAATTAAGGTTACGGACTTTTTTTTTTTTTAACTAGATAATTACACCGCTTACCAAAGCTAAACACAATTAATTGGCAAAAGTTTAGATATTTAACACAATTTCACTGTACAATGATGTCAACTAAGAATATGGACTTAAAAGCACACAAATAAACTATGAGACACATATAAATCACAGCAGAAATAAAAAAAAAAAAACAAAGAAAACTCAAGGAGTATTATGACACACAACTAAAACTAGGGTAACCAGAGCTGCCACTGATCGTTTCAGTAGAGGAATCCTGGTTTGTCAAGCCCTAGATAGACATGTAACAAGTTTTAGTATGTTGAATTCTTCCAAATTTAATAAAAAATTATTATTTGCATCAAAAAGTGCTGTTTGTTTTTAAGAAATTTAGAATTAAGTGCTCAATAATACCCGCTTTTACCTTAAGACTACCGGAAGTTGTAAAAGGACATTGACGAAATGCCACATAAATCTACTTAACTCAAGTATTACCCCAAACTATATATTTTTGCTGTTTTAAAGACACCAGGAGCAGAGAACCCTTCACTAAAAAGTGATGGCCTAATCAACAGAGACGGGGTAACATTCTACTAATGACCATAATTTGCTCCATTGACCAGTCTTTGACCGAAATTCAATATGCACAGCATCATTTTAAAGATAAATTTTCATTAATGATTGTGAAAACAACTTCATCTTTCGATGCTTAATTACTTCATGGATAGAGTAATATGAAACATTCTACCCTCATTTTCACTAATTACCTGAAATTTTTGAGAGGTTGACTGTCTGAGTTCTTTTAATGATGTTCTTCTTCATCAGTAAAGGTCAATGTTTTTTTTTCTCATCGAAATGGAGCACCTTGTCAAAGCAGCAGAATCATTTCGTTGCTTAACTAAATATTTAATGAGTGTTGGGTTGGTCGAATCAGACCCAACCTTTGGCCAACTAGATCTTTTGACCTATCACTTAAGGGATTATTTGTTGAGGTAAAATAAAGGAAATGAATTGGATGGCGTAACAGAGCTGGGGAAATCCTTGGACCAAACAAATTTCCCTTAACCATACCTAGGTGGTTGAGGTGCCGTTTATTGATTTTAAGGAGTTAGGCCACGAGGAAGACAAACGAGGATTATGAAGACTGCCATGGAGGTTTGGGATTCGGCACCAGGAACACTCCTGGTGAAGATATTCTAAATATGTGCAAGTCATACGGTCTAATCGTACTAAATACCATGTTCATCAAACAAGACCGACACCTTATCACTTACAGCAGTGGAGGAAATGAAACCCAGATTGATTACCATTTGGTAACCAATTACATGAAATCTCGGGTGAAAGACTGCAAAGTGATACTAGGAGAAGCTGCCGCTCAACAACACCGTCTTCTTTTAACAGAATTTTTTACGGATGCGGTGAAGGAAGTCAAACAAACAAAGGCTCCTAGGAGAATCAAGTGGTACAATCTGGAGAAAACCAAAGGACAGCAATTCATTTCGTATATGCGAAGTCAGCTGTGTAATACCATCGACGCAGTTTCAAATGCAATCACGGCACAAAATATGTGAGATCGCCTACAACGAACCTGCTTAGAGAGAGCCAAATCACTGTTAGGAGTCTCAAAAGGACACCACCAACAAGCTAAAGAGACCTGGTGGTGGGATGATGAAGCTAAAGCAGTGGTTAGAAAGAAGAAAGCAGCTTTCCAAGCTTGGTCGAAGTGCCCCTCAAGAAATACAAATGAAAAAGCGCGTCTCAAAATGGAATACAAGAGCTGCAGAAAAGAAGCGAAGAAAAAGTGCGCCCAACTTCAAGCAAAAAGCACGGAGGGCCTGTATCGAGAGCTGGAAGAGATTTCTGCCCCAGCTGCTGAAGCAAATCAGGCAATCCAAGAGCTAAGACAAAGCAACTTGAATAAGAGAGCAACCATTTTCAAAATAGCCGCTCAGAGAAGGAGAAATGCGCAGGAGATTCGTTCGCCAAAGTTCATAAATGATGCTCAAGGACTGCTACTTGTGGATGACGACAAAATTCTTCACAGGTGGCGACAGTATTGTGATGATCTTTTGAATGAACAGTTTCCTCGGCGCCACTTTCCAACAGCTGCACCTAACTTTACGGAAGTATCCGACGTCACAGTCGAAGAAGTTAGGGAGGCAGTTAAGAACTCTAAAAAAGGCAAAGCGATTGGGCCAGACGAGGTACCATATGAGTTTTGGAAAAATATGGGAGACATCGGGTTGAGATGGCTCACGGTTCTCATCTCCAAACTTATAAGAGGAGACAGTTGCCTAATCAATGGAGGGAAAGTTTTCTTCTTCCAATGTACAAGTTAAAGGGAGATACCAGAAGCTGTGACAACTATCGTTCGATCAAGTTGATGTCCCACACTATGAAGATCGTTGAGCGGGTCTTGGATAGCCGACTGCGGAAAATAATTAGGCTGTCTGATGACCAATGCGGGTTTGTCGCGGGTAAGTCAACTACAGACGCAATCCAAAGTATAAGGATCATTATGGAAAAACACCGAGATGCCTTAGAGGATTTGCATATTGTGTTGGTTGACTTCGAAAAAGCGTTCGATCGACAACCACGAGATCTGATATGGGTGGCCCTCAGACACCGAGGAGTTCCTGAAGCCTATGTGCGAATAATTATGAACATGTACGAGGGAGCAGTTACAAATGTGAGATGCCCAGCTGGAGTCACCGAAGAATTCCAAATAACAGTAGGTGTACATCAGGGAAGTGTCTTGATTCCACTGCTCTTTATTGCTGTTCTGGATTATTTGCTCGAAGGAAAAGTAACGGACAATAAAGTACAACAATTATTCTTTGCTGACGATGGAGCCATCGTAAGCGAGGATCCTACATCCCTGCAATGAGCACTTGACGTTTGGATTGATGTTCTGGATGGAAATGGGTACCGTATTAGCGCTAAAAAGACTGAATACCTGTGCTGCCTTTTTTCTGATCCAGACAAGCCTATTCCAGACATTTATTTGAATGGAAATGTGCTTCCCAAGTGTGAAAAGTTTAAATATCTGGGATCTATGATCAATAGTGAAGCAACTTGTGATGACGACATCAATCATCGAGTAAGCGTAGGGTGGATGAAGTGGCGAGAAAACTCCGCTATCTTCTGTGATCGAAAAATGCCCCCTAAGCTGAAGGGAAGACTCTACACAGCAGTTGTCCGTCCAGCTCTGACATACGGTTCACAATGTTGGACAATGTACAAAAAGTATGAGAGCAAATTGACGGCAGCCGAAATGAAGAGCTTCGGATGACAGCAGGAGTAACAAAGCTTGATCGAATTAGAAGTACTAAGATCCGTGGAAGCCTTCATGTCAAAAGTACCATCTTGGACAAAATTCAGCACGACCGGCTCAGTTGGTATTGTCATGTTCAAAGGAGAGATCCGCAGAACCCCGTCCAAAAGGCAATATCGTACAACGTTTCAACAAATTCGCGACGAAAAAGAAAAGACAGGCCAAAACACTCCTGGTACAAGCAAATGCAAAAACAGCAGCATTTGGTTGGCCTCAGACATGGAACAATCCAAAACCGGGAGGCTTGCCGACGCTTTCTGAAGTCAACGCGGCGTACCCCACCCCCACAGGCGGATCACTAGTGTGAAGCAGAAAAGTGGGAGAGTTGTGATCGCTTCAAGATCACTACTCGTAACGCCGGAAATGGAAAGAAGAAGGAGTTAGGCCACCCCAGGACTGAAAAAATAGGCTTTTTTAAAAATGAAGTAGCTCAGGAGTCACAAGAGCACCTTTTTTCAGAAATACTACAAAATAAATCGAGATAACAGACACGTGATTTTATTATTTATATCAATGACTGCATACAATAATTTTTTTGAAGCGATTTAATACAAAATGGCGGCTGTGCAGCGTTTTTGTGACGACGTCTTTTTTTTAAGTCTACGGCCGGACCAACAGCCATAATCTTCTAGGACATCACTTTTGAGGTCCTAAGGGACCATTTGGAATTAAAAAAAAAAATCGATTTTTCGAAAACTCTTGGGTGGCCTAACCCCTTAAGGAACTATGGAGTCTGGTAGGTTCCAGAAAAAAAATGAACGCTGTTTTCAATGATATGAGAAGCAAGTTGTTGGTCGTCAATCGGCATGGAAAAGTCCTTGAATCCAAACGGTTGTACTTTAAACAATTTATTTAAACATTTTATGTGGGTGGTGCTCGTGGCGTAATGTTATAACATGTCCGCCTGTAGTTAACGTGGAGGTTTGTGGTTTGAGTCCCAACAGAAACGAAAAAATATTTTCCCACGGGTATCCTATAGTATTCATTGCCATGAAAAGTGCATTCTCAATTAGCCGTTCGAAACCGGCAGAGAATTGTAGGTCCCCTTCATTTCCTCACAAGGCATGGTTGTGAGAAATGTGCTGGGCTACGGGGCTCCCCGCTCTGTTGTACCACCCTTTGTATGTATTTATGTATTTTATGTGGGTAAAGGCAGTTTGAATTTTTTTTTGTAAAATTCAAAAAATAAAGAGATTCATTTTTTGCGTTCTTGCCAATCCAATAGTTGAAAAACAGAACTATCAGGCCACAAAACCATTATGAATCATACTAATACAGACATTCAAGCGGATTACAACCACCCGCATACTGATTTCAATTCAGTTACCCTAACAAACATTCCGACAAGGAAATGCTGGGAAGAAAACAGGGATGTAAAAGCATACTATGTCTCCGTCTTCACAGACTGTTCTAAAATGAACGAGGGGGCAGGATCAGGCATCTTCTCAGATTTTCCTCCCATAAGTAGATCAATACAATTGCCTGACTTTTGCAGTGTCTTCCAATAACGGCTAGCTACTCAAACATTTATCAACAGAAATATTGACACTCCAAAGACTGCCAGGCGGCCATTAGAGATATCCCATCCATTGTCACAATATCCAAATTAGTTGAAAGCTTTCGCAGTAATTTATGACTGCTCAGCTGAACGAACACCGAAACTTTAATTTGAGTTCCAGGACATTATCACTTAACTGATAACAAAATGGCGAAAAAAGCTGGCCATAATCGGGTCATTGTCCGAATCCAGCGAAACGAATTACTTGGTACTTTTGCCACCAGAGCAAGAAAAAAAAACTAACAGAATTCAACAGAGCTTTCTAAGAACCGCCAATGACAGGTGGTCATCTTCAGAAACTTTTCGAGTTCCCAGAGACCTATGGCCAATTTAACTCCAGCTTAGCAAGCCTCGGCTTTCTCCGTTAATAGGTATTTTCAGGCGGTCAGAGCCCAATGAACAACCACATGATGAGAATGAGATACCCAATTATGTAGACGATACCGAAACGACAAAATAGAGGTAGGATCATTCCACTTCCTCGGTGAGTGTTCAAACTTGGCCCACACTTAGAAAAAAGCTCTCTGAGCATACATCTTCGACGAACTGTGTGACATCTCCAACCTCATACTGAACAGCATCCTAAGGTTTATTCAGTGCTCCAAATAGCTCAACTCACTGATGTAAGTGAGGGTTCTGAACCCCACTTTCCAAAGTGACGGTTCTGAACCCCACTTTCCAAAGTGAGGGTTATGAACCCCACTTTCCGAAGTGAGGTGAAACCCATTTTAAGTAGGGGTTCTGAACCCAACTAATGTAAGTGACGGTCCTGAGCCCCACTTATCTGTTCATCAACTATAAATCCTGAGCTGTTCATAAACCTTCCTTATTCCTCTGTTACCCGGGGAGCACCATGGATACTTGAAATCCAAGCGAGGTCTTGTTGCTTACGGCTGCACTCCAAGCTAACCTAACCATGCATAACCTTAAAGAAGAGATTTTTTTTGAAAAACTCAAATGGTATCTCATGTGGCCGAGCACTTTTCCCTTTTTTTGTTGTTCTTAACTGTTTCACTAACATCTTCGTATGCGATGTCGGTTTTCGGGTATTTCTGTTAACTTTGGTTCAGCTTCTAAAATGTGCTGTCGAGGAAACTTCAAAAGGCCGTCACAAAACAGTAGCGACCTGAGTAGAATTTTGTTCTTTTCCACAAGAAGCTGTCTTTGAGCATCTTTAATGAACTTCGGCGAACAAGTGTGCTGAGTTTTTCGACTTCCTTGAGTGGCTATTTTGGAGTTGGCCGTCCCATTATTCAAATTGTTTGCGGTATTTTTTCAATGACTTGATTGGTGGTACCCGTGGCGTGAAGGTTAGCATGTCCACCTGCTAACCCAGAGGTTCGAGGTTCGAATCCCAGCAGAGGCAAAAATGTTTTTTGACGGGTATCGATTTTGGCGAGGAACCGTTAGTAAATTCATTGCCATGAAAAGCGTTTTCTCAATTAGCCGTTCGGAACCGGCAGAAAATTGTGAGTCCTTTCCATTTCCTCACAAGGCATGGTTGTGAGTAATGCGCTAGGCCCAGGGGCTCCACGCTCTGTTGCACCACCCTATTTATTTATTTATGATTGGCAACAGCAGCACAAGTAGCCATTTTTTCAAGCTATCAATAAATGCAATCCGTAATCTTTATTTAGAGTTAGGCGCACTTCTTCTTCGCTGTTTTACTTTTGCTCTCTTTTTTGAAATAGAATCCAATACTTGATTTAGCCACCAATAGAAGGCTACAGGTCGCAAAGCTACTAAACAAAACAAGAGAAATGGTGATCGCCAACAGTGCTCTAGAAGCCTCTGGGTCGGCGACCAGGGCCTATCACACTTCTCCAAACCATGCCTTGGGGAGCAATTGAAACGACCTAAAAATGTTTACCGATTCCGAACAGCTAAGTTTCAAAGCGTTTTTCGTGGTATGGAAATACGAATGGAGAAGAGGAGGAGAGCTAAGACAAATTGCTTCAGTGACCTTATTACTAAACAGAGGTCAGAGGTGTATGTGCTATTACTGCTATCAAAAACACGTCCAAATTCATTTGAACAAATTCCTCTTCCGCAACTGAAACAGCTTCCTGAAACCAACTTCCGCTTTAAAATTCTGCAATTGTCTTCCTTTAAATGATGTTTCCTTAATACCTTCGGAAAGGTGTGTCCCTTTTCGATTCTCTATTCAAAAGAAATTTAGGGGAAGAAAGAAAGAGCTTGTTGGCCTTTAAAGTATGTATTCATCTAAAGCCTCACTCAGTGCCATTTAGCTTTCAGTTCCCAATCTCACGTTTGGGTTTGGTTCAGTGCCATAGGAATTAAAACTTTTTTGACCCAAACATTCCCCATTTTCCATCTCTTTGACTCTAGTAAGGTACTTGAAAGTTTACATCTTCTATCACTTTGAAGCGTCCGTCGTAAGTTTTTATAAGGATTAAAAAAGAGGAATCCAAATCGACTACTAACACGAACGGGTGTGTATAAGTCCCAAACTTGTGAAATGCAAAAGTTTATGCCGTTCGTTCGTCCAAGGATATCAAATTTTGTATCCCTAAACCTTGTATAACAATTTCTCCCCAAAGTCAAGTCTCAACTTATCGAAAAAAGATATTCAATAAAACCCTTCAGTTCCAGCAGTTTTCTCCTATTCCAGCTTCAAGGACTCCGCTTAACAGTTTTCTTTTATTTAATTTTCTTCTCAATCCCTCCCATTTATCGATATAAATTCTTAAGGATACACTCTAATGGCACTTGTTAGTTGCGGTTCCAACTACCCCACCCACAAAAACCCATTTTTGTTTATCTATTTTCCTTTATTACTTCTACGATATAGTTTCGCCTTTTGCCTAGCTCAGGCGCCATTACACGAATATCACATAGCCTCCCAAGTTCCAGTGTTTATTCACCACTCGACTAGGAAGCAGATAGGACGAAAAAAAAGGACGAAAAACACAAGAATCGATTTCGGTTTTCTTCAAGCAAGATATTTAAAATAAAAATACAACCAAAAATAAGAAAAAGAAGCAAAAAATGGATTCATTACAAAATGAAAATTTCACAGTAGGAGCACGAAACGAAGAGTGAGTTTGTTTAAATTGAGGAAGGATGGATAGCATTAGGCAAAGTGGCTTACTTTTAAAAAGGAGTATTGTCTTGAGATGTACCTACTCAGTAATAGAGAACGAAGAGTGGCCCTGTGTTTGTCTTCATGCTTCGAAGAATAGGAAATTCACTCCATGGCATTATCCTAAGACTCTGCTTACTGGTTACTGCGATGTTGCTCCTATTCACTCTACCCTCTCACCACCACTCTTCTATGATGTCGTCTGTGTTGAGTGCATAAACTCATTTTCAAATATTTACTTGGATTGTTGTGAGTTTGTGTTTTTGCCTCAAATAAAAGTATGTCGTAGGATTGCTTTCTTATCTCAGATGAAGTTTGGCATTAACAAAAAAAAAAAAAAAAAAGGAAGGAAAAACGAAAGAAATGATTCCTCATTCAAGCCATGTGAATGAATACTTTTTGTGTTCAGAGAGAACAGAGCGGGATTAAATTTGAATTAGGAACGTTTTGTTCCTTTTTTTTAACTTTGATGCTGTTTGTTTGACGTTGTTTTGCAAATATACAAGTAAATGAATTTGCAAAAGTCATAGAATGGCAGCTGTTAATCTTCCTAGCTTTGTAATGACATTTCCGAAGCTAACAGCTTAGGAGATTAACATTCTTGTGTTCAGGAAAGAAGAGTAATTATTTTTTACTCGACTGTGAAATATGTACCCGGAATTTAAGAAAATGTGTTATTTCATTTCAATGTGTGAGTAATTTATGCAAAACAATAAGAAGATTAGCTTAGAGAGCTTAGCGTTGAATGCAATTTCCCAGTTTTATCGGTTTCCACGATTACAAGACATTTTGTGATGAACAAAGTTGGGCAATGCTCGTTTTCCTTTACGGTTTACAGATACAATCAAAGAGATTTTGCTTTGCCAAACTTGTGTAGTTGCCAACTTTTGAAATGACATTAATTGGGTACTGCTAGGGACTGTTAAGAAACTTTCCTTTGAAATTTGGGAAGTGTGCAGAGGTGGAGAACTATCGGCTGCCTAAATAGTCTAAGATCCTGCTGTTGGTTGATCCTTCGCTCCGATAAAAACCTTTGCCAAAAATGCCATCAGCAGATCAACCGATCGTTCAGGTGATGAGAAGTGTGTCTGGCAAGTCCATAGGTGGTCTCAAACAGACTATGTCTAATGAGTATTACCCCACGATGAGTGAAACTCAATATACAATTTTTTCCTTGAGGTTTCTTGAAATCGAATCTCGTAACAGGCAGACACACTAACCTTAACGCCACGGGCACCATTTTAGTGAATTCAAGGAAGCCAGCGTTTCAAAAATCAATATGAAATAGTATGAGAAATTGGTACTCCGTGCCGCCAATTTGAAAAATGCTAATATCGTTGCTTTTAACGAACTTTTTAGTCAAAGTTGAATCCTTGATCTAGTTGTTCAAATTCAGTTCGACTCACGATCGTTTCAAGGGAACCGCTGCTGATGATGACGATTGTTTGGTTGTAAACGGACAGAAAGCAAGGTCTTCTGTGAGCGCAATCTTAAGGTCATCAGACGGGCCAGCATTGACCCTCAATACATTTTTGCATCCACACCGGTGTTTTCACCACCATTGTAAAGGCCTCAGTTCATTTAAACTTTGATGCCAAAAAAGTCATCATTTCTGGCTCCTTTGACGAAGCACAATATATGAAAAACGGGGATCCACAGAATTGAAGGCTTTTTCCGACGCCAGTTGCACAGCGAATGGCTTGATTTTATTGTGTAAGGTTATCCATGACATCTTTGAGATTGTTGAAATTTTTTGACCTCCGTAAACTCGACTTACGCCACTCGACAGTCTATGGATGGTCCTCCTGGTAAATTGTGGCGTGTTCGTCGTAGTGCCGCCCGAAATATCATCCCATTTACTACTGGTGTTGCGAAGGCTGTTCTTCAATGTCATTCCAGTTGAATGAGCTGCAAACTCACTGGCATTTCCTTCCTTATTTCAACTACCAACGTTTCCATAGTCGATTTGACAGTCAGTTTTTACATAAACCAACAAGCAGAAAGTGAACACATGTTGAAGGTAGATTCAAATGCTCAGCGAATTTCTCTCAACCATAACTTGTGGACAATGGAAGGCACCTACAAGTTTTTTACCGATTTCGAAACGATAGGTGAGAAAGTGCTTTTTACGGCAGTGAAGTTAGTATTGGAGGACTTGCCTATTCCTCGCAAAAGACGATACCCATGGAAAAACGATTGAATGTTTCTGGGATTCAAACTTCGAATTCGCAACCTAATAGGCAGACATATTAACCATTACGCCACGGACACTACATTCAAGAGTAGCCAACACTGTCATGAAAAGTCACTTAGCCGTTGGGAGTTGCCGTACGTCTACGTCAATCTAGGTAGTTAATAGCGCACTCACAAAAAGGGTGAGAGAAAGTGCACTAGACTTTGACACATTTCTCTGTCGAATTGAATTGAATTGAAACAAGTTGATGGCAATCATCACTGTCATCGAGCCGAGATCAAGAAAAATCCTCACTTAGTATATCCGTGTAAATAGTTCTCTTTAGTGAAATTTTCCCTCTCCGATTTCAGCAGTTGCATCCCTGGTTTTGTCTAATGTTTGTCCGCGTATCAAATACCCGTCTCAATTGTAGGCCTTTTTTAAAATTTCACTTTTAACGGCCACATGATTAACAGATTTTTCATTTTGCAATCAGAATTGAGCCATTTTGTTTCACAAGGAAGATACGCCGGCAACCATTCCGGAATAGTTATTATTAAAGAAAAGTTAAAGGAAATCAAAGAATTGTTCAACGAAAATAAAGAATATTGAGACAAAAGGTTGTAATTTCAGGAATCGGAGGAGGTAAGATAAGAGGTTGAGAGTGTAAGTAACACTAAATTTGGTTTGTAAAACTTGTAGTATTAAGTTTTCTCTTCAATAGTACCTACATAAAATTGGAAGTCTTTTGAAGTCAATCCTTATACTTCTTCTTTAAAATTGCACTATCCTCACGGAACTGCACCACGACATTGCAGCAATCAGTTTGGCTTATGAAATACAGAGTTTTAGCTCCAAAGCTCGATCATTCCAGTTATTCTTCATATCTCGGTAATTTTCAAACCGATAGCGAACGAAGCTAAGAACAATTTAGCTTATGAAAGTGTCCATAAAAAATCTTATTCATTTTATTTTTCCATTGCATACTTCTTCTGTCAATCAACCCCAAATAAAACTGACTACCAAACTCTCCTATTATCATCAAAGCGTGAGAGGCAATGTATCAAAAGATTAAGGATGGGTAAAAGACCGATTTTGAGCTGGGAGTTTTCTCCCAAAAACTGAATGTATCAACCTTACAAATCTTGACTTTCACACACTGCAAGTGGATTTTGAAATACCTTAAAGGTAACCGAGACTGAAATCGCAGTGTTGCTAACGGTTTTCCTATCAAAATCGTTTTCAAAGCAAATGTTTCTGTCACAATAATATTTTGGCTGTTTGAAGAGTGTCGTGTCGAGACAAACTTAATCATAGTTTAGATTCTTTTACTCCAGATTCTAGAACGCAGTAGCTCCTAAGACAGTGAAAAGCTTACCAGCTCGCCAGAAATAATCAGGTTTTAAAAATAACACTAGCAGAAAAGTTAGGCACTCCATTTGAAGCATAAAATTTATTTTAAATAAATAAGTAGGATGGCGCAACAGAGCGAGGTGCCCCAGGGATTAGCGCATTTCTCATAATCATTGCTTTTTGCGAGGGGACCTACAATTTTTTGCCGGCTCCGAACGGATAAGTCGAGAAAACGCTTTTCATGGCAATAAATTTAGCAACGAGGACTTGCCAATTTTTCGCGAAAGGCGATATCCGTGAAAAAAAACCATTGCCATTGGGAAGCAAAAAGTATGTCTGCTGACTCTGGGTTAACAGCAGACATTCATCATGCAATGATTTATTACATCCTGATCAAATGACCTCCAATGCAATGGAAACATAACTAGAATAGTTGCTGAAGCTACTAGACATAGCTTTAGCTATACAACATTTCCTCATCAACACACACTTCTCTCAAATTTTCAAAAGGGACGATCAAGGAATAAAGATTTCTCGTCAGTAGGGTGGGTGCGTTGTTTGAGGGCAGCTCAAGAAGCCTTTTGCTTGCAGCCTATAACTCAATTTCCCTAAAAACGGTAAGAGTTTTGAATCACTTTACGAAAGGACAGATTTTTTAAGCATGGGAGTTCAGAAAGACTTCCTTCTTACTCCACCTTCTAACATCGATCTTAATTCACTAGTCGATTGAGTCATGATATTTGCCAGTTTTACTTCAGCCTTATAAATCGCTTTGGGCTTTTGTCGAAAACGTAAAATTTATTTCGAAAGAAACATGAGGTTTTGGGAATCGTTATTCTTTAGCTTATGAAATGTCACAATTCAATAAAAGCACGTCAAATATTGGGATTGTTTGACGCCTATGGCATTTCTCTCAACCGTTCTTACGACGAATTGACATTGTACTACCAGGGTAGCAGCCTTCCCTTTTTTTGTGTTGCAGTAGATGGAAATAAAGTGTTAGTAACTTCACATATAACCTCAAGGGCGGCGTAACTAAGAGACTGAAAGAAAAGTAGATGCCCAGTGCGGGATTTGAACCCACGCGTCCAGCCTATCTACTGAACACTCTACCATTGCGCCACGGCCACTCTAGCCGGCGGCATTAGTCTTAGTGAAATTGAAATTCTTTTGCGTTAGACAATACCCGCGAAAAGCACTTTGGGTTTTACTGGAACTCCAACCGCCGCACCACGTAAGAGTTCGATGCTCTCACCATTCCGACAAGACGTGTTTAAGAAAACATTCGAAGTCTTTCGAGTTCAATTTCAGGTAAAGATTTCCCTTCGGGCTTGTACAGCTAAAAACCCAACATTGAGTTGGTTTCCGTGGCGTAATTGTTAGTGTGCCTACCTGTCACATGATAGGTTCGTGGTTTGAATCTCAACAGAGACCAAAAAATGTTTTTCGCAAGGAATTGGCAAGTTTTCCGATACTAATTTCATTGTCATGAAAAGCGCTTCCTCGATTAGCCGTTCGGAACCGGTAGAGAACTGAAGGTCCCCTCCATTCCCTCACAAGACATGGTTGTGAGAAATGCACTAGTCCCAGGGGCTCGCCGCTCTATTGCGCCACCTAAATTATTTTTTGCAACGTCGCGTCGCCTTCCAAAACAGCTTCATGCAACACAAAACACCCTCTATGCTTGTTTTTGGGAGCATCGTAACAAAAACTAGAAAAAGCTTATTTCTTCCCCACCAACAGATGTTGAAAACGATACTTGTTCAATACTCAAACAGACGCCTCCAAATTGTACTAAGCACGCAGTAGCAAGTACGTGCAAACAATTTCATCTTTCTACTACCGAGTTCACAAAATTTTTAACATCAGACTTTGCCCGTTCCATCTTTCTTTTGTAGACAAGGGAAACGAGATGAAATTCGATTGTAGGCCTTTAGCTGATTCGTACAACTGACGCTCCTTCACCCACTGATTTTCATACTCTGCAACAATGAAACTCACAATTTTCGTTGATTTAAAAATCATTGCAAACATTGTAATCTTTTTAGTGGTTTGGATTTTCAGAGTTTTCTAGGAAAAACTTTGGGCTTCCAATCAAAATGTGCAAAAAAGCACGAGTTGTACTTTGAATTTGGTTTCTGTTTATCTAGGGGTTTACCATCAGAGAGAAACCATTTCTCTTCCCCGGCATTTTGTTGTCCTGGAACTGCTTCACGATTTTTGCAACAAAAAAGGAAATTTATTTGGTTAAAAATAAAACTGTTATTTCACTGAATCCCGCCACCATAACTCTTTTTCCAGAGTAGTTGATTGGAAGTAAGTGCGTGCGTGTGTATAGTTGGGATTTTATACTTTCTTTTTAAAGATTCCCTCCAGGCGCACTATGCTCATAAATCCCGTTGAAAACATAAACGAGTTGGAAACTTTTAAAAGTGACAAGACAAACTTTTCCCCTTTATCATTTTGCTGTTGTTGAAAAATTGGAGATTCACTATGTACAACTTTACTTTGCCCTACATCCACCAACTAAACTCCTTGTTCGAGGATTTGAATTTCTCAAGAATCCTAGTGTGGGTGACGCTCAAGAGACCATGCTGCTTCCTTTTGCTTTTTCTCTCTTCTTCCATTTCAAATACAAACCCCTTAGCCCCCCCCCTGGATGATATGGTGATGGTGGTTGGTTATAGCCAGTTTTAAAATTTTGCGGTGGAAAGAAAAAACTTGTTTATTTTGCTTGCGGTGTAAAGGCTGAGGGCGGCTGCTGGCAGAAGATGGCATAGTATCTGGGCTATTCGGTGTTGGGTTTTGATAGCTTACAAGAGGTTTTCGGTAGTGAGAGTTCGGAGATGGTTTTGACTTTTAATCGAATCGTAACTTTTCGTTTGACTGTAAAAGCAGACTTCTCTGAATGAAGCACTTGAGAGTTTGTAATCATCATTAGTATCTAGTAAAGGGCTTCGTGCGGTGGTGTATATAGAATCTGGTTTTGGTTGGTTTTAATTTGATTAACAAGATGGCAGTTGATTAAGAAAAGGAAAATTTACTCTCAGCAGGTGCAGCTGCGTAAAGATAAAATTAATTAAAACAAAGTGTCGCCGGAAGGAGGGTTTCTACTTTGCTTTTTTTGTTTTTGTATTACTCAAAGAGTAAGTGCTAGAGTAAGTGCAAGGATTTCCTTACAAATTTAGAACACCGTTATGAAGCTTTAAACACCACAAGGATTTCTCTCAAGTGATAGATTGCGTTAGGAAGCCGGTTTTGAGATGGTAATGATGACTTTTATAGCTTCTGCGTCTCAAAAGCAAAACTTCTAGCGTTGAGAGTTGCTATACTCTACTCAAATTTAAATAAAAGCTGAGTTAAATTTTAAACTTGTTTGTTTTATTGTGGTGTAAAAGTAAAATGGCGCACAAAGCGCTATTAAGTGTATTGACAATTTTTCTGGAACAGAGTATAGTTACCTGTCTGCAGCCTACTTCTACCTTCACTCCGATTTTCCAATTAATACGCTAAAAACGTTTTCCCTTAAACGTCTCCTTCTTTCTTAACTCACTATAGGTGTAAAAACACAAAATATGATCACCATTCAAAAATAATATAGGCAAGAGTAAGAGGTTACGATACCGAGGTTAAATTGCAATGCTTTTTCCGGGTACCACAGGGGTGTCATGGCCCTTTACTTTTATTGTTCTGATCGTTGACGTAATACCTTCGTCTTGTTCTGTAATCTCAAGTTTTTAGGCTCTTTATATTGTGAAAGGAAAGTGTCAAAGCTAAAAACCGACATATGTAAGCCAAAAACAAGTAGTGGGAGCTTACAGTTCAATAAACAGAATATTTCCCAAATTTGGAATATTGTGATTACTAAAAAAATCGCAGATAGAAATGACACAACTTTGACAAGCATTATCTCTTCTGAGCAGATCTAGGAATGCTCGGGTCATACGCGGATTCCAGAAACTTAACAAGATGTGCAACAGATTGATCAACATTTTAGAGCTCCAAGTTGAAATTTTCGTCCCAATGAACTTAAAGACTTGATAAGAAACAGCAGAGTGTGAAGGATATGAAGTGGTAAGATACTGATACTTCTTTATTAGAAAACAAAAGCCTGCAAAAGTTTTTGTTAAGGAAAGAAACAGGACAAGAATATCTATCCTGGTGAAGATATTTTTTAAGATTGTTAAGATTACTCGGTCATTTCGTGTTAAGTTCACCAAACAAGACTAACAGACTAACATCGGTCACTTACAGCAATGGTGGAAATACTACCATTTGGTATCCAAATTTAAGAAGTCTTTGGCAAAAGACTGTAAAGTGATACAAGGTGGTTGCTGTTCTACAGCGAAAATATCTTCTGTTGCTAGAATTTTATATGGTGGCGGTGAACGAAGTTATTAGGACGATCAAGTGATATAATTTTGCGGCGCCCCGTCAGAGATTGTAATTTTTATTGGAAATGAAAAATAAAAAAGAAATTGTAGGTCTTAACACGCTCTACAAGTTTCATAATAAAAATTTTTCTTAACTGAGAAAATATTTAAAAAAAAATTTTTGATTTCTTCAATCGATATGTCAATAACGATGAACGATAGGTAAATAGAGAAAGAGACCATCTTTGAAGAAGGTATACAGAGCAATAAAAAAGTACGGATATCAAATTTTCCTATCTCAACCGAGAACCGAATTATTGTTAAAAATCTGAGCTAAGCCATTTTTTAAGATGACGAGTAAACGCTTAGTCGTTTTGAAATAAAAATTCTCCGAATGATCTATGGTCCCGTATGCGAAGCCATAACAACGAGAAAACTTCTTTTGGAATCATCCCACTTGTACCTACGTATTCATTTTGGTACAAGTCGTAAACTAGCAATCACCCCTATCACAGGCCCCGTGTCGTAGCAATTTCGGAATACGAATGTCAAATAGAAATGACTAAAAACATTTTCGTTATGAACGCTTGGCAACAGATATTTATAATTTGTTAATAACTTTATTAATAGTAACAAATTTTGTGGCAAAACATTCACTACAAGGGCGTCTGTAATGCTTCCAATTTGGTATTCATAGTCCGAAATCGCTACGACGGGCCTTGTGATGGGGGCCAATATATAGATCTGATGATACCAACAACCTGTGTTTGTGTTAATTCTTGAATTTTTCTTTGTGAACGTCTCTCTAAACTTCCTCGTATCCAATTAACTTCGGGAATCTTTTATTTTACTACTCACGAAGCACTTTTTATAATTGAACCAAATTGCACAAAAAACCCCTCTATTTTTTGTCGTTAAATGGCTTTCATGAACTACTTACTTCAAAGCTTAGTATTTTCTAAACTGTGCAAAAGATCAAAAACTACATTTTGAAACAGTTCGTTTGATTTTGATTCTTGTATTTTGTCCCGCTAGATTATTGAATCCGACCACTGTGCGGCGGCGACGATTGATAACAGAAGATTTTTTATGTAATAGTGAAATAATCCTCTTATAAGCTGATGTCCTACGAAGCATGGCATTTCAGTTACATTTATCTACATTCAAACTGTTTGTTCATCAGTATTGCCAATCACAAGGAAAAACTAGATACATACATTGTAGGATCGTAATCATCAGTTTAGGTCTCAAGAAATCCTGTTATTCGTCGTCATTGATTAAATTCAGAGCGGAAGCACTCATGTGGAAAATACCGTATTCTAAAAGCGACGAAAGAAGAAAGGCATGTCAAAAAACTCCTGGTATAAGTTAGTGCAGCAACACTACAGACATTTAAAATGCTTTTCGATCTGGCCACATTTTTAGTGAAAAGTAAAAAATGGGCACGACTTTGTCGCACGAACCTGCGATTGTGTGCTAAGTACAATATCAAAATCTTAAGGCTAAGTAAAACATTTTTGTATTCGTTCAACATATATTTGGTGGTACAGGGTTGCTAACTACAATTTTATTATGAAAATTGAATTAAATTACGCAAAATATTGAAAAAATTTAATTAAATTAAATATTCCAAAGGATTGCGAAAATCTAAAAACGCCACTTTTTGCAGTTACTCTTATAAACGTTGAAATTTAACCAAAATCGTTGGAGCCGTTTACTTAAACCGGTTTTTTATTTGTCATTTTTTAAAAATAAAGATTTTTAAATGTTGGTTATGCAAGTTTTAAGATCTTGTTGGAAGATGTGTTTAAAAAAAAAATTTTAAAGAGTGAGCAATATCGTTTTAAAAATATTCAAAAAATCAAATTTTTTTTAATTTATAAAAATTTCAAAATTTTAAAACCCTAGTTTACAAACTGGGGTCCATTTGGACCCCAGACCATGTTTGAACACTCATAACTTTTTTGTTTTTCATTTTTTTTAAATGGGATTTTTACTCAGTGAACAAAATTCAATTTTTTATTCATTTCTTAAGTTGAAACGATTATCAGATGTTTACAGATTTTTCTGCGATTTTTTTGTGAAAAGAACCCGTCCACCCGAACTGGGGTCCATTTGGACCCCAGTACTGAAATTTTATGAAAAATCATATTTTTTCTAATAAATAATTATTTTATTTTAAAAGCAGCCTAGTTTATGTTTAGAAGAATTTAACTTGAAGTTGTGGGCAGTTTTGGGAGACATTTAACACATAAGGTTCTAGTGTGGCAAGGGCAACAACATCTGCCACATACATCGCAGGTGGCTCTGGTTTTCTTGTCATCTGCTCTTGGGCAAAGGTGACATCTGCTTCTTTTACAAGAGAACCTTTCAGGGACTGTTGGTTGTTTTTCCTGAACTCTCCCCAAAATACAGAGAGCATCCAATGCAAATTTTCCAATGCCAGATTGTGTTGCAGGTTGGTTATGGTTGGAACGGTTATTCAATTCTGACTCAACCAGTTCCTCCGCTAGTTCGATGAGTTTATCACTTCTGTACAATTTTTTGTTTCTTCTAGGTGGATTGAAGTGTCGAAAAATGATAACAAGAATAGTGATCTTCTTATCCAGCAACTTCAATGCCAAATCCACCGACGTAAAGAAATTATCAATAGTGAGGTTGCGTCCAGAATTGAAATATGATGGCATCAACGACATCAGCACATCATATCCACGACCAAGTCCTGTACTTTGGTCAGTGTAGATAGAAAACTTCAGTGGATAGCCCTTTGAGCTTTCACTAAGCCACCTAAACTTCAAGCCATATATGGCAGGCTTGATTGGCATGCATTGGGGAAATTCAATCCTTTTCAGGTCATAAAATTATTTGATGACCTGACCAAACTGAACTAATGACTATTTTTTTTGAGATAGGCATACCTGCCAGGAACAATTGATGTGGATGAATTTTACAATCAGTAATTACGTAAAAAAGACATATTTAAAAGGATAAGCGGGTATCCCAGATTTGCGAAATTAGGCAATTTTCATCATTTTTGAAATTGAAAAATTTTATTGCTGACCTCCTACATACCTGCATAATGACATCTCTGCTTAAATTTCTTTATCACTGCTATATATAATACTTAGAAACAATTCATACAATAGCCAGAAGAACTATAACTGAACAATATAAGTCAGAAATCAAAAAAATTTCGAAGAAAAAATCGTGGGGTCCATTTGGACCCCAGTTCGGGTGGACACAACTTTTGCCGGTTTGTAAACAAGGGTTAAATTTTGCCATTTTTTAAATGCAATCTATCTAAAACAACTTAGAACTTCTAAAATACAAAATTTTGTCAACATCGTATAAGCCATAAACGAGAAAGGCGGTTTTGAAAAAAAAAAACCGTAATGGGAGGTAGAGTTTTTAGTCCTTTTTCAAAAATTTTTCTTGTATCATAAGAAAGACAATCTAAAATCAATCCTTTACACAAAATTTTATGGAAATCATTGGAGCCGTTTTCGAGAAAAATAAGTATTATCATATCGGTTGTATGGCAGGTACCGTTATTTTTAAAATTAGAGACCCAATTCCAAAAACTCCTCTGTAGGCCTCCTCACAGAACCTAAAACTGCAAATTTTGAAGAAAATCTGTAAAGCGGTTCAGGCTGTACCTAGATCCATATACAGGGATACAAACAGACAGACAGACAGACAGACCGACCGACATGCAGAATTGCAGGACCCATTTTATTTTTTAAGTAATCTCTATCATCGTAGTGTCATGTTATCTCAAATTTTTTTTTCTGCAATGCAAAACTTGCCCTATATGTATTAGTACATACCTATAATCGCAAGTAAAAATTGATCTTTTGTAGACCAAAACCCTCGTTTGACTGTTAGTGAAAAAGAAAAACGGATTTAGGTTCCGGCACATTGATGAGCTCGAGCACATGAAAGGAGTAAACATGGATCAACGAATGTCTATGATTTTCAAGACAAAAACATTTTAAGCTCAAGAAAAACCTGCTTGTAGATACAAAAAGGATTCGAAAAGCTGATAAATATGCAATAAAATCCGAAACAGCATCATCACCACCAACTTCAGCAACAGCAAAAAAGAAACACAAATAGCAGCAAATGCCTTTCAAAAAACACACTGCCACTAGAACCAGTAGCATCATTTTAAATAATTTGACGCCTTAAAGTGAAAAACTTTTTAATTTTCCATCACTAAGACATTGCTGTTGCTAGTCTTATCTCAGTTGGTTCTAGAACATCGAGATCGCTAGGCGCCAGCTTTGTTAATGTTACTGGTTCAATCTGTTTCGCACATAATATAAAATCAGTTTTATGAGTTTCCATCCTATTTTGATTTAGAAGTTTGAGATCTCTTTACCGACTCCTAAGATAAATAGGAAGTATAAATTTTCCACACAAGAGTGGGTAATAAGTATAGCTTCACCAACCTACCAATAAACAAAACTTAGAAAACTTTTCTTCCCACTCCTACTGCTTCTTCATATGATTCATATTTCATACCAAAAGCCACAACCATCAATTGCATTATGTAAGTCTCGAGTGAAGAAAGCAGAATTCCATGAGTGGATCCATTCCACCTTCAATTGCGTATAAGTTCTCGTCTGGAAGGTTATCGAAAAAGTGTTCGAGTATATCACGATTAGCTATCGAGCTTCCTACCTACCTACCTACCTTCCTTCCCTTAATGAATTAATTTATGTTTTGAACATCGAAACTTCTTATCCAAAGAAACCAAACGTAAATAGGTACTTTGTAAAAGTTTGTGTTGTGCGCAAAACTTCCGATATAATGGTGATGGTGATGCTGGAACTATGTTATTTTACATCATTTAACATTGTTTTGGCAAACTTTATTCATATCAACGACGTGTACAATAGCAACATAAATATGTCGCTTCAATTACTGTAAAAGCATCTCGCATCTCTCAACCTTCAAGCTCTCCAATGAAAAGTAATTCCTTTAAGCTGTCCCTTGGGCTATCTTTCTGCCATTTATGTGGTCGTCCTTTGGCACGACAAAAATGACCTCCTTAAAGTACCAAAACGAAAACAGTTATATATACAAAGACCGAACTTATAAAAGAAAGATGGAATAATAAAAGAAAAGAAAATACAAAAAACAGCAGATATCATAGAAGAAAGAAAACTTTTTTCATTTTAAATTACACACAACAACCCCAATAAAAAAGTGTCGTCCCAGAGCATTTTTATTCGGAAAAGATGGCAAAACAAAAGTAAAATTTAACCCATGGGATGATTACAGCATAAGCATAGAAGTCGTCGAAGAAAGAAAGACAACCGGGCTCGAGAAGACAGGCAGAGGGCAAGGCACAGGGTAGGAAAAAAATAGCTGTTTGTTGTTTGTGATGTGCCAACGAAAAGTTGTAGACGACACAACACAACATGCACATTCCACCGGAGACGACTCTTGCACTAATTCTTTAACATTTGTGACCCCTTTACTCGTAGCAGCAGCAGAGACACAGGAATATTGTTACTCAAACAAAGATGAACGGGGGGAAATAGAAGGCTACTACGCTGTATTATATTTTATATACGACGACAGAAGTGTAAATTGCAAACTTAGAGAAAAAAGTTTTTGCTTTGGTGGAGAGAAGAATATCCTTGAAGAGTGTTTTAGTTTTCTGGATATCCTGGTTCTTCTTGGGTCTCGGATTGCATCAGTGCTAACTTTTGATCCTAAAGTTGTCCTTTTGTTTGGCCATACGAGCAAACACTATAAGAGTAATGTGTGAACCTTATATCACTCAAAGGACGTACATCCTTAGATTTTGTTTGTTTGTTTGTTCGCTTTCAATTTGAGCTTAAGTTTTGCCATGGAAAGGGAGTTAGTTCGTGATTTGGAGGGAAAGTTTCAACGCCATTAACTATCGGATAAATAGCTTTCGACTACAGGATTTCTATGTTTTTAGTAAAATGTATGCTTTACCGCTATCGTCTAATGATGCAGAGCGCAGATAAGTGCGTACATTTGGGAGTTTGCTCTAAGCTCAGTACCGCTTAGAAGGTCTCTAAAACGAAAAAAACGTATATTTAAAATAAGAGGAGTGTGATGTTTAGGTACTCATAAGGGCCAACTACGTTTTTTTTTTAAGAAAACTTTATTCTTGTTTGAAGCAGTACTTGGATAAGTGAAGTACTGTGTTAACGCAAAGTTGTCATCGTCAGATCTTGTCCAAATTGCTTGTTAATTTTGTTAACATTCGATGACAGCATTCATTTTATATTTTAACCCTCAATCCATTTAACACAGTCTAGCACCATGTAATCTGTCCTTTTCTTCTGTTGGAGGTTTTTAAAAAGAGCTAGTAGCACTCAGACCTAGATATCGGACCATTGTACTACCAGAAAGCCATCTTTTTTCGTTTTGGAAGTGTTCCTCTGCATCGTCATCCTTTCCACAGGTTTCCCAGAGTGCGGGATCACATAAGCCTTACACGTTCAAATGCTTTGTAAAAGGGAAGTGCCGTTACAACGCCATCAAGACAGTAGGAAGTCTTTTCTGCCATGGGATAGCGAAAATGTTGCAGTTTTCTTATTAACGTTGAGGAGCATACTTTCGGTCTGTCTGCATCCAAAGGTGGTACGCCGTCTACGTCTACGGTTGTGCTCTGGACAGATCCAATCGTCGATTGAAGCCCCCACTGAGAGCCCCAGCATACCAAGCGCTGGTTCAGATCCTGAGAAAACTGTCTGAGATTCTCGCATAGCAAGGCCATCGGAGATCTCATTTCCTGTAATGCCATGATGGCCTGGAACCCAAAAGCGACTTAAAAGAATTTACTCTTCCGCACACACTCAGAGAAAACTTTCCAAAAACTTTCCAAGTAGTTAGAGGGCTGAGTAATACGATTTAGCTGCCGCTGCAGACATAAATACTTCTCCACATCCGGCTATTCATCATAGCGTATTCATCATTTGCTTGGAAGACTGATGCATTATGCCTAATGAGGCATATTATTGCTCTCCACAAAGGCACAATTTGCAGATCCATCATGGGTTTGTAAAACCATCTGTCAAGATCTGATAACAACCTTTTCCTGCTTCAGATTTTTGAGTGGATCAGTCCTTATCCGAAAGTTGAGCGTGTGTTTATGACGCAGTTTGAGGCTTGTGACCATCACGTCGAACGGCATATCCCATAGGTATGAGTAAAGAGATAGCCTGCTTTTGATTTCCTCAGAGCTCGGATGGGAATTGTGTCAGAGATCACATCTTCTTGAACCGGAAATGGTCTTGAAAGTTCAGCTCATGTATCAAGGGAAGGAAAATTCACTGAGAGCCCCGCGAGCAACCCCTGGAGTGCTGGGGAAGGCCCCAGTGCAGCCAAGATATTTTTTAAAATTTGGCGAACGATGGAAGAACTGCTAAAAGTCCTTACAAACATGCTTGTGGTATTTCATCTCAGTTCTGTATACCCTTTTCAATTTTGCTGTTAAAGTGAGTCGCCTATTCGACAGCTACATCTATATAAACGGCTTTGGTGATTTTTTATCCGATCTTTGCAGTGGAATACGTATTTTTCAGAATCAGCCTCCAAAGTCGAAAAAAGCTTTGCAGAGAGTTTAAAACAAGACATGACTCCGTACAGCTCGATGACTATTGGGCTGAATTAAAGGTGTTTCGGATTTTTGATCCTATTGTACAGCGCCCCTTCCTGAAGCCATAATATTGTCTCTCAGACAATTCTCCAATTCTTTAAACAGCTATAAGTCGTGCTTGCAATAGCTTTTTTAGTCTGGTGTATCCAGCATGCATAGAGGCCTGTATGCGAATGGAGAGCCCCTCATTTTTGTTGATAAGGACAAGCCATTGTTTTTCCAACACTTAGGAAAAACTCTTTCACCTGGACATCTGTTGTACATTTTTTTAAAATAGTTGGGGACAGCATTTGTTTCAACGCTTCCACCCGTATGCTATCTGGTTCAGGAACTTTTTTGTTTCTCGGAAAAGATGATTTTTTGGCTTAAATCGTTATCCAATTCAAGCTTTTTTAAGGCCCAACAGTCATAACAAAATGCAAGGTCAAAGTGTAAAATTCTCCTCAGGCTAGTGTGAGGAATATTGAGCTGTAGCAATCGATGGTAAGCAAATGTACGCGAATCGAGTCCCACACTCTCAACCAAAATGAATAATTATTGAAAATCGTAATGCTCATATCGTAGTGTCTAAACTGCCTGTGGTGCCTGTTACTTGGGAGTTCAAGGCTCGAATGCCAAACATCTAATTGCCTTCCTACTGATGACACCTTTTCGCCAAGGATTGGAAAGTTGTCCTAGTGAATTACTACTATAAAAAGAGTTTATTACTTAGGCGTTTGGAATCAGCCAAAATAAGTAGTTTTTTTTATTCCTCACCAGGTTATGGTGACCTTTTTATATAAACAACTTTTTTTAAGACAAAAACGATTGGAGATATTTAAAAAAATTGAGTATCGGTTTAATGTACAATCGCAACGTTTTTGAATAAAACTCGACTTCGTTTATGAGGCCTCCACGTTCGTTTCGTTGAACACAAGTGGACGCCCACCGTGGAATTGACTGATTTGGATCGAGAAACCCGATGTCTCACTGACGCGGCAACATCACACTACGAATATGAAGACTCAAATTTTTTAAACTAAAGTTTTAATTGAATGTCTACTAAAGCTTGAATGTCTACTAATGTCTACTAATTGCGAATAAAAATTGAAGTTTACGCTCTCAAAGATGAGGTCACCGACTTCAAGTTTTGGTAGAACAATTTTATAATTTACAGACGCTGCCCGTTTGTGTATTTTCATGTGATGAAAATGTTCAATTTACTGAATAAATTGACAATGACAATTCGATGAGAAATTCAAAGTTGTAAAGTCCCCATTGGAAAACCCTTCACATTATGGGTTCAAGTCTCAAGAAGTTTCAGAACTGTGCTCTTTTTGGAACGAAGGTAAAAGAACGATTCCTGTTTTAAAGTTAACGCAGCGAAGCCGCGGGCATAACAAACTATCAAATTTAATACCAACCTACAACATAAAGGGTCAGGTATAGATATAGAACTTCGAATTGAAATAAAACCCAAGAAAATCGTTCTAATGTCCATCAAGTTGACTTTGTTGGAATGATAGTTTTATGCCCATTAATGTTTAAATATCATTTTGGCATGTGATCGCTGCGGCTAGCTCGAATAAAGCCAAGTCTAGAAGTCCAATTTTCAACAACTTTTTCAAGCATTTGAAGCCGTATGTCGGCAATAACGCCACGAATGTTGGATTCCAAGCCCCCTACCTTTTCTGGTTTGTTGACGTAGACGAGCGACTTCACATATCCCCAAAGAAATTAAATTCAATGGTGTCAAACCACACGATCTTGTTGGCCAATTGACAGGTCCATTCTGCGAAACTATGCACTCATCGAATGTTTCCTTCAATAAATCGATTGTGACGTGCGCTGTGTGGCATGTAGCGCCGTCTTATTGGAACCACATTTCATCCACATATATGCCATCCAATTCGGGAACGAAATAGTCGGTTGTCATGGCTTTATACCGATCTCCATTTACGGTAACTGGCTCGCAAGCATCATTTCAGAAGAAGTATGGCCCAATGATTCCACCAGCCCATAGAGCACACCAAACAGTCATTTTTTGTGGATGCAATGGCGTCTCAAGGTACTCATGTGGATTCTCTTCACTCCAAATGCGGCAATTCTGCTTGTTGACGTGACCAATCAACCAAAAATGAGCCTCAACACTGAACCAAAATTTGCGATGAGAATCAGCATCGAGATCAATCTCATTTTCGGCCCACACACCAAAATCATAACATGGTCTCGCGGCTTTAATTCTTATACAAGCTGGATCTTGTAAGGTCGTAAGCCAAGATCTTTGCCCAAAATTTTGCATAAAGTTGATGGATAAAGCTCCAATTGATGTGCACGGTGGCGAGCTGGCGACTTGGTTCATTCGTGTCCTCTTCAACACTTTGCTCTACAGCGGCAATTGTTTCTTCGGTGCGCACTGTTCGACGTCTCTGCGGATGAGTATTATCACATAAAGTAAACGTAGCCGAAAACGAACCATGGTTAACCACATTATTTGCTCTAATGAACGATTATGTCAACCATAAAATGGACGAGGCTCGCCGTAAGCTTCGCGAACTAAACTAATACAGGGTGGGCAATTTAAAACTCCCCACTTTCAAACGCGTCGTGAAAAAAAACTAGACGAGTTACAAAGGTGGTAACACTGCAGGGCGCTTCTCCAGACTATGCCATTTCCGTCAGATATTGTTGGTTAGTCGACATGGTTTACTGGAACGTGAAACATCGCGCTTTCTGCGTGGAAGCGTATTTTCGGTATGGTGAAAAAATGGTCCTAGTTCGCCGCGCGTTCGGAAACGTCGTAGGTCGGTGAGAACCCCTGAAACTGTTGAACGAGTTTGTAGCGCTGTGTTGAGAAGTCCTGCGGTTCCGTGCATAAACAGTCCGTCGCGTTAAACATTCCGCGTTCAATTCTAAGAAAAATCATTAAAAATGATTTAAACATGCATCCACATGGTTTCAACAAGACGGCGCAACATCGCATATCCATGGAGAAGTGTTGTCATTATTGCGGCAGAAGTTTGGCGACAGATTAATTTCGCGAAATTGTGACTTTGTATGGCCGCCGTGGAGTCCGGATTTAACTCCACTCGATTTTTTTTAATGGGGTCACCTGAAAAATAAGGTTTATGCGGACAAGCCGCGAGACATCGAGGCCCTCAAAACATCGATTACGAGTCACATCACGAAATTAAGAGAGAAATGTTAAGTAATATAATGACGAATTTTTAAAAAAGGCTACGTGAGTGCAAGCGTTGCCGTGGCCACCATCTCAATGGTGTCATTTTTAAAAAATAAAGCGGATATTAAATGGCATAGTGTGTTTCTTATTTCCTTTTTTTAATCGTCTTTCTAGGTATTATAGTTTTTGTATACGACGCGTTTAAAAGTGGGGAGTTTTAAATTGCCCACCCTGTATTTTCGAAATAAATTTGCACGATTTGCAAGCGTTGATCTTTTGTCAACCTCTTCATGATAAAATGGTAAACCAAACTGAACATAAATGACATTAGAATTGGCTGATTTGACAACAAGATGGCAGTTTTATCACTATTCGAAAAACCAACCTCTAAAAAAACACCCGATACAATGAAAGTTGCCAAAGGTTTTACAAAACGTACGTTTTTTGTTCAAAACTTACTAAAGTCGTTGCCCAGGTTCAACTAATTCAAAGTTTTTTAGATATCAGCCCTATTAATTATCTCCTGAAACTTTCAGGAAAGACAGGCTGAAAGAATGCAATATCGCGTTCATGCGATTTTTCTATTTTTCGGACTGAATGTTTTTGCAAAGTGTTATCCTGGGCCAACAAAGATGTCCTTATGGAGATCGAATGATGATGTTTATGTGCGTGCAAATTGCCTCTATTTAATGTGGGTAAGATATTTTTGGCCACGTAAATATTTGCCCTCTTAATGAAAAAAGTTAAAGTCATTTGAGGAAACCCACAACTTCTCCTACTCACTTCAATTTATTAAAACAGAAAAAAAAAGAAAAACATTCACAACATGCTCTTAGGCTGTTTGTCACCGTTATGAATTATGTTCCTTTTTTTCTCTCTTGAACAATTTTTTTTATATATGTAATTTTTGACGAGCATGTACACAATGTTCCAAAGCTATTGTCCTTTATCGGAGCAAACGAGGACTTGCGTCCCCATCAGTTTGACTCATTTCATCATAATTGAATGGAGCGAGGAAAAAGTGGCAGACAAATTGGATTGAACAACTTCCAAAAAGTCTCTCACTACACGAAAAACAAAACGACTATCAATGTTTACCTACACAATGTCAAAATGCTTTTGATAAATATTCACAGTTTGTTACTTACATCTGTTTTGTAAACGTGGTTATCTTCCTTCGATCAAGGCGTTTAGTGTTGTCTGAAATAATGAAAACAAACAGAAGAATAAATTAGTCCATTATCTATCGAGGAGGTATCCCGCAAAGAGGGTGGTCATGGCAGATAGGTAGGCATATCAATTCGGAAGCAAATCATGAAAAGTGGAGGCAAGTGCTTGTTCTATGAATCTGTGGCTTTGTGAAAGTTATGACAATAATAAGAAAACATCACTTCGATGCGTGTAGATACCTTCGTCGAAACGTCCTTAAATAATGACAAACAAAAAAAAAAGAAACAAACAAATTACGAACACTGGAGATGTTCTTTCTCATTTTTCTTGTGAAGCACTTTTTTTGTTGTTCCTTATCATTTTGTTTCAAATTGGGTACCTATTACATCAAAAGTGGAATTCACTTATCTTCTACACGTTTTCTCTCTCGGATGCCTCTTTGCCGAGGCAAGGGTAGCAAAAATGCAATTAAGTACGAACCAGGAGAAAAGCATCCTTCATTAGACACAAGAAAAGAGTTATTCGAAATGAATCATCTTCCAGAACGAAGGAGAGACAAACTGCAAAATTATTATTATCGTGAGTATTGCTATTGCAATCCGTCTTGTCTCCCCTCCTTTTTTCTTCCCCCCATTCAATCCACTCAGCATTATACGGAATTTAGTCAAGTGAAAGATAGTTTTACAAATGCAATCTGCTCTGCTGTGTCTGTTTTAAGTGTTTTCGGTTTTTTTTAGTCTTTTTTTTGTGTATTCGTTTGGGTTAAACTTGTTCAACGAGTATACTCTCGAATGATAGTGGAACGACAAGGAAGCTTTTGCTGAATTCTTGGAACAGTAAAAAAAATTCATCTTTTGAAAAATTAGATTGCCCAGAACTTCGAAGAATAAGAAGAGAAAATAACATGCCATAGAGACTTGTATCCTGGGCAATAACATTCTACAATCGGGTTGGTTTGAATAATTTTCTTTTCATATCGAGGTAAAAGTGTTTAGATTAAATGAGCAACATTTATTGAGAGAGAATGTAGATAAAGGCAAACTGAAAGACTTTTTCCCACACAATCAATCAATCAAAAGTGTTTCCTAGCTTCCACGCTCCTAGTCTTTGAGCTCCAACTTTTTGAAATTTTAGAGTCAAACCAATTTTTTCATAACTTCGTTCGGTAAAACTTGATTGCAATTGAAAATAAGATGGTGTTTCGGTGAATGGAAATATATTATATCGAGGAAAGTTCCTTTGAAAAAAGTCTCTTTCAAAAAAAGTTATCTCAAAGTTTTAAATAAGAAGAGGGAACGATTGCAGTCCAGACAACATAGCTTATTTTGATTTCGTTTGCGAAAAATTAAGACTTTATTTAAAGTGATGATGAAGAAGCTTAAGAAAGCTTTGAATGAATGTGCATATAAAACTACAGTTCTGATAGATTACTGAAATTTCTTAATTTTTCGTTTGAACTTTTCCTTCTTAGATTCCTCAAGAAGAATATTGTGGATCTCAGTTTTTGCCTGGTGTTTTCCGTTCCATATGAGTCCTTATATCCATAAGCCTTTTCTTTATTACAGGACAAAAGGCAACAAAAGATTTTTCTTGAGAACTGATAAACTGAAAGAGAGCACCTGACGACACTTTCAGTTTTTGGTTTAAACCCGATTTCGTCACTTTTCGATTGCAGTAAATTTCAGCTGAACTGGAAAACTATGCCCATGTCTCCAATTTTGGCTGTTTTTTTTTCTTTTATGAAATATTAGAACGGAAAAGTCATTAATAAAACATTTAAATATTTTAAAATTTAAATAAAAGCTTGTGACTTGTATAAAAGCCATTCGTTGAACAATTCTCTTTCCAACTAGGCGTATGATGTTTCAGTGAAAATCTGAAGCAGACTCACATATCACAGTAATGTCCATTGTGTTTGCGACACCACAAGGTTCTTGTTTGCCCTTAAATTAGTTAAATTATTTCGTGGCCCTAAAATGAATTAAGGAAATGTGTGACGAGTGAACCTTCGCATATCAAGCGTCTTTGAGTTAGAGTATGAATAACTATAGAAAACGAGTTCCGATTTCCTCCGATCCTGTCAATTGTATATTCTGAAAGAATTGCGCCTGTTAGTGGTGCCCGTGACGAGTGCCGTAATGGTAAGCAATAAAGCATGTCTACTTGTATCGTGGGAGTTTCCAGGTTCGAGTCCAGACAGAAAACATATGTATCGCCTTTCGCGAAAATTTGACAAGACATCCAAGCGTATTGTTATTGCCATGAAAAGCGCTTCTTCAATGAGCCGTTCGGAATCGGCAGAAACTGTAGGTGCCCTTAATTTTTCACAAGGTTTGGTTTTATTATTTTATTTTATTTTTATAATTAACACGCACATCATGGGGCTATGAATACCATTATAGTTTTATAAAGCACATAGCGAGTATTTAGGAAAATAGGAGACTAAACTATTGTGAATCGTAATGTAGGGGAAAAACAGAGTCAGGTAGAGTATTGCACCTTAAGGTTGTGCTACTAAGAAATGTATTTTTACCGAAGCTTAGCTAAAAGTAAAACATTCCTGGGGAGGCGGGTGCTGCGGCTGAATTGTTTCAGGGGAGGAATGCAACACTGGAGTACTGTTTGTAGAAAAAGCGATAAAAGAGAGAGGGACAGGTAACGTTTCGACAATGTTCAAGAGAATCGATCGATTCTACAACTGAACTATCACCTATCTATCCTAATCTCAACGCTCTGTTTTCTACCCTATCAAGTAGGCGCAGAGATGTTGGAGAGGATGTAAGCTCTGTGAATTAGCCAGATCAGAAGAGGTGAAGAATTTCCTGCATCGTCTTAAGAAACATAAGCATTTGGCAGTATTTTTGGCGATTTCAAATATGAGGTCATTCCAACGAAGACCATCTTTTGCACACACACCGAGTACTGGCAGTTTTTCGGTTTCTGGGATGGCCAGAATTCAATGAGCTAATCATACGTAACCGTTCCAGTTCCACATCCAAAGAGCAAGTACGTGAATTTGGAAACGAATATGAAAAGCTGAGGGTTTCATAGAGTGCGTATTAGATTTGAAATCATCCAGTACAACTTGTATTTAACGGTCCGAAAGGTAGTTTTATATCCAACGCAGAAAAGACTCATCGACACTAAAAGCACCATCTGCTCTGGAAGAGCCCAGAAGAAGAGGATAAATAGAAAAGCTTACGCAGTAAGCCAGCGCCAGCGTAGAAGAATACCTCTTCAGAATAACAGCAGGGATACCATCTGGACCAGTGTATTTATGTATGTTGAGATCTTTAAAAAGTCTCGCAACCAAGCGAATTCGAAAATACATCTGCTTCATTGCAGAGTTTACTGTCTCAAGCTCAGGTGGGGCCAATGTGCTATCAGGAAGTGTCGAGTTAGGCTTTATCGATGGAGCTGACATACGGAGAGTCATTGAAGACGAGCGTTGGGACCGATCACGTGGTCGAGTTCTTAATGTTCTTGACAAAAGACCAAAAGTTTTTACTTCCTTTTGGACACAATAGTATTTTTTGCCTTACTTTTTGGTCATGTAAAAACTTAGCCCTTTGTATCTGAGCATTACAGCTATTTCTGGCCCGTTTGAACAAATTTCGGTTTTCTACAGTCGGGTTGTCTTTAAATTTTCGAAAACTACTTTCTCGAACCCTAATCGCCTCTTTACAGCTTGAATCAAACCACGAATTCTCTTTGAGGATGATACTACTTGTTGTTCTGTGAGGAACAAAATTTCTCATGCCGTTGAGAATTACGTTAGATATCATATCAGCTGATGCATCAACGTTTCCGTCGAGAAAGCACAATGACCAATTAAAATTTCGAAAGAAATTATTCAGGCCGTCCCAATTGGCTTTCTCGTATTGCCACACAGTTCTTTTGGGGACTTTATCTTTTTTTACCGTGACAGAAGACGAAAAATCTACCGATATGACACAATGGTCCGATTTGCCTAAAGGAGATGATACTATAACCCTATATTTTTCGGGATGAGAAGTTAGAAATAGGTCAAGAGTGTTGGCCGCATGGCCTTCAATATCTGGAACCCGAGTGGGCTCATCAACAAGTTGAGTTAGTTGGTTAAACTCAGCGAAGATCTTAACATATTTTCCTTCGGGTGTTGTCTGGCCAGAATGTCGAAGCCAACCAGAATTGTGTACATTGAAATCGCCCGCAATTGCGATTTCAGTGTGAGGACAATTCTAATTATGGAGTCAGATAGCGCATCAAACTCGTTAGAGGTCCTACTCATGAAAAATGTTAAATTTCATAAATCGAATTTAGATCAACTGCTCATAGAATGGCTTAAAGGATTGCTGTTCTTTACGTCGCTTTTCAATAAATCACTAAAACAGATTACAGGAAAGTACGGGGAAAATGTTTCAAATCAAACACGAAAAACCAGGCAAAACACCAATGGCCAATAGCTTAGTGTTGAATATTAGAAATTTTACTCAGAACTTTTCGCCGAAGATGGGATAGAACCCCCGGGTTGTTTAAGGTGGTAAATGATGAAAAATGCCACTTCACATGCGTTTCTTGAACGGAATCCTTACATTTAGGATCAACTGTTGAAATAAAATTCAATTATTAGATAAGCAAAATAAATCAATAGATCAAATGATTAACGTTTTCTCTTAATTGATGATTTATTACGAATGCGCACTCTACACCACCATGGCTTACGACTAATACGATTTTAATAAAATTTGATAAGAGAGAGACAAAAAGCAACTTAAGACCCGAACATTTTAGAGGGCACTGAAATTTAAGAATCACATGTGTGAAACCATTTTAGAGTGGGTTATCATTTATCAATGTATTCCCTTTCTGTAGTCTTAAGAGAAGAGACTTTGAAATTCTATGTGTTTAGATTTTCTATTTCCTCTGGTCTGGTTTCTCTCTTGTCCCAGCAATTTCAATACAAAAGGATCCGATATTTGTTAATTTATTAGTTCGAAAAGAACGTAAAAAGGTAATTTGCAATCCCTACCTAATAGGGGACTATATGTGAAACCGAACTACTTAACTATAAGTTTCAATTATAATAACTGGCTTTAATTTTTATAATAAGAACATTCATAGAGTACCTACTTCATCAAGGCACTACGCATCAATAACACCACGCAGTGTTTCTTGATCAATCTAAAAATTCATATGAACAAGCGAAACGTTGCTCTTCAACCTATAGCATTTGCCATTAAACGGTTACCACGTAGGGAGACGAACATCTCAATACAGATCCTTAAGCACGTTCTCTCAAATTCATTGAGACATTTACAATGACAATGCAACGGGGACAAATCAATAAAAGAAAATCGATTGGTCATGTTGATGCTATTCCCATCTCATCTACAAGGTACTTCAAAAAGAGAAACAATAAAAAACGTAATGTCATTAGATATTCAAGTTGTTGTGGCTTAATTTTTCGTTCTCCATTCACGTACAGATTCCTGAGTTCCAAAAACAAAAAACAGAAAAAAACAAAAAACAAAAGACACACCAAACAAAAAACAATTCCCCTAACATCACATCAATCATGCCAATTTTTCTTTTCAAAAGAAAGTTGCTCTCTTGGGTTCCATCGCCATCATGTTTGTGTTCTTTCATTGCGTAAAGCGTTATATGCGTTTCATATTCAAATTGTATATATGCATATATGTATGAAGGGGAACAATAGAATATGGAAACTTTTTTATTACCTTATGTCCCATTTGGATGAAAGATTTATTTTATAAAGGCCAAACCACAGAGACATTATCGAGATATCCATTTCCCTAAATTATATTGCTTCATAAATCAGCTTCAATATAAGAAAAGAAAAAGGCAAGTTGGCCTTTACATCCTGTTATAGGATGAAACAATTTAAATATTTAAGGCTTTTTTGGCGGATGGTTGGTGATCCCGTGTGTTTGAAGTGCTGCCTTCTTTAAGATTAAGTTTTCATGCTGTTCAACGCTCTTTGAATCAATTTGGTGAACTTTAGGAGAGCGTTTTGAATAATTATTATTTGTTATGCCGCGTTTATGATGGTTTTACGGTTATGTTGAGGAAAATTTTAACAATTATCCGGTCTCACAGGGTAAACTAATTTAAACACACAAACGATTTGGAGCAGTCAAGGCATGAAATATCTAGAAATGAAATAAAATGAAAAATTCATAATATTTTTTATCGAAAGTTTTTCAGTCTGACAGTTGACCGTTTTTGAAAATTATGTAAAAAAAAAAAAATTAATTAGGAAAAAAATATTTTCTCTTTTCAAAATTTCGACTTTAAGGCTTGATTTCTCAAAAACTGTTCATTAAGTAAACTCAAATTAAAATTTTTATTAAAGAACAAAGCAATTGCTTTAAAAAACACTGAAGTATGAGAAAGTAGGTGGTTTAGTTGATTTTTAATAATTTTTAAAAAAATGGAGTAAATTTCATATAAAATTGCCCCTCGCACCTACACGGAGCGATATAGACCCCCCCTCCCATACAACTTTTTTTTTGTCTTGACCAAACCTATCCATCCTTACTCTTTGGAAAACCGTATCTTAAACACCCTTAATAAATAAAATAAAATTCTAAAAGTTAATAATTACATAATTTTAAAAATAATTAAAAAATTGAGAGCGGTAAAATTTTTTTTTTTAACTTTTTTCTATACGCCATTCAAAACACATTTCCGAAAATTTCATGAAAATCCATGGACTGGCCCTGGATTCCTAGGTAAAAAGCTTACGGCCCTCCACTATTAACAAAAATCAAATTAACTAAGCAGATGTTTAAGAAGGGGACCTGTGTAGGAGTGTTCTGAAGAAAGAAGCGACAGCAATACGCTGCATTCGATTACAGAAGCATTCGATTACGTTGAAATGGTCATAGTTGGCCCGGTTGTATATACATATACAGGGTGTCCCGTAATTCGTTTTACATACTTTGGGATATGATTCTTGGTCATATTCTAAGAAAAAAATTGTTCTGCAGTAAAGTCCGTTTCTCAAGTTTAACATCACTTTTTGACAATTTAAAAAAAGGCTAACTTTGGTGTACCCTGACCTTTGTTAAATTCGATATCTCTGTCAATACTGATGATAGAGACCTAATCTTAGACTCAATTTTTTGTAGAAATAACAACCTTTAAGACTGTATTTAAATTAGGCTTCCATAGGTTTAGGGTTGCCGGATTTTCAATTTTAAGTGGTGTTCAAATTTTCTTCCCAAAACAAAGTTTTGACTTTGAGGTAATTTTTTTGGAGAAAAGGCCTGATAAACATAGAGTTTCTTTATTTTTTACAGATGAACAAAACAATAATAAAGAAAAAACTCAGCATTAAGTTAGCTCAAAAACCCATACATTTTATGATACTTGGAAAAATACGAAATAGGAAAAATTTAAAAAAAAATAAAAAAAAGTTTTTGCTTTGAGGTTTGTTTGAATAAAACAATAATATGATTACTTTTAGTAGTTTTTTATGTATTTAATACAAATACAATTATAACAAGTGCTCAAAGCGCCCTCCTTCGTTTTGAATCCATGCCAGAGCCCGTTTTTGGATTTCGTTGTGGATGTTTGCTCTAAATTTGGGGTATGAATGTTCAATAGATAAATAAGTCGTATAAAAGAATAAGAAAACAAATTTGTTCATTAGTTTGTCAAATTAAGTCACGATTGCAGTTTGATCAGAGAGTTTTTTGAAATGCTTTCATTTACGAGAGAAGAATACGCAGACATTTTTTTTCTTATATGAGTTTGGAGATTGAAGAAAAGCACAACAAAGGATACCAGGAACTTTATACTAACTGAAAATCTGGCAACCCTTAGCCTATAGGAGTCAAATTTAAATACAGTTTCAAAGATTACAAGACTACAAGTAAGACAAGAGTTATCGACAGCAAACACCCACAATGAAATCCAAAAACGGGCTCTGGCATGGATTCAAAACGAAGGAGGGCGCTTTGAGCACTTGTTATAATTGTATTTGTATTAAATACATAAAAAAAACTCCTAAAAGTGATCATATTATTGTTTTATTCAAACAAACCTCAAAGCAAAAACTTTTTTTTATTTTTTTTTTAAATTTTTCCCATTTCGTATTTTTGCAAGTATCATAAAATGTATGGGTTTTTGAGCTAACTTAATGCTGAGTTTTTTCTTTATTATTGTTTTGTTCATCTGTAAAAAATAAAGAAACTCTATGTTTATCAGGCCTTTTCTCCAAAAAAATGACCTCAAAGTCAAAACTTTGTTTTGGGAAGAAAATTTGAACACCACTTAAAATTGAAAATCTGGCAACCCTAAACCTATGGAAGCCTAATTTAAATACAGTCTTAAAGGTTGTTATTTCTACAAAAAATTGAGTCTAAGATTAGGTCTATATCATCAGTATTGACAGAGAGTTTAATCGAATTTAACACAGGTCAGGGTACACCAAAGTTAGCCTTTTTTTAAATTGTCAAAAAGTGATGTCAAACTTGAGAAACGGACTTTACTGTAGAACAATTTTTTCCTTAGAATATGACCAAAAATCATATCCCAAAGTATGTAAAACGAATTACGGGACACCCTGTATATCTTTCATTCGCGCTTTCCTTTTATCACGCAACTTTCCCATCAATTTGGAAATATTCTTTTATTTTTCTATTTATCAAGAAGTTTTGTAGTAACCAAATTGAACACTATCGGTCGTCATTTAAGACTGTCCGCCATGTCAAAGCTTTTGAAATGGATACTGTAAATCTCTTTTTATTCCATTGTAAAACAATTGATAGTTGTTTCTCCATTTCTCCACTCACGGTTTCAATAAAGGAAGGTCAACTACCACAAATCTTAACTAATCTGTCTTTTGACGATTATTGTCAATAGTCAATTTTAATGCTATTGACTTTTTATCGCTGCTTATCGATTGAGTCAAATCATTCCTCGAGAACCATGAGTATAGACATAGAGTTATGATTTCATCTTTCCTAATGTCTCCCAAGGTAGACCCGTGACTAATTGCTGGCAAACGCAATGATTAATAATGTGGCAAGGCAAATAGTTTCTTTCTTTCTCTAATTTCCGAAAAAAATATTCGCCAGATACTCCCTTCTTGGTTTACTACTCTTTATTAGCCTTATGTCGAATATGATAGTGCGGTCTCTATTCTCTCTATGAAATCACCTAATCATAAAGATCTCTTAGACTTTTGCTGAGTAACTTGCCTTGGCCCGATACCTCATCCTACTTCTTATGAAAAACATTTGCAGCTTATTGATTTGCACACATTCTGCCGTTCGTTTGTTGCCGTGTCGCTACTGTTCAAGAGTTGCTTGTGCTTATCAACCTTAATTTAAGTCCACGTAACAAAATATGCTTTTTTTGAGAGAGACATAGATACAGATAGAAATAGAGAAGGAAATAGAGAGAGAAAGGCAAATAGACAAACAAATAGAGAGAGAGAGAAAAAAAAAAGAGAGGGAGCCAGGGAGAAACCGAAAAACAAACATTCCGACATTCAGGCATTTAAACAGATAGACAGACATGCGTTCCCCATGGGCAGGTCACTATCGTCAAGCAGATAAGCTTCAGAACTGAGATAAATTTAATATTTTCTTACACGCGGTTTCATTACAGAAAAATGGGAACAACTGTGTCGCACGAACTTGTGTGCTAAGTACAATATCTATTATTTTTATATTTCACGAATTAATATTGTTAAAAGTTTATTTGATACAAAACTAAATATGTATTAGAAAACATTTGATTAGAATAATGGAAAAACAAAAATATTAATTATAAATAATAATTATAATTATTATTATTTTTCTAAGCATAACTAATGTTTACATTGGCTTAGAAATATAAAATTCACATCATGCCAATGTTGTGAATTTTATAATTCACAACATGATTCTACCGACATCCGACAAAAAATTTGCGTCTTAGAAGGGTACGACAGGATCTAACTGATGAGCCCACTGTCGTACCTGGGCGAAACGCTAATTTTTGGAGTTGAGGTAATGGATCTCTAGATCCTCCATGTCTTTATGACTTTTTTAAAAAATATTAAGCTGAGTATAAAAACACAAAACTTGATCAAAATTAAAACTGATTAAATAAAATGTAAAGTAAATTAACATAGAATGATAATAATTTCAACAATATCAAAGTCTTGATACTGAGTATTTTTAATAAGTACAAAAGTCGCTATCACTAGAAGCTGCAAAACTAAAAAAAAATATCAAAAATTTGAGTAGCCGCAAAGATAACGATCGATTTTTCACAAATTTTTTAACTTTGTCGAATATTTTAAAAATACTACAAATTTTAAATTAACATTTTTTGTTAGCTCACGACAAAGAGACATATTTTAAGATTATTGATGCCAAATTTCAAGTAATTCGGCTGATTAGAACTTGAGATATTGTGGTTCCTGCATCGAAAAAGTAGTTTCGAGAAAAATGCTTTCAATTTTACATTTTCTTAACCAGCCATCTCAGCTTCATGCATTGGGCCTTCCTTTGCTTCACATTTACATATTTATTTAGGCATTTCTCTTCATTGAATCTCTGAAGCTCGAAACTCAGACCGTTGAATCCTTACTGCGTTGCGCCTGACAGCAAACTCATGAGATTCCAGACTAACTTCATATATAACTTGAACAAATTTTGTTTAGAGATAATCTAGAGCCAGAGGAAGGACATGGGCTATATGTATATGTTATTCCTATATTTCTACGGGATCGGCAACGTAAACGGGCGCGAGCTCAAAAATTCTTTCACCGTGATGTGATTTTTGTCAAATTGTCGATAACACAGTTGACCTGAGAGAAATGTCTATCTTGATTCTCAAATAAATATAGGCAAACGGGAACGGCTGAATGAAAGGTCGATTTCGGCGCCGACTAATGAGATAGTTAAACAAATAAACTAATAAATTATGTCAGCCGGGAAGGGGGAGGAGGGGGGAATGATGTCGAGTGTCTATCAGTAGACAGTATTATGGACACTGAGCAAGTCACATCATGCTCAATTCCTTAGAATTATTAGTAGTACTTTCCAGTAAGTTCGTTTCCAAATTCACGTCCTTGCTCTTCGGACGTGGAGCTAGAACGGCTGCGTATGATAAGCTCATTGAATTCTGACCTTGACAGCATTGTAACATGGGGTCATAAGAACCGAGTAGAATTCAATGCTTCGAAAACCCAATGCTGTCTCTTGTCGTTGAAGCTTAACATTCCCCCATTGCCATTATCCATGAATGGTACCTGCATCCAAGAAACCGAAAAGCTGTCAGTACTTGGTATGTGTGTAAACGATAATCTTCGTTGGAATGACCACATATTTGAAGTCGCCAAAAACACTGCTAAATGATTAGGTTTCTTGAGACGATGCAGGAAGTTATTCACCCCTTCTGATCTGGCTACAATTTATAAGGTCTTCCTTCGCCCAAAACCGGAGTATAACTCCCATATCTGGTCAGGTGCTCCTCAAACATCTTTGCGCTTACTTGATAGGGTAAGGGTACACAATAGAGCGTTTAAATTGATAGGTGATAGTTCAATCGTACAATCGATTGATTCTCTTGAACATCGTCGAAACGTCATCTGTCCCACTCTCTTTTATCGCTTTTTTCACAAACAGTGCTCTAGTGAAATTGCCAGTTGCATTCCTCCCCTGAAACAATTTAGCCGCAACACCCGCCTCGCTAGGAATGCTCATCAGTTTCACCTTGAGCCCAACTTCGGACGTACAGTCAAGTATAGAGATTCACATTTTAGTCGCACCACCCGAATGTGGAATGCTCTACCTGGCAATGTTTTCCCCCTGCATTACGATTCACAAAAATTCAAAAGCAACGAGCATCGCTGTCTCTTTTCAAATCCTCTCCTATTTTCCTAAATGCTCGCACTGTGTTCTATAACATTATAAGGGTAGTCATAGCTCCTTGATGCGCGCGTTAATTATAAAAAAAAAGTTGAGGCTGCAGGTAGGTGTTCCAAGGCTAATAATGAGAAATCTAGAATTGTACACAGCTACAAATTACAATTCTGGGATACGGCACTATAAATCTTTGATCATGACTCAAGTGGCAAAAAAATGGTTTTGATTCCCCGCATTCCTAAAATTCCAACTGATTTGTCATTTCTGTTTAAAAGACTGCAGTTTCCTCTGAAACCAGTATTTGATATTAGTATGAATAAAGCTCAGACGCTTAAAATTGCAGGTGTTCGCTTAAAAAAAAAATCCCCCAACTCTACGTGGCACGCTCTCGTGTATCAAACCCGCAAAACATTTTTGTTTGGAAAATAATGGACAAAGTAAGAGCGTCGTGAGCAAAAAAGTACTCTTTAAAATAATACAACATCAACTTTAATAAGAAATTAAAAGTGCCGCCGAAAATCACCATTCCACCCGGACGAAATCGCATGCACAGCTAGTTGATTGTAAAATCTTTAAGGCAGTAAATAAATGAACTGTTTCAGTTTTTCATAAATAGCTTCAATTTATGCCTTAGCATTTCTTCCACCTCTGATTTCCTGTGACAACTCGGTTTCATGAAAGACGCAGTAAGCGTAAAACCAATGAAGAACAAGTGTTTAACCAAATCGGACCAAATCGGAGAACATCACTATTTCTATGCTAAAGATTTCAGTGAAAATATGAATAAGACACGAAGTTGCACTTTGATGCAGTTTTTTCTTTGAATTTGATTAGGTAAAGATACAGTCCTAATAAAATTGTTCACTATAACATATACTAATGCGCACGTAGAGTACTTTTCGCTTAACGCGCTTTTATTTTATATATTTTTTTTTTAATTCACAGTTCACGTCGCGTCGTCATAACTCATATAATTAACCAAGATACAAAGCCATCAATTGATAGTTACTACCTGTATTTTTTCACGTAAGTTTCACTTTCAATTACATTACGTAACAAAAGACCTACCGCATCAAATATTCAATTGAATGGGGTCGAATATGGTGTATCAGGATATATTGAGGTGCTTTTCTTATTTCAGTATTTTGTTTGATTTTCACAATACAAATTGATTGGTAAAACCCAAAGTAAGAAGAGATAAAAAATAAAACGAAGTACATGAGGTGATAAAGGACACCTGTGAGGAATAAAGCTCCTGACGCATTAACAAATTGGTGATTCCCCGATAAAAGTTCTTTAATCAAACATTTTTTTCATTTGGAGCTGAATGCTTCACTCAGTTGTCCCTATGACAGTGAATATTTTTGTTTTTTTGCATCTGGTTTTTTTTTCGTGGTGTCGACCGCAAAGCCCTCAAATCCTTGTTTTTGTGAATAGATTTTTCTCAAGGGTAAGAGACACAAAATTTATTCGTATTTTTCAATACCTTTTTTTAAACAAAGGCTTGAAGAAAGCTTCAATAAATTGAGTGACACAATAAAAAACAGAACTGGAGAGCTCTAGTATCTGGCTCATTTTTATCAACCAGATCCAGTTGAGGAATGGAAGGGACCTAGAAATGTTTGCCCACCCCAAACGCTTAAGTAAGAGACCAATAAAATTACTGTCGGGACTCGGGAGACTGAACAAATCAGAAACAGAACAATACTCGTGGAAAAACTATTGAATGTTTCTCAAATTCGAACCTCGAACTCGCCTCACAGGAAGACACGTTAACTATTAAACCACAGGCAGCACAAAGAAAAAGTGATGCTTCTCCCACTTCAAACACAAATCCAAATTTTGTAGAGCATCATAATCTAATAACAATGCAATCACAACCATACATTTTTTTATTGCTTGTCCAAGTTTTAGAGCGTCACAACATAATATAAAAAAACTCATTGTAACTGCAAAAGTTTCAGTTGATATCATCATATGTAACTACACCCTCTTATCTCAGTGTCAGCTCCTTACTCGAATTTACAACCACTTTTTTATGACTGCAGTTTTTTCTTCATATTTTCTTCTCATATTTGTTTTTTTCTTTGTGACTTTATCTCAGTGATTTTCCTGCATTTTCACTTTTTATTTCGCATCCTCAACAGTTCCCAGTGCCAAAAAATTAGCATATCTGTTGTTTTTCTTTTGCTTTTTATTTCTTTCACTCACCGTAGTACAGTTGGCATCGTAGCAAAAATATTTGTATTCTCTCTCCTCTAAATTTTGTTGGTCTTCCGCATTCGTCGGATGCTATAGTAGTTGTGGTAGTAGCGGATAATATCGTTTCGAAAATTTGTTATTTGCTGCTGGTCCTTTTTGTTGTGTCTTTCTCCACAATTTGCATTATGACAGTTATATCGTTTATTATGGCGAATTGCAGGAAGAACATTTTTCCTGGCACCAATCCATAAGAGGCATTGTCGTTATTGTTGTTGTTGTTCCAACTTATCCGTCATTCATGTTTGTGGATGATATTTCTTCTTTAATGACCACATTCTGTCATTCAAGTTTAGTGGATTGATACTGTCAATCACCGAGGGATTTATTTTCTCAGAAAATGTCCCTTTTTTATGCAAAAGTGCTGGAAGTGGAGTTTTAGTTGATTCATTTTATTGAAAAGTTCAACTAAGTGTGGGTACCTCGCTTTTGAGAGGATGAGACTCAAAGTTCAATGATCTGTGATGGGGTACCTGACATTTCAGATTTCCCAACACCAAACGCTCCAAAATTGAAGACTCGATTCATCCTTTATTGATCGTTGCACTGGAAGGGTGGGTACTTGACCCCGTTGTTGCTTTCACTCCTACGTCCTACCCTACGTTCGAATTCTTTTAACTGGCATAAGGAGAGAGTAATAAAATTACTGAGCCAGAGGCAGAAAACTGTGTAAAAATTGAAATTTTCTGAACATAGCCAATTGACAAAAATAAATGAACCGTCCCAAGTCACTGTTTGTCATTACTTTAACACCAAGTTGCCCACAGCGTGGTGCGTTAACTTCCCCAATAATAATTCAATAAAAATTGTGTCATCAACGTCTGTTTCCCCAGGCATTGTTCAAAATTTAAAAAGACACACCATTTCGAGAGTATTGGAACGCAGCCCTCCTTCATGGACCGAGGAAAACCAATAAGGCATGACAGTAGGTATATTGGAAGGCTTTGCACTTTTTTTTCATCTCGAGACACAGACAAAGGTAGGAAAAAAAGGAAGAAAGGAACACGATGTTCCCATTCAGAGTGTGTGTGTGTCTTTTTTGTTTTCAATATTTTTGCCATTGCCATTATTCAAAAGTTATTGTTCATCAGTGAAGCATTTATGGATTTAAAAGCTACACCACTACCATCAACAGAGACACCAATACCAACGACTATACCATTAGTGGATCTTTGTCATAAACATCCGTATCCATGGGATTCATGGAATCTTTTCATGTTATCTGAACTGGTTGCCCTTTTTTTGCTGCTGCTGCTGCTGCTGCTGTTAATACGATATGCACAACTGAGTGTTTTTGGAACTCTTGAATGTAGGTCAACAAGCTCTTCACAGAAATGTGACCCTTTCAAATGCGACCAGAAAAGCGAACAAGATGGTTTGGGCAACCTTCCTTTTGTGCATCATTCAACAACAATTTATCTGCCAGCTGCTTCTACTGGCTTATATCCTTCTCTTCTCTTTCCTTTCCTTCGTTTTTTTTTTGGATAGCAAGGGTGCCTCTGGAATCTATCGTTGTCGGTTTGAGGGAAGAGCTTTATGCTGGTGTGCCATCTCTTGGATATTATGCTTATTGCCAGAAGTCTGAAATGTAATGTAGGTTAATTGCGCTTCACACTCAATGTGGCGTGTTTGGAAAGGGTGGGGTTGATATGGGGTAAAAAGTCCGTACAGGGCGGTTTCAAATGTTTGAAGGCCTTGGGCACGATAGTTTACGAAAGGAAGAAGTTCAGTTTGTGATAAAATAATTTAAGGATTGTGTTGTCTTCGATAGATCTACTCTGACAATTATTCTTAATTTCATCATATTTGGATAACTATATAAGCCCCCAGAAATTATTTACTGTTTTGGAAGACATTTGCTTATGTTTCTATTTAAGTTTAAAATTTGATAAGCTTCTTTAAAGAGCAATAAGGCTGGAATAGATAGAAAGTGTAACTCATATTCCTTGAGATGATAACGTGACCCAACTTTTTTCTTCTGACTAATCAATGAAAAGGGCGGCCGTGGTGCAGTGGCAGAATGTTCAACTACTGCAACACAAAAAAAGGGAAAGGATGCTACCCTGGTAGTACAATGGACCGGAAATTAGGTCTGGGTTCTCCAGATTAGCAATATAAGCCTCCTCTTTTTTAATAAAAAAAAAATCAATGAAAATGGATTCGCCATGGCTGGATGGAATCGTGAATTGCTGTTTGATATCATACTTCTCAAAATCAGATCAAGATGGCTCTGAGAAACAAAAAACCAAGTGATACAGTCATCTATTAGCGCCCTTGGCGTAAGGGTTCGCATCTCTGCCTCTTACCTGGGATTTCGAGGTACGAATCAGAGAAAAGTTCAATAGTTTTTGACGAGTATTCGAGTCTAAAGCATTTGCTTGCGTTTGCATATCTTGAAGGAAGCTTCAGTCCCACTCGGACGATTTAGATCTTCTAAGGGCAACTGAGGAATTTCGATACTCCACAAATCACGCTTAGTGATCCTACCAGGTCCAGCTTAAAATTCAAACCAGTGCAGCAAGAAATTATCACAGCTGCAAATCGTTGAAGTCATTTGGCTCAGACAATGCCGCCTATTTTGTTCGCAAGAGGCTCAAATTGACAGTCACAATCATCTTACAGCTCTCATTCACAATATTCGTTTCACCGACAGTTATCAGGAAAAATTGGAAAACTGCGAAGATTGTGGTGGTTCTCAAGATCTCCAACTACAGGCCGATATATTAGCTCAACAAGCTGATTAAACTTCTGGATGAGCTGCTATTGACAAAACTTAGGAAGTTATGCAGCATAAAAAGGATTTCCCATGACATTCAGTTTGACTTTAAAGAACCATTCCACATTTCTGCAACTTCTTTAGTTCCACCATGGCATCCCCATTTCATCGTGCAGCGGATGTTTTCTCGATGTTGAGAAACCATTTTGGCTGTAGACAGATGACTGTATCCATAAACGTAACCAAACAGCGTTTCCCATCCCCACTTATCGCAACAATGGTAAAAATGTTTTTCCACGGGTATTACCTTTCGCAAGGAATTGGCAAGTCCTCCGTTAGTAGATTCATTGCCATGAAAAGCGCTTTTTCGATTAGCCAATCGGAATCGGCAGAGAATTGTAGGTCCCCTCACAAGTCACAAGGCATGGTTGTGAGAAATGCGCTAGGCCCTGGAGGTAATCGATCTGCTGCGCCACCCTATTTATTTATTTTATTTTACTATCGCACATATCAAAATTACATTCTTTTTCTCTTTTCTAGAATATTCGGGATGCAGCTTTGGGAGACTGATGTTTAATAATTAGTGAAGCTTGACCCATGCTTACACATCATGTTGAGCAATAATGATTCCACATCAAACGAATGCGAAATCTTTCTTTTCACATGTCTCAAAGCGTCAAAGCGATGCGGTGTAGTTTCACATTCATAAGCTCCTCAAATCCTTCAACAAGCGGAGTATCAACATCAACGCAGTTATATCGGAACTAAATAAAATATGTAGGGTTAGCGCATCACTCCGCTCCCCAGTGCTCAGCTCGATTCTACAATCATAGCCTGTGAGGAATGGAGGGGACCTAAAATTGTTTGCCAACACCGTATGGCTAACCGAGAAAGCGCTTTTCATGACAATGAAATACCATCGGAGGACTTGCCGATTCCTCATGAAAAATGATACCCGTTTAAAGTTTTTCATTTCGTTTCTTGTTGTTAATCCAATCTCGTACCTCCCACTTAACAGACAGACGTACTTATCACTACGCCACAGACTTTGCATAGCAGAACTGGAGTCTTTTGAAGAAAGGTGGAGACAAACATTGTCGATCACTGGAAGATGCAGAAGCATCTTGTAAACTTCTCCTGACACCCTACCCTGATGCAATTTGAGTCCCAGCCAAAAGAAGTTCTAGATGTTATCTACTAACTTTTACAAGACCCTGAGCTTCAACGTGCACTCAAGAACTGTTGTCGGAAAAGCTAAATTTTTTGCTTTCCATTGACTCTGTCGACCGACCTCTGGATGGAAAATAGAACTGGGCTTAGTTAGTGGACAAAGGTTCTAATAAAGAAGCAAACCTGGTTTAGGGTGACACAACGGAGCATACAGGACCTTCAATTTTTTGCTAAGTAAGAAGGCGCTTTCAGAGCAGTATAATTACTCTGGGAGTACTTGCTAAATGCTCACGAGAGGTGATACTCGTTGAAAAGTTCTGGAACTTCAATCTTCAACTCCCTCGTAATGAACAAGCATTTTTGCCATTACGTCCCAGTCACCACGAAAAAACGAAACCTTGCGGTCTTAAAAAAATGACAGCATGTCTTATTTGAATGAGATAACTTCCACACATTTTCTAATCACCACATAAACTGGAATTCTTCCACACTCAATTTGGGGTAAAAAACAGATTTCCAGAAAGGCTCAAAGTGAAACAAATCGGAAATACAATTTCGCTGCTATTAAATTCCACGATGGTGCGGCGGCGCGACATACATCATTGACAGATCACTAGTTTGAAGCAGATAAAAGGGAGTGCTGTGATCCTTTCGACATCACGATGCTTTTAAATGAAAAATTTAGTGGTAAATAGGTGCTTTTTACGTTGCGGTGACCGTGGCGTAATGGTTTGCATGTCTACCTGTTACACGTGAGGTTCGTGGTTCAAATTCTAAGAAAAAACAAAAAATGGTTTTCCATTGGAATCTCCTTTTGCGAGGAATTGAGGAGCCTTCCGATAGTAAATTTCATTGCCATGAAAAGCGCTTTAACCGAAAATTGCAGGTCCCCTCCATTTCCTCACAAGAAATGCTGTTGCGCCACCCTATTTACTTTTGCTATGTGCATTTATATAATAAATAAAAGATTATTCAAATTTTCAACATTGAAAATACTTTTTATATTTTTTTCAAAAGATCACTTCGGAAGCACTGCTTCTATCCTCAGTGAGATTATCATAAAACTTTACTACACTATCTCGCCCTACCCCAAAAACAACAAATTCCTCCCCGGGTTCATGTGATTGGAACCATGTAGCTTTCTTAAAACCACATTTCTGTTAATTTCATCCGAAAAAGAAAAACACATATGCTATGTGTGTTCAAACCACCGATTTAAAAATCCCAGCCAAAAGGATGCCAAAAGCAGAAACAGTGATTTTTTTTTTTGAAGTGCAAGGGTAGTTTGAAGAATTTTACGAGTACCAATTTGCTGCTGTTTTCAAGTCATTTTAATTAAGCTCTTTGGTGGCTGTGGACTCTTATTGCGATTAAGTAATGTAAATTGGGTATTTGAAAATGGCATCCGTAATGACTCTGAGCCAGCCAAGCAGCTGTAATTAATGCAAGCAAAATGACGAAAAAAAACTGCTTTAGGCATAAAAAGGACTAATTCGAGAAAGTTTTATGAGAAAATTATGGATACAGCGATGATGTTTTCTTTCTTTGTTTTTGATAGAAGAGAGGACGATTGATGAAGGGGTTTTTGGAGCGGAATAATTTGATGGGAAAAACGTAGATGAGTATCAAATTTAGGAACGTTGTTGATAGGAGTAATAAGTGGTACAATGGTAAGGCATGGGACTGGGTCTAGATTTGAAGCCAAAGCCACCAAGCTTAGTAGTAACGAGCAAAGCGTCGAAAAGGGAGGTCTAGGTTTAATTTTCACTGGTGGGAAATCCACCAAAAAAAGTTAAGTCTTTTTTGTTTAAATATGAGTTGGGATGAGGCTTAACTTTATTTTAAGAAATTCGGGCTTTACAGCACGCGTTCTGCTGAATCAAAAGTTTACAACTTAACCAAAGAAAATTAATTTATCTTCCCATAATTTCATTGAGTTAAAAATAAGTGTCTATATACACCCATGGCTGTTGTACCCGTGTGTGATGCATGTCCACCTGTTAACCCAGAGGTTCGTGGTTCGAATTCCAACAGAGGCAAAAATGATTTCTTGCGGGTATCACCTTTTACGAGGAATTGGCAAGTCCTCCGTTAGTAAATTATTGCCATGAAAAGGACTTACTCGATTAGCCGTTCGTTGCGCAATATTCTTTATTTATTTATTTTATACACCTATGGTGTGGGCCGTCTTGGGCTGTTTAAAAAAAAAGAAATCGTGAAACCCGTGTTGGTTTGTTTAAAACGAAATCACTGAGTCTTTTCCGATGCTGTCCTATTCGCGAATCAATAATGTGATTATTGTAGAGGTTCTAAATGAAAATCTCATGAGTCGCCAGAATTCACTCGAATTCTTAGCCATTATTTGTTTAACTGCAGATTGTGTGATTAATAATTAAAATTATTTAAACGCTTCAATTCAATGACAAAATTTATAAAAGCTTAAAAATCGCGAAAGTTTGAAAGCCATGAGTTTTTCAACTCAACGACTCCAATAACCCCTTTTTGGATTGACCAATAGCAAACTTTTTTTCAATAGAAATGATTGAGTGACTTTGTTTGAAACGCACCAACACGAATAGCACGATTTTCACTACAAATAACTACAATAAGTTCATTTGAGATTGACCAATGGGAAACGCTTTAGACTTTTTGTCAGGAATAACTGAGTTAGTTTCGTTTCAAACGAACTGGCAAAAGTAACACGATGAGCTTTTCAACATCAAATAACCTTAAAAGGTCATGATCGAGCACGAACTACACCGCCTCTTTTCCTCTCATACGAATCGTATAAGCTCCTGTTGGACGCATGTGGACGAGTCTGAGTTGAAATGAAAACTATGTAAGGACCTCTTTAGTGAACTTAATCACAAACATAAAAGTTGGAAAGAGGATAAAAAAGCTTCTAGAATTCAAAAATTTCAAGCAACCGGCTCTTAAAGGACGAAAAGCTCTGTTTATCAAGGAGTTTTTGATTTTCTGCCAGCAGAGATATGCAGGAATGAGAACAACGAAATGGTAGTTAATAACGAGAAATACTTCTGACAGGGTTCGAACCTCAGTCTTAAATTTCGCAGCAAATTTGTTAAAAAAGTGGAGTAAATGTAAAATTTCCGGAGAAGATTTGAATTAAAAAGAAAATTTTACCTTTTCTTTAAGAAAAAGTTTATGTCAGTAAAGGGTGGGCCATCTTAAAGCTTCATTTAATATTACAGGTTATTTGAATACTGACAGCTGCTGCCAGTTATAAACTTATCATACCTGCTATGAGCATCATACCTCTGCGGAACGAAATAAGCCGCTTTAAGGTTAATCAAAGCTAAAAAATTTCGAGCAACTTACTCCAAAGGTAGTGCTCTATGTCAAAACGGATCGTTTTTTGCAAGAAGTTTTGGTCGAAGTGAAGCCCCTAGCGCACTGATGTTAGTAAGCAAGTTTGTGCAGAAAGTGATTTTAGTGAACAACTCCCAAGGTCCTGTCGTGTGGCCTGCACATACTGGAATGTCACTACTGTAGCCGAGAGTTTGAGACTCAATCTACGATCACGTTTCTACGCTCCGGTTTGATACTGACATCAACCGCTTTCAATTGGCTGCCCGGATCTGCAACGTCTTTCTACAATTTTTTGTATGAACTGACAATTACCGATGCTATATCAAGAATTCAGAAATTATTCAAGCTCGTATATATCAGCTTTAGCGAGAAACAAGGCAAGTCAAGAGAATTAAATTGCCATGAAAAGAACCATCTCACATAAATGTTCGAGTTTTGCATAAAATTGTAGACCCTTGGAATGCGCTAGGCCCAGAAATTTCCAGTTTTGTTGCCGCCTTCATTCCTTTATTCCATTTTTTTCCAAAATTTTTTTAGTGAAAAAAGTGGAATAAACCAAGAAAATATCGGAGCGTCGGATTAGATTTTTTTTTTTTTTAAATGTGGAGCAAATTTGCTCCCATTAGCCCTGTTCACACTGTACAATTATTTGGACAGACTTAGGCTTGACAAACCAATGCTTGATAGTGTGAACCCTTCATACGACCGCTTGTCCAACTTGTTGGATGGTTTTCAAAAATTTTTGAAAATCTAGAAGTTGGATGAAGTGGGAGGGTATGTGACATAAAGTTGGACGACAAGCTTGATAAGTGTGAACGCAAACTACATCAGACCATCCAACTTCCATCAAACGAAGTCTGTCCAACTAATTGTACAGTGTGAACTGGGCTATTGGAGCAAGGCTTTAACGCTGCCTCAGATCTCAATAGTTTTCTAACGAGAAGAAAATGTCGAAACTCTGCTATTTAAAACTGCTTTATTAAATAAAATAAAATTAAATTTTATAGACAATTTAAGGAACTATGATGTTTGGAGTGCAGCAGTGACTTAGTTTTCCTTGAATAAAAAACAAAATCATTTAAGATATCGGTTCACATATCGCTAATCAGAAGGCTTATACGGAAGCAAACATAAAATGGGGCTTTAATTCGAACAGTAGGATTTGTCATCAAAAATGTCCACAGTCTTCACTTTCTCACTGACTCTGGAACACTTTTCAGCGACTTCGGGCGGCCGTGGTGCAGTGGTTGAGTGTTCAGTAGATAGGCCGCACGCGTTGGTTCGAATCCCGCTCTGCGTATCTACTTTTCTTTAGCTACCCAGTTTCATCTGGACGTCACCCTTGTGTTTATATGTGAAATTAGAGCCACCTTATTTCCATCTATTGCACAACACAAAAAAAGGAAGGCTGTCACCCTGGTAGTACAACGGAACCGAAATAAGGTCTGAGTGCTCCAGATTAGCATAAGCTTCCACTTAAAAAAAAAAAACGCTTTTCGGATGATAAACGCAATGCGTTGGTTTTCACCCATACTTTGCAGAACAAGGTGATGCAAGTGACTTAATGGTTGGCATGTCAGCCCATCACATCCACATGGGAGGTTCGCGGTTCGAATCCTATCAGAAAACGAAAAAATATTTCTCCATTGGTATCGCCTTTCGAGAGGAATTGGCAAATCTCCCGATAGCAATTTCATGCCATGACAAGCGCTTTATCCATTTGCCGCTCGGAATCGTCAAAAAATTTTAGGCCGCTGCCATTCCCCTATTTACTTATGAGTGGGTACCGTTAGTTCCAACCACTTACTAAATTGTCTCTGTGAACAATAACACCGAAGAAATACAACGGTGTTTGCTTCATTAACACTCGACGCGGTCGGTGTAAGGGGAGAGCGAAAATTGCCAATTTGAACTTGTTTCATTAGACCCATCGTTGAAAAAGCTGACTGTTGTGTGAAAACATTTATATCTTTTCAAGAACTTTAAAATGGCTTTCTATTTTCACACCCCATAAGCATCAAACTCACACTGATTCAAAGAATTTGTAGGTGTGGCATTGTGACAAAGTCGAGGGAGGCTTTTCATTAAACAATTTCACCAAGAACTAAACACAAACATGTTTTTTTTGTAAGCCCAACCATTCAGAACACACAATTCTCCCATTTTGAAGAGTCACTTAAGGGCAATCAAATGGCACTCAATTCTCTGCTCTACTTCTCATTTCTCACCCTCTTCGGAGTCCGATTCCCAAAGGTTCTCCCTCCCCCACCCTCTCTTTCATAAGTTCTATTTTCTGTTTTTTTTTTTGTGTTGTGAACATCAAGTCTTTATTTGAAAAGTGTTTAAGTTCAGCGAGGCGAGTTCACTGAAAGTTTCCATTCTTCCATTGAACAACTCTTCAAAACAAAACTGGAAGGCACTCTTGACAAACGAAGAAAAGAAAAAAAAACAAAACCCAAACGATTTCCTTTCACACAAATAATAATCACCTCTCTTTCAGCGGGAGCAGTACAATTACTGCGGAAGACTTTGTTCAGGAATGAATTTTTCAAATACCTACAAGTACACCAGTTCCCACCGTACCAACTCTAATTTGCAAGCGCACTTCACCTAGTTTTCCACGAATTACGCAATACAAAATTTTAATACGGTTCAAAGGAATAGAATGCATCCAGGCAGTAGGTAGGAGGCAGGTAGAGGTGGATAAAGTCTCTTCCATACTCCCAACCAACTCGCAGAACGATCCTAAATTGGACTGTGAAGAATGTTACTGCAAACGTACAATAAACGGCAACGTTCCATCGCGATGCTGCTTTGGATTGGGCAAAGTATCACATACATTCGTTTTATTTGAACACAGTTCCGGTGGGGCGCTGGAGGAATCCGGATGCATTCCGAAAACTGTTTACACCAGTAAACACGCATAATTTATGATCACGTTATCATGGAAAAGTTACAAGAGTCCACTTTTGCGCTTGCTGCACAGAGTCAGGAGCACAGTGCACACATAGCGCCTAACCTCTTCTCACACAACATATCACAGGCAGAACAGCATTATTCACTTGGGGAATGAGTTGTGTAAACATTAGCTCTTGGAATCGACCATCACGTCCGGTTGGTGGGCTCTCTAGAGCTACTCAGCTCCCACACCTGTGTGCAAGGTCTTGGTTTTCCTGTTTAAATGTGTATCCAACATACCTCAGCATACCTAACCAACCAGCCAGGCAGCGCGAACACTCCACAGTCTACAAGGGCTGCATGAGGTTGTTTGTTGAAGAATTCATTAGAACTACGAGTACAGTATAGTTTCTGGAATCCTTACCTTTCCCAGTGGGGAGAGAGTTGGACTGCCCAATTAATGATATTATGCCTTTGGTGTGGGTTGAGATTAATTTTAAAACAGTTTGTTCGAAAAGAATGATGAATGAATGAGCTTATGAAACTTTAGAAAATTTAATGTATGTTTATGGTTTTAATTAGCTTATTAGCTCTGCTTCTACTTCTTTCCCCCACCCCCGCCACTACTGAGTGTGTTGTATTTCAATTCGGTTGGTTACGTTAGAAGCGAACCGCGTTGGCTTTCAACGAAGGTATACAGTGGTTGAAGTCGAACAGCTGATCGATATTTTTAATTGAATAATTTCACGGACGTGATCTGCAGCTCAATCGAAATCAGGTTAGGTATTCGCGTTACCTTTAACCACTCTTTCGAGGGGGTAACTATGGTACTCTGCGGTTACTTGGCCTTTTTAACTAATACCAGAGCGACCGCTGTAATTTGAATCTCAATTTCGAAGGTAAAAGTGTTGCCTTGGAGCTAGAGCTCCTCACAAGAGTCCGCAAACAAATTAATGCTTCGAAGAACATCAGGAATGCTGTTATCTCACTCAAATTGAAGACTTCATTTCAAGTACTTGCTTGGATCAACGAGTTTACAAAATTAATTAAGGCTTTTCGTGTCAGTCATCAAAGGTTCAAATATCAACTTTGAAATATTTTGGGCTTTGTGCAAAGTGTTGTATCAATGTCGTCATCATGACTGACGTGTCTTCTTCTGTCATGTCAAACAGCTATCAAGTGCTTTTGAGATGACTGTTGACTTAGTTCGATGGCTCGACTACGTTACTCTGCAAAGGTTGTTAGGTAAACTCTAATCCTTCTTAATTTTGCTTTACTCCTTCCTCTGTACACAACAACGGCAGAAGAGAATTTAATTTGAGAATTTTTTCCCGACAACCGAATATGAAATTATTATTTTGCTGGGGTGGAAATGGAAACTGATGAAAAGTGCTACTCAGCTTCTGAAAGCTTTTTATCAATGGTTGAGTGACTTTTTCATATATACACACTCGCATATGAGAAAAAATAAAATTCAAGGATAATAATTTTGCATCGTTGAATTTCTTTATTTAATTCTGAGTCTCCTTTGCCACCAGACATTCGGTGACATGTTTAAAAATAATTCAATCAAATATTTAATTAGCTGGCATTGACGTGTGATATGACTTCAATAAATTGTCAGGATTAAAAACGTGATATTGCTGCTGGATACACTTTTTTTTTATTAAATTGAAACAGTTCTTGTGTGGTGTGCACACGCTCACTTTTCGATTAATTTCTGTCGTCAAAGAAAAAAGTTTTATGTGCGAACAATTTTTGATTTGCATAATTCATTTCGAGAAGAGGAATCTATAATCAAAATTAAATTCATGGGCTTTATTTCTATTTCGAAGAAGCAGTGATCACTCAACACAGAAAAGAGTTGGGTTTTATTGTAACTTTCAATGGGCAGTTAGACCCGTGAGTCTGGCAGCCCTGTTATCGTTGTCAAATATCAATACAACACTCTATAAATTTGTTCGCTCATCAATAAAATTGGCTAAGTGGTTTTCGATATCTATGAATTTTTCAGTCAACCACATTCGTCCTTGATGAACAATTTTATGATTTGAATGATGTAACCAATACACGGCTATACGAATGACTGGCATAGGAGCTATTCTGTGAACACTTTTTTTGTCGATTAACCAAAATTCAATTTAAATTGAGTTTAGAAGTAAATGTGGTAAAGTTTTATTGAAAGCAGGAAATTCAAAATGGTTGTATAGACAAGCACACTATTCACAGTGAAAGAAAATTTATCAATTGACTGATAGAGCACTTATCGTGTATAAACTGATTGATATTTTGGCAACTATAGAAAGGTTGATTGCTTATAACAAAAAACGGCGCAGTGCAATAGGACCTTCGGCAAATACACCAGTGGGTGCTTTTTCATTTTTTACCTTTTTTTGGAAGTAAGACCCACGGTGGTTATTTCCATAACGACATAGCAGTAAAAGCCGTGGGTTAGTACTTTTTCCTGCTTTTCGCAATAGAAATAAAACTCACCGTTTATACTTTGAATTATTTTCAAATATGTAAATAAAGAGGAACAGGGGTGGAACACCCCGAGAAATAAGTCTATACACCGATTGTGAGTTGTGAGTTGACTAATTTTTTTTTGGGTTAAGTTGACTCATATTGTTTTCTTGGTAATTTAAAAAAAATGATGACTTATGTGCGAAAAACCACGAAACCAAAGGTTTTTTCAATTTTTCAGTTTGTTATATCACACGAAGTGGCTTAAATTCGCTTATTTAATCTAATTGTTTTCATTCTTTTCGTGATACCACAAGGAGTAGATTTGGTCTGTTAACTTAATTTTATTTTACTTTTTAAATCATTTTTTTGAATCTAGTTCTTATGAAGTGTATTTATTTATAATTTTAAGCTTCAAATAAAATCATATTTGCTTATACAAAAAGCTGGAAGTAAGAATATAGTCAACTTACCCCATAGCCATGGCCAACTTACCCCTGTTTTGGAGTTTGTTGATCACTATGAGGTCGTTTTGTAGAATTAGGAAAAAAAATGTCTTTGTATTAACCCTTAAACCCTACCCATCCCGGGAGAAACACTATTGCTACCCTGGGGTCTTAGGGACCCCAAAAAGTTTTTGCCCCAATTTAATAAAAAAAACAATTTAATCAAAAATTTTATTTATTAATATAAAAGATAGAAATGTTTAGTTGTGAAAAACGTTTTAAAAATTTATATCGAGACAATTTTGGCACACTGAGCGGCTATGTTCGACACAAAGTGGATTTCGGCAACTGCTGCATTGTATTTTCGTCTTGCGGTCTTTGTCTCGAGGACACAAGGCACATCTTTTTTTTGCAGTTGCTGAAGATGTAGACTCAGCCACAGGTCGCTTCTTTTTCAAAATATCTCCAATGAGGACCTGGAGATTGGACGGCAAAGTTGGCCAAGTAAAGCTCTCCTCCATTTGGGGTTTTATGAGCTCCAAGGCTAAGTTTGTTGAGAAATTTCGCCTTATTAGAGTTTTATTGGACGCCATTTTGAGGAGGACATAGGAATTCACACCAACAATATTTAACATCCCATAAAACATAGCCAATGGCTATCGTTTCGCTCGTCTTGAAACACAGTCAAACTGTTCAAAAACTTTCACTATTACTACCCTGGGGTCTATGGGACCCTGAAGCTCAAATATTTCCAACTGCACCACTCGAAAATTAATAAATGACTGATTTTTATACGTCTCCTACGATAATATGAGAATTCCATGGGTGGCACTGGTGTGGGTTGCTTAGTTTTTAAAAAATTCAAAAAAATGTATGTTTGCAATGGCGCTGGACCCCAGGGTAGGGTTTAAGGGTTAACAATGTTAACATGAAATATTTTTTTTAAATAGCAAAAATGATGTTCTATAAAGAGGCTTTTTTTCGTTTTGATATCTCTCTTAGTTTTTTTTTTTTTTTTTAAAGATAAGGAAATTTCTAGTCTACTAGCCCCGGTCTCCCCTACTTGGTATGTGCGTAAACGATGCCCTTCGTTGGAATGACCACATATTTGAAGTCGCCAAAAATGATGGTGGATGGGCGTTGTACTATTCGGGTAGGATCTGAATGGTGCCAACTTGGCGGCGCCCAGATGCTGTAACTTATAGTACACGTCAATTGTGCTTACTATACCTCCAAGCGGTATCCACTGGGACCTGGGATGCTTCGTCTAGAGCTGACCTGCTAAACTAGTAAGTGCGAGTGTTGACAAGGGAATCCGGAACAAAAGAATTGTGATCGGTCAACACTATAATTACTCTGCGAACTATGACTGACTGCACGAATCTCAGTGGTCTACGAGAGCTTTCGTGTAAATGTCCCAGCGGATGAATTCGAAGGACAGAATCAACGGTGGACGTCAGCAGCCATAAAAGCAGAAACCCCTGAAGGAGCTACTCCAACATATTTGGTTTAAAGGTCTTTCGGGGTCTTTCAATACTAGGACAGGGTATTGAAGTAGAGATGGTGGCGGATGAGCTCCTGGTGAGCCAACGGCAGCACTCACACCCCTGCAGCCTGGTACTGACACTTGATATTCCAGCCCTTTGTGTCCGAAGGGATCCAAAAGGACCTGGCCCTCCAGGTTGGGGGTTGTGCGTAGGGTTAACTACCCAGCCACGGAAAAAAATATGGTTCCGAAACAACCAAAAGCCTCGGATAACGATAATGATTTCAAAGTTGACGACCCAAGCAAACGAAAAAAGGACAATGACCTCCGGATCTGCACGTGGAACGTAAGGTCTCTTAACGGACTAGGTGCAGCTGGAGAATTAGCGGACGCCCTGGACTGCTGCAAAGCAAACATAACCGCCATTCAAGAAGTGCGATGGAGTGGACCGGGCATAAAGAAGATGAAAAACTGTGACATCTACTATGGCGACTGCCACAGACAAAAGAAACAACGCTTATTTGGGTGCGGATTTGTCGTTAGAAGAAGACTCAGGGATAAGGTGATTAGCCAAAATCCAGTCAATGAGCGTATAATGACCATCCGCATCAGGGCTAAATTCACCAACATTAGCCTTATATGCGCCCACGCCCCCACAGAAGAGAAAGACGACGATTCCAAAGACTGTTTCTACGAGCTCCTCGAAGAAACATATGAGCAGTGCCCTAGACACGACGTGAAAATCGTTCTTGGCGATTTTAACGCAAAGCTAGGGAAGGAGGACATCTTTGGAAACACAATCGGTAAGCATAGCCTCCATGACAAAACCTCCGAAAATGGACTGAGGCTAATCGATTTTGCTGCGGGGCTGAATCTTGTTGTAAGTAGTACACACTTCCCGCATCTCAAAATTCGTAAAGGTACATGGCGATCCCCAGATCAATCAACCGTCAACCTAATTGACCATGTTGCGATCGACGCAAGGCACTCTTCCAGTGTGTTAGATGTCCGAACTTTCCGAGGGGCCAACTTTGACTCGGACCACTACCTTGTTGTAGACAAGGTACGAATGAGGATATCTTTTTCACGACCAGCGCGAACAAACGCTGTGAAGAGATATGACGTCGGAAAGCTACAATCGCAAGAGATTGCCAATGCCTTTTCCAATCGAGTGTCCCTTCAATTATCCTTGAATCCCATGCCGCCAGCATTAAACATTGAAGACCAGTGGCAGCAATGCCAAGAAGCCATCAGAACCGCTGCCTCTGAGGTTCTGGGTTTCACTCGGCCACCAAAACGAAACCCATGGTTCGATGAAGAATGCAGGCAGGCAAATGCAGCCAAACAAAGAGCACGACAAATGCTTATGCAAACACGAACAAGGGCTGCTTACGATCAGTATAACGAGATTTACAAGGAGAGAAGAAGGGAAGAACACCGACTTCTCAAAAAGAAAAAGAAGCAGCATGAGAAGCGCTCGTTTGAGGAAATAGAGAGGTGCCATGACAGGAACGAGATTCGGAAGTTTTACCAAAAGGTAAAAAGATCCTGCCAGGGTGGCAAACCCCGAACTCAAGCCTGTAAAGACCAGCAGGGAAACATAGTTATAGAGTCACAGTCGCTACTGAGGATCTGGAAAGATCATTTCTGCAGACTGCTTAACGGCGATGAAGACACAAATTCCGCTGTCAGGCAGATTGCCCCATTCAGCTTGGACGATGATCAAGAATGCCGTCCTCCCGACCTAGAAGAGGTTGAGCTTGCCATATGCAAACTTAAATCAAATAAGACTGCAGGTGCAGATGGCCTTGATGCTGAACTTTTCAAGGCAGCTGGAGATCAGTTGGAAAGGAGCATGCACCAGCTGATCTGCATGATATGGTCGGAAGAAAGCATGCCCGATAAATGGAACCTCAGTATCGTATGCCCGATCCTAAAGAAAGGAGACTCTCACAATTGCGCCAATTATAGAGGGATAAGCCTCCTTAACGTCGCTTATAAGATCTTGTCTGCTGTAATATGTGAACATCTGAAACCCCACGTCAACAACTTGATAGGTCCTTATCAATGTGGTTTTAGACCAGAGAAGTCCACAATAGACCAAATTTTCACATTACGGCAGATCTTGGAAAAAACCCGAGAACATAATATCGATATTCACCACCTCTTTATCGATTTCAAGGCCGCGTTTGACAGTATTTACAGAGACGAGCTGTACAGAGCATGTCTAGTTTCGGCATCCCTGCAAAGCTCGTACGACTATGCAGGATGACTTTGGAGAATTCACGCTGCTCCGTCAAGGTCGGAAAAGAACTCACCGAGACCTTTGATGTCGAAAAAGGCTTTAGGCAAGGCGACAAACTGTCATGCGATTTCTTCAACATCATACTTGAACAGATTGTAAGAAACTCAAACGTCAACACCAGAGGAACAATCTTTCAAAAGTCTGTACAATTACTCGCCTATGCAGACGATATTGACGTAATGGGAAGAAAAAAGCGTGATGTCATAGGTGCTTTTGCGAGTATTGAAACAGAAGCGGCAAAAATGGGTTTGATGGTTAATGAGGGCAAAACGAAGTATATGCTGTCATCAAACAAGAACACAGAACATCGACAAATTGGACAAAACGTCACAATAGACAGACATAACTTCGAGGTAGTACAGGACTTCGTCTACCTAGGATCCGCTGTAGACACGGACAACAACATCAGTTCGGAGATCAAACGGAGAATAACTCTTGCCAACCGTTGCTTCTTTGGGTTAAGAAGGCAATTGAGAAACAAAACACTCTCTAGAAAAACCAAGGTGAACTTGTATAAGACCTTAATCATCCCAGTCCTGCTGTACGGCGCGGAAGCATGGACCTTATCGAAAGCGGATGAGGAAACTCTTGGTCGTTTCGAAAGAAAAATTCTCCGAATGATCTTTGGTCCCGTATGCGAAGACAATGTGTGGAGAAGAAGATACAACAACGAGCTGTATGAGCTGTACCGCGACATGGGCATAGCCAGAAGAGTACGCATCGCGAGGCTACGATGGTTGGGCCATGTAGAGCGGATGGACCCAAACGCTCCGGTTCGTCGGGTGTTCGAAAGCACATTGCAGGGAAATCGCGGAAGGGGAAGACCTCGTCTTAGGTGGCGCAATCAAGTGGATGAAGACCTCAACCGACTTGGAGTGCGAAACTGGAGAGAGCTCGCCCGAGATCGAAATCGTTATAGAAGGATGTTGGTTGAGGCCCAGGTTCACCCCGAACTGTAATGCCCACCTAAGTAAGTAAGTAAAAATGATGACAAATGCTAAGGCTTCTTAAGACAATGCAGTACCCTTTCCGATCAGGCTACAATTTAAAAAGCCCACAACCGCCTAAAACAAGAGTATTATTCCCATACCTGGTCAGGTGTTCGTCAAACACCTATGCGCCTATTTGATAGGGTACAAAATAGAGTATTGCGACTAATAAGTGATAGATCAATCGTAGAATTGATTGATTTCCTTGAACATCGTCGAAATATTACTTGCCTTACTCCATTTTATTGCTTTTTTTTTACAAACAGAGCTCTAGTGAAATTGCGAGCTACATTCCTGCTCTGAAACAATTTAGCTCCAACACCAGGCTCGCTAGAACTGCTTGAGCCCAACTTCGGGCGTAATAGTTAAGTTTAGAGATTCATATTTTAGCCGCTCAACCCGAATGTGGAATGCTAAACCAGACTCTGTCTCCCGTTCAATTTACTGGACCGATTTTTACAAAATTTTGTATATTTATAGTCTAGAACCTAAGGAAAGAAAAAGGCTATACATCTTATCCCTTTATTCCCACGGGAACGGGGACGTAAACGAGAACTCAGAAGCTACTGCACCGATTTCGAAAATTCTTCCAACGTTAGAATGCTACACTATCCCCGAGCAACATAAACTTTAATTCCTCCATATATTGCTACGGGAACTGGAGTCGTTACTAATGCTATGAGAGCGAAAGTAGCTCTGTCTGTCCATCTCTTTTCTCAGATTTAAGAGAAATTTCATACAGCGAGTAGCTTTGCCCGTGACTTCGTCAGCGTGTAAAAGTGACTTACGTTCCCTTTTCCGTGGGAATATAGGGATAATATATAAAAACTATGCCCATCCTCAGGTTCTAGGCTATCTCTATTCCAAAATTCATATAAATCGGTTCCATAGTTTGGGCGGAAGATGGTAGAAAGAAAAATAGACAGACAGAGTTGAATGCGGATTTATAATATTAGTAAAGACTGTCGTTCCCGTGGGTATATAGTGACCGTTCACGGTGGAATATGGGAATGAATTAAAGTTTATGTTACTCGGGGAAATTGTAGCATCCTAACGGTGGAAGAATTTGAAATTGAAATCGGTGCAGTATTTTCTAATTTCACGTTTACGTTTGTGCTCGCGCGGGAATATAGGGATACAATATTTAGCCTAAGACTTCCTCCGGTTCTAGACTATCTCACTATCACTAATTTTCCCTCACAACACAAAATTCAGAAATCAATCAATCATAAATTAATAAAATAAACAGAGTGCCGCGACAGAGCGATGAGTACCGGGGCACACCGCATTTTTCACAACCATACCTTTTAAGGAAATAGAGGGAGCAGATTCCGAACAGCTAATCGAGCTCTTCATGACAATGGATTTCCTATCAGAGGACTTGCTGATTCTTCGCAAAAGGCGAAAACGTGAAAAAACATTTTTATTTGTTTTCTGTTGGAATTCGAACCATGAAACTCCCGAGAAACAAGCGGACATGATGGTGAGCATCGGATATCAAAATATCATACCATTGAACGACTATTTCATGCTCCTACTCTACCAAGAAATCCTTTCACTTTCCATCATTTTAGTTCGAGATACTTGAAAGCCATCAATCGTACCAACATTTAAGAATAAAACAGCCAGAAATTCACTCGATGTTGTTATAAACAATGAAAACCCTTTTTAAAAAAGAAATACGATAACAAAGAATTTGTTATTGTCAAAAGTTTTTTGAGTTGAATTGGAAGTCAAAAGACATGTGAGGATCAAAGATCCATGACAACAGAATTTCACTTCTCATTTTACTGTCGAATAAGATATCGGCGATGTTGTGTTTCCCTACATGGCACACACTTATTCTCTCATTTGATACCATCTCATCAATGTGCATAAAACAAGCACAGATTGCTAGATTTAATCTAAAATATCTCGAAGGACTTAAAATATTTTGAGATAACATTACGTCAAACTTTACTTATCAAAAAGAAACCACAATATCGTAACAGAGCCTAGCATATTTCTCTCTACCATACCTTGTGGGCAATGAAGGTGGCCTACAGTTTATTGCCGAGTCCTAAAGGCTAAACGAAAAACTGCATTACTTGGCAGTGTAATTACTCTTCGAGAACTTTACAACTTCTCGTGAAAAGCAATACCCGTGGAAAACTATGAGATATTTTTGGGGTTCGAACCTCACACTTCTATGTAACAGTCAGACATCGTTACAATTTCACAACAGATACCACTAGCATTGATTTGAAACCAAACTCATTAGCGTACACTCCGGCCCAAACAGCCAACTCAAATCAATCAAATTCAGTTATTGTGCAAAATCATCTGCCTTCAAAACAAATTTCTGTGGCAATAACCCATAACAGCATAAGTCGACTTATGCTCAAATTGAGTTAATGATGCAGTTTTTTTCACATTTTCTTGGTGCTTCAGTCTGTGAAATTTTCATTTTGATATCTTTGTCCGTTACAAAGATAGAAAAACACAAGTTAGGAAATTCCAAACTATAGCAAAAGGAAAAACAAGACAAGTCACTACTTATGCCTTTAAAGCAATTTCGTAATTAGATAGTTCACAGGTATAAGTCAACTTATGCTTTTTTACCTAAATTTTTTTTATTCATTCCTGTAAGAACATGTCTATTTATGCTTTTCTTTTAATTATTCATGCAAGCACAAGTCTTACTTGTGCTTTTTTTCTATTTGAGTAAAGAACACAGTTGCTAGACCTAACTGCACTAATGTTGTTTTTCCATATTAAGAAATCATCACACATCTGCAGTTAAGTAACACAAGTCGGTTTTTGCTCAAAATTACAGTATAATAAAAGAATTTTAAAGAAAATTTAAACTTCAAAACCAGCAAACTTCTATTTTCTATCACTTAACAACATAAAAACTTTGCTTATGGTAATATTTTCGTCTATAAAAGCGCTTCGACTGATGACAAAAACTTCAAATGCTTCTCCTGAAAAGTAGCGAAATTTGACTTATGCTGTTATGGGTTATTGCCACAGATTTCATGACAAATGTGGTATCACATGTGCATAATAATCACATTCATATTTTGAACAGGAAAGTGCTGAAATTTTGAAATCAACATAAGAAGTTTTCAACAGGCACTTTAACGCTTGATTAGTGTTGAGGGTTGCAAGCAGTTCAGCCAATTTAAAACTGAGCTCCACTTCCGCATGGAGATGGGACAATATTTGTGTTCATATAAAGAATTCCATAACAGTAAATAAAATGTGCTCTCAAAGTAGGTATTCAAAGTCCCAAAAAAAAAAAGTTTGGGTATTTCTTCCGCTTATAAAACCCGAATAGGTCTTAAAAAGGCCTAAAGCAGAGAAAATGAAATGCCATGAACTGTGGCTTAAGAGAGATGAAAACAAAAAAAACTTACAAATCCCTTGATTGTAGGACCCTACTTTACACACGAGTGCCCTTCAAACTCAAATATATTTGCTAGTTTTTCAGTGTCATCACTTTTTGATTTTAGTTGTTTTACTTCCCAGTATAGTTGATGATACTATGCCCCACATCCTCATCTCATATCAACAACCTCAGAGAAAAGGAAAACCCTCGGCTCTCTGCACTGAATATTTCATAATTTCCTTTTCCATTCCTTTCCGCATTGCTATCGCATCGATAAGGAAAGCAATACTTCCGCATTTGTTTACGAGGGCGTGTGGAATACATTTCCATTGCTTGATATCTACAATCTACATCTACAACACGGCCATTTCTATACCAATTCTGGTCGATTCTCATATTTTATTCAAAAAGAATTTGTAAGCGAAGAGAAAGAAGTGGAGAAGGAAAAAAAGATCGCAATACGGTTAAAAAATAGCCTCCGCACAAGGATATTCGGAACGGGAACGGGAATGGAAACGGGAACGGGATACGACGACAAATAGGAAGACGCGTATACCTCTGTTCATATAAATCGTTTAGCAAAGCTACAAATTTGAATTTGTGTGGATGGGATGATAAAAAAGGCACATTCAAGCAATTTTTTTTTCTTTATTTTTGTTAGCTGTGCATCGTCGTTACTTTACTAAAGGGTTCTCCTTTCAGGTATTTCATTGTGTTTTTATTTCCTCTTCCGGTTTGGGGCTGTGTAGAGTCAGTGCTTAAGTTATGAACAAAGCCTTCGTGGCTCGTGCAGTCTTTGGCCGAAATGGAGTGACAGATAAACCGTAAAAAATAATGGGAATGGTACAGTTTTTTTTTTTTGTGTCGCAGTTCGAGAGACAAAATGAAAGGAAAGATATGAGTAACAATTACAATTTCTTGACAGTTTTTCGGTATGAATTTCCATTGATTCCGTTCTGAAAAAGGCTGAAAAGGATAGGTGGTGGTGGTGGTGGTGAAGTTGGTATCCCAAATAGCAGACGGATGGGTGGACCGCAGACCTTATTCAGCGAAAAACTTGACTGAATTATATTCCGAGGGGGAAATTTGCTTTACGGCTTCTCTACATCGACCGAATATCAAATTAGATCATAAAAATTTCCTCTTTTTTTTATGAAAAAGAAACCGAAATAACATTTTCGTGGGCAAAGGAATTTTCGAAGACCATTAGCTATTGCTTTTTAATTTCAAAAAGAAAACGAAAAAAAAACAAAGACTAAAAAACTCATTTGGCTGAGCATCCATTACAATTTGTTTCCTTGATAACTGACAAGGAAATTCAGGAAGGGAAACACAAAAAAAGGATTTTATGTAAATTATTGGATTATCATTCGGGATTGCACGGTGCGATTTATTTTCAAAAGGATTGCCCCATGGGCTCGTACCTTTGGGAACATTTTTTTTTTTTCTTAAGAATTTTTGTTTAGTCAAGTCATAAATATTTATTTGAAGGCTTGCCACCACTCTGGGGATTGAATTTATTTCCACGAGATGCTCTTTGATGGAATATGCTGAGTGGATTTTTGAATGTCTCGCAGATAGGTTTTTTTTTTTTTGGTTCGAGTTATGTTTCAAAGAATTTATTTCTTTTCTTGTTTCAAGTAGGCTCCTCAGGTCCTCAGTCCTCATGTCTGCAAAGTTGAAATTTATGAAAATTGTTTCTATTGGTTGAAGGCCGAAAAGAAAATTTCAATTCTTCAAAGGCAGGTTTCCATAACTATGTACCGCATACTTGTCGCGTTTGATTAAGTACTTGAAAGAAGAATGGCAAAGCCCTCAATTTCGAAGTCAAAGCTTGACTCAAACACAAATATTTCCCAAACATGGTTTCAATCAAATTAAGTTAACTCAGGTAATGAAAAACTCTCGTATATTATGTTTGTTGAAGAAGTCACTTTCTTTTCAAAGAAGAACCATCCCAACTTCACCGCTTTCAAACCCAAAAAGCTCCTTGTTTGCTGAGGGATTGCCCTCTCGAGTTGAAAGCCAATAAAATGAAACTTTATTCCGAGACAAGAACATAAAATTCCCAAAAGGAGAGAAGTAGTTTTATTTACCTTGACGTGTATGCAGCAATAAGCATATGTGCGAGATGGGTAAACGGAAGGTGGCCTGCAGCATTGCTTGCAACACCTACACTCTCACAAGAGCATTAAGCCAGAGGTGGCAATTTTCACGAAGTATATCAGATGCATAGCAGGCGATGATGCGTAAAGCACTCGTGTGAGATTAAAGCACTCATGTGAAAAGCTGTGGATCTAACGTTTTGTGTTTGAGTGTGGGTGGTTCGGATGGTATAGTAGTACCTACCTACCCATCATGCACCTAAAGTCTCGTCTTGAAAGGATTCCTCTTCGGGGTATGGTTTCTTATTTTATGTTTTTGCCCTTATCTGGTGCATATATGACTATGGAATAAAACCACTCCTGGGAGTTTGTATGGATTGTGTATGGGATGTTGCAACATCTGACAGTTTGTGGTGAAAAATTAACTTTTTTGAAACATAAATCACTGTGGAAATAGTTGATGCGGTGACCGAAGTTGCTGTATCATACAAAATGAAGGCAATTCCATGGAGGTTAGTTTACTCTGCAGAAATCTTATTGATAAATGATTTTCCACACAACATAATGAGAAAATGTCGGTATTTTTAATATTCGTAAAACCATAACTCTACTTGAAGAGATATTCTGGGGAAATGGATGGCTTTAGAGCGAATTTTTGGTTTGGAAACTTCCTTTTGTTAATAGTTTTTGATAAGCGGAGTTATAAGTTTATTTTGAAAAAGTGATTTTGTATATGACTTCGCTAGTCATAGTCAAAGACCTGTTCGTTTATTAATTATTGATATGGTGGTATATGTGGTAACACTGGTTCTTGTGTGTTTGGTTGTGCTTTAACCGTGTCTTGATTAATTTCATTTTTGTAGTGCAATTTACTTGTTGTAATTAGAAATTACATTTTGATTAAGTGTTTTTTAGTTCGAGTTACAGTCTAATGTGTTATTTGGATTTGTAAATCAGCTTGTTTTTAATTAATTTTGATTATCTGTTTACCTTAATTGCTTTAATTGTGTAGTGACAGTGATTGATAAGAAAAAAATTTTTTTTTCCGTTCACGTTATTGAGTGTAATTTGAGTGTTTTTTATAAATATTAGTTTCTCTCTTTAACTGCTTTAAAACTCCTAATCTATCCTTTTTCCTCACACCATAATCTCCTTAGAAAACCTTAACTTTGTAGTTCATTTACTTAACTTTGTAAGCTCTAAATTATCGTCTGCTTGGTGCAGTTGGTAAAAGCGCCCTTTTCTTTTAGAATAAATACTAAGTAAGCCGAGCTTTTCCGGTTCAATTCCCAGTCAATCCCTAACTTTTTTTTTTTTTTTTTATTTTAAAATTATTATTATTTTTTTTTTTTTTTGATTAGCCATGGCTTGTGCGGCAGGTAAATGTGTGGATAGTTCCAACTCACCTCTTTTTGCATGCTATGGTCCATGTGGTAATGCATTTCATGCTAAATGTATTGGGGCCAACAATGCACTTTTAGATAAAATAAGTGCTTTTAAAAGTGCTTGCTGGTATTGCGAGAATTGCAAAAAGATATCTACTTCCCAATTAGCGATAAAGATGTCTACGTTCAAACTAGAAATTGAAAAGTTGTCGAAAGGTTTCGATCAGCTGCACAAAGCTTTCAATAAATCAGTTTTGAACTTAGAATCATTTTCTTCTCCATGTAGCTCTGTTGAAATATCTACATCTACAGACGACTTAGAAACTTCAATTCCCCAGAAAGCTCTCGATTTAAATAATCTCAATGCTCAGTCTACTTCGTCAACAACTAAAAGTTCTGCCTTGATTTCAAGTACAGAATCTAAAAAAAATCGTGAAGGCGTAGTGACTAGCAAAAATTTGAGCCCTCCTTCAAAGCGCAAGACTTTGAGAAGCAACTCGGCCAAAATCAATATTCCTTCTGTCCCGTTGGAACCAGTAGTTGAAGTTGTGGATCTTGAAAATAGATCATTGCCATCTAATTCTAGTTCTGATCCTGAATCTGGTGCATCTTTCACACCAATAGAGACGGTTCCAAAACCGAAATTAATTTTTGTGTCTCGACTTAGGCCAGATCTTAATGCAAACGATGTTTTGCATTATCTCGTTTCTAAGAAATTGATTCCTGATGAAAATTTTATTAAATGCAGTAAGATAAGCAAAACTGATAGCTTTGTGTCTTCGTTCAAATTGCTTGTCCCGCCCCCGTCTTTCGAATCTATTTGTGACAGTAACTCTTGGCCTGGTGGTGCTCTTGTTAAAGAATTTTCCATCAACAGGAGAGTTAAAAGCAAATTGCTTATTAATACTGCTCCAAAAAACTAATTAGATTCTCCCTCTTTTATCAAAACGTAAGAGGTCTTCGCAGTAAAACTGCTGATTTGTATGTTAACTCCCACGTTTTTAAACATGACGTATTTGCTTTGACCGAAACTTGGCTAAATTCAAGTCACTTGAACACCGAAATCTTGAGCCCTGAATTCTCGGTCTACCGTAAAGATCGGCACGTAGACAGACCAGATGATGTCGGGGGTGGTGTTTTGATTTCGGTCAGGAACACATATATGTCGTCTCGTATACTCTTACCGTTTGAACTGTCTATTGATGTTGTTTGTGTGAAAGTCTGTACACTGTTAAAAAATATTTTTATCGTTAATGTATATATTGTTCCAAAAAGTTCAGCCTCAGCTTATTCTGAACTGGCCCTGATTTTGGATCATATTTTTGAAATGTCTGATTTAGAAAGCCAAATTCTTTTAGTTGGTGACTTTAATCTACCATACGTTCAATGGTTACCCTCTGACGATGGATCTTTCCAAAAACCTTCTGCAACGTCACCACAGAGTGAGCTTTCTTGTTTAGATAATATTATTTCTACTGACTTACAGCAAGTTAGCTGTATTAGAAACTATCAAAATCGTATGTTAGATTTAGTTTTCTCATCCGAAGCTATTAGCACGGTAGTTCTTCAATCAAATTCAGGCATTACTAGAATTGATGATTTCCATCCCCCTTTAGATATTTTTATAGAATTGAGCAACGTCTCTCAAGATATTAATAATTTAAAAGACTGTGTATATACTTTTGACTTTCGAAAAGCGAATTTCGATTTGCTATCGAATGAATTATGCATTGCTGGTATTGAAAATATATCAACTATTGCAAATATTGACGAAGCAGTCGCTTGCTTCTACTCGATTTTAGAAAATAGCATGAAAAAAACAATTCCCCAAAAGTTGCTTAGAAATAGTAGTTTCAGTCAACCGTGGTTTACCAAGGAATTAAAGACTCTTAGGAACAAAAGAAACAAAGCTTGGAAGATCTATTTAACTACTCTCTCTCCAACTGACCACCATCTATTCATAAGTCTTTTTGAAGACTTCAAAACGCTTTCTCAAAATCTATACTCTAACTATGTCAATCAAATGGGGTGCTCTCTAAAAAATTACCCAAAAAGTTTTTGGTCCTTTGTAAACTCTAAAAAAAAATCAGACGGGTATCCCCTCAACTTTGTTTTTAATAGCACTTCTTTAAAAAATACTCCTGAGATTTGCAATGCCTTTGCAAACCATTTTTGTGGATCTTTTTGTAGTACGAATTTAGAAATTGATGAACATTTTTTTCAGTATTTAACTCACTCCTCGCAAGTGAACTTTAATAGTATCCCTATTCACAGAGACAGATTTACTTACTTCCTTTCTTCTCTTAAAGATGACTTTTCTTCTGGTCCGGACTCGATTCCGCCAATTGTTTTAAAAAAGTGTTCTTCACGTTTATCATCTCCACTTGAATATCTTTTCAAGCTTTCTTTAAAATCTGGAATATTTCCCACTCTTTGGAAAAAATCTTTTATAACACCTGTTTTCAAGAAGGGTGAAAAAATTGATATAAAAAACCACAGGCCAATTTCAAAGCTCTCATGCATACCCAAGCTATTTCAACAAGTAGTCTGCGAAAGCCTATCCTTCTTTGCAAAGAATGTTATCTGCCATCAGCAGCATGGATTTATGCAAAGAAGATCGACGGCTACCAACCTTCTATCTTTTTATCATAAATGTTCCAACGCCCTTGAATGTGGGAACGAGCTTGACTGCATTTACACTGATTTCTCTAAGGCGTTTGACCAACTGTCTCATAATATTATACTATATAAACTAAAAGCATTTGGATTTCCCCATTATTTATTGTTTGGATAAGCTCCTACTTAAAAAATAGGTCTTATGAAGTAAAATTTCGAAATTTTTTATCAAAACCTTTTATTGCTTTGTCTGGTGTGCCACAAGGAAGTCATCTTGGTCCCTTACTTTTCATTGTTGCAATTAATGATGTAATTTCTTGCATCTCCTACAGCGACATTTTAATCTTTGCTGATGATATGAAGATTTTTAAAACCATCAAAAATGCTTCAGATCGAGACTTCTTACAAAAAGATATCGACAGTTTTGTTCTATGGTGTTCTAAAAACGGACTTAGTTTGAACGCTTCCAAGTGCCAAAGTATGACCTTCTCCCGCAAAAGATCGCCAAGTATTGGAGAATATTCAATATCGCAACAATCCCTATCTCAAGTTTTTAGATTCCGTGACCTCGGTGTTCTATTTAGTACCAACCTCGAGTTTAATGAACACATCAACCTCATTATTAACAAATCAAATTCAATGCTTGGCTTTATTAAGCGATGGGCAAAAGAATTTAATGACCCCTATGTCACCCTCTCTTTATACAAGTGTTATGTTCGTCCGCATCTAGAATATGCGTCTCAGGTGTGGTCACTGGTCACCATCTTATGATATTCATAAATCTCGAATCGAAGCAATACAGCACAGATTCATACGAATCGCTCTCAAAGGTCTCCCTTGGGAAGATCCTTTCAATCTCCCCCTTATGAAAATCGTATTCGCCTATTAAATCTTCAAACCCTCTCACAGAGACGAATCAACAACGATTTAGTATTTTTTCATCAATTAATAACCGGTTCAACTGATGCCCCCGACTTGCTTTCCCACATTAGTTTCAACTATCGTGGAGGATCTCACCAACTACGTAATTTAGAGTTTTTACATTGCTCCCACCACAGAACTAACTATGGCATGCATGAGCCATTAGCTCGCATGAGTAGATTATCTAACTCCTATCCTTTTGTTTCCGATTTCAACCTAAATAAAAATACTTTAAAATTAAAGCTAAGAACCAGTGTGCCACCTGCATGACTTATATTTGATATTTTGTTATTGTAATTTAATTTCTGTTCTTATTGATATAATTTTTGTTTGATAATGTTTACCTAGTTTATTTTGTTCTACTTATTAATGTACTTTTTTTGTTTTTTTGTTAAAAATTGTAACGTCTTTTATTTTTTTCCTCGTATACGTTCTCTTTGTGCTTGTGTTTGGCGTTATTTACTAACCACTAACACTTGCATTAATGATGAAGAGCGTAGATAAGCGTGTACAAATGAACTTGCTCTAAGTTCAGTACCGCTTAAGACTCTGAGATGCAAAAAAAAAAAAAAAATATTGAAGTTCACTATTCACTTCTGCTTCAAGTCAAACTATTTTCCCATTTCCTAAAGAAAGTGTAAGCTAGATTTCACTTTGTGACTCTATTACTTATTTATGCCGGAGAATGAAGAGAATTATCTTTACTATCTATGAAGTGAAAGACTGCAAGGTGATACTGTTGCCCAGCAACGCTAACTGACAGAACTTTATACGAAGGCGCCGAAGGATACCAAAGAAACAGAGGCTATTAAGAGAATGCAGAGCTATTATTTGGACAAAGGAAAAGGCGAGCGATTCATTTTCAATATGCATGAGCAACTGTGTCACACTATCAACAGTCTAAAGCGCAGGAAGCACAGCACAAAGTAAATGGGAAATGCCTGCAATAAACTTGCCCAAGAAGAGCCGAATCATTGCTAGCGGTTTCAAAGGGACACTTCCAATAAGACAACAAAAGATGGTGGTTAAACAGTTAAGTTTAGGCAGTAATAAGTAAGAAGAAGGTGGCTTTGATTGCACGGTCAAATTGCCCTCAAATAATAAAGATGAAAAGGCTCGCTTCGAAATGGAATACAGAAGCTGCAAGGAAGAAAAGAAGAAGAAGAAGTGCGCTAAATTCCAAGCGAAGATCGCGGACGGCATGTACCCGGAGCTGGAATAAATATCTGCCCCGAATGATGACACAAATCAGGCTTCAAATAGCCGCTCAAAAAAGAGAAATTCTCAGGGGATTTGTTTGCAAAATTCAATAACGATGGACAGCTGCTTTTGGAAGATTTAAAAATTCGGCGAAAAACGTCACAGTGAATTGATGGCATTTTGAATGAAAATCTTCGTCGAGAGTACTTTACAGAAGCTCAAAGTAACGTAACGAAAATACCGGACATCACTGTCGAAGAAATTAGTGAGGCAGTGAAGAATTTCAGAAAATGCATAGGTGCTGGGCCAAATGAGATAGCAAATGAGTTTTGAAAAAAAAGAAAAGAGACGTGTCTAAGATGGCTCACGATTCTCATTTCCAAGCTACAAGGAGGCAATAGCCGGCCTGTAATGAAACGAAAGTTACCTTCTACCGCAATGTACAAAAGAAAAGGAGATACATCAAAATGCACCAACCAACGTTCGAACAAGTTGAGCGGATGATAAATAAAGCAATTTTGTCGGAAATAAGCCAACAGGAGATGCAATACAAATTATAAGGATCCTAATGCAGAAGAATCATAATTTCTATGAGGATTTGCATGTTGTGGTGATTGACTTCGAAAATACATTCGATCGACAACCACGAGATATAAAAATAGGTACCCCTCAGACAACAAGGAGTTCCAGAGCTATATGAGCAGATGATCAAGGAGATGTTCAGCTGGAGCCAACAAGGCATTTCAAGTCACAGTAGGTTTACTCCAAGAAAGCGTTTTGATTCCTTTGCGCTTTTTTACAGTCTTTAAATACCTGCCGGAAGAAAAGTACAAAATACCAAAGTACATAAATTATTATTTACTGACGATGGAGCCATCATAAGTGAGGATCCAAAAAGCACACTACGTATGGGTTAAAATTTTAGAAGGTAGTGGGTACCGTATTATTAAAAAAAAGACTAAGTTCTTGTGTTTCCCGTATAGTGATCTACATATGTCTATTTTTGTTAAATAAATTGAATAGAAATAAGATTCTCAAGTGTGAAAAGTTTAAATTGTGTTAATGATCGGTAATGAAGCAATTTGAGATGACGTCATCAATCATCGATTAAGCGTAGGATGGATGAAGTTACGAGATAACTCCGCCATCTTCTGTGATAGAAAAATTCACGCCAAGCTAAAGGAAAGATTCTACATCGGGGTTAGGCGTCCAGCTCTCACATTCAATTCACAATGTTGGACAATGTACAAAAAGTATGAGGGTAATTTGACACTAATTGAGATGAAGATGTTTTTTTTTGTATGATGGCAGGAGTAAGGAAGGTTGATTGTATTGGAAGTACTAAAATCCGTGAAAGCCTTTAAATCAAAAAACCATTTCCGAAAAATTAGAGCAAATTTGACTAAGTTGGTATTTTCATATTCAAAGGAGAGATACAGTGAATGCAGTCAAAGAGAATAACACACAACGGTCAGTAGCGACTGCAAACAAATAAAAAGGACTAAAACATATGCAGTAGCGACTGCAAACAAATAAAAAGGACTAAAACACATATGCAGTAGCAATGACATCTGTATCTGGTTGGAAATCGTAGAAACGTCTTTTTCTTCTCTTCCTGTATTGTCGTTACTTTGATAAGCAGTGCTCTGATAAAAAGCCAGTTGGATTCACCCCTTCCAACAATTTAACCGTAATACTCGCGCATCCAGGAATGCCCATTAATTAACCCTTGAGTCTGTTTTCGGACGTACTATCAAAAATATATAAGTCGAACAACACGAATGTGGAAAACCTTAATGAGCTCAGTTTTTCCACGGTATTAACCCATTCAGGCATTTAAAACCAATGTGCTCCTTTCCTCTCTAATACTATCCTTTTAAAGGCTCGTACCGTGTCAAAATATATTAAGGGTTTTCAAAACCCCTTTAGTGCTCAACACATTTAAAAAAAAATTAGGGTACAGAACTATCACCATCTCGAACCTATGGAATTTTCTTTATTACTTAGGAAGGTGAATAATTTCAAGTTCGGGAGAGTGAGTTGAAGTCTTCTTCTTAGCACGAGGTCTTCGCCTTTAAAGAAAACTTATGACAATTTTTCCCATTTCCCAAAGCCGTTTTTGAAATCAGAGGACATTTATCGTCCCACTTATATGTTTTCTGTTAAGAGAGATCAAGCCATTCGACCGCTTAAGATCTAGCTTGGGCCAAATCAGCAGTTTTGTTGCGCTACACGTTAAGCTGCTTGACCATCACAGATAAGTTTTCTTGTATGCTTGAGCAAGAGTTTGTTTGTTACGATTGGTATGGCGATACTCTCCGTTATCGGTGAGAGGAGCAGAAGTGTTCTGTTTCTATCAAGTACATCTTCTTTGCACTTTCTTGGAATGTCTCTATGCCCCGGCATGGCACCCAGTAAAGGTGAATAATAAACTTCTCTGATATCTCCCTGAGAGATGATCGGCAGTTAAGAACGTTCACATCTAGCGGAGGAAAAAATCTTGTATGCGACGTTAAGGAGGCGTATTCCTCTATAGCTAAGCATATCCCTTTCCTTAAAATAGAGCATGAATAGAGGTTCCATTCATCGGAAAAGCTTTTTTTTTTTTTTGCATCTCAGAGACTAAGTCGCACGAAGCTTAGAGCAAGCTCATTTGTACGTACTTATCTACGCTCTTCATCATAAATGCAAGTGTTAGAGGTTAGAAAACACCAACACCAGCACAAAGAGAACGTATAAGAAATATAGAACACCTAACATGAAATACAATAATAATAATTAAACAAAACTACTAGAAATAAAACAAAGCATAAACTACAAATATTTTGAAAGACAATAAAATAAGAAACATTGAACAAAAATCATGCATGTGGAGCGCTGGTTTTAAATTTTTGTTTTAGACTATATTTATTAATGTTGAAATCTAAAAGTAGAGAGTTAGAATTGTACAATCTACACATGCGCGATAGCGGCTCATTCATGCCGTAATTGGTTCTATGATGGGGGCAATGAATCAAGTCCAAATTACGTAAGTGGTGAAATCCTCCGCGGTAGTTAAAACCTATGGACGAGAGCAAGTAAGGAGCATCTATAAAGCCAGTCAAAAGCTGATGGAAAAATACTTGGTCATTGTTGATACGTCTTTGACTAAGGTTTTGCAATTGCAAAAGTTGAATTCGATGTTCATAAGGAGGTAGATTGAATGGATCTTCCCAAGGAAGACCCTTCAAAGCAAAACGTATAAATTTGTGTTGTACTGCCTCAATACGATGTTTATGAATTTCATATAGAGGAGACCAAACTTGTGAGGCGTACTCGAGTTGAGGGCGAACATAACAGTTATACAAAGATAGTGTTACATAAGGATCATCAAATTCTTTTGACCACCTCTTTATGAAACCTAGCATAGAATTTGCTTTCCTTGCAATTGAGCTTATGTGCAAATTATTATGTATTGAAGTAAACATCTGGGACACGAAAACTTGAGACATTACATAATGAATGACCAGACATTAAATACAAAGCATTACTAGGTTTTCGTTTTTTCGAGAAAGTCATAGTTTGGCACTTCGAGGGGTTGAGACTAAGACCATTCTTTTTACACCATATTCCAAAGCTATCGATATCTTTTTGAAGAAGTACGCGATCATAACTATTTTGAATGGATTTGAAAATGTTCATATCATCTGCGAAAATCAGAATTTCACTATACGAAATGCACGTAACAACGTCATTAATGGCAACAATGAAAAGCAAAGGCCCAAGGTGACTGCCTTGTGGTACACCCGACAGAGCATTGAAGGGATTCGAAAAGCTGTTACGAAATTTTACTTGGTACGTTCTATTTTCGAGATAAGAGCAAATCCATGCAATAAATATTGCAGGAAACCCAAAAGCCTTGAGCTTATATTATATAACATCATGACAGAGTTGGTCGAATGCTTTGGAAAAATCAGTGTAAATACAGTCGAGCTCAGACCCATTTTCGAGGGCATTGAAACATTTGTGAAGAAAAGAAAGAAGGTTTGTTACCGTCTATCTTTTTTGCATAAAGCCATGCTGCTGTCTGCAAATAATATTTTTTGTAAAAAATGAGAGGCTGTCCCAACGAGTTTGAGGATGCAAAAAAGTTTGGATATAGGCCTGCAGTTTTTTATTTCTATCTTATCACCCTTTTTAAAAACCGGAGTGATAAAGGACTTTTTCCAAAGGCTTGGGAAAACGCCTGTTTTGATTGAAAGCTGAAAAAGATATTGAAGTGGGAACATTATTATGGAACGGCATTTCTTCAAAAGAATAGGCGGGATTCCATCCGGACCGGACGAAAAGTCATCTTGCAGAAGTGATAAATATTTTAAAATGTTGTCACTATGAATAGGGATATTATTAAAATTAACTAGAGAGCAGTTACGTAAATACGTAAAGTAGTTTTCATCTATTACTACGGGGGTATCACAGAAAGAGCTTCGAAAATGGTTAGCGAAGGCATTACAAATATCGTTAGTATTCTCTAGTGGAGTATCACCAGAGATAAAGTTCAATTGGTACCCATCAGATTTTTTCTTTGAATTGACAAATCGCCAAAAACTTTTCGGGTCATCCCTTAAAGAGAATGACATCTGTCTAAGGTAGTTGGAGTAAAGAGTTTTGGAGAGCGTGTTAAAGTTTTCAAAAAAACTAATATAAACACTATGGTCAGTTGTAGAATGAGTTTTAATGTAGGATTTCCAGGCTTTATTCCTCTTATTTCGCAGAATCTTTAGTTCTTTGGTATACCATGGCTGATCAAAGCAGGAATTCTTAAGGATTTTACGGGGAATAATTTTGTTCATAGAATTTTCCAAGATCAGCATTTGACTGCAACGTCGATATTGTTAGAAGCTGATACATTATCTATACCGGCTCTGGTGAGTTCTTCGGAAAGCAAATCGAAATTCGCTCTCCGAAAGTCAAAAGTGTATGAACAGTCAAATGAGTTACTACGAACATATAAATCAGAACTTAAATCCAGAAAAATATCTAAAGGTGGGTGAAGATCATCTAAGTTAGTAATGCCATACTAAGATTTAAGAACAACAGTACTAACTGCGTCAGATGAAAAAACTAAATCGAGCATGCGATTCATAAAGTTTCTGATACAACTTATTTGCTGTAAGTCTGAGGAAATAATATTGTCAAGTAAACGAAGCTCTTGTTGAGACGAAGTCAGTGATGCTACTTGAAAGGATCCGTCTTTAGAAGGGACCCAATTCACTTCTGGCAAATTAAAATCGCCCAATAATAAAATATAGCTTTTCAGACACGACAATTCCATTACATAATCTAAAACTAAAGAGAGCTCAGTATAAGCTGAGACAGGACACTTTGGAGGAATATAGACGTTTGCGACATAGATGCTATTTAACTGTACGGATACTTTGACACATAAGACATCAATTGTAAATGGAAAAGGAAAAGTGATTTGAGAAGACATGTAAGTATTTCTTACAGAAATTAATGCACCACCTCCCACATCTTCAGGCTTTTCGTAATGGCGGTCTTTACGATATACTGAGAACTCCTGGCTAAAAAGCTCAGTGTCCAAATGACTTGAATTGAGCCAGGTTTCAGTTAAGGCAAATATATCATGCGAGAAGACATGAGAGTTAAGATAAAGATTCGTAATTTTTGTACGAAGCCCTCTAACATTTTGGTAAAAGAGGGTAATTCTATTTAGTTTTTTGGCTGAAGTGTACGGTCAGTTCTTACTGGTTTTTTCCTGAATGTAAACTCTTTAGTGAGTGTACCAGCAGGCCAAGAATTACTATTCAAAATAGAATTAGAGAGGGAAGGAGGAACAACTAACTTAAATGAAGAAACAAAGCTATTGTTTTTACTAATTTTATTACATTTGATTGACGTAACAGAGGGGATACTCTTTTTGTCAACCAGATGCCGCAAAACATCTTCTGTAGTGATTTCTGGTTTAAGTCGTGAGATAAAAAGAGATCTAGGTTTGGGAACAGCTTCCATAAGGACATTTATTCCCAGAGAAACTGGATCAATTACAGGCTGCGTGTCCATGGAGTCCGAGTTTTCGATCGTTGACCCAGTGGACTGAATTACATCTTGGGTAACTGTAGAGACAGGATTTTTAGCTACTGACTCAAGACCTTGACATTTGTTCATATTGCTCCTCAGTGTTTTACGCTTAGGAAGAGGACTAGAGTTTTGATTAAGTACTAAGCCATCACGATTTATTTTTGAGCTTTTGGATGAAGCTAAGGCCGAGCTGGTAGCAGAAGTAGTTTGTTGTTGAAGGCCTGCTAATATTTAGGTCTTATCAATGATGATAGGCTCAAAATCATCAGTAGAAGTTTCCAACCATATCATGGAGATCAGCTGGTTTTTGCACTTTTTAAAGTGATCACCAGCTGTCTTGAAAAAATGTTTTTTTTTTTTAAATAGTGGTAAAGCTTTTAAATTCCATGCCTATCATGGTATCTATCAATTTCTCATGCTGCACTTTCTTTCTTGCTCTTAACAATTTTTCTGTTTGAAGATCTTCTTGGCCTGCTTTATGTTTGCTGCGTTTACCGGCCGACATTAGACGGCATTGAATTAAAAGAAAGTCGGAAAGACATTTGACTGGATGTGGCACTACGATTGAAGTGTTTCGACGTCATATCGTGCCACAGCAGTTGTTTGGTATAGGGCAGAAAACAAGGTATCCATATTCGTACCTTGGCCACAACAAGATGATACAAGATATTAACTTTTCGGAAAGTTCAAGGTCCAATTCAATATTGGGCTCTCGAAAAGTTCACACATCCACTGGAAATGACTTTTGTCAACGTGGTTTTATCGCTGACGGTTAAATGATCAGGAGATCGCCTTGTTTTATGAACTTTGAGACCAAGGAAGGGTGTGCTGAACTACAAATAGATTTCGTCCTGCAGCAAAATAGATTAACCAGTTTTCGATTTCAAAGGTTTTGAATTGCTGGCTATGCTTTTGCCCACAACCTCTCAAATCTGTCAACTTATTCGAGGGGATTCAAATATTTTCGAATCAATTTTTAAATCAATTGCAGGCAGTGAGAGTAGCTTCGAAAGAGATACATATGATTTTTTAAGCACTGAGATGTTGGTATATCCTTTTCTAAAATTGTAAGGTGTGGGAATTGTTCCACAACTTGCTTCCACTTCTAAGTGTAAGTAATTCAATATCGTTGTTGATACCAGACATAACCACGTTTGGTTATGAGTTAAATAATCTAAAACTAAGAAGTTTCTTACTTCAGGAGAATTATTAGTTGCCCGATAACTTATCTTCATTTTCAGTTGCCTTTTCTGACATAACAAATTGAGGTATAAAAGAAGAGACCCCCACTCCCATATCTATCACCAAAGCATTTTTTCCCAAAGAAAAAGTACCACAATCATTGAGCAATGTTCACTCCGGTAAGAAATACCCAAAGTATTAATCTGCTGTTTTTGTTTTCAATTGGAATCGTTTTCTGTTGCCCATTTTCCGACTTTCTAAGAAAGTTTCATAAAAAAAAACACACACACAACAGAAACAGAACTAAAACCCGAGATAGTTTTTGCAAGTTAACAACTTGAGAAATTACCTTCATCCTTCCATTTCCCTTTTTCTCTCGACATTTTCTTGGTATCCAAAGGTTTTTCTATCAGAAAATACCTTTATACGAATACAAATGCAATGACAAAATCATCAATCTGATGCCATTGTATCTACTTATTTATTTGTTGAATAGTAAAACTCCCAACTATTTTTATGAAATCCTTTATTTGCAATACGAAGTAAAATACGACCTACCCAAGAAGAAGGAAAGTTTCTGCTGTTCCAATCCAACGCACACAATAACTTTCACTTGAGCAAAGTAATTCCTTCTGGAAGACCTACTGCCAGTTTCCGACAAAAACTAAAGGATAAAATTCCAAGGCAATGATATGAACACAAATTGCACTTCTCCTGGGTCCCAACTCAAGTCTTACAAAAACAAAATATGAACGAACACACACAACGAAATAAGGGGGGGAAATGCAATAAATAAAGCGCACAGTAATTTTGAAGATTGTCAACAAGAGTAGGTAACTACTTTAGTTGCGACAACAACTCGCTCTGTCAGTTATTGCTGTAGGTTTGCTGTTTGTACACAAATGTAAACCACCCCTTCTCCCCTATTGCTGTCTGCAGTTCAGGCAATAAACTTCTCTTCATATATCATCTCTGCTGCTCATGTGTATTGTATTTTCGAGAAGCTTTTCTGTGAAAATCATTTTCTGACTGATTAAACGTCAAAATAAACAAAACCTTAATCCTAACGGACCGTAGCTTTCCGACGTCGTCGTCCTTGCTTTGCTTCAATTGACCTAGTCCAATGTCGAAGCTAGTATGCTATAAACTACACACAACCATAATTTGCATGCGTTTTCTCTCTCAGTTTCATCTCTGATGGTGGTGGTGATGGTTATGGTGTTGTGTCATGCCCCCAGGGTGACTTATATGCCACACTGCCGTACATTTTCTGAATTATTTTAATTAAGAAATGTCACAATGACAGTTTTGTTCCTCACGTGAATAAAACAACAGCAAAAAAAGTGGGAAAATAGAAAACACAGCCAAACACCAAAGTCAGAGGCAACATTTTTTGTTAATTGAAATGCAAAGAGAAGAAAAATGAATAAAATAACAAGTATACGCCCAAGTGTCCTAGTCGCACTTTGTTCACATCAAACAGCATTCCTTTGACGGAACAGCACAACTCCGTAAACACAAAATAACAAAAATAAAACAAAAAAAAAGAAACGACCAAAATAAACTTGAACTCTGGCAGGCGTAGAAAAGCGACTTAAGGGGACAGAAATACGAAACGGAGTTGTTATGTCAAATAGCGGACACATTCATTTCATTATTATGGCCTGCGAAATGAAATTAATTCATCTGTACAAAAATAAACTTGTAAACATTATGTTTTCCCATTTGGGATATTTCGTTTACTGTTAACGGACCATTTAAGAAAGATTACACAAGGAAATGTGCCATTTGGGCATTGTTTTCTGTGGCCCTACTGCCTCCGTTGCTGTGTTGGGAGTATTTTGAATAATTAACACTGAATGCGGTCTACATGTACAACAGTTCATTTATACGTTTTGATTGCTTGTCACAAAGAAGAATGGGCAAAGTACCAAAAAAACACACAGCTGCCACATTTACGTATTCTTCTCGGTGGTGTTAATTGTAATTACCACCTGGCCAACGCTAGTTTTTATTACAAAGGCAAACACAAAAACCGAAAGGAGTTTCACCAATCCAGTCGATAATAATGAATTCCGATCAGGAATGAGAAAAAATACCCCCACATTCGACTTTTCTATTTCAAATCACGTTCTTCGTCTTCGTTTGGCAGTAGAAAGTAATGAAGAAAGTTTATAAAAGTGATTAAAGCAAAATTTATTAACTCAGTTGCCGAAATGAGCAAAATAATTAAAGAAGTTCACAGGACTCTTTGGTGGAATATTGCTCATGCAGAGAGGCATTGGAGGTCGAATGCTTGAATTTTGTTCGATTTTGGGTCAAATATTTCGAAGTGTTTGACGAACCATACGAGTGAGTTATTACGAGGTAATCGTATTCATTTAGGACTACCAAACACTTAATGAAGCAGAACATATTGAAAGAACTGCTTCAACATGCTCAAAACAAACTTTCAAAATGAACCAGTAAGCTTGGACTTGGAATAATTCCTCACAAGACTGAACTGGTACTCTTCTTTAGAAAATATAATATTCCGCACATAGACCTTCCTTTCATTAACGGCATACAACTAACTTTCTCCAATGTTGCTAGATTCTTTGGTTTAGTTTGAAATAGTAAGCTGAGTTGGAAGCCAAATATACAACAAAGAGTGAAAAAGCTTCCTCTCTCTCTTTTCATACAAAAAAGCCATAGGAAACAAGTGGGGTCTTCAACCCCGCATCACACGTTGGCTTTACACCTCGGTCATCAGACCTATCCTCACTTACGGTGTTACAGTATGGTGGGCTGCACTAGATAAAGCAATTCATCGTGACAGTCTCAGCAAAGTCCTGCGTTCTGTATGCATATGTATGAGCGGTGCCACTGAAAGAGTGGTGCGTGCTCTTTAAGTGGCACTGGATATCCTGTTTCACTTAGTCCCACTTGACATCTACAGTAAACAAACAGCTGTGAGTTCGGCTATTCGATTACGAAAACGGCGCAATAGACAGAAAAAATTTTAAGTTAGTACAGAGCTTCGTCAACAGACATAACATCGAGGTAGCATAGGACTTCGTCTTCGTAGCATACGAGATACGAAAAGTCACATCAGTGGGGAGATCAAACAGAGAATTACTATTACCAATCGCTGTTACTTTGGGTTAAGAAGGCAAATGAGAAATAAAAACATCTGTAGAAAACCAAGGTAGCCATTTAAAAGATCCTGGGGACAAGGATAGTTCCAGTGTTGCTATACGGCGGGGCGGACCTGGCTTTGAAGGATCTGAGAAGGATGCGAAAACCTTTGTTGTTTTTGAAAGAAAAATATTCCGAATACTCTCTTCTGTCCATTCGTGTGAAAGACGTGATTAAAAACGAATATTCAACGGAGAAAAGTATCAGCTGTAACGCGAAATGAGCAAGTCTCGTCAAAAAGAACTTTCCAGTACCAAATTGTCAGACCCCGCAATAGTTGCGTATTGAGTACTAAGGGAAAAATAGCAAAAAAAAGTTTGAGGGTTACTTTTGGACCCCTACAGCTAATTAAAATATTTGGCCTAAATTTGTATTATTATTTTTTTTGCACTCGGAAGTTTTTGCTGTCGTAGGTTCTGAATCAGAAAAAATTTTAAAGAGCATATCAACTCTAATCTTGTCCCATAATCGAGTTATTCATTTAGTTCAAGTTCACTTTCCATGAAAAAATATAAAGATTCGAAAAAATGTTTGTTATGAAAACAATTTACTATCAAATTCTTAAATATTTGACATATCAACGTGGAAGTGTCTTTCCTTCGACAATTGTTGCTGTCCACAACATAGCAAAGTGTCAAACAGGGCAAGATCAATTTCGGAAGATCAGAGAAACAGAAGAGAAATGGTTTTTGGTGCCCTTGATAAACTTGAAAGCTTGAAGATCCAAAAGCTTATAGAACGACATGAACATGCAGCAGGTATCAACAAAGAGGTTGCCTTCTCCAGATTATCATCATTAAATATTGCCCAAAACCTTCAACATCAACTTCAATCTCATTGAAAAAGCGCAACTTACTTTGTCTTTCATCCGCAGCAAGAGTGTGTGATAGATATGGACTATCAGTCCGATCTGCTTCCGCAGTTGCTAGCGCAGTTCTATCGGACGTCGGGAAATTATAACCTAATAATAAGGACCTAGTTATTGATAAAAATAAAACACATAGAGTCCAGAGGGGATCTTTTAGATTTTAGAGCAATACGTTGGCCTCGCCGTTCAGACATTTTCTTTGATGGTAGAAAAAACAAAACTCTTGTGTCGGAAGAGAAAACTAACAACGTTATCGGAAGGTGATTCTAGAAGAACATATCACCAACCTTTCAGAACCAACGTCAATGTTCTTGGGCCATTTTACTGAAATGGAAATGGTACTGAAAAATAAATTCCCCAGTCAATGTTGACATTTTTTAGAAATAAGAAAGTAGATTTTAATCAAATTCAATGCATTGGATGCCGCTTTTGACCTAGTCAATATGAACGCTCTCATTTTGTAGATGTCACAGCTGAGTATATCAACAAAGTTCCTAAAATTAGTTAGACAGATGTACACAGACACGAAAGCAGCTGTTTGGAATGGAGTGAGCTTTTCGAGATGGTTTAGCACTAACACAGGAGTAAAACAAGGATGTCCACTAAGCGCACTTTTGTTCTCGTTATTTATAAATGATGTCGCTGATGAACTTCTTGGAGGAATAAGAATAGCTGGCTGCACTGTCAATGTACTGTTATACGCTGATGACCAAAATCTTTGATTCGGTGGTGAAATCGACTCTCTTATATGCTGGACAGGTTTGGGGATCAGAAGAATACGATGAAATTGAATCATTTTATAGGAATTTCTTAAAGAAACTTTTCAACCTACCCCAGAATACACCTAACTACGCCATATATTTAGAAACTGGGCTACCAAAACTTCTGCCAAGTACGCTGAAGTCTCAAGCTGATTATTTAGTCAAAATCTGCAGCAGCAATCAGGAAGCCAGGCTTTCCAAAAAACTGCTTCTATATGAGCTGAGAAACAAGGACTGGTGGCTTGCAAGATGGCAGACTTTTGCCAATGAATGTGGAGTGAGATTTGATGAAAATCTCAGCAACATAAACCATTTGAAAGAACAATTGTACAGCATAATAAAGAAAAATGAGGATCTAATGAGGTGTTCTTTTATAGAAAATGCTAAAGAGTCGTTTAGTAGAATAATCTACAGTGATCTAAACTACAATCTCGGTACCAGAAACTATTTTAACGATGCACTAAATTATGCAGAAATATCATTAATATTTAAAGCAAGATGCGAGGTTCTGAACTTAAACGGAAATCTTTACAATGGTAGTTTCAATCTTATCTGGTACGGCAAAATATCTCGGAATTGTCCTTGATCGTGTAAACTTAACTGGAAAGAAAATTTAAAAGAAAGAGAAAGGAAAGCTCAAATCGCTTTCTACACTTGTAGTGTAGTCTGTCTAGTCTGGTGGCCATCATTAGAGAAGGCTTCAAACCTTAAGACCATGACCAAAATCCAAAGGCTTGCATGCATTGACTCAACTAGTGCCATGAGAACAACACCAACTGCAGCTCTGGAAACCTTCCTGTCGCTAGCCCCCTTAGATCTTTTTACTAAGGAGATGGCGGCCAAAAGCGCACTGCGACTCAAACAATGCAACAATTGGAAAACAGGCATATCAGGCCATAGAACCATCATGAACCATACAGACAACGACATTGAAACAGACTATACCCCCCCCCCCCCCCGCATATTGACTTCAAACCAGTGGCCCTAACAGTCCTTCCGACAAGAGAAAGCTGGGAGGAAAACAGGGTTATAAAAGGAAATCACATTTCCGTCTTCACAGATGGTTCCAAAACGGACGACGGGGTAGGGTCAGGTATCTTCTCAGACTACCCCACCATGAACAGATCAATAAAGCTTCCCGACTTCTGCAGTGTCTTTCAGGCAGAAGTACTCGCAGTGTGCGAACCCGCGAAGCACCTAGCTACGCAAAACCTGATCAACAAAAATATTGACTTCTTCATAGACAGTCAAGCGGCCATTAAAGCTATCTCATCCATTATCACAAAAACCAGACTAGTAGACAGCTGTCGCAGTAACCTAAGACTGCTCAGCGAGACAAACACAGTTAGTTTAACCTAGGTTCCAGGACATCGTGACATAATCGGCAATGAAATGGCGGATAAGCTGGATAAAATCGGGTCAGCACTCGAATCCAGCGAAACGAATACCTCAGTTCTAGCCACTAGAGCAAGAAAAAACAGAATCAAACACAATTTTCTAAAAACCGCCAATGACAGGTGGTCATCTTTAGAAACATGCCGAGTCTCCAGAAACCTTTGGCCAGATATTTCCAAGAAAAAAACTGAATTTCTAATCCAGCTAAGCAGACTTTTCGGCTCTCTCTGTTGATTGGCATTCTCACGGGCCATAACTCGTTGGGTACCCACATGATGAGAATGGGCATTAGCACATCCGACTTATGTAGAGGATGCCAAGATGAGGAGGCAGAGGAAGGATCATTCCACTTCCTCTGTGAGTGTCCTAGCTTGGCCCACACTCGGAAAAAAAACCGTCGGAGAATACTTCTTCGACGAACTGGGCGACATCTCAAATCTCCCACTGAGTAACGTCCTGAAATTTACTCAGGGCTCCAAATGGTTCAGTGGGAGTTCCCTACCACAATAACCATCTACCTCTCCAATCCTCCCATTTCCTCATCATCTGATTTCCACGGCATAGCCATAGCTCTCAAATTCAAAATATTATATAAAATTGCAATGTATGAATTCAAATAAATGAATTACTAACTTACTTACTTTACTTACTTACATTGGATGTGATGGGACAGCAATAAATACTGGCTGGAAAGGTGGCATAGTTCGTAACATTGAAAACGAGCTAAGTCGACCATTACAGTGGGCAATATGTCTACTCCAAGGAAATGGATTGCCTCCTTTTCACCTCTTTACTACTTTGGATGGATTCACTTCTGGGACTCGTGAATATTCTGGGACAATCGGTAAGACTTTGCTTAGTTGTGAGCAAAGCAACATCTATAAGTGTTTTCTGTGACCGGAAATGTACTTGAAATCGATCAAGTAACAATAAACCAGTTGAGTTCCAAGAAAAAATATCTTTCTGAAATATGCCAAGCTGTCATATCAGGCGAATGTTCCTCTGAACTAGCACATCGCCAGCCCAGCAAAATGGCACACTCAAGATGGGTTACAACAGCCAATAGAATACTGAGGGTTTATGTGGTCTTGAAATGACGGTAGAGGTCCAAAAGTTATGAAAAAAAAAAAACATATTCCGAATATTCTCAACAATTTGCAACTTTGACACCTCTTTGGGTGGTGGGAGAGGAGAGGTCAACCAAATCGAAATGCAAAACTAGAGACAGCTGCTGGGCAGAATTGTTGACAAATGGTATTTGCGGCTCAGAATCAGCCAAAATTGGAAGGCCCAACGAAGTAAATAAGTAGGAATAAAAAATTTGTCAACCTCAAAAGAAAATTTGGATGACAACTTCACAAAAACTGACCTGACGGAAGCGTTTTTTAAATTTTATAATATCTTCTTATTTAGAACTGAAGGGAGTTGTGTCGGGAAAAGAATGCTCTTGGGTCAGTATCCAAGCTGTAAGCTGAGCAAAACCCTCAACAACCTTATCGTCTAATATCTGTGAATATTTAAATTGTATACTGATTTTTCACTCTACACACATAAGAACCATATCGAGACATTGGCAGGATTAGCAAAACTAATAAGTAAGAGGGACACTTCATGGTTCTGAATAATCTTCTCTCTCATGTTTACCAAGCGATTTTATTTTTTTCCTACCATTTCATTTTAAGGCATTTAAGTATTATTATCCCCAAAAAAGTGTCCTTATTGCGCATATTATCATCGGATTAGCCTGCAAACGCCCTCAATCCATTTGGCCCGAACTCATTCAATATGTACATCACGCACTCCATACATTGAATCAAAAAAAGAACGAAGAAGAGAAGTCGTCCTTAAAAAAAGCAAACCACCACAAGAAAAAAAGAACCCCTAAGACCCATATTACCATCCTCCTTGTGCCTGCTTAATAGTCTTTATTGGAAAAGAAATAAGGATAATACGTCGTGTTTCCCTAGTCATAATCTCTTTAACATTTAAAGCAGCATGGCATCTTGTAAAGTATGAGTGAAAAAATGTGTGTATATGTGGTACACAAGATGGATAAAAGTTAGAAGGTCTGGCCCCATTAAAGGGGCGGGCGGTCGGTCGTTCGCTCGTTCGGTCTGTCGGTTTGTTCAGCCCACCTTAATACATTCGCTGTTACTTATTGCAACTTCAATCTCAGTGCTTGCTGCTCTGATGGAGAGCTTTACCCAAATGGAAGCTAATATTTCACACATAGATTGTTAGACGTTAGAAGGAATAAAAAAAACAGAGAGCAGATCCACTAGCGTGCAAATGACTTCAACGTTACAACAACCGCAACAGCCATTAAACAAGGATCCCTTGCCTTGCTGTGGAAGTCGTTGAGCAAACCTCCCCTTGGTATAACATTTACATCGCCTTTGGCATTGTAGTCACGACCATCATAATGTACACGCATTTGACGTGATGAAATGATTCTTAAGGAATAATGACATTCTCCTGCGAAAGATCGACATGAACGAAAAAATAAAAAAAAAAATACAAAATTACACTCAATAGAGCGATGACGATAAAACCAACCAAAAACACATCTATACGAAAACAAGGAAAGAGCATCATTTCATGTCTCTTTAGTCGAGGTATGAGTTTTCCAGTCGAGTTGTCCATGGTCAGGCGAATGATGGAACTTTAATCTGGCGATTTATCATCGTTGGAACACATAACATACCTGTGTCCTCGTATCTACCTCCCTTACCTTCGTATGATGAAGCAATATCACCGAAATGCACACGTGCTTGCTATGAATTTATGTTTAAGTTGTGTTGCCATAGATACTCTTAGTCGTAAATCCTTTTTAAATTAAAATAATTTTACACATAAGGGAACCGAGAGCATCCTGCCCACATATCTATGTGCATCTACCCACCTCGATATCATGGACGTTGTAATTGACATCGTCGTCAGTTTGTGGGGGCCTTAAGCCTTGGATGCTGTTTTTTCCTCTTCTTTCTTTGTGTAGGTAGAGGAGTTGGTGCACAGAGTATGGTTGACATTTTAACAGTGAAACAGAAAGAGCATTTTTAATAGTTTTAAAAGGTTCCTTACGCAGGAGATCCTGTATCGTTCTTCACAAAGTAAAGAACAGGCAGTGCTCTTGAGGGTGAAAGTTGTTTTTGAATTAACAGAAAATTATACATTTTGAAGGAAATTAGAAGAAGAAAAAAAATCAGGGACATGCTTTGAATCACCACAAACTCCTCGAAGGCAAAATAAGGGAGTCCGCGCAACTAACTTGAAGGAAACTTGTCTTGTTTGTGTTCTAATAACGCAACGGCAACCAAGCGAGGCACTGTCATAATTTGTTGTAAGAGTTAAACCATTATTCGCTTTAGTCTGGATAAGTCATGAATGATAGTGCTCTCGGCGAGATGTCAGTTTTGCCATCGTATATGACAACAGGACACCACCAGTCTTTGAAAGCTGCATGGGCAATAAAAAAGCATAGTTTTCTTTGTGATGTAACTTAGTCCAACATAAAAAAGTCCTCCAACATAGACTCCATTTCCTCACCGACCGTTCCTCGTCAACTTCACTTAGAGTGTTTTTTTGCTATGTGTTCAGGGATGAGATAAGTAACATTCATGACGAAGGATCGAATTTTTCTTCACCGCACAGCAAAATATATATTACTAGGTACTCGTATACTAATGAGTATACGTATGTGTGTATCAGTTACCTACTCAATTATACATGGGAAGTGATGCAAGGATATCTCAAGAGGGAAGGTTAATTAATATCGGTTGATTGTGGGATAAAAATAGATACAACAGAACTGTCAATTAAGAGATCTAAGAAAAACAAGACAAGAAAATAAATAAATGAAATTGTGCTTTCGGCATGTCGAGACATATTCTTTTGGCCATTCTTCTTTGGGAGCGTGTGACTCGAGTTGGAAAATGGATAGGATCCGTAGAGTCATAATTTGTCTATTTTTTCGTGCCAACAAAGATAATTATTTATTCTTTACTATTACTCATCTGTCAGAGAAAGGCTTAGTAAGCTCCTGAAAAAGTGTGTGGCCTTTGAAAAGCCAAGTTGTGTGTAATTTCGTGGACTGATGTTAGGATAACACGAGCAGTTGAGCTTAGTTGGAACGTATCCCATTACTTTCGAGATATATGAAAGTTTGCTTAGGAGAGAAAAATAGTTTTGTTTTGTGTAATTTGAACATAGATAAATTTCAGTAGGAAAGACCTTACGTTTCTGTCATAAGACTCGCACATCTTGGAGGTAGAAAGCGCTTTGTATAGAGAAAAAAGAATTCTTCAGTTGAAAGTAGACTTGTGTCAGATGAAATAAGCATGATGTTGTACTCTGAATGTAACGGCAGGAGCATCTCACTGTTACTTTGAAGGTCGAGGCTCGAGTAATAAGATATTGAGTAATAAGATCCACAATCCTTTGCTAAGATTTTTATTTTTATAATTAAGGCCAGGTTACTCCAAACATTTTTGATAAATTGCTACTGTATACTCGTAGAAATAGTATAGAGTTAATCCCGAAGGTCAGCAAGACCGAGAAGCAGGTATAAAAGAGTGGGGAGTGCTGCGGTAAATCCGGCCGCTCGAGCCTTCGGAATTTTCTCCGAACCACGTTTTTTGCATGGATGACACTCTCATTTCAAAACTACTGCCCTTATCGATATGAACCAAACGTCATCTTACTCCTTAGATGTCTGGCTATGGCCTCAAGCAGAACCAGAAATATTTATTATTATTTAAAATAGTTATAAACAATTAAAAGCGAAAAAAATTTTTTTTAAATTCAAAATTCCGCCATTTTGTTATTTTTTTTTCTTTGAAAATGTCTCATTTTGCTTGAGGCCATAGCCAATTCGATACAGAACATGAAACCGTTTTGTTTTTTGCTTTCAGATAATTCTTTTCCAAGAAATGATGTCATCCATCAGCCATTTTCAGGACCGCCATTTTGAAAAAAAAAAAATGTTTTTCAAGTATGTAATTTCATATACACTGTCAGACAAAATAAAGTGCAAACCGGAATTAAGATACTAACTCACTTTATTTTATATTGTTTTCATGAACTGTACTTCAAAAAGTCATTTTATTTAATTTATTTAAGTTCTTTTACAAACATATCAGTATTCATAAACAAAATATAACCAAAATTGAAATAACAAAAAATATGTGTTGCAACAAATCATGAAAAAAGAGAAGACAAAATAAAGTGCAAATTCAAAATATCAGCAAAGAACATATATTTTCATAGGAAATCAGTAACTGGTGACTGCTCCTTTATTTTGAATAACAGCAGCAAGTCGTTTTGGTATGCTGCGAACAAGATTTCTCAAAACTTCAGATGGAATCCTCTCACATTCAAATTGGAGGAAATCCCAAAAAGATGGTATGTTTCGCCGACCATCTAACGGAATTCTGTCATCTAATATGGACCAAAGATGCTCTATCGGATTGAGATCTTGGGATTGAGGTGGCCATTCCAATACTTCCACGTTGTTTTGAGAAAACCTGCTTTGCCACTTTGCAAGTATGCTTCGGATCATTATCTTGCTGGAAAATGTAGTTGTCCAGCGATATTTTTGATGCCGAAGAAGCTAAGTTTTCTCTAATAATGTTGACGTAATGAGAACCCGTCATTTTAGTGTCAATTTTGACAATATTCCCAACGCCACCAAAGGGAAAACATCTCCAAACCATAATAGACCCACCACCATGTTTGACGATTTTCTTAATGCATCTTTGGTCTAGTCTTTCCTTGGGCTTGCACCAAACTCTTTTCCTTGATTTGGAATTTGTTAACTCAAATTTAGACTCATGAAGCCTAATTATGCTTTCCCAAAACGATTGTGGTCTTGTTAAATACTTTTTTGAGAAAGCAAGTCTTTTTTTTTATAATTATTTGGCATAGCAAAAGTTTTCTCTTTGCCAAATAGTTTCGTAGCCCACTTTCATTAAGACACCTTTGGACTGTCCTTGGTCTTACGTCTAATTGTAGGTCTTCTTCAATGTTTCTAGCTGTGGATAACGGTTTTTTCTGGCCTCTATTGTGATTCTGCGGTGTTGTTTTCCACTTTCTTCCACTTTGACTTCTAAAACTGGCAGCAGATCACCGTTTAATGAAGCTCAAATAAACCTTCTTGGTCCCAGAAATTGACAGACTATATTTTTCACTTAATTTACGGAAGGTCAACCCACGTCAACGGTCCGAAACTAAAACTTCTTTCAATTCGGGTGAGAGTTGTTCCATGTCAAAGCTTATGAAAATAAAATTCAACTTGAAACAAAATTTTTGCAAACGGGCATAAGATAACCTCACCTTCTGATCATTTTGGCTTAAATTTTTATTTTTGACTATTATTAGCTATACTTTGCACATGTATTAAAAAATTGCACTTTATTTTGTCCGAGCTCAATGTCATTTGCTTGAAAATTAATGCAGTTCATGTTTAAAAGAGAGCAAAAATAACGGAGTATTTATAAAGGTTTGATAAACAATGACAAAATATAACGTAGTAACATTAAATAGAGTGATTAATCTTCCTCATTGTTTATTCTCTGCATTTTTAAAATGAGTCAAGTGCATTTGCACTTTATTTTGTCTGACAGTGTATGTATATGCTATCATATGTAAAAAAATTGATAACTCAACATGTTTTGTTCTATAAATAAAACGTATTGAAAAAAATTACGTTTTTTGGAGTAACCTGGCCTTAAAGGATTTTTAATACTCTTAAAATGTTTCAAAACACAGTGCGGGGAATTAAGGAAAATAGAAGAAATAGCAGCAAGTCTTCGGAGACTAAAGTGCTCATCAAGACCCTTCTCTATACCCAGGAATATTTTTGAGAACAATCAAATATTACTAAGTACGCTTTTCAAACGTTTTTTAAAAACAGTGCAGCTGACCATTTTTGTTTCACTTAATTAGTACCATATCCGTATGGTCGCCTAAGTTTGAACAATTTTAAAAAATAAAAACTTTGTAAAGAAAGTTTGTGTGATTTCCTCGGCTCAAATTATTCGTAGATTGTTTTATGTGTTGCTTGAGATCCAAAAGATCTTTATATTGTTTTGACCTCATCAAATACCAATCTTTTTAAACATTGAAAGGGTGTGACTGTCTCATAAATAAGAAAAACTTTTAAATTGAAAATAAAAATAGAGGATGTTAAAAAAGGTGTTTTGCTTCAGATATGTATCCGCCGTTTAAAGTAAATTTGATTCCTAGGTGTTACCTGCCCTCTTTCACTGTTGAAAAAACTACGTACTATTGAAACAATTTCTTCAAACGCAAATCCGCATATCGTTAATAGCTCGGTGTGTATTCAATGCACAGAGCATTCCTTGACATTCCGACATTCGTTATTTGAAAGTATTTACGAAAAACTATGAACTGAGAGAATACACCAAAAAAGAGCAGGGCTCCTCTGTACTTCGAACTTAATTTTCTGGTTTTTTTTATATAGAAAAATTTTCGAAATGTTTTCGGTGCAACAATGAACTAACGAACTATAAATGGGGTGGCACGAGTCCTATGACCTAACACATTTCTCTCAACCATAATTTGTGTAGGGTGGAAGAGACTTACAACTTATTGGCGATTCCAAACGACTAGGTGAGAAAGTGCTTTTCATGACTGTTTAGCTACTTGTCAAATTATCACGAAAAACCGTAGACCTCTTTAAACAATTGGATCGTTTCTGGGATTCGAACCTTTGAATCTCAAGTAACAGACAGGCATGCTAACCAATGTGCCACCTGCGCGGCACCAAAAAATTAATGAACAAAATAAATAAAATCGTATTCTTTTCACTTTCGCCTTATATTTTGCAATTGGCACTGTGTAGAACGAAAAAAATCAAACTTCAATGGAAATACGGCTTACTATGTAACAAAACATTATAATGTTTTTTAGGGAGTGGCGTTCGTTTTTACCAACAATTTTCTTGATTTTACTAAATATTTAAATACACTTCTTTCATCTAAATGCAGTAAGCTTTAATAAAACAAATGAAAAGGATGACGCAACTGAGTTCGTTTCATTCAACAAATCTTTGTGAGGGTAACAATTTTTTACCGATTCCCAATGTCTAGATGCGAAAGCGATTTTCGTGGCATGAAATTACAATCGAAGAAGAAATGCGAAACCCGTGGAAAAACTTTTTTCGACTTGATGTTATTGGGATTTAAACCTCAAACCTCCCACGAAACAGGCAGATAAGTAAACAACTACATCACGGGGACTAAATGCGGTAAGCTAGATGTGCTTAAAAGTAGTTTTTTTCTGTTGACGTTTTTAAAAAACATTTCTCAAAGCAGTTTGTACTTATGGGAATATAAAGAGTTAGCCAAATAAAGGTTTCTTTTTAAAAATGCAACAAAGTAAACAGAATTGAAATTGGCAATGTATTAAGGCTTTTTTAGTGAGAGATAACATCTCATTAAATATGGACGAATGAACACATTGCTCCCTTGGGTGGATTCGCAGTACCGTGTTTAGCCACTTCACTACTTGTTGGTTTCGTGATGTAACTCACGGATTGCTTGGGTGATATTAACCTTGAGCTCTTGAATCATATACGGATTTTTAGCTTAATATCAACACTTCACACTGAAAAAAATATTGTACTTAAAATCTATGAACAGCGTTCTTAGAGCCAAAATGGCATATTTTTCCCGAAAATGTATGAAAAAACGGTCATAAAATTCATGTATGGGTGTTGTTTTTATGAATCTAGATTCCTAAAAAAATTTGTATGGAAGAATTTCGTTTAAAATCATTGATCATAGATTTCATGTATTTATACATACGAGCATGAACGGTTCCTGCTTTAAAAATTGCACTTTTTTATGAATGATACATATGATTTAGGAATGAAATCATAGGTTGTTCTTATAAATTTAGGATTTTAAGTTTGTATGCATAAATTCATGAATTTAATGTCTATTCCTATATTTTATGAATCATGAACCTGGAATTTTGAAATTTTCCTTTAAAAATTTTATAAATTGTATATACCTATATATATACACTTGGGACTTGACGATTTGGTTTCAGCCTACTGCTTGCCAGACGCATTTTTACACTTTTTAAGTGCATTTTTCAGCTTAAAGCACTAATAACTTTCTGTTACAAATAACCAAGAAAGTGGTACGCCAAAAAATAAGAAAAGTTACCCTCGTTCCAAAAAAATGTGTCTCAGACGATTTGGTTTCAGTCTACTGCTTGCCAGACGCACTTTAACATTTTAGTAAAATGCATTTTTATACTTAAAGTAACTGATTATTTTTTCTTATCACATGTAACCAAGAAAATGGTACGCCAAAAAATCACAAAAGTAGGCTGAAACCAAATCGACTACAAAAAAGTGTTTCCAAAAGGATTTGGTTTCAGCCTTCTGCTTGCCAGACGCATTTCAACATTTTTCAAATGCATTTTTCAATTTAGCTGATAACTTTTTTCTTATTACATTTAACCAAGAAAATGGTACGCCAAAACATCAGAAAAATTCCACTAATTACAAAAAACTCGGTCTCAGACGATTTGGTTTCAGCCTTCTGCTTGCCAGACGCATTTTAACATTTTCATTTTTACATATACTTTCAATAGGATATCAACGGGTAAAAAATAAAAACTCCATGGAAATATTGTTTTTGAATATATATCACTGTTTCAGAACTCCAAATTAAGCTGCGTAAACGAGATTATGACTTCTCGAGATGTAAAAAAATTCTTTCGGATTGCGATCGACGCAATGATGAGCAGAAGAAAAAACAAAGCGACAATAAAGGTGACCAGGAAGAAACCAAGACGGAGAATGATATTAATTTTCAGTTTGTTCCTACAGGTTTCATCCTTGGCTTGCCGTCCTCATAACAAACAACAGCAAGAGGCTGCATTCGCTCAATTCCAACTACATAAATGCAATTCTTAGTCGTTCCGATACACAGTTGTTGATTCTTTCATTGGTGCGTGGTGAGGTCTCAAAGCATGGACTTATAATTCAACTGTCTAATCCGAATCCCAGTTAATCGGAGGCTATATCAGATGTGTTAACTTTGTCTGCCCGCTGCTGGTCAGTTTCATTAGCAATTAGCAATAAATAGCAATCACCATCAACAACAGCAATACTTATTGCAAATCAGTTGCAGAATCTTGCCTAGATGTAGCGAATGAATAAGAGCCCAGTTGCCCAGAAACACTAATAAAGTAGGACGTCTCACTGGAGGTTTTCAACCAAAACCACAAAAGTTGAGGGTTTGGTACGCATTGAAAACAATGTTCCAAGTGCGCTCAGTTCCATTATAATTCATGCTTTAGATTTAAGTTCAGTTCTTGCAGAGACACGCTATTGAGGTGATTTTGAAGAGAGAATAAAATCTATAATAAAAGCGATTGAGGCAAAACCAGGTGCTATCCTTTTTATTGACGAAATACACACTATCATTTTACAAGTGGTAGCTTTCTTGATTCAGGTAACCTACTCAAACCTGCGCTTGCAAGAAGTACACTGCGTTGTCTACATAGGTGCAACTACAAATAGAGAATACAGCAATAGTTTTGAAAAAGATAAAGCATTAGCGAGGATTTTTCAAAAAATTAATGTTAAAGTATCTTTTGTTAACGAAACGATAAAGATACTAGATGGTAAGAAGGGTATCATGGAGTATATTATACAAAGAATGCCATTAGGTCTGCGGCTGGACTTTCGCATAAGTATATTACTGGGCGAATATTACCTGATACAGATGCTGATGTTATTCAAAAAATTATGTCTCGAATATTGCACCACAAATAAAATTACAATTTGAACACAATATTAGCATTTATCTTGATCTTGTTGGTTTACAACACATAAAAATACTCTTTTCGGGAACAATTATTGAAATAGGAGCCTGAGTCGTCGTCGTCGTTAAACTCTTCACCACTTTCGCTTACATTCTCTGTAACGTCATTTGTTAATGGCTTGCTCCATTCGAAGTAAACACCAAATCCATTGTAATTGTTATCGAAACACGAACCTGGAAAAAGATCATAAGTTTTAAGTAAATAGTTAATATTCTTTTTGATTTTTACTTACAGTAACAGTGTCACCATGGCCAATATTTATGATGCCATCTCCACGGCCAGCAGCAACTACCACATTTTAGCTATACTAATCGTCACATAGCCTTAGTTGTCGGAATCCTTTTTCTGTTCAGATGCTAGCGATTGTTTGGAATCTAAAGATTCTGGTTCTTCTGCTCCAACATTCTGCAAAATGTTTGGCGATTTAGGATTAGAGTGCAAGTGCAGTTGCTGCATGTACTGGTGGTATTGTCAACAGAACATCAATCCAGTCTTCAATTGCATCCAAACCATTTTCCCGCTGTTCCAAATTTGTTAATTGAACAATTTCAAGGTACTTCATTAAATCACTGTCACTTCTACTGCCGAATTATTTCCTCGTGGGTGTGAGGCTAGATTATCTTAAAAAAAGAGTAATCACAACAATGTTTTCCTCTTGGTGGTTTCGTTACCTTACCGCCTCACTTGTTATTTATTCATCTAAGGTCTAAAGTCAAAACGTTTCTAATTTTCTATGTATCAATTTCTCTTTCACCACTTCACCACTTCATCACTTCACCACTTCACCACTTCACACAAAATTCACAAAATTCACCAAAAAAAGTTTCGTTTACAAAGGCAATAAATAGGTTTGTTCGATGTGCGCTCTGGGTCGCTCTGATTTCGCAAGTTTTTTTCGGGGCGAGAATTTCAGAGGTGTTCAAATCAGCTGTTGACTCGTCAAAGTATAAACGTAGTACGTAGGTATATTTATTTCTGTATATTTCTTGTCGATTGTTGAAATTATACTTAAAACGTCTTCTAACTTCGAACGTCAGAAAAAAACCAAACAAAAAATTGTAAGTAGGTACCAAAAAAAAAAAAACTGAGCAGCACTAAAGCGTTCGATATGAAATAAACCCAGAGAAATTTTTCAGTTTTTTGACAGCTCCATTCAGTGCTTTGACATACACCGGAGCGCCCCAGTGCTGGTAACATCGAACAAACCTAATTATACATTTTATCAGAGAGTTACTGAAAAGAGAAAGAATCGCTTTTCGTTTAATTTGTATAAAATAGGTAAATACGTTTAGCTTTTTTTCACGATTTAAAAGCCTTTACTACTTTGGACCCTTTTTTCTAAATTAAAAAAGTAAAAAAATACCTTTTTTAATCAAAATAAAAGCTTTCTATCATTTTTATAAGCTTTAAAGTCAGAATTACTATCCCAAAATAAGTTTGAAAATTTTCTTATTTTTACTTTTTACTTTCATTTTTTTTATGGGATTTTTCGTTTGGTGTTTATTTAAGGAGCATTTATTTGCACACCAAAATGCATGCATGTGAAAGAGGCCTTATTTTTGACTTGTTGGTAGGTAATTCATACATAAATCGTAGGAATTAATACTTATATTGCATGTATCTCCGAATTATTTTTAAATTGAATTCATACAAAATATGTATTTCATTCATAAATTAAACGATCAAAAACATTTATTTCTTTAGCATTCATATAATGTATGTACTCAATCTTTCGATTTATGTATGAAATACATATTATGCACGAATTTAATTTTCTATGCAATACATGTATAAATTCCTACGATTTATGTATGAATTACCTACCAACAAGTCTGAAAAATAAGGCCTCTTTCACATGCATGCATTAATAAGTGAAATGAAATAGAAAAGGAAATAACAAATAAGTAAGGCGCGACGCGCATGAGCAGAAAGATTCTTATTTGGAAAATGTAATTAAAGCTGAAATTTACACAAAAATCATAATTATGTATGTACAATTTATATTAGGCGTGTTTTTTCACAAGGATGTTATGTACATAACATGATATCCAAAAAAAACGCTTCGTTTATTTTTATTTGTGGGTTGGTGTTCTTGATCATTTGTCAAACCAATAAAAGTCAACAAATGAATTTTTTTTGCCAAATTCGCACAAAAACGCAAAAAATGTTTGTTAAATTCCTAGAGCAATTGTATAGAGTGGAAAAAAAGCATTCCGTAGTGAAATTAATGCAGGTAAACAATTTTTTTTGTCCATTTTTTGTTAGTTTAGAAATGTCAAAAATGGGTCCGTTCAGAAAGGTAACAAGGATTTTCTCTTGACTCTGTTTACATGCAGGGGTTGTATTCATATGAGATTGTGATTTATATGTGAGTTGGAAGAAATGTTTTGTTACTTGTTTCAAACGAATAAAACTATTAATAATAAAAAAATAAAACCATTTTTATGGCATAATTAACGATTACCTTTGAAAAAATGTCAACATTCACAGAAAAATGTGAAAAAAAATATGCAAAAATTGCTTTCAGTAACTAAATAGACCTTTTTTAATTGCTATTATGTTGTTTTTTTTTATATAAATTTACAAATCTACCTCTTGAAATCAATAAAATTCTAAAAATCAAAAATTTTCAGCAACAAAATTGCGGAGTGTAAGAGTGGACATACGATTTTTTTCAGTTTTACATTTGTGAACAGGCCCTCTGACAACCATTTTGCTTTTGTTGGAGATACATGAAAGTCTCTGGACGCACCAAAATTAAAAAATGAAAAGTCGAAAAGCCCATTCGATACTCGACTAAACGTCAAAAATCTATCCCCGACCAAATCTTGACCATCCTTTTATCCATAACATCGGTTGTCGGGGATGTTGTTTTTGCTTTGCATGTAAAATTATGTTTTGTATATAACAGACTTGTGAAAAAAACACGCCTATTGTACCTTTGTGTATACAATGTGTTTTTTTCATGTGTGTAAGAAACTGTCCATAGTGTATTTTCGCCGTGATTTCCATAAGCATTTCGTTGACGTGTTGGAGAATTGCAGAACACAGAAAAAGGAAGGATTATTTCCTTTTTCACGTATCCAACTGTGGACTCCATGTGAATGGAGCCTTAAAGATTCGAGAAATTAAAAATGCCATTTTACTTTTCTCTTTTATAAATTTCTTAAAATATGTAAATCGTACAGCAAAATATGTAAGGTTTCTTATTAATTATGAAAAAAATCATGCGTGAAAGGAATTCTTCAGAAAATCAAACCCTTAATCATATAATATGTGAATAGCTTCATATTTTCTATGAATTTGATCAACAAATTTATTTGAACAGGATTATGAGAAGAATATACAATTTACTTTATAAAAATTTAAGTTTTTTTTTAAGAAAAAACATAACTATGTTATCTCTGGTACAATATTGGAAATGAGTTATTTTTATTAGTTTTTAAATCCAGTCTCAGTAAAAATACCTTCACTTTGGTACATGTAGTGTATTAAAGCCACTAAGCCATACGCAGAAACCGATGCGAGTACCTACATAGAAACATCCATCTCTTTTTTCTTTCTATTTCCATCATCACTTCATTTTCAATTTGATTCACCATCTATACAGGGCCTTAGATACGAAAAAATAAATGTTTCTGAACAGGCCTAATTCATTGTGGTGAGTTAAGAATTTTTGTGAGGAGTATGTATATGTATCTCATACAAAGAGCGTAAGAACGCATACATAAAACATAAGATAGCATACATACATTCATATGTCCCAGACTTAAACTACATGAATAGAACATGGAGTGTAAGAATACATACATTCATGTATGTGTATGGATACATGTTTTTCATGAATATGTGCATATTTTGCATGTATTATGATAAAAGTACCGTTTATTTTAGGACGCGCTTTCGTATTTTTCCGCATTAACCGTTTTATTCTTGATTTTGCTTGTGCAGCAAAACAGATTTCAGACGCTCATTTCATTTGGTCACGAGTTTTTTGAGATTTAAGTGTTTGGTAGTTTGGTTAGTTAAAAGTGAAATAAAATACAAATAAATTAAAAGGAAAAAGCAATTGTTAACAAGAAGAGCCAACAACATAGATATTCGGTAAGTTTTAGTGCATTTTAATAAGATATAATTATTCACATACATATCAATTTCTTTGCTGATTTCGCGTCATTTAAAATTTGTTTGAATCTACTAATCAGAACCTAGGGCTCCGCAAAAGGAGATTATGCGAAACAAAATACAATTTCTTTTGAATATTGTGTTTTGTGAACATTTTTTTGAAAACAGATATGTATGTAAATGCATTCCAAGTTGGTAACAAATTTTCATATACCAATTTTCTTTCTTTTCTAGCAATTCATTTGGTCACGAGTATTTTGAGTAAAATACAAATAAATTAAAAGGAAAAAGCAATTGTTAACAAGAAGAGTTAACAACATAGATATTCGGTAAGTTTTAGTTCATTTTAAGTAGATACAATTATTCATATACCTATCAATTTCTTTGCTGATTTCACGTCATTTAAAATTTGTTTGAATCTACTAATCAGAACCTAGGGCTCCACAAAAGGAGATTCTGCGAAACAAAATACAATTTCTTTTGAACATTGTGTATTGTGAACATTTTTTTGAAAACAGATATGTAAATGCATTCCAAGTTCGTAACAACTTTTCATATAGCAATTTTCTTGATGATTTTGCGTCATTTAAAATTTGTTTGAATTTACTAATCAGAACCTAGGGCTCCACAAAAGGGGATTATGCGAAACAAAATACAATTTCTTTTGAATATTTTGTTTTGTGATCATTTTTTTGAAAACAGATATGTAAATGCATTCCAAGTTCGTAACAACTTTCATATAGCAATTTTCTTGATGATTTTGCGTCATTTAAAATTTGTTTGAATCTACTAATCAGAACCTAGGGCTCCACAAAAGGGGATTATGCGAAACAAAATACAATTTCTTTTGAATATTGTGTTCTGTGAACATTTTTTTGAAAACAGATATGTAAATGCATTCCAAGTTGGTAGTTTGGTTAATTAAAAGGGAAATAAAATACAAATAAATTAAAAGGAAAAAGCAATTGTTAACAAGAAGAGCCAACAACATAGACATTCGGTAAATTTTAGTGCATTTTAAGTAGATATAATTATTCATATATCAATTTTTTTGCTGATTTTGCGTCATTTAAAATTTGTTTGAATCTACTAATCAGAACCTAGGGCTCCACAAAAGGAGATTCTGCGAAACAAAATACAATTTCTTTTGAACATTGTGTTTTGTGAACATTTTTTTGAAAACAGATATGTAAATGCATTCCAAGTTCGTAACAACTTTTCATATAGCAATTTTCTTGATGATTTTGCGTCATTTAAAATTTGTTTGAATCTACTAATCAGAACCTAGGGCTCCACAAAAGGGGACTATGCGAAACAAAATACAATTTCTTTTGAATATTGTGTTTTGTGAACATTTTTTTGAAAACAGATATGTAAATGCATTCCAAGTTCGTAACAACTTTTCATATAGCAATTTTCTTGATGATTTTGCGTCATTTAAAATTTGTTTGAATTTACTAATCAGAACCTAGGGCTCCACAAAAGGGGATTATGCGAAACAAAATACAATTTCTTTTGAATATTGTGTTTTGTGAACATTTTTTTGAAAACAGATATGTAAATGCATTCCAAGTTGGTAGTTTGGTTAATTAAAAGGGAAATAAAATACAAATAAATTAAAAGGAAAAAGCAATTGTTAACAAGAAGAGCCAACAACATAGACATTCGGTAAATTTTAGTGCATTTTAAGTAGATATAATTATTCATATATCAATTTTTTTGCTGATTTTGCGTCATTTAAAATTTGTTTGAATCTACTAATCAGAACCTAGGGCTCCACAAAAGGAGATTCTGCGAAACAAAATACAATTTCTTTTGAACATTGTGTTTTGTGAACATTTTTTTGAAAACAGATATGTAAATGCATTCCAAGTTCGTAACAACTTTTCATATAGCAATTTTCTTGATGATTTTGCGTCATTTAAAATTTGTTTGAATTTACTAATCAGAACCTAGGGCTCCACAAAAGGGGATTATGCGAAACAAAATACAATTTCTTTTGAATATTTTGTTTTGTGAACATTTTTTTGAAAACAGATATGTAAATGCATTCCAAGTTCGTAACAACTTTTCATATAGCAATTTTCTTGATGATTTTGCGTCATTTAAAATTTGTTTGAATCTACTAATCAGAACCTAGGGCTCCACAAAAGGGGATTATGCGAAACAAAATACAATTTCTTTTGAATATTGTGTTTTGTGAACATTTTTTTGAAAACAGATATGTAAATGCATTCCAAGTTGGTAGTTTGGTTAATTAAAAGGGAAATAAAATACAAATAAATTAAAAGGAAAAAGCAATTGTTAACAAGAAGAGCCAACAACATAGACATTCGGTAAATTTTAGTGCATTTTAAGTAGATATAATTATTCATATATCAATTTTTTTGCTGATTTTGCGTCATTTAAAATTTGTTTGAATCTACTAATCAGAACCTAGGGCTCCACAAAAGGAGATTCTGCGAAACAAAATACAATTTCTTTTGAACATTGTGTTTTGTGAACATTTTTTTGAAAACAGATATGTAAATGCATTCCAAGTTGGTAACAAATATTCAAATATCAAAATGTTGATGTTTCAAAATACCTTTAAATTTTCGGCTTGTCTCTTTAATAACTTGGTGACTTACAGGTGCTACAAGGTTGTGTTTTTTGTTAGTTGGCAGCTGTTGATTAACTTGAAGGTATGTTGCACACCTATGTACATATGTATATATATGTAGATTTATTTTTCAAAACATATTCTATAAAATTTTAAGTTATCAAATTTTTCAAAATTTAAAAATTGCATATTTTCTGCCGTAATGGAGATTATCCAGAAAAAAAAATTATTTTATAGTATATCAATATTTTATTAAACAATTTCGAAAAATCTGATGAAATGCTACAAAATTAGCTAACATTTTCTCTATTCATTTTTATTTAACAGGTTGTCGCTTTAATTTGTTGGGAGCTGTTACCAAGTTCATTAGCTATATCAAACTGTCAGAAACTTGAGGAATCTTTGTATCTATTAGTTTAAATTCTTATAATTAATATTATATTTCTTTAGCTTCTTCGTCAAAATGCTTTGTTTTGTCTGCCACAATAAGTGTACAAATTTTACATTACTCATGCATCATCTTAAAAAGAGACATAATCTTAATTGTTCTAGTACGTATCGTTGCCTTGAATGCAATTTATTGTTTAATAACTCTTCAAGTTATAAAAGACATATGCTACGATTACATTTCACTTCCAGTTCAAACATTTCAAATTCTAGCGAATTTCAAGGACAAGCGTGTAGTATTGCAGAAGATTTAAATAGAGTAACTACTTCTTCAGAAGAATCTAGTTGTATCAACGTAAAAGGTACAAACGTGGAAGAGAAACTAGTTGTTCCATCCTCATTGTCATCATGTCAAAAGTCTTACACCAAAAAAGAGAATTTCGACGAAGAAATCAAAAATTTGCTGGAAAGTGCTTTCAAATTTTCTTTATCATTACATTCAAATGACAATTTCTCTAGAAAAGATGTAGTAAACATTCAAAAAAGTGTATCTACTCAGATAGTCGCACCCTTACTCCAAATCTTTGATAGCTTCTCTAAAACTAGAATTTGCCATGACCATGAGGCTTTAAATGAAATTTCAACTATAATTTGTTCTTGTAAACACCTGTTTGAGGACTGTTCATCCGATTATCTCTTATTACAAAAACTTAAAAAGAGTGGATACATGAATGATGTTAACGACTTTGTTATAAATAACGAAATGGAAACGGTTTTTCATTGCGGAGAGTTATCTTTGAACGAAAACTTAACTAAAGGCGTCGTTCTTCCATTACGATCTCAGTTTAAACTTTTGTTTGAGACAAACAATTTTCTTAAAACAATGTTACAGCACATGGAAATGTTGGAAAAAAGTGATAGAATTAGAAGCTTTATCAATGGGGAGTTATGGAAAGAAAAGGTCAAAATGTACCCAAATAAGTTATTAGTTCCTTACTTCTTATATGGGGATGATTTCGAAATAAATAATCCTCTTGGATCCCATTCTTCAGTTCATTCAGTATGTAACTTTTATTATTCCTTTGCGTGTATGCCTATTAAAGAGTCTAAATTGGATAATGTATTTTTAGCTGCTGTAATAAAAACAAGAGATATGAAAGCATTTGGCAATAGTAAATGCTTAGTCCCTTTAGTAAATGAGTTGAAATTTCTTGAACAAGAAGGGCTTCCTATTGAGGCATCTGATGGTCAAGTTTATCGCATTCATTTTATTTTAGGCTTGGTTTTAGGTGATAACTTAGGACTTAACTCATTAATGGGTTTTAACAGATCGTTTTCTGGCGTATTTTGCAGGTTTTGTAGATTAGAAAAAGATAAATGTAAAACAACGTGTTTTGAGGATCCTAATAAAATGCGAAATAAACGTAATTATGATGAAGATGTCCTTCAAAATAATAACCAAATAACTGGCATATCAAGCAGTTGTCCTTTTAATGCAATTCCTTCATTTCATGCCGTTGAAAACTACAGTGTTGATGTAATGCATGACTTGTTTGAGGGTATATGCCACTATGATCTTTGCCATATTTTATCAAATTTTATACAAATAAAGAAATACTTTTCGTTGGAAGTCTTAAACAAACGGAAACAAACGTTTGAATATGGTCCTCATGAAATAGGCAATATATCAAATGAAATATCACAGACACATCTCCAAAAGCGACATTTACGCATGTCTGCAAGAGAAATGCTCACTTTTATTCAATACCTTCCAATCATGATTGGCGATTTAGTTCCATTAGATGATGATGTTTGGCATTTTTTATTGAATTTGATAGAAATAATTGATTTAACTTTGTGCTTTGAAATAAATGACTTTTCTATTTCTTCTTTAAGGAACAAAATACAGATACACCATGAGCAGTACCTTTTACTTTTCAAAGATAGTTTAAAACCTAAGTTTCATATTCTCACTCATTATCCTACGATTTTAAAAAAATCAGGTCCACCTAGAAATTTTTGGTGCTTTAAATATGAGGCCAAACATAAAAATTTCAAAATTTACTCACGAACTATTACTTCTAGAAAAAATATTTGTCTAACATTGGCCAAAAAATTTCAACTAGGTTTTGCAAACAGGATTTTAAATTCTAATGATGATGACGATAAACATGAATTTTTTAAAGAAAACAAAATTAAAACTGGTCTTTCTTCTTTAATAAGCAAAAAAATGGGTATCCAGGAAGAAAAATTAGAATATTTAAGTAAGACTGAAATCAATGGCTATAAATTTCAAACTGGTTTTTACGTATCTAAACTCTTAAATGATTATAAAATTTTTGTCATAGTAAGTTTAGTCCAACATTTAAAAAAAATTTTGCTTTTTTGTCAGGAAGTAAAGGAAGTACTCTATGATCCCCATTTTACTGCTTTTGATATAAATCCTGCTATATTAGGAGAACATTCTATTATTGATCCCGATGAAATTGTTGGGCCTCCAAAAACAGCTATAAAAACAGCTAAAGGTAGAACTATGGTTCGAATAAAAGATTACACTTTACAATAGATAGATAAACATAAGGCCACTGCCGAGTTTGATACAAAAATTAAATCCAGGTGCAGTTTAATCTTTTTAGAACAACAATTCTGTTTCTGTTAGTAAAAAGAATTATTGATATTGGGTCTATGAAATAACTCCCACGAAATAAATCCCATTTTTAAAAACGAAATAACTCCCATCAAAAATTGCTATTTGAAAGTGGGAGTTATTTCGATTTTAAAAGTGGGACTTATTTCGTCAATTGGTGGGACTTATTTCGTTACGCGTTTTTATTTTAAGTGGGACTTATTTCGTTTTGAGTGGGAATAAATTCGTTTTGTAAAGTGGGAGTTATTTCATACCTTCAAATATTTATCTGATAAATAAATGATTTTTTTATGGAGGGGTGCGATAGAGCCATGAAATATAAGACCATTATGGCTTTATTTCTCGTTTTTTTTTTCTTGTGCAAGAAGTTATATATTGGACATTTCGTAAAAGGGACAACCATAATTTTTTGTCCTTATCTCTCATGGCCAAATACTTCTTATTAGAAATCGCATTAAACAATGAAAAAGTGGGACTTATTTCGTTTTTAAAAGTGGGACTTATTTCGTGGGAGTTATTTCATAGACCCATTGATATTACGCCCAAGCAGTATATACTTTTAAAAATAATTGAATATGCAATGTCGAAAAGGGCACATATCTGAATACTTAAACATTCCAGGAAATGAAAAAAACTAATTATTTTGTAATTAAGTATAATATTTAGCAAAAATATTTCTGAGTTACATTTTAGGGTATCGTAACCCTCGAAAGTTACAGAAATATTTCAATGTTAACGTTATTATATATGTAGATTTCGATATTATAAATTCATGAGATGTGCCCTTTTCGAAATTTACCACGTTGAGTATTCATAATTTAAAAAATAACTTCACCAGGTTTGTTTGGATCAAAAACATATTCATAATAAGTCGATACTGAAAATTCACTTTTTGATTTTTAGGCACATCTTTTCCATAACTTCTTACTGATAAAGGTTTAGCTTTAAAATTTAGTTGAACCCATTTTTTGAAATCTATTATATCTTCTGTATTTACTTATACGAGGTTAAATTTTTCGGTGTTGCTTAAAACAACGGACTTATATTTAAAAAAAAACAATTAATTCGAAAAGGGCACATCTATTTGTGTGTTGTGACCTTTTCGAAATTATTTCTCTGCGCGCCATAACATCTACCATAGAACGAATATCGGAGATATGCTTTTTTCGAATATAATAGGTGCATACAAGTATTAAGAACACAATGACATGAAAAAAGGTTTTTGACAAAACATCCGAGATGTGCCCTTTTCGAAATTGCATATTCGATTTAAACTTTGTTTTGTTAGTTAATTTAAAAAATGTTATTAAGCTACTGGCAATATTATATTCATACGTAAATGTGTACTTTTTTTTGTAATTATATTAAATAAATTTTTTTTTCTTTAATAAAAAATTAATAGAGTAGCTAAACATTAAATATGAAATAAGCTACTTTTAAAATTTTATTTGTTTATATAAAATCATGGGTATGAATAAAATATACATCTACAAAAAATAAAATAATATACTGTTGAACCAATGTTAAGCGTTGTTAAACAATATGTTGGTATATATATATTTAAATATGGAGTCTTAAAGAATTTTAGTTTTTATTTATTTAAGTAATTTGATATAATCTCAAAATTATAAAAAAATCTCAATCTACTTCATTTTTTTTCCTCTGATCTACTTCAATTTTTTCCTACAATTAGTCGTAATGCTGGCTTATAAGTATTTTTGTTGCCAAAAAAGTAATATAACATATCGTGATATGTTCATATGTATGCATATCTCCTTCTTTAGTTGTTCTTCTAAATACAAAATTTAAAAAAATATTTAAATAATTAGAGAATGAACTACTAAAAAAGAGGATATACAATCAAATATTATTAGTTCTGAATATTTTCTAAAAAATACTTTGGGTTTCAGAATGGATAATATAAATGTTATATCATTGGAACAACCCTCAACTCCTCCCGAGCCTGGGGTCGAACGAATAGTTTATAAAATAGTTCAAGAAACAGCAACTATGTCAAATGAGTCGCAGTCCCAGTTGGAAATTAAAGAACTTCTGAAAAGTTGGAATCTTGGACACCTATCAGATTTGTTTATTAGTAAGTCAAACATTTTTTTCTCAATTATCAATTATAGTCTAGTTAGTCTTAGTAGTTCCTTTTCTAAAAAAAAATAAAAATAAAAATAAAACGATTTTCTATCTGTTTTACGCGTTATATTATAAACTAGGTGTGCCAGCGACTTCGTCCGCAATAATTGGCATTATTTTTTTATTTACCAACCGATTGAAATGAAATAAAAACTAAATGTTAAGTGCAGCTTACCACAATATATTACTGAAAACCCTATCTAGATAGGAGAAGCCGTTTCTGAGATTAGCGTGCACAAACAAACAAACTGTTACGTTTTTATTATATGTATAGCATAGATATGATAAATAATAATGATAAACGGGAGGCCTTAAATTTTGCAATTTTTCGATCCGGTATTGTAAGAATAATACCTACATTCACATAAATTTGATTTATTATAATCTTCATAAATTTTTCAATAGTTCTTGTTCAGTGTATGAGATATGAGATATTACTTAAAAATTGCTATGTAAAGAACAAGAAAATAATATTTTTCTCCATGCTCATTGACCTGTGTTATTGGTGTCTTGTAGCACAAACACATGTGTTTTCATGTAGCACATCAATTTTTAGTAGAACTTCGATTATATAGCTAATTTTTAATAGCATATGCTGAGATTAACTGAATGACGTATTGATTTTTCAACAGCTGAGCGAATAACGGTTGAAGTCCTTAAAATTCTAAAGGAAAAACATTTTCCTTTGCTTTTCAAAAACAGTTCAGTTGGAGATCTGGCAATGTTTGAACATAAGCTAATGGAGTGGAGATCCTCTCTAGGTATCGAAGAGCAGCAAATTGATATGTTTACCTTGCGGGAAAACTCATACAGCCCATCATTTTCATCGTCGCCAACGTCTTCATTAAGAGAAGATCCATCTGTGCCTGCTACATCTCTTTCTCTAATTTTAAAAAACTCTCCAAAGGGGAGAGATATAGAAAAATTCTATGAACAAAACTATAGGCTTCAGGATATACATCGGCAGTCGTTGATCACATTAATATGTGAATATTTCATCGACAACAATCTTCACTTGAATTTATATAATAGCTACATGCTAGAGGAAGAAATATTACAAAGATTCAAAGGGGAAAAGCTTGAGTTTTACCGCACTGGTAAAAGAGGTAAAATATACGCCAAGTTTTGCAATTCGAAGACTTCCTCTAGATTGGCTGTTAAAAGATCCATCCTTCCTAATTCTGATGTAACTCAGAAATCAAAGAAAACAAATTCGAGGGAATTCAGTAAGTTTGTTTTTTATTTCAATTTCTTTTTAAGAAATTAACATTTCAAAAAATTTAAAAATGGTCTTATGCAGTGATGGATAAAATATTTTAACGAATTCATCTCTATTTTTTGATTTTTCACCAGAGCCAGAGATTTTTTAACAATTCAAAATAAGCACCAGTTTGATGATAGTTCCCTCATAGTTTGGGAACATTGTACTCCGTGAACCATGTTGTGTTTATTCTTGAGAGTTCTTGAAAATCATAATCATTTTATTTCCAAAAAAAAAGACTAATTGTTAAGGTATCCCTATTGGGCTTCTTGCTTTGTCCGTCACTGTATATATGATTTTATTTAACTCCGGAATTGAATATTATAATCATACCGGAATTGAATATTACACCTACACTTACCAATAAATTTAAATCTAGCTTAAGAATAACGGATTTTATTTACAATTTTTTTAAATTATCTTTTCTTCATCTTTATTTTGCCATCAGCTCCGGAAGTTGATGCAGAAGAGTGTATTAATAGCATCAAGTATGATAGCTTGTCAACTTCAGAGTTCGATAGCTGTTGGCAAGCTTGTATTCAATTTAGATTGGATCAAATAAATAAAGAGACATCATTACACAACATTTTCGAGGAATGGCCGGATTACAAGAAGCCAGGAGGTTATCGTTTGGTAAGCTTTAATTTCAAAAAATTATACTTAAACTTCGAACCTAAAAATAATCAAAATTTTAAGATTGACAAGGATTTTGGGGTTGTTTTCCGAAATTGTCCAGGAATTCTTTTGAAGTATCCAGAGCAGGCTGATAATCTAAGAAAGTTTTTATTAGATGAAGAGCACCTGCGAGACAAGAATTTGCGAAATATGGTGACCCAAATTGATGAAAATGATATTAAAACTGGTAAGATTTATAGAGGATTAATAGGTATTAAACAACAACGGCAGTATGTACTTAAAATTCCATGCTGTTTTATTTCAAAAATTTGTTTTTTGAAACATAATGGCTGTATGTGTTTGGAGATTTCCAATCAAATCCCGGTAGCTAAGTAGTTCCTTTTTCTGAGCTGCGGTGAGCTGGCAGATAATGGATTGAGGTACCGATAGATAGGCTCATTTCTGTAAACTAAAAGTTCCTAAGCTTACCTTCCTTTGAATTCCAACTCAAAAATATTTTTTTAAGCAATTTTTTATAATTATTCATCAAACTACTAACCTTCTCATAAATTAAGTTTTTATTCTAGAAAATCCTTAGATAAAGTTTAGTTAATCTTTGCCCTTAGTTTAAAATTTAATGTTTTTTTTTTATAGAAAGTGCTGCAGTAAAATTATTTTGGTGTCTCCACGGGTATTTGATACCAACACAAAAAGGCAGCCGAAAAGATAACTCTGGCAAGAGTAGCACTGTTAGATTTACTATTAAAAGCTCTCAAGAGGCTTTCCTATTTATTGGATCAAGCGTTCAAGAACTCGATGACCATATAACATTTTTGAAAAGCAAGTCAGAAAATATACAACCATTTATACTTGCCGTTGGGGATAAGGATTTTGAACATTTTTTGAGCTACTACGTTTACCTTGATGGCATTAAATTCATGTTTCCAAATTTTTTGAGAGCAGTTGATATATGTTTCAAGTGCTTCAACTTATTTAATTTGGAGTATCCGTTAGCGTGCTCACAATTATGGACATTTATTGAGTACTACTTCTACGAACTCAACGTTTCTAAAACAAAATCCCCTAAAATGTTTTTACTCATAGAAGCGTTAAAGAAAAGGTGAGCAATTTTTAATTTATATATGGATTAACTTTTCATGCGAGCTTCTTGAAAATATTTTTTCACTTCAAGATTATGGGCGAGTTTTTATATTTCTAATATGTATGCTTTTAATTATTATTTTGTTTATGAGACAATTTATTGTAGAATTGAAATGCATGCATATATGTTCTATAACTTCTTAAAATCGTTCAAAAGCTTAAGAACAAGTTGAAAGGACTACGATTTTTGTTTTTTTTTTTTATCCATAAGTAAATCTCAGTGTTATTCGAAACAATGTTAGTTCGAACAATCCTAAAACAGAATCCTTGCAAACATTATTGAGTAATAATGGACAATTACTTTTATGAAACGTTTATGTGTATAAATTACCAATTATAAGCTCAATGTTTTCATTGTTGAACACTTGTTTTTTTTTTGAGTAAAACAACTTCTAATAAAATTACCATTTAAAATACAAATTTAATTCTTTTGTTTTTCTTTTCATTATAACAGCGCTCTAACTCAAGATGATGGAGTTGCAGATTCAGAAGTCGGCCTCTTACCTCTGGATGTATTTAATTAAGTCTTATTTATATTAAATTTAATGTTGTGTTTTTATTATAAATTATTGCATTATTAATATAAATTAAATCGTGGCTTGTTTAAGTGTAAAATGTTGAATGATTTCTTTTTATTGACCTAAAATTATTTAAAAAAATGTTTCAGGTATGGTGGCAAGAATCTGTATTATTTACCTACTGAATGACGTAAGGTACAAAGTATATTTATTTGAGGAACAAAAGTAAGTATAGTTTTGAAAGAATGCCAAAATTTCAAAAACCTTGAGCAATTTATTAAACATTTTGACAATGCTCTTTGAAATAATGTTATAGTCTTAATAAACTATAACATTATTTCAATTTGTTATTACAATGAAACGAAATTCTGCTTTTAATAAACTATAACATTATTTCAATTTGCTAATACAATGAAACGAAATTCTGCTTTTTTAATGTTATAATATTATTTAATATTAAACGAAATTCTACTTTCAATTTTAGATGACTTTAGCCTCTTGATACAAAACTGTAAGGAGATATAGGAATAGGAGCATTTGATGCATCTATAAAGGCTATGTAAGTAACTCATGAATAATATAAATTTTTCTTTATTTCTATTAATATTTAGCCATAATACGTATGCATTTGTAAAAAATTTATGAAACTTCTTATAACTTTTATAAAACCTAAAATTTTGTTTCTTAGCTTTTGTGTCAACAGTCATTATTGCTATGTATGCATTTTATGAATAATATAAATTTTTCATTATTTTCATAAATATTTACTCATAATACTTAAACGTTTTATGACAAGGTATTCAGAAAAATAAGGACTGATTCATATTTTCATGAAAGCAGCACATAGTTTTAAGGAATGCAGTCATAAAATCTTGGGACAGAATTTTGGGTTTTATGTAGAGGATTCATAAATTTCATGTAAAATGCATGCGTTTTATGAATAGGTATTCATAAAAATAAAGATCTATTCATATTTTTCATGAATGCTGTACATAGTTTTTAGGAATAGATTCATAAAATCTAGGGACAGAATTTGGGGTTTTATGTATAGATTCATATTTTTCATGAATGCTGTACATAGTTTTTAGGAATGGATTCATAAAATCTAGGGACAGAATTTTGGGTTTTATGTATAGATTCATATTTTTCATGAATGCTGTACATAGTTTTTAGGAATGGATTCATAAAATCTAGGGACAGATTTTTGGGTTTTATGTATAGATTCATATTTTTCATGAATGCTGTACATAGTTTTTAGGAATGGATTCATAAAATCTAGGGACAGATTTTTGGGTTTTATGTATAGATTCATACTTTTCATGAATGCTGTACATAGTTTTTAGGAATGGATTCATAAAATCTAGGGACAGATTTTTGGGTTTTATGTATAGATTCATACTTTTCATGAATGCTGTACATAGTTTTTAGGAATGGATTCATAAAATCTAGGGACAGAATTTTGGGTTCTATGTATGGATTCATATTTTTCATGAATGCTGTACATAGTTTTTAGGAATGGATTCATAAAATCTAGGAACAAAATTTTGGGTTTTATGTATAGATTCATATTTTTCGTGAATGCTGTACATAGTTTTTAGGAATGGATTCATAAAATCTAGGGACAGAATTTTGGGTTTTATGTATAGATTCATATTTTTCATGAATGCTGTACATAGTTTTTAGGAATGGATTCATAAAATCTAGGAACAAAATTTTGGGTTTTATGTATAGATTCATACTTTTCATGAATGCTGTACATAGTTTTTAGGAATGGATTCATAAAATCTAGGGACAGAATTTTGGGTTTTATGTATAGATTCATATTTTTCATGAATGCTGTACATAGTTTTTAGGAATGGATTCATAAAATCTAGGAACAAAATTTTGGGTTTTATGTATAGATTCATATTTTTCGTGAATGCTGTACATAGTTTTTAGGAATGGATTCATAAAATCTAGGGACAAAGTTTTGGGTTTTATGTATAGATTCATATTTTTTATGAATGCTGTACATAGTTCTTAGGAATGGATTCATAAAATCTAGGGACAAAGTTTTGGGTTTTATGTATAGATTCATATTTTTTATGAATGCTGTACATAGTTTTTAGGAATGCATTCATAAAATCTAGGAATATATTCATAAGTTCTATGAATAGCAACTGCATAAAAATTACATTACATGATCTTAATTCATGCAACTTAAGTATGCAAACATTAGATTTATGAATATCAAATACCTACATTTTATGAATGAATCCTGAATCACAGGATTCGTTCATACTCGTATGAATGAATTCATACAATAATACCTAAATCACATGAACGCGATGTTTAGCTCGTTTTTTATGTATTTATACATGAAAAATAGGTCATAATTCATGATAATTATGTACCTTTTTGGTTCAGTGCACGGTTTACAAAGAAAAAAAAAATCAATGACTTTAAAGACAAACCATCAAATTTTCATTCAAATGGACGCAAAGGCGAGTGTGGCAGGATATTTTCTTTCAATTTTCCATCACCAAATTGAACATTTTTTAATGTATGGCTTCTATAACTTTAAGAACTTTAACCCCTTTGGAAAAGACCTTATTTTAAACTCGCCACAAAGACAAAAGTATAAAGGTGTTAAGACACAAGGTCTCGGTGGCCATAACGATATTTTCCTCCAAAAGAGCGGTGGTTAGTTACTTCGGTAGTACAAAGCGATACACACACGTCGCCGTCGTCAAAATAAACATATTCCATATATGTAGCGATTCCGGGTACACACAATCATAAATCATTGTTCAATTGGGCAAACTATCTATCCTAACAGTTGCTCTCTCATTTTTGAAAAAGTAGAATCTAATGATACCGCCAAACCAAAAACTGCACCAAAAAGCACAAATTGTGGATGGAGAGGCTTTTTAACAATATTTCTTGGATTTTTCGAGCACCTTCTTCTTCTTCTTTCCATTTCCGGCGTTACGAGTAGTGATCTTGAAGCGATCACAACTCTCCCACTTTTCTGCTTCACACTAGTGATCCGCCTGTGGGGTACGCCGCGAGCACCAAATGTTTTAATTCTGTTTGTCAACCGACCCTCCGATTTGAAAATGGACTTCATACCAAAAAAATATTTTTCAATGAAATTTCGAATAATTTTGATGTATTTTGAGAACCCATCAATCAGCATAGACAAAACCTAGTCGGTGGTCGATGAGTTTGAGTTCAAGTTTTAGTCAAACCTTCAAATTATGAAGGTCAAAGTCTTCATCCAAATTTCAGTGTAATGACGTTTTTGGAACGTTCAATTTCAAACATCGACGAGAAATCGAAAATCGCTGGTTTTCTTCAATGTTCCTCCTATGGACTAAAAATAAATAACTAAGATATCATTACACAGTTCATCAAGCTCTTGAAACTAGCGCAATTGTCCTCTCCATACCTTGTGACGAATGGCTAGGGCCTACACATTTTTTTTAAGTGAGACTGCACTTTACATGGTAAGTAAATTACCATTGGAAACCATGCCAATTCCTCGCAAAAGGTGATCTTAATGGAAAAGACAGTTAGATGTTTTAGGGATTCGAACCACGAACACAGACGTAACAGGCAGCCCTGCTAACCACAGAAGCACCAAATCAAAACTATAAGCGAATACAGCAACATTTACAGTTACTGCTGAGTGCAGCACAAGTTCGATGCTTCACATCGCTATAGCTATTCCCAAAATATTTTTTCATCAGTTTTTCATTACGACCCAAAAACGAGTATATCGTTCTATTTTTACCTAGGGCTTAGTTTGACTTGTTATCTATTCAGTAGTGAGAGCATGAATCATGAAAACTGTTAATGAGCTATTTGAAATGCAACCACTAGACCCTTGATATGACAACATACCAACATTGTCATATAAATATCGCAATCACACTCAAAGGACAATTTTGAGCCAAACTTGCCAAATACTTGTGTTTTACTACTTTGAATAGTTACCACTCCAGAAGCTCGTTGTAGCATTGTTGTCTTAAAATTAACCTTCAATCGAGAAGAATCAATGAGTTTGATTGTAAACTACCAAGTTATTAGTTAGTGTCTTTAATGTGACTCAACTACCGGCCTCACACTTATAATAGGCAGGCAACTGCCTTTGCAACCAGGCTTGATATAGGTACATATATTCTCAATCAATTCATATTTTGAAGGGAAAGCTTCCTGACTAACAGGAGGGTGATACTTATTTTGATTTAATCCACAAATATTTAGATGTTAAAAGTGCATCTTATCAGTTCCTTCTGTTATGTGAGAGATTTTTAATGACTTAAGTAGATTAAGGAGACACCATCTCGATATTGCAAGGAGCCTCAGGTTTGCCCCAAACACTGACAACCACTTGAACCATACCAAAATAGCATAAAAGTCTTAAAATGACTAAGTGTCTGAACATCGCAAAGAACCTTCAAGCCCATTGTCAAGTCATTGAAGATAAATTTGAATGAGACTGAAAAGACTATCATAGAAGTAGGAGAAATGCAGTTCTTATGGACAATTATAGGTATACACACTTCGTTTTCAAAGACCCACTCGTTTATAGTCACTATGCAAGGAATATTAAGCTTTGACTTGAAAGTTGAAGAAAAGGCAACGACCTTACCCAAACAACATTGAGTAGGCCTACCATTCTATTACTTGAACCCGAACAAGCTGATGATGTATAGGATCCCCCACAGAAAATGTGTAAAATCTGAACAAAGGAAATCATTAAACTAATACCCAACAAGAAAGTCAAAACGCTCCGAAACATAAAACAAATATGTATCCTTACTGTTTGTCTTTACATTATGCCTGCATGGAATGATTATCCACATCAGCAAACACAAACAAATCCAAACGTTTACGAGTCGAGTTGTTCTGTGATTACAAAATCAAATAATTTTGCACAATCCTTTTCGATGTACATTCGAGTACTCAGGCGCAATGTAGGACCAAGTTTTGTACGTTTATCTACTTTCAACTCTCTTATCCTGACAATCCAATTATAAGACGAGTTAACATAAACACAAACGACCTCAAGTGCTCTTTGTTGCCTGCCAAAGTACAAGAGGTGATTTTAATTAAAATTTGTTTCCACCTTTCGTTTTCACAAAACAAACTATACACCCTCCTCCGACTCACACTCAAACGTTTAATAACGTTAACGTTCAAAGGCTCACAACTAACAGCTCACATGCATTTATCTCTTTATCGTCCCGGCATAAGTACCCTTGTAGATTTATGTGTATTAAGAAAAACAGGAAAGAAAGATTAGCCTTCTGAATGACACATAAAAAGTAGAGATTGAAGATATAATACTAAATTATATCCTCTTGGCAATTGTGTGCTGAAATCCATGAATTATTCATTAATTTTCAAGGATTTATCGAAACGACACGACACAGGACCAAACAAGGATTAATTCAAACGAAGAAAACAGAAACGCAAAGTTTGGAATACATTTTACACATATTTATGATTTGTGGCTTTTGAGAACGAGAGACACACTTCGTTTGTTCGTAAGTGGCTTCCCAAGGATTCAAATGTAACAAAACAAAAACAATTCTATACTTACTTTGATTGGAGACGACGACGACGGCGACGATGACGATGACAAAGACGAAGATGAAGACGGTGAAGTACAATGCAAGATACAAATTAGGACGAATGTTAGTAGCTAGTATCCTTATGGCAGAAGCTTATATAATTGTGTGTGAAGGGATGTTTCACTATCTACGCGACGTTAACCATATGATCATATGGATACAAAAAGAAAGTATCTCCAGAGGACAACCGACAACACTCTATTGCATAACTTTAATTCACAAAACGCGTATCCTTGCGTATCCTTGCTGCTGAATCAGCACACACTACAATAACAATTTAGCAAGGATACCACTTATACATGTGCTATGATACTCAATGCACTACAAGATCAGCATAAAAAGGATAAATATAATTCATTCATTCACTGCGACGCGATGACAAAACACTTTAAAGGACTTCCTTGCATTTTGCTGCTGTCCTTACCCCACCCCACATCACTTTTTTTTCGTTTTTTTCTCGTATTGTGTTACATAATTTTCTTTCTTACACACTTTTCTATTTTATTTGAATTTTTATTTTATTCTTTTCTTTTCCCGTTTTAGCTCTCCTCGAAAGCTACTCGCGTTCTTTTGTGTTTCTCTTAACAACAGTAAAAGGATATAATTTCATTGCATTAATAATGACACAGAAGGCGCACTGAATGCGGTTGGACGGTCCGTGTAGGTCTGTACTGCCACCGCCCACGAAATCCACACCTTTTCTTTTCGTTTTTTGGGAGGATGTTAGAGTAAAGGAGCAAAAACAAAAAAACCGAAAGGAAAAACTAGAACAATTGTAATTACACTCAAAGACACTTTGCCATTATACACAGTGAAACAGCGCGTTGTGCAGTAGGGACACGTCACAGGACAACTGCATGAATGAAGGTCCGTTGCGATTCACTTCACTCAATGATTCACTGCACGAGGTCAGACGGAGAGACGACACTGCTACCAGCACAAGCACGGGATGACAACAACGTTAATGGTGAGAGGAATTAACTGGGAGAGCTTACTCAAAGTAAGGAAAGGACACACACGATGATGTTTTGTTTTGTTGAAAAAGATGAATTTCGATTTGTCTTGAAACTAAATTGAAGCACTTCACCAACTATTTGCAGGTTGTTTTTTATTCTCTTATTTGGTATCCTCTCTCGAAAAGCGTTTAATGTCATCAGAGGTAAAGGACTCTGGGAAGTCGTTCAAGGAAAACACCCAAAATTCTTCTTCTTTTTTTTAAATCTCCTCAACTCAGGACTACGTGAAACTTAAACCAACCACGACGATACCCATTTACTGACTGAGTTGCAGATGAATTTCTTTCGATGAATCCAGCTCGAAAGGACCAATTGCTCTCGAGGTATTTGATGTCCTCTCATTTTGTGGATTGTAAGCATCATTCTGGCATAGGGAGAGCTTTGCAAACAGCTGTTTTGACGCATGGTTTTACATACAATTTTGTGCGAAAGTATAAACCACCTACAAAAGGACATTAAAAGGGATAAATACGCAGAAAGTGAGAGAGAGAGAACTAACCAACCAACACGACGAATGATGTTTAGCTTTTTGTTATCAGATGTGTTGAGAAAGCAAGGCGCTGTTTTGAAATTCTTTGGTTTTGGATATTTGCTTTGAGGAGGACGCATGAAAATTAACCCATAAACTTTCTACTCGTAAACACATTGCAAGCACACTGTAGTTGGTACACTGTGAATGGCAATGATTGTGGCCTTCACAAAGGCACTGTTTTGTGGATGATGAAGTGACTCAATACAGAACGGAAATTAGGTCAGTAGAAAAGGTTACACACATACACACTAACGTAAACACCCTGCCACACATACACAGGGAAATGTATTTCGCTTGGGTTGGACTCATGTTTTGTTGGGAATGACCCTGCTGTTTGGTGTGTGAAAATTGCGTTTAGTAAGTGGAACGGGATATCGGAGTATGTAAAGAGAATTTTTTTCTTTGTTTTTTTTTTTTGTCATTGATAGGGTGCATTTGTTTTTCTGGCCTTATTTTTCAATCGATGTTTTCTCTCAGCGAAATTGGTGAATTCCGGATAACAGAGAAAGTTTGGAGAGAGTATGTGTGCAAGGTCTTTAAATTCTTACATTTCCTTCAATTTGAAGTAAGGCAAAGTGAGATGAAATACTGATCGAAATGGAATAGTTTCAGTGTTTGGAAATGTGGTAGTTTTTGAAACATTTATTAATTTTTTTTATCTTTTTTCGTTTATTAGTTTGTTTGGCTACCATTTTTCAAATATAACATTGAATGTAATTCGAATGTAGGCCTTGCCTTTATCCCTGCAATTATATCAGAAGAAGTATTTTTGGCGTCAAGTGGACAAAGCTACGTAGCACGAACAAATATACAAGTTGGTTGTTCAATGCAACACATAGGCGTTTTTTTAACTAGTGATAATGACAACGACAACGACAACGACAACGACAACGACAACGACAACGACAACGACAACGACAACGACAACGACAACGACAACGACAACGACAACGACAACGACAACGACAACGACAACGACAACGACAACGACAACGACAACGACAACGACAACGACAACGACAACGACAACGACAACGACAACGACAACGACAACGACAACGACAACGACAACGACAACGACAACGACAACGACAACGACAACGACAACGACAACGACAACGACAACGACAACGACAACGACAACGACAACGACAACGACAACGACAACGACAACGACAACGACAACGACAACGACAACGACAACGACAACGACAACGACAACGACAACGACAACGACAACGACAACGACAACGACAACGACAACGACAACGACAACGACAACGACAACGACAACGACAACGACAACGACAACGACAACGACAACGACAACGACAACGACAACGACAACGACAACGACAACGACAACGACAACGACAACGACAACGACAACGACAACGACAACGACAACGACAACGACAACGACAACGACAACGACAACGACAACGACAACGACAACGACAACGACAACGACAACGACAACGACAACGACAACGACAACGACAACGACAACGACAACGACAACGACAACGACAACGACAACGACAACGACAACGACAACGACAACGACAACGACAACGACAACGACAACGACAACGACAACGACAACGACAACGACAACGACAACGACAACGACAACGACAACGACAACGACAACGACAACGACAACGACAACGACAACGACAACGACAACGACAACGACAACGACAACGACAACGACAACGACAACGACAACGACAACGACAACGACAACGACAACGACAACGACAACGACAACGACAACGACAACGACAACGACAACGACAACGACAACGACAACGACAACGACAACGACAACGACAACGACAACGACAACGACAACGACAACGACAACGACAACGACAACGACAACGACAACGACAACGACAACGACAACGACAACGACAACGACAACGACAACGACAACGACAACGACAACGACAACGACAACGACAACGACAACGACAACGACAACGACAACGACAACGACAACGACAACGACAACGACAACGACAACGACAACGACAACGACAACGACAACGACAACGACAACGACAACGACAACGACAACGACAACGACAACGACAACGACAACGACAACGACAACGACAACGACAACGACAACGACAACGACAACGACAACGACAACGACAACGACAACGACAACGACAACGACAACGACAACGACAACGACAACGACAACGACAACGACAACGACAACGACAACGACAACGACAACGACAACGACAACGACAACGACAACGACAACGACAACGACAACGACAACGACAACGACAACGACAACGACAACGACAACGACAACGACAACGACAACGACAACGACAACGACAACGACAACGACAACGACAACGACAACGACAACGACAACGACAACGACAACGACAACGACAACGACAACGACAACGACAACGACAACGACAACGACAACGACAACGACAACGACAACGACAACGACAACGACAACGACAACGACAACGACAACGACAACGACAACGACAACGACAACGACAACGACAACGACAACGACAACGACAACGACAACGACAACGACAACGACAACGACAACGACAACGACAACGACAACGACAACGACAACGACAACGACAACGACAACGACAACGACAACGACAACGACAACGACAACGACAACGACAACGACAACGACAACGACAACGACAACGACAACGACAACGACAACGACAACGACAACGACAACGACAACGACAACGACAACGACAACGACAACGACAACGACAACGACAACGACAACGACAACGACAACGACAACGACAACGACAACGACAACGACAACGACAACGACAACGACAACGACAACGACAACGACAACGACAACGACAACGACAACGACAACGACAACGACAACGACAACGACAACGACAACGACAACGACAACGACAACGACAACGACAACGACAACGACAACGACAACGACAACGACAACGACAACGACAACGACAACGACAACGACAACGACAACGACAACGACAACGACAACGACAACGACAACGACAACGACAACGACAACGACAACGACAACGACAACGACAACGACAACGACAACGACAACGACAACGACAACGACAACGACAACGACAACGACAACGACAACGACAACGACAACGACAACGACAACGACAACGACAACGACAACGACAACGACAACGACAACGACAACGACAACGACAACGACAACGACAACGACAACGACAACGACAACGACAACGACAACGACAACGACAACGACAACGACAACGACAACGACAACGACAACGACAACGACAACGACAACGACAACGACAACGACAACGACAACGACAACGACAACGACAACGACAACGACAACGACAACGACAACGACAACGACAACGACAACGACAACGACAACGACAACGACAACGACAACGACAACGACAACGACAACGACAACGACAACGACAACGACAACGACAACGACAACGACAACGACAACGACAACGACAACGACAACGACAACGACAACGACAACGACAACGACAACGACAACGACAACGACAACGACAACGACAACGACAACGACAACGACAACGACAACGACAACCAATTCCAACAGAGGCAACACGGCTATCGCTTTTCGCGAGGAATAGGCAAGTCCTCCGTTAGTATTCATTGCCATGAAAAGCGCTTTCGCGATTTTTCGCTCCCAACCGGCAGAAAATTGTAGGTCCCCTCCATTCATTCACAAGGCACGTTTTTGAGAAATGCATTAGAGGGGCTCCTCGCTCTATTGCCCCAGCCTATTTATTTATTTATTTTACATGGTTTTTTGTGGAGAAGTAGCAAGTCATCCTGTAAGTAACTCCACTCTCATGAAAAGCTATACTTTCACCTAGCCATTCAGAATTGAAACAAAATTAGATCGTCTCCATTCCAACTCTTTCGCAAGAAAAATTACCATTAAACTTCGTCTTCAATAAATTAACTGAACTGCACTTAGCTTTGACCTATACCTTAGCGTTTTCGATGTTAACTGACACAGTAATTGTCATGTACCGCATTGTGACAGTAATGCAGATGGAGATTCAATTATGGCAGTGACGTGAAGTCTGCGAACCCTTAAAAAAGTGTCTACCTTTCTTAATTTGGCTTTGTGTAGAAGGAGTTGTATTTGATTTTATTTAACTTTCAGAACTGACCATGAATAAAATTATTCATGGCACGAATAGTTTAAATAGTTGCGAGCATCAAAACAATGACTCAAATTGACTATGCTGTCCTTCTCATCCTTACAACAGTGAATTTTCTATTGGGTGTTTTTAAGAAGTGAAATAGCAGCAAATATATTTCGATGCATACCTTGATGAATTTGGAGATTCCTCAATTCACCATTCCTCTTGTGAAGTTCAAATTTACAACAAAAGATTTGATATAAGACTTTTATGCTAAGTCCTTCGATAGGCCACAGAAATTGACCAGAAAATTTTTTTTTTTTAATTATGGCCTATGATGTCAGCTAGAAATTTTGTGTAATCATATTATCCACACGACGAGATTCTCCGAAATGAAACACCAATTTCCTCAGTTTTTCTTAGCAAGTCAATTTTCCAAACCAAAATTCAATAAAGCACAGAAGTCAAGACAACCTTGAACAGCTTACATCAAAAAGAAAAAAACTCATTTAATATTAAATAAACGTAATTGGAAAAATATTGTTTCATCTTAAAACAAACCTCTCTGAGGAACATGGTAGCTAGATACCTAAATAATGCCAAAGTAGAAACTTACTTTATAGAACGATGTCCAGGAATACAATTTGTGTAAGTGTGAGTAAACGATTTCCCAACGAACTGAAAATACTTGCACAGCAATTTTCATGTCAAAAAGTAAACAGAAACAGGAACTTATCTCTGAAATGAACTTTTGGCAATCAACGAAAATTACTTCAGTCCCAGCAGCATAATATCTACGATTGATCTGGAAAGTTGTCTTATCCTTAAAAGTATCTTTAGTGACATAATTTAATATTAAATGATTTTTATTTTCTATTTAACTTCCTGAAATGACCATATCACACCACAGTTCGACATTGGCGATTCGGTAGAAATTATTGTGCAGTTACATTAAAAAGTTTAAAGACATGACAAGTTCCTATCACATCGTCATGTTAGTCCTTTCAATGGTTTCCTTAATTTTTTCATGGGAATTGGTGAAAAATGATAACTTGGTTCGTTGTCTTCAAAGATTGATGCAAAATGAAAAGCCAGTCTTTAGCCGGTATGCAAGGATTGATTTAATCGATCAGTTCTTGGCTGCGAACAATAAGGAAGTAATGATCGAGACTTGGCACAGCAATTCTAGCACCAGAAATTCAGGAACAGCTGTTTAAGCACCAGAAATTCAGGAACAGCTGTTTATACGGAAATTATGTTGGTGGATTCGAGTGAAGCATTTGCGTGAGTACATACATGTGGTAAACTGGAGACTTTCAAAGGTGAAAAGAAGTCTTTGAACAATTAACTCTCGAAAATGACCAAAGTTATAAAAATGTTAAACGTTCTTAAAAAAACACATTAAAATTACTACATTTCAGAAAATCAGTTGAAAAGGTGTCAAATATGAGCCTGAAAAATATGCACAAAAGTTAGCTTTTGTTTAATCCATAGTTGTTAAAATTTGGTTGCCTTTTTACTGATAGGAGTTTAGGTGGGTGGAGAACATTGCCTCGCGGTCGTTCAACCAATATTCACCCTTATTGCGATAAGCGTTTCACTAAAACGCCTAAAAAATGACAGAGCTCAAGCAGCGATAATTTTTGTTTTCATAAAAATAAAAGTTCAGCCTTCTATCTGTTCCTCATTGCTCTTACCATTTCCTCAAAAGTAATTTTATTAAAACGGCAATTGTGGCACCTAGAGATAAGTCATTTTATTGGCGTTTTATTAAAACGCCATTCGTAATAAGGGTGATTATTCATTCGACGAGTGGTGCAGTCACATGTAAGTATTAGAGCTCGGGATGTCTTTCTTCCCTTATGATGTTTGTGACCAGTAGATTAGGATGGTGATTCAGACTGTTCGTCAGTTTTCTGGCAGCGTTAAGCAGGAGTCATTAGAAAACACTTAAGATTGCAGCTGAATACCTCGCCTTTTCTTTTCTTTGAATCGGTCGGTCGTTTTCTCTCATGAGAACAACTGTAGAAGTGACAAGGGTGGAGTTGCCAAAGCTGTCAATATCAAAAAAAGTGTTTTGTTGAACATCTCAAGAATTATTCGGAATAAGTTTCCAATATTTCCTAAAGTGGCGTTGTTGAAACGTAAAACGACTCATTTCTCTCCGTAGGGGTATGGTAGTGACTGATAAGGTTTTGAGCCGGAAACAGCTGAGAGTGTTGATATAAACTAAGATAAAGAATTAATATTAAGCTGAACCAAGCTGGCTGTGTAAAGTCGATGGAAGAATCCAACAAATAAAGCGACCCAAAACATTTTAAGTAGTTAAAGCTCGCCACGGAGTGAAATACTAAAAAAGCTTGTGAAGAAGCTAAGCATTTTGGACAAACATGAAAAAAAATTAATCGGGCTTGCAAGAAGTAGAAGGTAGCTTTATTAATTGAAGGAAAATAACCGTCTTCCGAAATACAAAGAGAAAGAAGGTACAGGATTCAGTTGACCTGATAGCGAGCATGAAGATGATCATCTAGCGGATATCAAGTAGCTGGATGCAAAAAAATAGTTAGACGGTCTCATGGATCAGTGCGGGTGTAATGTGTGTACGTCAAACACAGTCCTGGAGTAACAGGTAGGCAGAATAGGCAATTGCCTAGGACCCCTGATATTAGGGGGCCCCCGACAAATTAAAAAGACTTCTAAAATTTTCTTGCAAACATAACATTAATAATAAAAATTGAAAATAAACTTTACTCAAATAAATAATACTCAATTGACCGCATTCAAAAGGACCGTCGATCTAGACAAGGTTCCTACAAAGGACATTTCGGACACATTTGATAAATTGTATGAGCGTGCAAGGAAGTGTATCGAGGTTAAAGGAGAGTATATTGAATCAACGTGAAATTCTTCAATGTTCAATAAAATATCAAGCACATTTAAAATGAGCTGCAATCCAAAATGAGGAACTGTTTCAACTCAACGATCGGTCTCGCTTGCCGTACGCTTGACTTTACTCTCTGATAGATAAAACGTTATGCCACGTAACAGCCATAAGTGAAGATCATACTCTAATTCACTTACCGGACGTGAACACTCGTTAACCTAAACGCCGAAAGAAATTCTCACAAAATATTATATTTATTTTTTTTATTTTATTTATGATAAGCTTACACTGTAAGACAAAAAATATCTTATTTATAGTGCAGCTCCTAAAAAGTATAATAGCTACTAACATTAGATTATAAAGTTTTAAAGAAATATAGTAAATTGTACAAAAGAGAAAAAAGAATTTAGGAAAATTTAATTAATAAAACATGTCTTTGAATGATATTGAAGAAATATACAAAACAATTTTAGTACATACATATTTACATATGATGAAGCAAGTTAGTTCTTATAATATTTTTCGATCTCTTTTCGTATCTCTGTAATGCAACTTAAGCCCCTAATTTCTCTGGGCAGTGAGTTCCAAATTCTTATAACATTGACGAAAAACTGGCGCTCGGAAGTCAAACAGCAAAAACGCGGAATCAAAAGATGATGTGATCGATTTGAATTTAAAAAATTAATTTCATTATAAAGGTCCTCAGGCTGGCGGGAAAAGAGTATACCGGAAAAAAAGGTTATTGAGCGAAATTTGATGAAGTTATCGAACGTCATACCAAGGAATTCAAATACATATTGTGAAACTCTATCATAACGCCTTAGCCCGTAAATGTAACGTATGCTAGAATTAAATACAACATTTAGTCTCCTTTTGCTTTCAAAGTCTACATTGCAGAAAATTTCACAACAGTAAGTTAGCACAGGTAAAAACAATGTTTTTACAAGAAGCACTCTTGTTTTAAAAGGAATTATGTGCTGTGAAGGCCAGAGCGTTCGCAGAATACCATAGCCTTTTGCAACAGTGTGTTTTACATGTAGATCCCAGGTAAGATTACGATTAAACACTACACCTAAGTTCTTAGCAGAATCGACGTAATCGATTGGACTCTCCTTAAGAAGTAGTTGAGGGAAGTAGGAAACGTCAATTTTGCTCCTGGAAATAACCAGACATTTAGATTTCATTGGATTCAACAATAGTCCATTATCATTAGACCAACTGTCAATAAGTTTTAAGTCTTCATTTATACAAGTTGCCGAATGCTCGATCATCCCAAGGGGGCTACTAAAGTAAAGCTGAGTATCGTCTGCGTACATACGAATAGAACATTGTCGTACAACAGCAGGAAGTTCATTAACATACATTGAGAAAAGCAGCGGACCAAGTATAGAATCTTGTGGAACGCCACTCATGACAGGAAGAAAGTCTGATAAAGTATTGTTGAAATAAACAGCTTGCATTCGATTGGTTAAATAAGAAAACAAAAGCTTAATTGCGGAAGATGAAAAATTGAACAGCTGGGACAGTTTTTCACAAAGCAATACATGATTCACCATGTCGAAAGCTTTAGAGAAATCTAGGAGTATAAGAAAGGTGACACTATCTTTATCGATCGCTTTCCTAATATGCTCAGATACACTCAATAGGGCAGTTAAACAACTGTTATTCTTTCGAAAACCCGATTGTTTTGATGACAGTAGATTGTAGCGATTAAGAAAAAAGTTGATTTGCTTTTGAATAATTTTCTCGAAAACCTTAGACAAAAATGGCAATATGGAAATTGGTCTGAATTCGTCACCTCTAGACGTCTTTGGTATGGGTACTATCTTAACGCTCTTCCATTGTGAAGGAAACTCATTTGTACTTATGATAGAGTTAAAGATATGAGTAACGTAAGATAGCAGTGTGGGAAACAAAATTTTTAAAAAGGAAGGGCGTATTTTATCCAGTCCTATAGCATTAGACTTAACAGAGAGAAGAGCCTCGACTACGTCCTCGGCTGCAATGGAAGAGAAAGAGAAACTATAAGAAGAAGAACTAGGGTTTGAAGACTGTTGGGGAACTGAACGACGGGTGACAGTTGTGTTTGTGGCAAATCTTTTGTTCAAATCGTTTATATCTAGGTTTTCTGGAATATCAATACAAGATTTACCAACACCCATACTTTTCAAGTTTCTCCACATCTGTTTACTTCCTCCTGACAAGTTAATGCGAGTCGAAAATAAACGAGCCTTTGCCTTACGGACTTCTAAAACAGTTTTGTTGCGCAGAGTGATATAGATTTGGTGAAGATTATCAACACGAAAAACTTTCCATCGTCTATAGGCCAAATCACGTTGTTTCATCAGGGAGAGAATGTCACTGGTAAACCAAGGTTTATTTTTAGGTGCGCAGTGCATGGTTTTTAAGGGTACATGAATATCAAAAAGACGATTTACCTCACTGCACATAAATTCAACCTGCACAGAGGGCAAGGGAAACTCTAGTATAAGATTCCAGTTGACACAATTTGTATCATTTTCCAGAGCAGTGTAGTCAATGTTTTTAAAATCTCTATATTCGATCGGATGATACCGTGTTTGAACATCTACTTGAAAGTCGAATGCTAGAAAAATTAAGTCGTGCTTCGAGAAAGCAGGAGCAGAGAGCTGATCATATAGAATGACTTTAGCTAGGTCAGAGATTAGAAAAATATCCAACAACGTGGGATCCGAAATAGAGAAATGGGTAGGCATAGATGTATTGACAGGTCGTAAATTGAGGGAAAGAAATTCGTCTATAAAGTTGTTCTCGTCAAGGAGGTTGCAATTAAGATCACCACATAAAATAATATTGGGATAAGAAATGCAAATCTGTTCTAAAGTTGAAATGAGTGGAGATATACAAATGTTTCTATTAGGTCTGTAGATAGTTCCAATTAAAACCTTTTCATTTCCGTTGGATAATTCTACAAAAACAAATTCCATTTCGCTATCATCAGGAGAAGAGCCAATTTGTCTGGATTTGATGCCTTCCTTAACATACATGGCAACCCCACCACCTCTACGATTAACCCTATCGGATCGATATACTTTAAATCCAGCAAGAGCACACATCCGGTTGTTTTGAGAAACATTGAACCAAGTTTCAGATACACACACCACGTCAACCTTAGTACCTTCAAATGTAAAGCGAAATTCATCAATTTTGCCCAATAAACTTTGTGCATTAATATGACACAATCGAAGTCCAGTTTGACGTCGGCTTAGTACGTTAATCATGGTGCGCAGATTAAAATCCCCCATAGTAAAACAAACTTACACGAGAGAGAAAACAAAAAGATCGAAAAAGATTAATTGAATTAAATCAAAGAAAAAAGTGATGATAATAATAAGTAAGAGAACAATAAATTCAAATATTAAGTGTATATATATATATATTTTTTTTTTTTTTTAAATATTTTGTTTTTGTATTTTTTTTTTTTTTTTTTTTTGCACTAAGATACAAAAATAAATGGAAAAGAATGAAAGAAAGAAAAACTAAGAATAATAATATAATAACTTAAGTGTCAGAGTCGGCACCCCTGTCCAAACTCTCAATGCAGTCGACCGGTACAGCAGCTTCATTCATAAATTTCTTTACATACACCAGTCCTCTAGCAGTGTATACTGATAACAGTTGTTTTTGTTTCTTGGGAGCCACTGCACGTTGATAGATTGACAAATTGTTTTTAGTTAACGCTTCACGCAAAAAAAGAGCCGTATGAGAGTCAATATCAATGTCTTGCAGGCATAACTGTCTATTATCTTTTTTTTTGAAACTCAGCCACAGACTTCAAAACAAAGTTCCTATCATACAGTGATTTAAATTTAATAAGAATTGCAGTGTCTTTAGATTCAGTGCGGGAGCGCGTGCGATAAATAGTGTTGATAGTTGGTGGTTTAATTGTTAAAGCGTTGCAAAGGAGATTAAAAGTAGATTTAAGGTTTTCATCATCATAAAAAGGCACACCAAATAGAAAAGCATCATTGGCTACGGAACGGTTATCGTGCATGTTTTGAACTTTTTTAATGTTATTCACTTCGGTTTGTGCGATGGTGCATTTTTTGTTTACATCAACGATGTTTTTTTTTAGTTCGCGTACCTCAGAATCGAGTGTGTTAATTTTTTCGTTAGCTTTAGAAAGCGCAGTTTCGAGATCGTTCACTTTGGTGTTTGTTTCGTTTAAAGAGTTTTGTAATTCTTTGATTTGACCACTAATTCTGTCAGAAATACGATTTTCCGAATCGAGAATTTGTTGCGATAAAAGCCGAATAATATAGTCACTCTGTTCTTTACTCTGCTCATCCATACTTTTGCAATTGACATTACCATTGCTCGCGGTTTTTTGAGGGGTCATAGCGGATGATGACAAAGACTCGATGGGAGAGGGTTTCGTGGTAGTGGTTTTGCTTCGAGTACCGGTACGTATCGCTGACATAGTGTGAATACAGGAAATGAAACACGATTTCGTTGCAAAATAATTGCAGTTATTTTAATTTATGTGTAAAAACGTGAAAACTAAAATGCTTAGTGATGCAATTAAACTTTAAAACAACACAAATTTATGGTGAGTTTTTGATTTTTATGCTTTCGTTTGAAATAACACGAGAGAAATTATAAACAAGGTAGCCGAACTCAAATGTACGTCTACTCAGTAGCTGTCATTAGACGAATGATGATGAATGATGTCATAGATGTTGAATCTTAAAAGTCAATGAATCTATCGGCCATATAACATTTGTAAGTACCGAACGTATCTAGAGAAGTATAATATTCTGTTATTGATAAAACCTGCAATCATTCAAGAATGTGAGACGCCTTCATCCCATTTACTGGTCAAGTTTCATCAAATATAGAAAAGATGGAAAATTGAAAATAAATTTTTGAATTTTAAATTTTGTTTTTAGTGACTGTGAATTATAACTCAAAATTTCGGGCCCCACGTTGGGCGCCAGCTGTAAGTTATTGTTTTAATGCCGGTTGAGTATTTTTTCTCTCTGAATATTTAGATACACAAAGTTGGTGAAAACGACTCAGTTTCAACTCAACTTCCATGTAGCTTCAATAGCCTCCAAATTGAGTTGGAAAATGATCTGGTCTATTCAGATATTTCTCCCGCCCAGAATTTTAGCGAAACTACAAATGCGATAACACGTGCCATTTTTGACCACAAAAAAAATTTTGGACTTGAAAACGGATGATTTATTCTTTATGAATAACTCTGTTTGATAATTTTCTGGTCAAAACTCACCCATCTATGGACGGTTAAAATTTTGCCATAATCTGGGCGAAAGGTTCTCCTAGACCAGAATCCCAAATTCGGGGTGCCTGTAGTTAAAGGCGGAAACACATTGCTGTTGCAATGAAAATAGCCATATCGATGGAAATTTGTTTTTGGTGTAGCAAGAGGTTTCTACAAATAAAAAAAGAAACAATTACATAGTGTTAAGTGAATAAGTGAATAAAATATCCTTGTTACTACAGGCAGTCAAGGACTTGCAACTAGTCCTGAATTGAACGATAATCCAGTCATCTCAGCACCTGAATCTTCAAACCAATCTCTTCTGGGCGAAATTTTACATAAAAATCAAGGTGTAGAAATTTCCAACCGTTCCAACGATCCAGGAAAATGGGAAAAATTTACTAGTGAAGATGTAAGATTTTGGTTTGAACATGGGGAACCCAAATGTCAAAATTTGACTGGACTATTCGAACCAAGGTACGCAAGCAAGAATATTGAGTTCGAATGAGAATGCGATCTATGCTCCCAGCTCCGCGCATTCCCTTAATTTGGTTGGAGAGCATGCTCTGAAGTGCAGTAGATTTTTTCGCCACTATGCAGACATTATATAATTTTTTTTCCGCTTCCACCTATCGCTGGGGCGTATTAAAAAATAAAATAAACAATGAGATAGCTTTGAAGACATTGTCAGCTACACTCTGGGAAGAACATTCGAATGCGACGAATGCACTTTACGATTCATTTGATATGATATTAGAGGCTCTAGAAATCATTGCTGATGATGAATCACAAAATACTGATAATTGTTATGAGGTGAGTAAGTCACTGCAAAGTGAAAAAGCAGATTTGCAAAAGTGTGCTTTTTTGTACGGATCGTTAGAAAAGAGAGAAAAGTTCAATGATTTCGAGGAAAAAACAGAATAATTATTATCTGGTGTAGGTTATACAGAAAACATAGAACGTACTCGTTGTAGAAAGAAACAACCTAAAGACGGAAATGCTTCAGAAGTAGAATTTTCGCCTCGCGATGATTTTAGGACTAAAGGTTTCCTTGAAATCATCGACAATCTTCACAGTGAAATCAAACGACGTGCGAACTTGTGTATGGAAGTTTCAGAGAGATTTGCATTTCTCATCAACTTTTCTCTTAGTGATGGAGACCTCTACGAAGCTAAAAACTACTTAGTTCGTTTTTGTTCCCGAGATTTGGAAGAATTTTTCATTGAAATGAAACAATTCCAAAGTTACGTGAACTCCAGATACACTGATGCACAAACAACTCATAGTCATTTGTAAAAGATTCTAATGGAAGATCAATTAGCTGATGTATTTCCTAACACAGAAATAGCTCTTCGGATATTTTTAACATTGATGATCACAAATTGTTCTGCCGAACGATCCTTCTCAGACATGTTAGGTATACTTTGCATTGAGTCAGATTTATGGCAGAAAATTGATATTGATAGTATAGTTGATGAATTTGCCGAAAACAAATGCAGAAAATGACATGTTTAAAATGTTTATAGATGGTAATTTTATTGATATTATAACGTTTTGACAGTAAAATTTTTATGAAATGTATAAGTTTTTATTTTAATCGAAAAAGAAGGGAACAGGCTTGAAAAAAGGGCCCCCAAATTGATGGTTGCCTAGGGCCCCGTCGAGGGCTAATCCGGCCCTGGTCAAACATAAACAAATCCAAAGTACATGTCAAGACTATTTGAAGGGGATAACAATCAAGAGCATTTAAGGCCTTTGGAAAAGTACAAGATCTCATATAGGGTGAAACCCAGACAGTAGAAAGTTCTGGAAGCCTTTGAGCTTATGATCAAAAAGATATTTTCCAAAGAACGCAGTGTCAAAGGATAAAGTTGACAAAGAAATTAGAATCACAGTAAGCTTACATGATCAGCCTCCTTAACCTAACCCAAGCTTTCAAGAATTTAGAATCTGAGCCAGGAAAGAACTGTTATCGTATCTTCACAGACGATTCCAAAAACCAAATTTTGCTGTGGAGAGCGATACGACTGCACGCTTCATTAGACTCATACACATCCGGTTTCCAAGCAGAAGCGTATGCTACTCAACTGGCATTAAACTGCGTTACGAAAAATGGCTGGATGGGGAGTAGTATTTTTGTCTCTGCTTAAGACCCTTCTCAACCCACTAACTAATTTGAACGTGATCCAGAAATACAAGACCTTTCTGAATGGGGTGGGAAGACTTGTTTGGGTTCCAAGCCATAACTGTATAACTAGAAATGAGAGGTCCGATGAACTTAGAAGGCAAGGAACAGCTTGCTCAAGATCAGAGGCGGCGCTTGGTTTGCCAGGGTCCTTAGTGAGGACTTCAATCAATGATTGGATCTGTCAAGAGCACAATCGTAAAACGCACACCTCCAGGGGATGCATACAAACTAAACGTATGCTTCCCAACGATAATAAGAAAACTACAACATTCTCGTTATCTCGTAAGAGAAAAGACTGTAGTAAGCTTATTGGCCTTGCCACGGGGCACTTCTCTTTTAACATTTAAAAATATTTGCCGTAAGTCATCTCACACTCTGCGAATCCTGTGAAGAGGATAACGACACCTTAGAGCACGTCCCATGAGAATGGTAATGCTACGCTTTCGAGGGAAACGGACAAAATATTCGTGTTGTTTGATGTAGACATGACTGGTGCCCGTAAGTCAACTTTATTAATACGTTCGTATTCGTAAATTGTAACAAAATACAAAGGACCCAAAAAGCGGTAAAGCTGTTTTTTACGTTGGAGGTTTTCAAAATGCTAACTGAAGTACTCAGACCTATTTACGGGTCCATTGTACTACCAGATAGCAACTTTCTTTTGCTATAGCTTTTCAGATGTTCAGAAAAAAGCCAAAGATGCTGCCATGATAAGGAGCCTAAGTTACCAGCTCTCAACATGTCTGCGCCGAGTATCTGTCATCTGATACGAGAAAATGAAGGACATTCAAAGAGGAAGTGCTCCGTGGTGTCATCATCTTCTGCACAGGATTCAATGGGTGTGACATTACTTAAGTTTAACACGTTTACCGGTCTTTTTCGCGGGAACCAAGTGTGGAGACGAAAATTGAACAAGGTGAAGACTTATTTGAGAACGGTGTTTTTTTTAGAGCCATAGGACTTTGGGATAGCGGCACTGTTTTAGCTGCTAGCAATTTTGTCATTTGAAAAGTGATATTCTTTAGTTTGGTTTGAACCTTATCATGAACTAACTAGCGTCTGAACAAGCAAACTACGCAGGTATATTTTCGGGTGTCCATTGCATAAAAGGGTGGTACCCGTGGTGCGATGGTTAGCATGTCCACCTGCTAACCCAGGGGTTCGAGGTTCGAATCCCAGCAGAGGCAAAAAAATGTTTTTTCCCGGGTATCGCCTTTCGCGAGGAATTGGCAAGTCCTCCGAGTAAATTCATGCCATGAAAAGCGCTTTCTCAATTAGCCGTTCGGATCCGGCATAAAATTGTAGGTCCCCTCCATTCCCTCACAAGGCATGGTTGTGAGAAATGCGCTAGGCCCAGGGGCTCCTCGCTCTGTAGCGCCACCCTATTTATTTTTTTTATTGCATAAAAGGTTCTGAAGAAGCTTTTGCTGTTACCGAGTGCAGTATTGAGGAAGACCCGAATGAGCCCATCAGTCATCGTACAGATTTGCTTTTAAAAAACATATTGATTTGGCTTTCGAAATCAAATTCGTAAAAGAACAATTGAAGCAGCTCGACCACAGGGTGAATGGGGTTAAAACGACATTGGGTCAGAGAAGTCAATTTTCTACGTCTCGTGAAGAGGACAACCTCAGTTTTAAGAGGATTTACGGAGAAACCGCTTCTAGCACACTAGGTGTCAATCATATATATCGCAGCCTGTGGTCTGGAACAGACAGCTTGATTTTGATTTTGGTGGGGCTACCGCCCCATTTATTAGCTTAATACAAACTTAAAATAACTTAAACTAAACTTAAACTAATTAAAGCTAACTAATACTATTAACCTACAAGGATGAGAAATGGTTTAAAAGGAGGACTTTCAGACAAGGGCTTGGAAGATTGAGGTCGAAAAGAAAAGGAACAGAATTAATCTTACTCATCATGCGGGTTAAAGGTTCGTTGAGACCATAGGATGTACGATGAGCAGGAAGGAAAAAAAATCGGGATGATCTTACGTTTCGGGGATTAGTTTTGAAAGAGATAAGGTCTAAAAGGGGGGAGCAGTCAGTGTTACCAGTAAGAAGTCGGTGAATGAAAATGATGTCAAAGACATTGCTTCTGTTTTCTAGGGAATGGAGATTAATGATTGCGAGGCGTTCGCGGTAAGGAGGCAGGGTGAGAGAGTTTCTAACATCGTAGAGATCCCGAAGGGCAAACAGCAGAAAACGACGTTGAACACTTTCGATCCTTGAGATATGAACCGCTTGATATGGAGCCCACACTTGCTCTAGGAGAGGGCGAACATAAGCAATATAGAGGGATTTCGTTACAAGGGGGTTGTGGAACTCTTTGGACCATCTCTTGATAAAACCAAGGGCGGAATTAGCTCTTGATATTACCTCGTCTATTTGAGAACGAAAATTTAATTCGCTGTCGCATAGAACTCCCAAATCTCGGATATGCTGCACACGGTTTATTGGAAGGTTCTAAAGATGATAGGACCTGGGGGGAGGTTTATTACTTTTACGAGAAAAAGTTATTGCCTCGCATTTGGCAATGTTTAATTCAAGGAAGTTTTTAGAACACCAAAAGACGAATGAATCGAGGTCATTTTGAAGCTGGAGAGAATCTCGTTCGGAGGTGATGACTTTGAAAATTTTAGCGTCATCCGCGTAAAGTGAGATAGAAGAATATTGGATGATTTTTTCGACATCATTAATGGCCAGGATGAAAAAGAGGGGTCCAAGATGGCTGCCTTGGGGTACACCGGAGGTAGCCACAAATGGAACTGAAAGAGCAGAACGGAAACGAGCTCTATATTGGCGGTTGTCAAGATATGAATAGATCCATTTGAGTAGGATAGGACTAAATCCGAGGAAAGAAAGTTTAAAGAGGATTACAGAGTGAGAAATTTTGTCAAAAGCTTTGCTGAAATCTGTGGTGATGACGTCTACTTCATTTCCTTTGTCCATCGCAGAGAGAGAGAAGGAAACAAACTTAGTAGTTGTGGACCTTCCCTTACAGAAACCATGCTGCTCGGAGGATATCATTGATTTGCACTGGAAAGAAAGTATTTCATACAGAATGCTTTCGAAAAGCTAGGGATATGAGAGAGTTTGGCTATGGGTCTATAGTTAGAAATTAGGTTTTTGGGGCCTTTTTTATGAATAGGTGAAATAACAGATATTTTCCATAAGTCCGGAAAAACTCCACTTGAAAGGGATAGATTGAAAAGGTTAGTGATAGGAAGGGCTAAGCTGGAACAACATTTTTTAAGCAAAATGGCAGGAATGCCATCTGGACCTGGATTATACTCGTCTTTGAGTTTAAGGAGACCATTAAGAACAGTTGACTGATTAAAGCTTAGATTAGAAGGCCCAGTAGAGAAATGGCGAAGATAGGAAAAGTAAGTCTGGTCTAGATCTGGGGTTTTTTGGGCAAAAGACAGTTTAAAGTAACTTGCAAAAAAATTTGCGATTGTTGTTGGTTCGTTGGAAGATTGGCTTTCGTAGTGAAGAGAAGGAGGGAAACCATCATTTTTCTTTTTATAGTTAATAAACTTATAAAACGATTTTGGCTCCGAAATTAGATTTGCTTGGGTGGTGGATGTAAAGTCATTGTAAAGAGCTTCATTGAGGTTGGAAAACTTATAAAATACTCCAAGGTAATCAGAGTAATCGAAAACTGAACGGGAGCGTAGAAATTTATTCCAGAGCTTATTTCTCTTGTTTCGCAACTCACGTAGTTTACGATTGTACCAGGGAGGGTATGTTGAGTAGGGCTTATCACGCAAAAGGGGAACATAAAGATTTATGCAATGCAACAATTTGTCGTAAAACAGACTAGTTGCATCATTCATAGAAAGATTTTTAAAGTCGAATGAGGCATTAGAGAGGATTTCATTGATTTTCTTGAAGTTAGCTTTATGAAAGTTAAACGAATACTTACTTGGGCTAGGTAGAAGTAAAGGTAAGGTTATAAAAAAAGACAGTGTGAGAGGCGGGTGAAAGTTGTCAATAGTAGATAATGGGGATGTGGTTTCTGAGACAGATGAGTTAAAAGGGTCGGAAGTGAAGATAAGATCAAGCTGCCGGCCCATATAGTTTTTAATACCACTCATTTGGGAAAGGCTTGAATCAAAAAGGCCGTCCACGAAGACACATTCTTTGATGGAAACGGGTGAGGGAGTGAAGGCAATTTGATCTACTGAAGTGTTCCATTGAAGATAGGGAAGATTGAAGTCACCGAAGATAATTAACTCATCTTGTGCTTCTGAGATGTCAAGCACTTTGTCAATAGCAGCTACAACCAATTTGTACGAGTCTGTTGGTTCGCCGGGAAGGATGTAGAAACACATCAAGAAGATAGACTGATTAGAGAATCTAGAATCTAGAGTCTAGTAGATTGGAAGAGGAGGATGAAACGAAAGAAGATTCGTATTTGTTATGGACAGCGATTAGGACGCCTCTATTTGGGGGTTCGCTATGAGGTTTTTCGTCATCACGAAAGACATTGAAAAACGAAGGAAGATGTCCTGGGAGAGGTTTGTATCAGTAAGTGCAAATACATCAAAGGGAAGATTGTGGGACTGCAAGTATACTGAGTGAGTTTTAGAACGAAGACCTCTTACGTTTTGGTAATAAAAAGAAAGAGAGTGGAGATTAGAAGGTGGATAACTGGATTCAGTGTTAGGAGCGATAAAACTTTTCAGTTTCGGATCGGATTCTTTGCCTTGAAAAGCGCTTTCTCGATTAGCCGTTCGGAACCGGCAGAAAATTGTAGGTCCCTTCCATTCCCTCACAAGGCATGGTTGTGAGAAATGCGCTAGGCCCAGGGGCTCCTCGCTCTGTTGCGCCACACTATTTATTTATTTATTTTTATCGGATTCTTTGCAGGTAAGAGATTCTTTTAGATTGAACGTACCGAGAGAAAGCTAGAAGATCTTTGGAAACCTGCAACGAAGAGATATTGAGGAGCTCGTGGTATTTATTGTAGAGCTGCCTTAGGTGTTGAGGATCAGAAGGAAGTCCTTCCTTTTGAATAGACGCTAATACATAGCTTTTCGTTTTACCGTCTACACACATATCGTCTGGTTTTTCGTGAAGATAAGCTAGGAACAGACGAATGTTGTCAAACACCTTACTATCTCTAAGTTTTGAAAGAGCATAGCGGGACTCGGTAGATTCAATGAGGGACTGTTGCGTGAGTTTGACATTAGGAGGTAAAAGAGGATCAAAACTAGAGCGAGATTCGAGTGGCGGTTGAGATGGGCTTGGGTTTAAAATATGAGAGCTTATAAAGTTAGGGTACTTAGCTCTTGAGGTGAGGTTGAAACTAGGAACAGGGGGGGATTTTGTTTGGTCACAATTATTTGAGAGAGGGGTTTGGGAATCAGGGTATGTATTGAAGGATACCCGTTGATGAGCACGTTTCTGTTGGACTGTGGGTTGCTGTAAGGACTGTCTGGGGTTGTGTTGGGGCTTGGGTAAGAGTTTAGGCTGAGTTGTCGATTTATGAGATATGTGGGGCAGGAAGTGTGTGGGGCTTAGGAGGATAAGGATTGTTTTTAGAATTATTGAGAGAAAAGGAGAAATTTGGGAAAATATTTGTTTTAAAGCTCCAGTTATGTGTCGACGCTTCTGCTGACTTTTCGGGCCGAGGGTCTTCCATCCACAACGATAGGGTCATATCACAAAGTTTTAAGCTTCCATCGGGGAAAGAAAATAACCATTCGTATTTCCCAGGAATGTTGATTATAAAACTTCGTTTCGCTGCACGTCTGGAATCAGTAACCGATATAGAGTAGGTTCTGGAGAACAAATCACGTATCCAAAGTTTGTTGGCTTTGCGAGGAGTGTTTCTCAAGAGAAGGGCAATTGTGTTGGTATTTTTCAGTTTGTTAAGTCTGCTACTCCATTCGGCTTTAGTCCAGGTGGTCCCAAATTTTGATAGAAGGCTGGAGGCTGGAACCAACCGAGAGTACGGTGACGTCGCGTCGTCGGCGTGTACGTTCAATCAATTGAGCATTACAAGTAGAGAGTGGATCAGCATGCATCACAGAAGAGGATATAGAATGCCACCTTGTGGACAGCCCTTATTCACTCCTGTTGCAACATATTGTCTGCCTCAGCGACCACGGCTTTTTTTTTTTTTATTATTTACGCCCACTTCAAGGGGTTGTGAGTTGTGACTACCCTTATAATGTTAGTTATGAACACAGTGCGGGTGTGAAATAAGGAAAGGATAAGAAAGGAGATGGTTCTATTTGCTAGCATCGCTTTAATCCAGAATACTAATGATTCGTCCACAATGTGTTCTCTGGCGGCATTGAACATACCATCCAAGCTAGCATTGTCAAAAGCACCTTGAGTGTCGATTTAAAATACCTACCGCTAAGTACTTCCTGTCGAGGGCGCATTCAAATCTGCTCAAAAGATTTTCCTCTTTGGTAGGCATGCTGCATCTGAGACAGAGGTTTTATTCGGAGAGAGATTTTACGTATGAAAATTTCAAACATTCTTTCCAGCATTTTAGGCAGGAAGGAGGTAGGACTGATGGGTCTTAGACTCTTGGCGAGTGAAAATTCTTGCTATGCTCATAGGCGTCTAAAAATAGTTACACCATAAGCTCTATCAGTAAATTTCTGAAGAAATTACTCAGATCCCTGCACAGGTTCTCTACTTTCAGAAAGAATATTGAATAATAAGCATATTGTCTGTTCTAATTGCATGTGATTGCAAAGAATTTAAATAAATTTTTCTAAGTCGTAATTCTTACTGTACAAAAAGAATGTTAAGAACCATAAATTTTAATCAATTATATCTCCAGATGAACAAACTCCTTTTCATATTCTTTTAATAACACTCTCAATTTACATAAAAAAGCTCAAACAAACAAATTTTTCCCGTAGGATTCTAATGTCGAGACTGTGGAATGACAAAAAGGATTTTTCCAACCACCAAGAAAAGGTTTTTTTTGTGATCTTGCCACTGCTAAAGGAATGGAAGGAACACATAGCTAAAATTTCGCATTATTGTTCGGAGAATTTGATTTTGAATGTCAATATCCTGATCGAGAATTCAGAAGGAATCGTCACTATTTACACTTACTATCCCTTTACCGAGCACAAATGTAATAACAACGAGCCTATGGTATACAATCGATTTGAAAACAACACACTAACATGGGACAAACCCATTTTCCCCAACAAACTAACAAACCTCTTTAAATGTCCTTTGAGAGTGATTGTATGGGAAGATCCTCCGTATGTCATTTTTGGTCAGACCAATGTGACCGGAATAGATGTAAATATTTTGAATTATATCGCCCTCAAAATGAACTTTTCTTTTAGCTTTGTGAAGTCGATAGGCTTAAGAGGAAGAGTACTTACCAACGGAACTGCAGTTGGAGCCTTTAAAATGGTAATTGTGAATAAATATTGCGGTTAGAATAAAAATACTTTGGCTCTTTTTTATTTTTTTAGCTTGACGATGGACTTGGCGATGTATTGATTGGTGCAACATGCTGCTCTGTTTTAAGGATGCTTAAATTTTCTGCCACAAGAGAGTACCTCATGGTTCCACTGCACATAATAATGAAACAGCCGGAGCAGTTCACTTCATTGGAGTACTTGTTTTTTCCTTTCGACCGGCCTACTTGGACTATCATTGTACTGATTTCATTTGGAAAATGGATCAGTCGTATCTTGATTAAAAAACTGCCGAAGAAGTTCAAGTCTAACCGTTTCAATTCATCTCGAGTTCTTATGATATCATGGCTAGTAACCAAGCTTGTCATACAGAACTCATATGGCGGATTGATGTTCAAATTTTTACACGACAAACCACAACGGCAAATTCCCGAGGATTTACAACAGGCGATCAAAGATGGCTACACATTTATCTTAACTCAATCAGTTTACGATATTTTCTTCAGAGGAACGTCAGATCTGCCAAAACGAGCAGAAATATTTGACACGTCTGACAAGGAAATCTTGGAAATTTTTGCCAAGCTCAATGGGAAGTATGCATTAATATCGCGCCATGACTCCACTGCTTCATATCTTAACGGAACTTTGGACTTGATTAAGGAATATCAAGGCTACGTCCACGCTGAAAGACCAATAGTACGTGCCTTATTTTGCATGTACTTGGCTAAGTATTCATATCTTACGGTTGCTTTCAACAACATCATACAAAAATTGAGAAATTTCGGAGTCATGCAAAAGAATTACAGAAATTTTTTGAGTCAACTACTTCGGGACAAAAAAAACATTCTCAGAAATGTTAAGCAGGAGCTAGTAACTCTGGACTACTTATTTGGAGCATTTCAGCTGTCGGCACTGCTAATTTTTGTGGCTGGGTGTGTGTTTGGATTGGAACTTATGTCGAGACACAACACGGTCGTTCGAAACCTCATGGATATTTTTCATTAGTTCCGCACAAACCAGTTATTAATTGCCTTGCTCACGGCTGCAGCTTCATCTTACTATACGTTTCATACCACTGTGGAATTTTGTGGCACCGCTTCAGCCGACTGGCTTCAATTTTGTCATCACTAAAAAGCGTAAGCAAAAACTCAAAAATGTCAATCAGAATTTTGTTAAATTTTACCAATAAATTCACTTAACATTTTCCATTTTTAAAATGTAAGGAGTTCTTCGAAATAAACACGCTTTTCAAAATGGCGGCCAATATCCACATTGTAAGGGTTCCCTTAGAAAATCACATTGATGTCCGTCCGTCTTTCCTCTTGGTTTTTAAATTTGAAATTTTGATTGAAAATCTGCTGTGCATTTATCGTGTGAGGTATCATTAGAAAGGGAAAACATTAGGAATGCAGAAGATAGTGATTTTCTCAATGATATGGCTCAAAATTTGCGTAGAAATATGCAAAGCAAAAAGACATTTCACAACCCCTACTCTTTGGCCCTAAAATGTTTGTTGTTGATTGATCAGATAAGTGATTTGAAATTTTGTATTAGATGAAGAGAAGAATTGTTAGTCCGATAAATTCTAGTACCAACTTTAAAGAACTAATTTTTGTTACACAAATATGTGCGCTAATTACTGGCTCCCTGACTGATCTTGTAACACAACACTGTTAGCCTATGCTTTTGAAGCTTTCTAAAAACTGCCAATGACAAATGGTCATCTTAATTAAATTTGCCGGATTTCCAGAAACCTATGACCAGATATTGCCAAGAAATAAACAAAAGCAGGACTCCGCTCTACCCGTTGATTTGCATTCTCATGGGTCACAACCTCACAACTCAAAGGGGACCCACGTGGTGAGAATAGGTACATTCGATTTATATAGAAGATGCCAAGACCAAGAAGCAGAGGTGGGATCATTCCAGATCCTCTCTGATTGCCCAAGCTAGGACTCCATTTAGAAAAAAGCCATCGGAGAATCTTTAACATTCCACTGAATAGCCCGTTAAAGTTCATTCAGCGCTCCAAATGGTTCAGCAAAAGTTCTCAATCACAATCAACAACTCAATCCTCCCCTACTTACCACCTCCTTTACCGCAACGCCTCCCCACCTCTTCCTCCTCCGTGATCACTCACGTGGAGCACATTGGATTTATCCTACGGCCTTAAATTAAAAATTAGCTTGAGCGGAAAGCTAGTGTAGCTAGTGCTCTTCCCTTTTTTTAACAATAAATTTTGTAAGTTCTTGTTAATAAATAAAAATAATAATAATAATAAAAATTTGCTTTTGCAACGTGGGAAATCGAAAAAAGCAGTTTACAAAGGTGGTCAGCATATTCTAGTAAGAGCACAATTCAGTTACTTCATTGTAGAGCAATTCTAGAAACATCGTCAATCGAACTAAATTAATGCGTTGTATGCCTTGTACCGATTAGTCCTTTGAGCAGGGTACTGAAAGTCTGATTCGTGAATTGAAAGCTGAGCGGAATTGATGAAGCGCTCAGTTTTGGATTATGTTTTCATTTTGTCGAATTAGCGATGTGTTAGCAGTGAGGCGGAAATTCGACAAAATGAAAACATAATTAAAAGCTGAGCGGCTGACCAGCATGTTCATCATGTTTTTAGTACACTGCTAAAAGGACTAAAAATATGTTTTGCAATTGTAGTATGAAATTGTTACGGCAATCCTTGTGATAAGGACCACTGTTAAAATTCAGGTGTCGGTGTCTTTTTATCGTATTCAAACGAAAATTAGAAGCTGAAAATTAAATTGTCATAGAAAATTTCCAGCTTTTCTTCGACTTACGCCTTATCACCACCAAAGCATTCATTTGATTCACTTTATTGACCTAAACAGAATTGGAACAATCAGCTTTTAAACGAAAACATAATAGACTGAAGATTTCAAGACCACGGCATCTCTAGAAAGAAATCGTTTGAAAACAGGTTTCGTCTCGTATTTCATACTTAAGCCAATCAATCAATTTTGTTGTTTCTAATATCGACTTGTTCGTAACACGTAAAAAACGTAACGAAAGTAAAACTACATCCAAAACAACTATCAGTTTTTGTAACAATTTTTTCCTTCCTTGAATACATACATTGGGTGGCGCAGCAAAGCTATGGAAACTTCCGGCCTAACGCATTTTTAGGACCTAATATTTTATTCCGATTCCGAAATACTAAATCGGCAGGCGTTTTTCGTGACAAAGTTTAACTGCCCTATTCAACTCCTCGCGAAAGGTGAATATTTTTTTTTTTTTGTGTTTTGGGATTCGAACTTCCCACGTTACTGGCAGACGTGCTAACTATTACGTCACGGACACCTTTCTTGCCTTTCCCTTTGCATACTTTTAAAAAAGCGGTACGAGAAAAAATGAATTTATTTCGTACTTGAATCTTTCCACAAACACACTGACAATAAACATACTGAAAAGACCACAGCAAAGAAAACCAAAAAATGAGTTCCCTTATCGAAGCAAGGTAAGGAAATAAATAAAAAAAAAAAACTTTGTTAAGACAGCTACTTTGGGTGAACTCATTAAGTTCCAGATGAAAAAATGTTTTTGATTTAAGGAACTTTATCAGGGACAAACCAATAATATTTATGTATAAGCGACAGGAACTTCATTCCACACATATGTCCTTCGACAGCTCATGTTTGGATGCTTGTACTGACAGCTCACAGTTTCAGAAAGTATAAGAGGTTAGAAGACTACATACAAACCCAAAGCGAACTTTATTTTACGAAACCACACGATGCTGTGTCGAAACAGTTTTCTTTTTTGACATTGATCAAGAGCTAAAATAAAATGGGATAAAATATTTGCAATCTATCGACAGCTACATAAAGAAAAGTGGAAATATCTTCCATGTTTCGAGGATTTATAAAGTGGCTGATGCTAATCTAAAAAGTGGAAAGTCAGGCGAGAGAATTTAATTCTTCTCATTACATGCAAAATGGTGGAAGAAGTAATCAAAACGTTGGGACAGGCTAAACCTTTCTCAAAACTGAAAAATAAATTTTTTTTCTCAGTAACATTCAACAATTTTTCCACGAGTACTGCTTTAGCGATGAATTGGCTGGTCCTACGAAGTATGTAAATAAACTGCCGTGAAAAACACTTTTTCACTTACTGCGCGAGCACAATGATTCCGCATACGGAGCCGCAGCCGCAAAATATTAAGTACACGTGAATGCAATGATGTATACACAACAACGCAAGCCGGAGCCGCACAAGATAACTTTATTTTAACTCTTGCGGCGGGGTGTCAGTTCATTGTGTTCACGCAGTTAGTCGTCCAGAACTGGAAGAAATCGCAATCTCTCCAATTCACAATCATATATGACTGAAAGAAATGCACAAGGCCCAGGAGCTCACCGAGCCCTGTTGAGGCGTTCCATTTTTTAATTTTTTTTATTTCCAATCTCTCGAGCAGGCCCACTTGCATATAGGTGCTTTTAATACAGGAGACCTACAATTTTCTACCGATTCCAAACGGCTAATCGAGAAAGTAATTTCCATGGCAATGAATTAACTGTTTAAGGACTTGCAAATTCCTCGTGAAAGGTGATACTCGTGGAAAACTTTTTTTCTGTTGATTCGAGTCACAAACCTTCCGCGTAACAAGCAGAAGCATGCTCATCATAACGTCACGGGCACCACCATATAAGGACATAATAGATTAACTTTAAATGGTATTCCTCCATCTTAGTTCAGTACCTGAAATCGTAGATATAAAAGTGATCATCTGTCATCTATCATCTGCCATCTGTCATCTGTCATCTGTCACCTGAAACACGTCAACTGTCATTGCTCACTTGTAATACATCTGAAATTTTTCCATTGCGTTTCCACCTTCATAAAAAATAAACAGCTCGTTGTTGTTTCTTTTTCTCCACACATTGTCTTCGCATACGGGACCAAAGATCATTCGGAGAATTTTTCTTTCGAAACGACCGAGGGTTTCCTCATCCGCTTTCGATAAGATCCATGCTTCCGCGCCGGTAAGCAGGACTGGGATGATCAAGGTCTTACACAGGGTTACCTTGGTTTTTCTGGAGAGGGTTTCATTTCTCAATCGCCTTCTCAACCCAAAGAAGCAGCGGTTGGCAAGAGTTGTTCTTCGTTTGATCTCCACACTGGTGTTCTTTTCCGTGACTATAGCAGACCCTAGGTAGACGAAGTCCTGTACTACCTCGAAATTATGTCTGTCTATTGTGACGTTTTGTCCAATTCGTCGATGTTCTGTGTCCTTGTTTGATGACAGCATATGCTTCGTTTTACCCTCATTAACCATTAAACCCATTGTTGCCGCTTCTGTTTCAATGCTCGCCAAGTCATCCTTTATGGCCGTACGAGTTTTGCAGGGATGCCGAAACTAGACATGGCTCAGTACAGGTCGTCTCTGTAAATACTGTCATACGCGGCCTTGAAATCGATAAAAAGATGGTGTATATCGATATTATATTCTCGAGCTGTCATGTCGTCGGCTCACCAGGAGGTCATCCGCCATCATCTCTACTTCAATATACAGTTTCCTAGTATTGAAAGACCCTGAAAGACCTTCAAACCAAATATGTCGGAGTAGCTCACTCAGGGGTTTCTGCTTTTTTGACTGGTGAAGTCCACTGTTGATTCTGTAAGTCGAATTCACCTGCTGAGACATTCCCAAAAAGTTCTGGTAAACCACTGAGGTTTAGGCAGTGAGTCATTAGTCGCAGAGTATTATACTGTTGATCTATTTCTTCTTCGGCCCTTTGTCAACACTCGCACTTACTTGCTCAGCAGGTCCTCTCTGGTGAAGCATCCCAGTTCGCAGTGGTTAACGCGACGCGTAGAGGTATAGTAAGCACAATTAACGTGTATTATAAGTTGCAACATCTGGGCGCCACCAAGTTGACACCAATCAGAGCCTTCCCGAATATTACAGGCAGTTCATTCAAGCTCCTCTATTTCACTGGTTCAGATGTGAGTTTATTCTCCTTCCATGTTACCAAGTTTTTCTTCAGAGCAAAATTATATTTACCTTCTCATGACATTGTCATGAAATTGTTTGTTTGCCCACTGTTTTTGTCCGTTCTTCATCCAAAAAGCATCTCTAGTTTGGTAACTAGTGGTTTCAAAGAGATATCAAGTTGTCATGGCTAATGGACTAACAATGATATGAATTTTCAATTAAAAGCGGCAACTAAGGCCTTTGACTTTCATTTTCCCTGCATCTGTACAGAATTAACAGCCATTGTTCCCTACCAACAAGTCGAAGGTAAATCTTTCATGACCATCACATGGAATGAAAGCCAAATAGGTATGCACGTCACATTCATTTAAGTGTCCATGCAACATTTCGTGTAGAAGACAACAAAGACAGCTTTGATACCATGGATATCTCTAAAGGGATTGCTTGGAAAATTTAATAACCAAGTCATGATGTTGGTAGGAGTCCTGTGACTTGCATCGTATCAAAGCGCAAGTTACAAAGTAGCATGTGACGGAATTGAGCTGAGGTAAAAAGAGACGCAAAAAATAATATAAAATTCATGATGAACTAGAACGAACGCCAGACGTGCAGCATGCAGCGTGTAGCTTCGACTTCACATTCATATCCGGATCCGGCAAGAGTTTCCAATATACTTCTTAGCATTTGAACCGGAAGAGAGCTCATTTCCTTGCCTTGCCAAAGCAGCTATCAGATAGTTTGCAAAATGCTATATTACTATTGAACCTCACACAAAGATAATTCCTTAACATAGCGAGGCAAAGCAATTTTGCCAGTTTAATTGAGTGACCTAGAAATGCGAAACAAGCTCCTCACATCTGCAAAGTGGGACTTGTATCGCGCATCGCACAGACAATAGTTAAGATTGTGCCATCGGGAACGAATGTTGCAGATTAACGTTAATTAAGGATAATGAGTGCTCTGCGGTTTTGTAATATGTTTATATTGCTCTCTGCTGGGATCTGGGAAGCAGTTAGTAGAATTCGGTGCCTAAACATAACTCTGGTTTTGTGTGGGTATTAAAAATTTTTATTAAGTTTAAGTATGTTGTAATAACGCTGAGTGCTTGGCACTTATAAATGCTTCCTTGTTCCGGAAACATATTTTTTTTAATTTAAAAAATTAACGCAAATGATGTTTAGCGACAAAAACAATTAGTGATACACACAAGAAATTTATTTTTATGGCCAAAAAGAGTGTAAAGCTTTTTTGTAAATGTTGTAAGTCGTCATGTTAATTAAGTTACTGCTCGTTTGTTGTTGGGTTGCGAGGGATGCTTGTGATTTCGTAATAACTTTGGTTTTGAGTTTGAAAGGATGAAGGAAGATGTTGTACGCACAGATTTGGTGCTGAGAGGTGAATAGGTGGTGTAGGGATTTTTTCAATCTGTTTGAGCTTATTTTTTAAAACCACACATTCAACGTTTTGTTGTGTATACTTTTGAAGGGTTTGTTTTATTTGAATTGTAATTTAAATTCAAGGAGAAGGGAAAGAAGGGAAGAACACCAAATTCTCATAAGGGAAAAGAAGCAGCATGAGAAGCGCTCGTTTAAGGAAATTGAGATATGCCATGACAGGAACGAGGTTTTACCAAAAAGTAAAAAGATCTTGCCAAGGTGACAAGCCCCGAACTCACGTCTGTAAAGACCAGCAGGGAAACATTGTAATAGAGACGCAGTCGCTAACTGAGGATCTGAAAAGATCACTTCTGCAGACTGCTGAACGGCGATGAAGACACTAACTGCACAGTCAGGCAGAATGCCCCCTTAAGTCTGAACGATGATAAAGACTACCATCCTCCTGATCTAGAAAAAGTTAAACTTGTCGAACTTAAATGAAATTAGACTGTAGGAGCAGATTTTGACCCTGAGCTTCAACCCCGATGAATGGAACCTCAGTATCGTAAGTCCGATCCTAAAAAGGGAGACTGAAAATTTTCACATCACGGCTGATTTTCGAAAGAAGTATTAAGGCCGCGTATGACAGTATTTACATAGACGAGCTGTACAGAGCCATGTCAAGTTTCGGCATCCCTACAAAACACGTACGGCTATGCAGGATGACTTTGGAGAATTCACGCGGCTCCGTCAAGGTCGGTAGAGAGCTCATCGAAACCTTTGGTGTTGAAGAAGGCTTAAAACAAGGCGACAAACTGTCATGCGATTTCTTTGACATCATTCTTGAAAAGATTGTAAGAAACTCAAACTTCAACACCAGAGAAACAATCTTTCAAAAGTCTGTACAATTACTCGCCTACTCAGACGATATTGACGTAGTAGCAAGAGGGAAGTGTGATGTCATAGGTGCTTTTGCGAGTATTGAAACAGAAGCGGCAAAAATGGGTTTGGTGGTTAATGAGGGTAAAACGAAGTAAATGATGTCATCAAACAAGGACACAGAATATTGACAAATTGGAGGAAACGTCATAATAGACAGACATAACTTCGAGGTAGTAGAGGACTTCGTCTAACTAGGATCCGCTATAGACACGGAAGACAACATCAGTGCGGAGATCAAACGGAGAATAACTCTTGCCAACCGTTGCTTCTTTGGGTTAAGAAGGCAATTGTGATATAAAACCCTCGCTTGAACAACCAAGGTAACCCTGGGTAAGACCTTGATTATGCCAGTCCTGCTTTACGGCGCCGAAGCGAGGGCTTTATAGAAAGCGGATGAGGAAACTCTTGGTGGTTTCGAAAGAAAAATTCTCCGAAAGATCTTTGGTCCCGTATGCGAAGACAATGTGTGGAGAAGAAGATACAAATACAACGAGCTGTATGAGCTGTACCGCAACATGGGCATAGCCAGAAGAGTAATCATCGCGAGGCTACGATGGCTGGGCCATGTAGAGCGGATGGACCTAAACGCTTCATGAAATCAGATGGAAAAGAAAAGATCCAAGTAAAGGCACCATTTTCACAATTCCAAAAGACGTTCTGGAATTGAGAATTGATCCTAAGTGGGTGCTCAAAAAACCAGCTTGGCCGTAGAAAATATCAAAATGCATTCTCAAGATGCTTCCTCCTCAGACGGTGACGATCGTTCTGGCCATTATTATAAGCAACCGTCACTTTCCTGAGCGATGGAAGAAAGTGAAGATTGTTGCAAAAAGGGAAACCGAAACGTTGCGTCAGGTAACAGACTTATGTCCCTACTCAGCAACTGCGACGTCGCAGTTTGACTTAATTCAAGCTTAATACAGTTAGAATTTGGTGCTCCGAAGGCTCAAGACATTCTCCGACGACTATAGCATCATTCCGAATATGCAGTTTGAATTCCGGGAGAAGAACCAAAAGTTGCATGTTTTTTGGATGTTGAGAATACATTCGATAGTGTTTAAAGAAACGGACTCATCCATAAATTTTATTAAATTTTCCTCATTAGAGGAGACTCTATGAAGAAGCTAAGATCATCCCAATTGCGAAGTACATCCAAAAGCTCTAAGATAGGAGGAGATAACAGTAGAAAACAGATACCAAGACCTTAGATTTATCGATGCGACGACGGGTCTAGTTCGAGGTGGAGATCCTACCACTAACCCCTTCCATAATTTTGGATATTTTTGTCGATGACTGTTATCTTGCCAATACTTGAGATGAGATGTCAATGCCAGTACATGAAGACCACCATCGATTGTGTTGTTGATGGTTGATGCCAGTAATTGACTTGCAGTATTGGAACGACTTCAGCTGTTGATTGCCAGATATTTAGTTTTTTATGTCATAGTACATTTTGAGGTGTTGATGCCAGCGTTCGCTTGCTAGCGTTTGACTTGTTGATTTGCCAACGACTGAACTGATTTCAACGGATTAAGCTATGCATCGCCACCGGTTGAGCAATTGATGGCATATTTAGTCCAAATTTCGGCAGTCACTACTACCATAATTTTGTTCATTTCGTTTCATAAAAGTATTAGGCCCATTTTTTAAAATAACTACTGCTACAAGCTTCAGCTTCTTGTCCTTACACATTTTTAAATTTAAAGTTTGTAAAAAAAATAATCCAAATTTTGGTTGGTTTCTTACAGTTTTTCAATAGAATTGGCACCATTTCACTACAATTTTAAAACTCTTTTTAGTACAATTGAAAAACGTTATTTTCTATTCCTATTAAGTATAAACTTTTTATATTGATGGTTCATAATGAGTACAAAATAACGTGCAGTTGTTTGAATTGTTATTAATGTTTTTAAATAATGTTTTTTGTTATTAAATTCGCAGGCAGATTCTTCCTTCTGTCATACAATTCTATCTTAGAACACGTCCACGAATCACTTTCCCACAAAGATCTTATAAATTTCAATATTTTTTTAGTAATAAAGCATAGTCGATTGGTGCCTACTTATGTATGAAAAGGTTAACTGTATCCGGTCTTAACCTCGTCATGCAAAAAAAAAAAAAATTGGATGGAAATGTATTCATTAAAAGCTTGAATACTTTTTTGATAATGAAATTCCATATACTTGTACATAGGTCCCAGTGGCGTAGATAGGGAGGGGGGGGGGGGATCAGGGGGATATATCCCCTACTCCCCATTGGGATCGATAATTGTTCAACATAACCAGTCATGAATCAAATAAGTTAAGGAAACACACTCTTTAGTACCTACTTCCTACGTGAATTAAGTCTTATTAGTACTCACAGGATTTAACATTCTATAATTTCATTCTACAGGGAAAATACAAAGTCAATTTCATCTGAAAGAAATTATTATTTCGGCAAATCACCTAATCTTTAGAATTAAATTTTTATATCGATTTTCCACGACTGGTATGAATAAAATCTCTTCTCTTAAAATCTCTAATACAGCAGTTTACCAAACATTACTGTATTAACAATCCAGGTGAAGCTCTTTCAAAGCTTATAGTGAAAACTTCGAAATTGTGATCTGGACATTTCTTTTTTGATCGGCCAATGTTGAAAATCAAGCAATCTAGCAATCTGTTTCTTATCAGTAATCACTTTTCATTTATATTATTTTTCATTCTAATTCAAAACTCTGTTCAACCAACATATTGTTATACATAATAAATTTTCTTTATTCGGACGCCAAGGCATTATATCATAATAGGTTATGGGCGACTTAAAAGATAATATGCCAGGAATACCACAATTTAACGGTTCTGGTTATGACGAATGGCAATTCCGTGTGAAAATTTTTATGGAGTCGAAGAGTTTATGGGACGTTATAACGAGCGATCCCCCAAGCGAAATAGAAGCAAACGCTGAATTTGTCAAGAGGGATAGAATAGCTAAGAACTATTTAGTTAATTTTATCCAATCGGACTATTTAACCTACGTAAGAGATGAAGAATTTGCAAAGAAGATGTGGCTCAATCTGGAGTCAGCTTTCGCAGGCAAGTCAATAGTAAATCAGTTGTTGTTACGAAAGCAACTTACAAAATTGAAAATGCAAAGTGGAGACTCTGTGACCTCTCACTTAATAATTTTTGAGAATTTAATTCGCCAACTGAAGATGACAGGGGCTTCGTTAGAAAAAAGTGATATACTCACACAACTTTTCTTGACGTTACCCGACAAATTTGATCCGCTGATCACAGCTCTTCAAAATTTGGAAGAATCAAAGCTTACACTCTCATTGGTGAAGGATAGGCTTAGAGCCGAAGAAATCAAACTTAATGAACGTCAAGTTGATGATGTACAAGAGCTAAGCGCATTTTCGGGGAAAAAGAAATTTGTTAAAAAGAAGAAGTTTAATGGGAAATGCTTTAAGTGTAATAAATTCGGTCATCAGGCTAAGAACTGCTATTCAAAAGATAGTCAGAACGTCGCAAACAAAGCATTTGTCTTTATGGCAGACAGAGAATGCAGAACGAATAGCAGATCTGCAAACAAGATCATTTTTACATTGGATTCTGGAGCAAGCGACCATCTTGCTAACGAAAAATGGTGTTTTTCAAAAATAAATAAAATGAATACACCAATTAGAATTAAAGTTGCAAAAGATGATCAATCATTGTTAGCAAAAGAAATTGGTCAAATCGATGGGCTTAGTAATACTGGGACCGAATTAACCATACAGAATGTTTTGTTTACACCAGAGTTAAGAGAAAATCTACTGTCCGTAAGGAAACTCACTAGTGCTGGGGCTACGGTTATATTTGATGTTGATAAAGCCTTGATAATAAGAAATAAGGAAATCATTGCAACCGCAATGTTACGTGGATTATCATATGAACTGGAAGTCACCATTAAAGAGCCAATAGTCAATATTTCGCAAAAAGATGATAGCATTATATGGCACCGTCGACTTGGACACTAGGTCAAAGAAGGATGAATATTCTTGCTAAGAGTAATTTAATCCCAAGTAAATTTAAAAATACAAAGATTGATTTTTGTGACGTGTGTATGGAAGGCAAACAAGTACGCGAACCATTCAACAGAACACGCAACAGAGCCAAACGAGTACTGGAAAGAATTCATTCAGATGTTTGTGGTCCTCTTAGCCCCGTGGCATGGGATGGTTCAAGATATTTTGTATCATTCATAGATGATTTCAGTCACTTTGCCATGATTTTTCTAATAAAAAAGAAGTCTGAAGTGTTTCAAAAATTTAAGGAATATGAAGCTTTGACCACATCAATGTTTGGACATTCAATATCAAGAATAACCATGGACCAAGGAAGAGAATATATATCAAATGAACAAATTAGTTGGTACAAACAGAAAGGAATCCAAATCGAGCCTACAGTTGCGTACTCCCCACAGCAAAATGGTGTAGCTGAGCGATTTAACAGAACTCTTAATGAAACCATAAGAGTTATGTTAATCGAATCAGGGGCTCCGAAGAACATTTGGAATGAAGCTGCACTGTCTGCTGTGTATACAATCAATCGATGTCCAACCAGTTGCTTAGATGAAATGACAACACCAGCCGAGTTTTGGTATGGATTTAAACCAAACTTAACCAAATATAAGGTATTTGGTTGCAAAGCCTATACCTGGATTCCAAACCAATGCCAGGTACCTAAAAGTAAGAAGTCCATTTTGGTCGGATATGCTCCCAATGGATACCGACTCTGGGATATACAATCAAGAAAAATTAAGATCTGCCGTGACGTAAAATTCGAAGAATCAAATTATCCATTTAAAAATCTGATGGAACAAGATAACAATGAAAACAGGAATGTATTAAAAATACAGTGTAGCTACGAGCAAGAGGGAGAAAATGAAGATATTGCTGTAGCTCATAACGATGTTGCTGCAGTTAGTAACGATGAAATTATACAGGAAAATGAGTCAACTATTACAGGACAAGAGGAAGAAGAAGAAAATCAATTTTATGAAACAAGCAATGCGCTCCCTTCACAATCAGAAAACTATCCCCAAATGGAGACTGTGAGGCACAGTGCAAGGGAGCGCCGGCTACCAAGTAAGTTTCACGATTACATCTTAGGTCCAAAAGCAAATTCTGCTGGTGATTATTCTTCAACAGATCTACCTGAAATTTATAATGACGCACTGAATCGGACTGATTCGAATCTCTGGCAGAAAGCTATTGATGCAGAACTTGAATCAATGAAGAAAAATAAGGTTTGGACAGTTGTGGATAAACCGTCAAATGCGAAACTTTTGAAGACTAAATGGGTTTTCACAATCAAAGAAGACGAAAATGGAAACCAAACAAAATATAAAGCACGGTTGGTTGCGAAAGTGTTTCTGCAAAAATATGGAATGGACTACAAAGAGACATACGCACCGGTAGCAAAACTAACCACGATACGAGTTTTATTGGCTGTAGGTGTTTACCGGAAATACTACTTTCATCAACTGGACGTTAAGACTGCGTTTCTTCACGGTGATTTGGAAGAAGCGCTTTACATAACTGTACCAGAGGGCTTAGAAGTAAGAGAGGGCAAGGTATGTAAACTTAAAAAATCACTTTATGGTTTGAAGCAGTCACCTCGTTGTTGGAACTATAAACTCAACGAATGTTTGATCAAAATTGGATTTAATCGATCCAACCATGATTATTGTCTGTACACAAAATTCAATTTGAAAGAAAACGATGTTTTGTTTTTGGTCATATACGTTGATGACCTTTTAATTGTTGGAAACAAGTTATCGTCTATTACAAAGTTGAAAAATGAACTGTCGTCTCAATTTGAAATGTCTGACTGTGGACCACTGAAATTCTTTTTGGGGATGAAGATGGATTTTTCTGAAAATTGCTTACAAATATCGCAAGAAGCAAGTATTGATAAAATTCTCAACAAATTTGGTATGTCAGAGTGTAATTCTGTCAAGAGCCCAATGGAAAAGGGATTGCAACTCAAAAGAAATAACACTGGAAAAGAAATTGACCAACCTTATCGTGAGCTTATTGGCAGTATTATGTACTTAATGCTTTGTTCAAGACCGGATATTTGTTACGCTGTCATTTTTATGGGTAGATACCAACAAAATCCATGTGAAATACACTGGCAACATTTAAAAAGAATTATGCGCTACTTAAAAGGAACAAAAAGCTTAAAATTTAACTTTGAATCCAAAAGTGAACAACAATTGATTGGCTATGCTGATGCTGACTGGGCTTCTGATATAGTTGACAGAAAGTCAGTAAGTGGATACTTGTTTCAAGTTTATGGTAATAATGTATCCTGGTGTAGTAAGAAACAAACTACAGTAGCCACTTCGTCTAGTCAAGCCGAATATATAGCTTTAAGTTCAGCTGTAACTGAAGCGATATGGCTTAGAGGCATAATGCAAGATTTACGGGAAATGAAGAACGAGCCAGTTTGTATATTTGAAGATAACCGAGTATGCATTGGCATGGCTCACAATTTAGAAACAAAGCGAGCTAAGCACATTGATATAAAGCATCATTTTATTCAATGCAGTTTTTTTGGAGTTAAGGACAAAACTTAATTTATTTTAATGAAGAGTGAACATTATAAGAAGCCTTACAATGATTGAGAGAGGGTGTTGAAAATCAAGCAATCTAGCAATCTGTTTCTTATCAGTAATCACTTTTCATTTATATTATTTTTCATTCTAATTCAAAACTCTGTTCAACCAACATATTGTTATACATAATAAATTTTCTTTATTCGGACGCCAAGGCATTATATCATAATAGCCAAGGGTATGATGGAGCAAGCAATATGTCTAATCGATACAATGGTGTTCAGGCAATTATTCGCCAACAATTTGCTTCGGATGCTCTGTACGTCCATTGTGCAGCACATTATTTGAATCCTTGCTGTATCTGTTTCCAGCAAAATACCAGCCATTAGAGACTGCCTAACCACAATTGAAGCAGTTGACAATTATTTCAATCTTCACAAAAAAGACATTGAAAAGGCTGAATCTGAAGCGATGGTCTCAAAATATAAAGCAGTTGAAGATTTTGAGAAGCTATTTCCGTTTGTGTTCCAGACTCTTGACCAAATAAGAACATTGGAAATTGACGCAAGGAACTTAAAAAACGCTATGGATTTCGAGTTTTTGATTAGCTTAAAGGTTAAAAGTGTGGTTTACCGTTGATTTACGTTGTCAATAAGTCCTGAGATTCATAGAGTGAATTTAGACTTGGTCCAAGCTATGAATCTCGCCAAAGATTTAAGAGATCAACTAAAAATTAAACGGGCAAGAAGATGACTCATTTTCGAAGTGTTTGAAGTTGCAAAAAAAAATTTGCTGAAGTCCTTGATATTGACGTTTAACATAAGAGAATAGTGAACCGACAAAAGAATAGTTCGAACCCTTCGGTTCCAAGTACAGAAGAATATTTTCGTGTTATGAAAACAATCCTTTTCTCGATTTCTATGAAATTGACCTTTGAGAAAAATTTACAAACCATGAAAACATACTAGAAGGATTCTTCGTCTGAAATATACAAAGCAGCTGAAAAATTTAATGAAAATGTTGAGTCCATCTTCTGTTCTTGAAGAATTAAAAACTTGGAAGAGATATTTGATCCGAAGGAATAATACCTACTTCCTCTAAGAATTCATTGGAAGCGCTCGATAGCTGCCACAAGGCGAACTAGGTTTATCCCCCCCTTAGCCAAAAGCTATCTACGCCACTGATAGGTCCACATGTTTGCAAATTAAATACGTCCAAAAGATGATGTGTCCACTAAACTGCCGGTTTTATTAAGAAACGAGTCCTTGTTATCAAAAACCAGCTATACCTTCAAATCTGATCAAGTCTAAATTGAGTTTTCAACCAAAATAAGTTCAACTAAACTCTATAAAGTTGCTTTAAGTGTAGTTGAAAAGTGTTTACGGCCGTATTCAAATACTTCCAGAGCTAAAGGTTTCAATTTTCATGATATAAATTTTAAAAATCTACCTCTGATCCTCTTTTTTTGTCTGATTGAAATCTAATGTTTTTTTATATTTTCTCATTTTTTACCTTAAACAAAGAACACCAGCAAAAAGTATTTATAGCTGAAAGCTCTTTTCGTTTTGGCTTTTTATGATGTTCCGGTTAATGTTTCCACGAAAAAGTGGTTTTATCTGAAGTGCAGCAATAAAATGGGAAAATCCTTCCGGCATTGTTATTTCGCCAGTGTTGAAGTTTGATCTGCCAATGATTGACAAATAAGCTGTTGAAAACAGTATACTTGGCTGTGAAATCACATTAGCTGTATATTTCCAGTGTAGGATCCATTAGGACAAGATAATACAGAACGTATAAATATTATAACAATGCACATTATACTACTTTTAAGGCAAATAAAGGGATGGGATCATCGCGATCAAACTTTTGAGGACAACCCTAGACCCGATTAAAATACCCCAGCTCTAAAGAAAAAGCAGATCAGATGATGTGAAAAAGGAATCCTCGTTAGTTCCACAATTACTACATTGTTCATTAAGTATGCTTAATATTCCGTCAACCTTATCGAATTGAATTTGCGTCGCAGTAATTGACTTTCTTCCTTCCTGTTTTGGAATCCAAAAGTGTATATCACCAACTTGGTCTACATTCGCCTGAAAAGGATGTTAACTCACTTGTAGATGGCATCGAATATTCTTTAAAAATCAAGAGTAAATATTTTCGGGATATCCCAAAAATTCATCATGTTGAGCAAATGATGTGATTTTGTTCTGGAATAATCTGAGCTTCAAACGAATCAATTTTGAAAAGCAATTTGATTGTCTATCCTCTGATTAACCACTTTGCGATGCATTCTTTGCTTAAACAATTGAATCGTGTAACTACCTTCGCCAATAACAATAGTGTAGGAAGCCATATGTGATCATTACTGATTTTAATAAACCATAGCTTCCTCTCAGTGAGAAGAAACTCAATTTTAAATTTTCCACGAAAAAACCAATGGTCGACTTTTTCAAATAGTAGACAGAAAAAGCTAAGATATTCCTCCGATTGAAAATCTTTACACACACAACACGAAATAAACGTGTATTCAGCCCATTTGATTTTATGAAGTTAACAACTTTTATAACATCATTTAGAATTGCGTTGAGGCCTACTTGAACAGCATAAGAAGCCAGATTTTGTTGAAAATAATAACATTGGGGTTTAGTTTCTTAACTCGTGTAGGTATACAAAATCCGATTCGTTTTCCCATCACGTCTGGGGCAACATCTGTACATACTCGCATATAGTCAGTGCATAAAATATTGTGTTTTTTGGGAAAACTTGTCCAACATTTCAAATACTTTCGATTCCGTAGTTGTAGCAACAGCAAGCTACCATTTACAAAATTGAAACTCTTCCTTGAATACTTTTCCTGTTTCAGGTCGTATATCTTGTTCACAGAAACACCAACAGTTGAGGGTTTTATGCTATTTTAATGGCTTTGCTAAATTCCGCAAGGAATTTGATTATAATATATGCTTCCCATTTCAGTTGCCGATTAACTGAGATGTCTGAGAGCGGAACTATATTCAATTTCTTTGCCCCTGTTTGATGATTGATGTCGTCTTCACAAGTTCCTTTGATATTGACCATAGATCCTTGACGTTTAAACATCTTTGCTAATTAAACACATTTCCATTTAAATAAATGTTTGGAATAGACATGTCGGTACCTACCTAAACTCTCTACAGAGCAGAAAGAAAAGGATTCAAGTTTTGTGATGTAAATTGTGGCTTTACAAAAAGATTTGAGCTACCTGCGCAGCTAGACAAACGTTTTTTATTTAGATCATTGGCTCTGAAGTGGAACGCTGAATTACAGAACTTTGCAAAAAAGCCAGTTCGCTTTAAGCCTGATTGGAGAACGATCGGAACTTTTGCAAATTAGAAGGACTTATAAGGGTTAACTTAAAGATCAATCAATGCCTCCTATTAAGAACTATGTGAAGTCATCGAAGCACATAATGAACCCAGTAGACTTACTTAAGTCCTTAAAAGCAGCAGGACAAAAAGAAACCAAACGGTTTCTTTAGCGAGTTGAAAGAACATACACTTAGTCTAAAAAGGAAACAGATATCAATCGGGTCACAACAATCTCTTACTCCTAGAGTACTTAACTGGTCCGTTTCATCATAAGCTGGTACCAATAAGGCCATCAAATTAGCTGTGGCATCTTCTGTGAGTCTTAAGTCACTTAACTCTGATGGTATCTATTCAGTCATGTTGCTGGAAATTATAGACTCATTGAAACTTAAAAATCTATCTATCTATCTATCTATCTATCTATATATATATATATGTATATGTATATAAAATAGGATGTATGTATGTATGTATGTATTTGTATGTATGTCCGGGGTATACTCCTAAACCATCTAACGGATTTTTATGAAAGGGTAGACATAGTTTAGTCCAGAGATGGTTCCTGTCACGGATTGATCCCCATATTCCCACAGGAACGGGGTTGGGAACGGAAACTTAGAATCTAAGTGACAGATTTCAAAAACTCTTTTAGCATTAGGGGTGCTACATTATCCGCCTTCATCAGTAACTTAGACAATAATTCATCCCTATAATCCCACGGGAACAGAAACGGGAACTAGAACGGGAACATTAACGTTACTTGACCGATTTCAAAAATCCTTTCAACTCTAGATGTTACATTATCCCTCAGTGACATAGACTTACATTTCATTCATATATTTCAATGGAAACGGAAGATTCCCACAGGAACGATGTTGGAAACGGGAACTTAGAAACTACTGGACAGATTTCAAAAATTCTTTCAGTACTGGGATGCAACGTAGTCCCTCAGTAACTAAGCGTATATTTTATCCCTATAATCCCACGGGAACAGAAACAGGAACGATAACGGGAAAATTACTTTACCGATTTCAAAAATTCTTTCAATTCTTGGATGTTGCATCATCATTCAGTGACAAAGAAATATTTTTCATTCACATATTTCTATGGGAACAGAAGATTCTCATAGGAACGGAGTTGGAAATGGAAACTTAGAAACTTCTGGATAGATTTCAAAAATTCTTTCAACATTACAGTAGCTATATTATCCCCCCTTACCCTTTATCAGTAACTTAGGCTATATTTCATCCCTATAATCCGACAGGATCAGAAACAGGGACGAGAACGGGAACATTAAAGTTACTTAGCCGGAATGTTAGGAATGGGTTGGGAAGGAACTACTGGACAGATTTCAAAAATTCTTTCAGCATTAGGATGCCACATAGTCCCACAGTAAGAAAGATTATATTTCATCCCCATATTCCCACGGGAGAGGAAAAATGAGAACGGGAGCCTTAAAACTAAAGACGCAACTTAATTGTGGAAACCTCGGTGCTAAAGCATTTTAAAGGCCTTGATTTTAGTGCCGTTTCCGAACGGCTTAAGTGAGAAAGAGCTTTTTATTGCGGTAAATACTTTCATAGGATACGCGTGCCAAAGCAATTCAAGGTTTCTGATGGGATTCAGAACTCGAACAGATAGACACGTCAACTGTTACGCCAAGGGGAACTCAGTTAAACTTACTCTGAAAAATATTTTCAATCGAAGTCAAGCCCTTGCTTTGATCTTATTCCTCTGGCAAGCTGTCCGAGTAACTTTCACACGCGAAAAAGGTAGGTTGACAGCCAACTTCGCAACAATTTAAGATCCATAAATCTTATACATCGTTCCGATTAAAGCTGTGCAAAGAATGGCTGCAAAACATCCTTTCGAACACATAAACTGTCTTAGAAGAAAAATAATTACTATCGTAGAATATCTTGTGAGACAGTTCAAAATCTTTTCAGATGGACTGAATGTGCATTTGATAAAAAGAACTGAAGGTGGTTCCGACAATGGAGGTTTTGATGGTGTGCAACGAGACCAAAGAAAACCCTGTTAACGAATCACTTGTGATACCCGTGGTTTGATGGTTAGTCTGTTAACCCAGAGGTTCGTGGTTCGGAGCCCAACAGAGGCAAAAATGTTTCTTCACGTTTATCGCTCTTCTCGAGGAATTGGCAAGTCCTCCGTAAGTAAATTCATTGCCATCAAAAGCGCTTTCTCGATTAGTCGTTCGGAACCGGCAGAAAATTGTAGGTCCCCTCCATTCCCTCATAAGGCATGGTTGTTGGAAAAGCGCTAGGCAATAGGGCTCCTCGCTCTGTTGCGCCACCATATTTATTTTATTTATTTATTTACTTACGAATCACTGGTGTGGTGGAATAAAGCAAAACCGTGATCGTAGGCGTAAATTATGGAAAGTGTGCTCTACTCGCACTGCAGGATTGAATAAAATAAATATTGCCTGCAGGGTGGTAGGTACGCTATCACTTCCTCTGTTGTGCATGCTGGTTGACTATCGCGGAAAAACTCCGATGGAAAACATTCCGATATTCAAGAGCATGCAATATGTTCCAACATTCTCCGATAACTTCAAAAAAGTAGTCGCTGATCAGTGCCAAACCACAAAAATCGCGTTCAAGTCCAACTCTACCTTGAGACGACATTTCTCAGTCCTTAAGCCAAAAACGGAAAGGGAAAAAAAGACTGATGTGGTATATAAAATAGACTGCAAAGGTAATGAATCTGAAAATTGTAACCTTTGCTACATAGGCACCACAAAACAATTCCTAGGTAACAGAATTGCCAACCACAAATCTGACCTGAAAATAAAAAACACGGCCAAAACAGCATTGACAAACCATTGTGTCACCTCCAAGCACCAACCCGATTTTAAAAATGTCAAAATACTACAAACAGAAAAACATATTTCAAAACGATATACTCTGGAAACCCTTCACATTTTAGGAAATCACAATATTATGAATAGAAAACAGGACACACAGAACATATCAGCCATATATTGCTCTCTCGTCGCTGCAAAGAAATTTTAAGTTTTGTTTTTGTTTTAATATTTTGCAGACCCCGCTTTTAATGACTCATATTAAGACTAAACTTCAACAAAGGAAGTGTTTAAATTTTTTTTTTTTTCCTTTCTTTTAAAAAAGTATAAAGTTCTTTCTTTTATATTTATTCTTGTTGTCAATTGTTAAAAGTAACGTCTTTTAATTTCCTAAATGTAAGTCTTGTTTACCTAATTTAATGTAAATTCCGAAATTTATTTTATGTTCTCATAATAAATATCCCCTGAAGAAGGCAGCAAACCCTGTCGAAACGTCGGGAAAGTAAATGAAATAAGTTCCATTTCATTGCGTTATCTAGTGACCAAAAGAAGCCGAAGAGGAATCAGATTCTTCAACTACACCTATAATTTCCAAACTTGGTCAAACCTTATCAATTCTACTATCGCGGTTTTATGTGGCCAATTGATCTAAGACCTACGCCGCGCCGATTATGTCATTGAGAGCTGTTGCGCCAAAAATGGGCTCTTCGTCAGTAATTTTAAAACCCAAGTTTTTCTATTTACCGGGCTCACGCAGCTCGCACTGCTGAATTAATTTTCCAAATGAAACATCAAACTTTGAGCCCAAGACTACCTAAGCACTGTCAGTTTTCTGGCAAAGTAAGGGCATCTGTGACCATAAAGGGTCGTTTGGATATCTGCTGCTACGGTAAGACCAATCATCTTCTATGTGTCCGTTGTATGATGGAACAAGCTATCTGGTAAACTCGTAAGACCTTCTAACAATATGTCCTTCGCTGTGCGAGAGTCTTCGTGCTTTCCATGCGATGCTTTGTGATACTCAAATAACACACCAGGCCTAAGACGGAGCTGATTATGGCAGGCTCTCTAATAAGGGCTAATATCAAAGACCCTCTTTGTCAAGGCCGCAACCGCACATGACGTGACTCCTTTGGATGCAAACAGACTAAAAAGACTTTTTTACTAACAAAAAGGAAACTAATACTAAGCTACTCTTAGACACATTGACAGTCAAATGCACCACCACGGTAGCAACCTTCACTAAACATATTCTTTCCAATGTTTATCAAAAAGCAGCAATAATTTTTGCTTACTTTTAGCAGAAATACAGGCAAGAAGGCTTGTTGTTGGAATTTCCCCGTGAGCAGCCATTCAAATTTTAAGCGTGTCAGTCTTATGCGATAACACTCCCTTTGAATCCTGTGGAAAGAATATGATGACACCATAAAGCGCTCCCTCTGTGACTGTACTGCGTTTTCAAGCACTAAATTCTCTAGGCAGACGGCCACGTATGCCCTTACCATGACAGTGTCTTCTGGCATTTTCTACGAAGACGTGGAAAGCATTAACAAAAGAAAGGTACTACTTGATGGTAAAATAGATCGGTGTTCAAGACTGTTTCAGTTGGTACCAAAAAGAAATCAAGAAAAAATCTCACTTCAGATTGCTTTCCTTGTCGTTCATTGTCAAAACTTAATATTCCAATTTGTTTTGATGGATTATCCTTTGAATGAAGATTCCCTGAAGAAGAAGCTGTGCTTGTCTTATGGTCGTGCAAGTTAATGAAATAAATTGTGTTCCAGTGCCAACGAATAGCCCGGTTCTTCAATTCAATTACACACATAAGCTCCAACTTGGTCAGACATCATCAATCAAACGAAGACAAAAAACATTAAAGCCCAAAAATTTAAGGATATTTCTATTTTTAGGAGAAAGTGAAAGTGTCTGGAACCCTCTGCCAAAATTCTATTGGGGCTTTTGTGAAAAATGATGCGGCTGGCTGTGTATACCGAATGATTTCAAATATCTGTTCAATGACACTTACGGTTGAAATGAGTTAGATAGGAGTATATGTCCTTTAAGGACAGTTCAAAATAAACAAATAAATAGACACTGAACTATTTTCACTCCTAAAACTATGCCATATTGGTGTTAAAACAAACATTGTAACTCAACGTCTTCCAAGCATTTAAAGTCCTTACTCTAAAGAGAAACCTTATACCACTTGTGTATGTCAACCAATTGTGCATCATCATCGAATCCTCTATCTTAGCCAGCGTAGGAATAGAAACTTCGTTATTAATTTAAACTCCGTCGCGAATTTTTAATTCCCTTCATGTTTTTGTATCCAATATCCTCACACTTTCCCTTCTTCCTTCGAGTTTAATATCCTCGATTCCGTTATGCATCGCTGCTAGTAATATCTCTTCCCAGTCCTTTCTTTTTCCCGCTTTTGAAATGATGTAAATAAAAAATTAAATTTATAAGAACTCAGTCAGAGCTGCTTTCATTCTCACGTCTCAACACTTCCAAGGCAGAGTGGCAGATAGATTGGTTTCCACATATAAATTTCATGAACCCGACAAATTGATATTGATGTGCTGAGTAAGCTGTCGTCACTGCTCTTTATTTGTTTAAAAAAAAAAAAAGAACAGAACGTCTGCAATTTTCCGCCGCCGTTGTTGTCCTTCGATTATATATGTAAAAAGAAATGGTAATACTCAGTGTAGTAGGTATATTCTTTCACTTTAAATTTTATATTCTGCCAGAGTTAAATCTCTTCTCAACAAAAAGTCAATTTACCATGGCAAACGAAGGAAGAGAAAAAAAGCAATACAAAAATAAAAAAACCGAAAAGCGAGACAACAATCCGATAAAAGATTATACACTCTTGGAATTCAGAGGTGGAGTGGAGGTATGGCATTGTGTTCTTGAAGCAAACAGTGAGTAATAAAGCCTTCGACATGCACCCAGGTGAAATGCTCATTTGTACACAGAAGTGCTATTTGTTATCCATCAGTTGTGGAGGCTGAGGTGGGCAGCGTCGGGATGTTTCTCATTTGTCTTTGTCATTGCTCACGGCTGGTGTTGGAAGGACACTCTATGTGCATTCGAATGGAAAAGCACTTCAAATTTGTTACGATTCCCGCCTAGAACTTGCGCGACTATAGCACCTCATCGTAATAAATATTGCCAACTTAACATTTCCACGGAGGTTAGAACATAAACTTTATTTGAAGGCATTGGTTGTTACTTGAACAATTTTAAAGAACATCGTTCCTTTGCGAAGGTGTTGAGAACAGCAGATACACCATCACTTTGTTGTTGTAAAGTTCGAAAGGATCTGATGGCTTTTAGAAAACATCGGTGATATCTTCAATTTCTTGCCTTGCGTAAAAATTTAGAGCCCCCTGTTCAAATACATCGAAATTAAAAATTCATCACAATGAACTTACAAGCACGTCGACTGGGGAAATATTTCGAACTGTCTCAGAAAAAACTGACAACAGAATATGCAACAGACAATAGTTCCATTCACAGCTAAAGACTTTCCGTCTCACTATCAAATTTCTAAAAATGATAAAATTTTATCGAATTTTTGAAGCACGTCGACCTTTAAGGCTTTGATTTTGATTTTCGAATGCGTTCAGCAGAACCATTTTCTTTTTTACTAAAAAAAAAACCACATTAGAAATCAATGTTTTTCTCCTGTAAAAATGGCTAAAAGGGAATTACACTGCTGTTCACTTAATTAGACGCACAAGTTTTTATTTACATAACCCTAATTTTTGTGTAAGTGTGGTCAGCAATTGTCAAACAATTGCATTTATTTGAAAGCTTACTAAATTCTCAACAAAATAACACTAACAAGTCCAAGGTGAGTGGAAGTAAACGGACATTTTTTCTCCCTTTTGTCTATGCTCCAAGAAAAAGTACAATTTTTTTTTGTTCACATGATTAGACGCACCTGTAAAATTAGTTAGTTGGCCGCGACCCGCGACCTGTTACTTGAATTACAGTTGGGTGCAAAGTTTAAGCAATAAAAAAGTTTTTGCCACAGATTTCAGTCCAAACTGTTGGAAAAAAAAAGTTTTAGCTGCAGAAAAAAAAGGAAAATTGACGTGTTGCAATCCGAAGAATTTTCAATGAGAAGAATTGCTACAAAAATAGGCCGAAGTGACCATGTTGTGATGAATTTTATTAAAAACAGTGATTCATACGATAAAAACTTCAAAGGAAGGACAAAAACTGCTTTAACTCCTCAGAATAAGAGAAAATTTTTAAAAAATGCATCAAATTCAGCTCTCTGCACCAGTAAAATAAAGGTAAAAGCGGGGGTAACAGCCAGCACATTAACTGTTCGTCGAACTATTTTAAGTGCAGACCATCTGCAATTAAAAAAGCAACAAAAAACGCCTTCACTCAACGCCATAAGAGAGAACAGCGGTTGGAGTTCGCACGCGTTCATATGACCTGGGATACTTACTTTGGAAATGAGCTAAATTGTCAAAATGCAGCTTTTCTGTCAAAAAAAAAATTAACCTAGATGGTCCTGAAGGATATAACCACTATTTCCATGATTATTTTTTAGTCAGAAAAAGCTGCATTTTGACAATTTAGCTCATTTCCAAAGTTAGTATCCCAGGTCATATGAACGCGTGCGAACTCCAACCGCTGTTCTCTCTTATGGCGTTGAGTGAAGGCGTTTTTTGTTGCTTTTTTAATTGCAGATGGTCTGCACTTAAAATAGTTCGACGAACAGTTAATGTGCTGGCTGTTACCCCCGCTTTTACCTTTATTTTACTGGTGCAGAGAGCTGAATTTGATGCATTTTTTAAAAATTTTCTCTTATTCTGAGGAGTTAAAGCAGTTTTTGTCCTTCCTTTGAAGTTTTTATCGTATGAATCACTGTTTTTAATAAAATTCATCACAACATGGTCACTTCGGCCTATTTTTGTAGCAATTCTTCTCATTGAAAATTCTTCGGATTGCAACACGTCAATTTTCCTTTTTTTTCTGCAGCTAAAACTTTTTTTTTCCAACAGTTTGGACTGAAATCTGTGGCAAAAACTTTTTTATTGCTTAAACTTTGCACCCAACTGTAATTCAAGTAACAGGTCGCGGGTCGCGGCCAACTAACTAATTTTACAGGTGCGTCTAATCATGTGAACAAAAAAAAATTGTACTTTTTCTTGGAGCATAGACAAAAGGGAGAAAAAATGTCCGTTTACTTCCACTCACCTTGGACTTGTTAGTGTTATTTTGTTGAGAATTTAGTAAGCTTTCAAATAAATGCAATTGTTTGACAATTGCTGACCACACTTACAAAAAAATTAGGGTTATGTAAATAAAAACTTGTGCGTCTAATTAAGTGAACAGAAGTGTACAAGCACAAAAAAAAAAACGGACAACGACAATAGGGAAATTTGAATCGTAAAAAAATACACTAAATGGTAATTGTTAAGCAGAAGCACATTATTGGCCTAAAGTTGAAGTCAGATGGCAGATGACCGAAAAAAGATGACAGATAACAGGTACCAGAGGACAGACGGCAGACGACAGACGACAGACGACAGACGACAGACGGCAGACGACAGACGACAGACGACAGACGACAGACGACAGACGACAGACGACAGACAACAGACGACAGACGGAAGACGACAGACGACAGACGACAGACGGCAGACGACAGACGACAGACGACAGACGACAGACGACAGACGACAGACGACAGACGACAGACGACAGACGACAGACGACAGACGACAGACGATTAGATTTAGATTAGATTAGATTTTATTCAGTTTTTTCATTTGTTCGTACAATCATTAATTTTACAAAATAAAAATCATAAAATCTTTAAAGCATGGCATAGCCGTCTGCCGGATTGACAATTATATTTGTACATGTGTATGTTAATATAAAAATAGTAATTTATGAAACGGTAATTATAAATTTTAATATTTTGCCCCTTAAATATATTCATGTAGTGTAACGATTTATATCTAAATAAAATATTTGAATTTTTCAGGTATTTATATTATTAGTTTTTTTAAAAATCTTCGTTTTGAATTCTTTCTCTATACTTCATGGTAATTTTGCAGTACTCGTAAAGGCGTGAAACATCCATCTCATTTAATTGTATTAAAACTTGATCCTCCGATAAGAAATCGCTTCCGAAAATACTCCTTCTCGTTTCTCTTAGCGTTGGACATTTTCCAATGAAGTGAATGGTATCTTCTCTTTCTCCTAGGTTGCATATACTGCACTCCAATGGCAAATCAGGTCTGTGTGGTATATAATTTAGGTTGAGTAATTCGCTCCGCAGCCTAACCATTGTACTAATGATTTCCACATTATTTGAATCTTGGAAGTAGTTTTGGCTTAACAAGTTGTGGTTGAGTCTACTGTAGATTGTTCTGTACAACGAACCAGTTGCTTCCGATATGTATTCTTCTCTACATTGTTCGTCTACCTTTGCTATTATTTCGTAAAATAGACGACAGACGACAGACGACAGACGACAGACGACAGACGACAGACGACAGACGACAGACGACAGACAACAGACGACAGACGACAGACGACAGACGACAGACGACAGACGACAGACGACAGACGACAGACGACAGACGACAGACAACAGACGACAGACGACAGACGACAGACGACAGACGACAGACGACAGACGACAGACGACAGACGACAGACGACAGACGACAGACGACAGACGACAGACGACAGACGACAGACGACAGACGACAGACGACAGACGACAGACGACAGACGACAGACGACAGACGACAGACGACAGACGACAGACGACAGACGACAGACGACAGACGACAGACGACAGACGACAGACGACAGACGACAGACGAAGACGACAGACGACAGACGACAGACGACAGACGACAGACGACAGACGGCAGACGACAGACGACAGACGACAGACGACAGACGACAGACGACAGACGACAGACGACAGACGACAGACGACAGACAACAGACGACAGACGACAGACGACAGACGACAATATGGAAGTTCGTTTCACAAAGTTGTCCCAACACAGCACATTTCCTTTTTCTTCTTCGAGAGAGAGAGAGGGAGAGACAGAACATTCTGCCTAAACTATTGGACAGGTAAAGCGTCAACTGGCGCAAAATAAGTTTTGCTAGTAATTTGCTCTTTCTCTGTAATGTTATCTTTGTATGTACACAGAAGTATGCATGTGTTGTGGAATCGCACAAAATGTCACAATCCACAGTTATTGCTTCGAGGTCATCCAGTACTTCGCCTACCTGAGCTCCTTTTCAATCACAAAAACCGATATCATCGTGGCAATAAAACTGAGAATGACCGTTGACAATCAATGTTTCTGTAGGAAAAGACGACAATTGAGAAATGAAATCCTTGCTCTGAAAACCAAGGCAACAATTTACATGTCGTTTATTTTTAAAGAAAAACAACTTTCTTGTAGCGATCTCCAGCCTCGGTAGTGTGGACGATACTGTGCAAAAGAAAGCTGAACAAAGAAGGAAGAACTAGAACTATGTAAATAACATTCAGCGGGAGGTTTTAAGAATACCCCAATTTTCTCTGGACACCATAATTTGAGCACTCTGGTTTAATTCCGCCCGTCACATAAGTTTTTCACTGGTTTTTAGTTTAAGCTCAGAGCTTTTAATACTGTAGCTTAAAAAGGTGAAAAAGTGATGTTTTCTGCGAATAGTTTACCACCTTCTTTTCTGTTCTTTCGGAACTCTTCACTTCTTAAGTCAAAATTTGTTTTTGAACCACGTAAAGCATGGGCCACACAGGGCTGCTTGGCAGTCGCTTCTAGCAGCAACTCTAGCTCTTGATCAATTTTTCATATAAAACTTGTAATAATTTACCATGGCAACACTTTTTCTATGTCTTACTAAGACTTGGTATGATGGATAACGCAACGTCATTGCTGGCCACCAGATAGCAATAGTGTACCTTTATTAAAACGAGAAAAATGAGAAATTACTTTACTTTTCGCGCAAACATAGAACGCGAGATTATGAAACGAGAGTGTGAGATTCGACTAACCGAGAATATGACAGGATACAGAACATTGTGCTGCAATACCTGGCATTTTGTTAACTCAATTTATTTATTACACAATTTTTCTACTCGTATACACCCCCAGCTACGTATGTACGTAACATGAAAAGTTTTTTTTTCTATTTTTCATTTTTGTACTTCATTCTCTTCATGAGCACCATTAGCCACCTTTTGATTATTTTTTGAGATTAGGGCAGCAACATCAGCGAAAATATGCTCGTGGAACGGTTGCTTTCAAAGTATTTTTTGTTATAAATTGTTTCGTTGGTAGAAAGAAGTGTCGGAGTGACATTAAATGGAGTACTTTTGTTGAGGGGTGCTAAGACTAGGACATATGTTTTCTAACAAAAATATTTTAGGGAAATGAAGCGTTCTGGTTTAGGGAAGGGACACTCAATCTTAACTCAATTAGGGCACTGTTAAAAGTGTTTGTAGGCACCCAAATTCTCTTTTCATAGTTTAAAGAAGTTTAAAGTATTAGTATGTATGTACACTTGTACAGTGTACACGGTCCCAAAGCATTGACGGACGTTATGTCACATAAAATGAGAAGTCATTTAAAGTGTGTTTTGACGCACAGTACGCCAACGCAGCGGTTAGTCCAGAGAATTAACTAAAGGTGTCGCAGTATAATAAATTGTTGACATTATCCAGACTCTAAAGTTAGAAGAAGAATATTTTGAAAGCTAAAAAGTCTATGTTTTTTTGAACTTTTTTATAAATTCATTTCAACTCCTGGTATAGAACAATAAATTCTTTGTCTTTGTTACACTTTCTTTTTATTTTTCTTAAAAAAAGTATTTTTCAACATAAGGTGCAATGAAACTAGGATTAAGAAAGAAATTAAAACGAGTGCAGGGGACCTACAGTTTTTTTCCCGAGAGACTAATCGAGAAAGCGCTTTACATAGCAGAGAAATTATTATCGAAGGACGTGCAATTTCCTCGCAAATGCGATACCCGTAGAAAGGTGTAATCACAACTGGGTGCTTCTGAAATTCAAACTTCGAAGTACCACGAAACATGTGGAAGGACATGTTTACCATTGCGCAACGGGCACCACCAAATAATACAATGCCAAATAAAAAAAAATCCCATCACAGTACCCGTACTTAGTCCAATGCTCATCCATTTTCAATCAAGTCTTGTGTAAGAAGGACACAGTTGTGGACTACGTTGCCTCATTCTGCTTATTTCCATTGGTTTAAGCCCACAAATGTTTAAGACCAATGCTCAGCAGTGGCTATTTTTCCCATACTCACAAACTTAAAACACGAATCATAGGTTCACTTTTCTTTAGATGTTAGTACACCGTGGTCTCCAAGGTGATTAAATGACGGACAAACTGGCCAGGAAAGGATTAGCAAAAGAGGCACAACAAAAATTGCACATTATACTGTGAAAGACGATAATTTTTATACTACCAGTATTTTTATCAAGAGAGATGGTCCATACCGAAGCTGACTCCCGATTGGATGAAGTCGATTACAAGATACGATCAGACATACCCAATCTAATATTGATAAATTGAAGAGCATGCTGACTGCTGAGTATGCTCTCCAATCGTGCCTCGTCCTTAATGTCCTACAATTCCTTGTGTTGCCTGCGGCTTAAATTGAATGCTGAAGGACATCTAGATCCTTTGTACTCCCTTCCTGTTAGTTAAATCGAAAACTGCTCTTAAAACTTTAAATGCGTTTTTCTCAAAACAGAATTTTTTAAATTTGCCGCAGCTGTAACTCACGCAAATATTAACAAATCGTCTTGAAATCTTAACTGCATACTCTCCATACGTTTTTACATACAGCCATCTACAACTTTTACGATCGGATGAAAGTTGTAAATTTGGCAGCCATCGAAAGACGTTTTTTTTATGAAATTTTGACCTTGCGAGATTGCGGCCATATTGTCAATTTCCAATTTTTCACTCCAATTATAGGTGACTGTATGGGAAAAAGGCATTTTTTTATTTTCTTGTTACAAGTACCAGAACAATTCAAAAAAATGCGGCAAATTGACGTCTTCTAATTTCAAGGAGTTCAAGAAAAGGTCCATATCTCTCTTGGATTTCAATATTTCAACTCGAAAAGTCGTGACAATTTACGTGAATATGTGTATAATAAACTGCTAGGATTACAGAATATTTGAAGCTATAGTTTTTTTTTCACGCCTTCAAAAAATCACCTCCATTTGAGCTCGAGAAACTGGCCGAGCCCCTTAATGATGGCTGACGATACCCCCAGACCCCAGAGAGGATCGATGGTCTGAAGAAGATAGGTGTAAGAATTGAGTTTCTAAATGTCGAAAGGACGAAAAAGAAGAAGAAACCGTAGCGATAGTCGAACCAAGTAGTAAAACTTCGAACCGGAAATGAAATAAACTTCCATTCAAATAGCGTTTTCTGATGGTTCCGTTTTCGCTTTACCTATAGCCTATACGGTGTTTTTTAATTCTATAATAGCGTAGAGTAGCAGAAAAAATACTGGCCTTGCGTTTTGTTCAATTCGTCGATTGATGCCTTATTAGCAATTTAACCATTTATTTGTGCTTTCATTTTAGTTCTCATAAAAGCAGCTGGGCTTGGTTACTTCCACTACCCAAATATCGTTTGGTCAAGCGAGTAGTTCTACATTGTTTAGTTAAGAAAACCTTTTTCTCTGTTTAGTCAAGCGGCTATTGTTACAAGTTAACTGCTCAATTTTCCAGCGAGCTCTCTCTCTAGATGAATACTCTTCTCGGCTGTAGTCGTCTTCCAATTGATTGCTTTAGATAAGTTCTTTCTCTTCCCCCTTTGCTTTGGAAAGCCCGTCGAAACAGAGTATTGGTATCGTCTTTCGCGAGAAATAGGACAGTCCTCCGAGAGTTTTACACTGCCATTAAGCCCGTTTTTTCCCTTTCCCTTAGGGGAGTTTGAGTATTTCGAATTTTCAAGTCCTCCGAAAGTAAGTCATAGCCATGCTTTCTTGATTAGCCTTTCTCAGAATGTGAACAAGTTATAGGTCCCCTCCATTCTCTCATTAGGCATTGTTGTGAGAAATGCACTAACCACTACCATCTTGCACGGCCGGCCCAGCTAAAATTATCGTACAATGATCTGACAGATTCTCAACGAAACAAGAAGAAAGGCAGTCCAAAACAGTCTTGGTACAGACAAATGAAACGACATCAGCATTTAGTGGGTCGAAGACATTGAACAATCCTGAACCGAGGCGCTCGATAGAGCTTTCAAAGCGGCTTATTTCACACCAATGATCGTGTGGTACCCGTGGCTTGATGACTAGCATGTCCACCTGCTAACCTAGAGGTTCGAGGTACGAATCCCAGCAGAGGCAAAATGTTTTTTCACGGGTATCGCCTTTCGCGAGGAATTGGCAAATCCTCCGTTAGTAAATTCATTGCCATGAAAAGCGCTATCTCAATTAGCCGTTCGGAACCGGCAGAAAATTGTAGGTCCCCTCCATTCCCTCACAAGGCATGGCTGTGAGAAATGAAATAAAAAATAAATACATTGGCGCAACAGAGCAGCGAGTCCTGGCGCCTAGCTCATTACTCTCAACCATACCTTGTCAGGAAATGGAAGAGAGAAACAATTTTTGTACGATTTTCGGAGAAATTGTCAATTCCTCGCAAAAGGCGATAAACGTGGAACAACATTTTTTATGTTTATGACATTTGAGCTTCGAACCTCCAACGTAACAGGCAGACGTAATTAGCACTGGCATGGGTTCTACAGATGGAGCATTAGGTGTTTTTAAATATTTACAAAAGAGAAAAGTAGTCCTGCAGCATTGACCAAATTTATATTTCAATTGATTTACCTTGGTGTTTAATTTCTTTCTTCTTTCATTTTTAGTGGAAAACTATTAATTTTTAAGAAACACGTAAAAATTAAGGAATTCCACACACTCTTCCTTGCTTTGTACACCTCCCCATATAGAAAAAGGACCGCCACCACTTACAAAAACTTACACAGCTAATAACTTGAAACGCCAATCCCATCCCTTTAGAGAAGTTTGATAAAGAAACGAAGAACCGAAAGCATTCAAAACCATTTTTTTCTCAGTATGACAGTGGAAAAGGAGGTGTGCCACCACTTTTTCTTTTCGAGTACCTACTCATACGCCTCAGAAAACCACTGCGGTCTTAGACTTCTTCTGATTTAGAGAATAAAATCTATTTTATTTGGGTACATCATAAGTCGGTGGCAATAACGTGTGCCCATAGAGCTATCCATTTGAATAAAACGAGAAATTAAATAAATGCAAGGGCTTAGGGTAGCGCCATTTGAAATGATAAACTGTCCTCCGCCGTAATCTCAATGATCCATTTGGGGGTTCTTTTTCTCAAATCCTACAAACATGTAAATAGACAACATTTACATCACTCCTATTTTTTTTATATTATATACGAGTATATATTCTCATTTGCGATGCAAAGTGTGTATAGAAAGACATTCTCCAAAGACCCAGCACACACAGATCCGTTTGAGTAAACTGATTGATGGCGTAGGGTTTGGTTAATGTCAGAAAAATGAGTGGTTTTTCGCCCCAAAAACATAAAAGATAAAAAATAGAACCAAAAAAAAAATAGAAATGTTAGTACCTTAACATTAATCAATGATAAACTAATTGCCTACGATTTGTTTTCATCAAAAACGTGTGAAACAAAATCCTTGTATTGCAATTTCCAGGACATAAATATTGGCCCTTGTTTATCATGACAGTGTAAAAGCATTGACCTTTGAAGGATTTATGTGGAGTTATACCGATAAAATGATATATGAAGTCTTATTTCAAATGTGTCAATCGAAAGGAATTAGGGGATGGGATATTTTGTTTTATTTGCTGCTCGTAACGTTGAGCCATTAGGACATAAAATTGAGGCTTTTGTTGTGCGGTCAATAGATTAGAACGTGTCTCAGTGAGTGTGTGGGGTTTTCTTTATTGTTTCGTGTAGTAAGCTCTCTTTTTATTGATTTCTTAATAAACAGGATGTTTACTGACACCAGACGATTTCTAAGTGAATCACCTTGTCAGTCTATAGAGAGACTGTTAATTGTTAAGTCCTTTTTGGTGGTTTGAAGATTTATTCGTATGCTAATTGAAGACAAAACAGTCTTTTCATGTACACCACGTTCTCTGCTCTTTTCTGTTCATTGACAGTCACTCCAATCCGTTCCAAGGACAACCTTCTCGAATCATCTCAACTAGCCCCTGCCATTAGAACTTTTTTCTCAGAAAATGTCAAGCGTGGCTGTATATTGACGTCGTAAACATGCAGACCCTGGCCACAATTGAAAATAATAATTTCTCATAAAGTCTGAAGAATTTTAATTGAATTCAACCCTCATACAAGAAATCTGCTTTTGATTTCTTGAAGCCTCACTGAGTAAAGGAGTCTAAAGAGAATACCTCCACCCCCAATGTCGACATGGGCTAATAAAAAGTGCTTCTTCCATCTTCTTCAACTTTGCTTCTGTCCAAAACAAACTACAGCATCATTCATCTCTACTCCATCATAGAAAATTCATTTACTTTCTTAATATTTTATGAAACCCTTTGCCCTGCAGGGATTCCAATTCGATGTAACAACACACCGAGTATTCTACCCAGGTCGGAAAAACTAAGAGCTACCCAAAGTTTCAAATCATGAAAATCAAAAGGCAACTTTTTAAGCTTTTAATGCCCACACTCAAAGGTCACACTAAAAAACAACCCAAGAGAAGGTGTTCCTGTTTCCAGCTGTCTCTGCCCATCCCTTGAAATCACACACAGTAAAACCTCAAAACACGCACCTTTTCAACTTCATGTCGACCTTCGTCGCCATCGTCGTCGTCCTTGCTCTCGTCTACATCGTCATATAGTCAAACTAGCTATATCCTCGTTTCCCGACCTTTCCTCCCGACCAAGTAAAAATAAAGTTCATATTTCATTTCATTTGCCATAAATTGTTTATCATTTAAATATTTTCAATCTTCCCGTCCTCAACTATTAACCACCGCACACTACCAGCACCAGCACCAGGCACCAGCATCCATAAGCCATACTCCTCGCCACAATCTTGACAAGGGTCCATAAAAAGTAATTCACAATTAAATTCTTTTGTTCTGCAGCTACAGCTGAAAGTATCTTTTTAAATTAATTCTTTCCTCCTCGAGTAATGTTTAAAATGCACTCAATTTCAGCAGATTCTTTTGCAAGCGAGAGCAAAACAAGCATCAGAAGGGGATCATCAGAAACCCAAAGGAGGACCTACAAATCACACCGCAACGGAGTATCTCTGAGCCTGATGAGATTGAAAATTTCATTAAAAATGCCCAAAGTGAGGTTGGTGTTGTGTGACTGATAGTGGTGGTGGTAGCATGAGAATAAGATACACTTCGCTTTCAGATACACAGAATTGAACGTTGTATAGGCGTGAGTTGAGGGAGGGTGCGAAAGGTGGAAAGCTGATTTCTAATCCCACTCTTCCTTTTTTTTCTCCTTTTATTTTTTCTTAAATTCAAAAATGGAGAAAAAAGGACGAGAGTAGAAAAAATTGTAAGTGCCAGACACTCAAGTGAATGGAATCGAGGGCGATTTATAAAACTCAAGTGATTGTACGTCGGGATTTGTAGACGGCATAAATAAATTATTTCGGATCTGCCATTATACTGATGACAATCATTAGTTGGACTATTGAACGCTAGATTGACAGCCGGTCGAGCTGTGCGGTGTGGAGAAGGCGGCAGAAGTGATGGTTGCAGGCATCGACCGACACGGCCGGCAGGCGGAAGACCATTTTGGATGGATAAAGGAAGCAGTTGGCAATTTGTGGGAGGTTTGACTTTGGGCCTTTTTATCTTCGGCACTTATTATGTTTTCTTCCATTTGAAATTTAATTTTTTTTCCTCTCTTCTCTTTTCTGTGTGTGAGTGGGGCGGCCGGTCCCTCAACAGTAACTCTGTGTGTGTGAGTGTGTGTCTATGTTGAAAATAGGATTATTTAACTTTTTTTTTTTCTTCGATTCCTGTTGTGGACAGCTAGAACGTGGTGGGGATTTGCTTATCGATTTGCTGATTCCAATTCTGTAGCTCCCGAGGGAAGAAGAAGAATGGAAAATGTGCTCATCCGCCTTATCAAATGGCGGTGGCTTTATTTTTGTTTTTTCTTCGTTTTTTTTTTTCTCCATGCGGTAAGGCTTATGCTATAGCTAACCCATTACGGTAGCATGATTTCCATTTCTCATTTAAATGTATAGCGCCTACGAACGATACGGGGTTGATCCCACGGGACCAGTAAGCTGGGACTGAATTGGGATCATAGATGTCACACTTGAGGCATTTCGGTGGAAATATATTCTAGTTCAGCGTGATGGGAAATGTCGTAAGTTGAACATCTTTCGAATTTAAAATAACAGAAATGAACATAAGACGAGGCTTGTTTCTCATACACTTTTAAGGACACAACGTCGTTAGCAAAATCTCTGTTTCCAAAAAGAGTTCCATATTGAAATGGAAATGAATGAGTGGAGAACAGAAGTAAGCAATCGATGGTTCCTTTGTCTGGGAAACGAATACCTGTGAAGGAGTCACAGCCAACGACCTCGTAATGAAATGCTCTATTATTACCATTAACAGGTTGTCAACCCTCGGCTGTACCTCGATATCCGATCCTCTCACATTCAGTCAAATGCATTACACTTGACTTGCATGTGTATCCATAGAGTGCATTGTACTCGGAACAATATGACTCCCAACGGCAGGCCACTGCCAGCCGGCAGAAGTAATAAGGGATCATATTGCTTTGACTGCATGCGCTCTGTATATGTCACAGCAATAGTCTTTGGGTATGAGCATTTGTTTATGATATAGGTCATTGGCGCTCACCCAAAAGAATGTGATGATGAAGCGTTTTAATCGGATATCGAAGTGTAGTCGATTGTTCGATAACCAGAACTCGAGCATAGTAGCTTTGTATAAATAGGGTATGAATTTGGAAATAAAGTCAATTGTGATCGTGGAGTCGATCCGAAGAACACTCTAGTCTTATTATTTGATATATGGCTGCTAGCCTAAAAGTATAAGCTTGGACGTTTTCTTCTTTAGTCGTCTTCGGTACCACCCTCAACTTTGCAGTTAGTGCGAAAGAGGTTCGAGCGAAAGCAGTAAATGCTAAGCGATTGGTGCTGAAGTACAAGCGACTTCACATGGCGATCTTGCCAGTCTTCAAAAGATAGCATATTAAAAGCTAGTTTTTCCTCCACGGTTTTCTTCAAAGCAAACAAAAACGAAAAGTGTAACTATAGTTATATCATACAAAAATCTTGATGACTACCCAGAGTAGAAGCCAAAAACATCCTAGAGAGGGGGAACCAGTCAAAAATCGAAGACAGAACTATTGGCCCGTGTCCTCTGTACATACAAGAGTACAGAAGGCACGTACATAAACATAAAAACACACCAACAAAGATGACTACAGTTAAACATAAAGTACAAAAACAAAACAACATCATGAGGGCGATCAAAACAAGCAGCACAAACAACGTTCTAAATTTTTACCGAACACTACATTGCTTCCATCGCAAAGAGTTCCACAGGAAAAAGCGGATTTGTCTCCAAATTGATTAAATTATGTACTACAGTACTACTACTACTACATTTAAAATTAGTTATTTTAGAAAATAGTATATTTTTTTTATGTTAACGAAAAGAAAAACACAAGAAACATTGCAAACTATCAAAGGTGAAAAACTTCCATTACCTATTACATATATATATATATTGTCACACAGTACGTTTTCAAGGTTTCTATCAATATCGGGTCTAACATATTCAAAATGCTTTGCGCATCTTGACGATCTTATAGTATTCAAAAAAAAAAAAAAGTAAAAATTTAGAACACCACAATAAAAATTTAATTGAAGTATTCGAAAGATTGAGAGAAGTAAATCTCAAACTACATCCAAGTAAATGTGCTTTCCTTAGAAAAGAAGTTTTATATCTAGGTCATATAATATCAGACAAAGGTATTATACCAGATCCATCAAAATCCATAGTAATGAAAAATTATCCAATCCCACAAAATGCAGACGAAGTAAGGAGATTTGTAGCATTTGCTAACTACTATAGAAAGTTCATACCAAATTTTGCAACACTAGCAATTCCTTTAATCCATGGTTCGATGAAGAATGCAGGCAGGCAAATGCAGCCAAACAAAGAGCACGACAAATGCTTATGCAAACACGAACAAGGGCTGCTTACGATCAGTATAACGAGATTTACAAGGAGAGAAGAAGGGAAGAACACCGACTTCTCAAAAAGAAAAAGAAGCAGCATGAGAAGCGCTCGTTTGAGGAAATAGAGAGGTGCCATGACAGGAACGAGATTCGGAAGTTTTACCAAAAGGTAAAAAGATCCTGCCAGGGTGGCAAACCCCGAACTCAAGCCTGTAAAGACCAGCAGGGAAACATAATTGTAGAGTCACAGTCGCTACTGAGGATTTGGAAAGATCATTTCTGCAGACTGCTTAACGGCGATGAAGACACAAATTCCGCTGTCAGGCAGATTGCCCCATTCAGCTTGGACGATGATCAAGAATGCCGTCCTCCCGACCTAGAAGAGGTTAAGCTTGCCATATGCAAACTTAAATCAAATAAGACTGCAGGTGCAGATGGCCTTGATGCCGAACTTTTCAAGGCAGCTGGAGACCAGTTGGAAAGGAGCATGCACCAGCTGATCTGCATGATATGGTCGAAAGAAAGCATGCCCGATGAATGGAACCTCAGTATCGTATGCCCGATCCTAAAGAAAGGAGACCCTCACAATTGCGCCAATTACAGAGGGATAAGCCTCCTTAACGTCGCTTATAAGATCTTGTCTGCTGTAATATGTGAACGTCTGAAACCCCACGTCAACAACTTGATAGGTCCTTATCAATGTGGTTTTAGACCAGAGAAGTCCACAATAGACCAAATTTTCACATTACGGCAGATCTTGGAAAAAACCCGAGAACATAATATCGATATTCACCACCTCTTTATCGATTTCAAGGCCGCGTTTGACAGTATTTACAGAGACGAGCTGTACAGAGCATGTCTAGTTTCGGCATCCCTGCAAAGCTCGTACGACTATGCAGGATGACTTTGGAGAATTCACGCTGCTCCGTCAAGGTCGGAAAAGAACTCACCGAGACCTTTGATGTCGAAAAAGGCTTTAGGCAAGGCGACAAACTGTCATGCGATTTCTTCAACATCATACTTGAACAGATTGTAAGAAACTCAAACGTCAACACCAGAGGAACAATCTTTCAAAAGTCTGTACAATTACTCGCCTATGCAGACGATATTGACGTAATGGGAAGAAAAAAGCGTGATGTCATAGGTGCTTTTGCGAGTATTGAAACAGAAGCGGCAAAAATGGGTTTGATGATTAATGAGGGCAAAACGAAGTATATGCTGTCATCAAACAAGGACACAGAACATCGACGAATTGGACAAAACGTCACAATAGACAGACATAACTTCGAGGTAGTACAGGACTTCGTCTACCTAGGATCCGCTGTAGACACGGAAAACAACATCAGTGCGGAGATCAAACGGAGAATAACTCTTGCCAACCGTTGCTTCTTTGGGTTAAGAAGGCAATTGAGAAACAAAACCCTCTCTAGAAAAACCAAGGTGACCTTGTATAAGACCTTAATCATCCCAGTCCTGCTGTACGGCGCGGAAGCATGGACCTTATCGAAAGCGGATGAGGAAACTCTTGGTCGTTTCGAAAGAAAAATTCTCCGAATGATCTTTGGTCCCGTATGCGAAGACAATGTGTGGAGAAGAAGATACAACAACGAGCTGTATGAGCTGTACCGCGACATGGGCATAGCCAGAAGAGTACGCATCGCGAGGCTACGATGGTTGGGCCATGTAGAGCGGATGGACCCAAACGCTCCGGCTCGTCGGGTTTTCGAAAGCACATTGCAGGGAAATCGCGGAAGGGGAAGACCTCGTCTTAGGTGGCGCAATCAAGTGGATGAAGACCTCAACCGACTTGGAGTGCGAAACTGGAGAGAGCTCGCCCGAGATCGAAATCGTTATAGAAGGATGTTGGTTGAGGCCCAGGTTCACCCCGAACTGTAATGCCCACCTAAGTAAGTAAGTAAGCAATTCCTTTAAACCGTTTATTAAGAAAGAACGTAGAATTTAAATTTTCCGAAGATTGCAATACCTCATTTAATTTGCTAAAAGAATTCCTAATAAGCCCAAATATTTTACAGTTTCCAAATTTTGAAAAAGAATTTATACTCCGAACAGACGCCTCTGGATTTGCCTTAGGTGCTGTTATATCAAATTTTGATGATAAACCCATCGCATACGCAAGTAAATCATTAAATAAAGCCGAAAAGAATTACAGCACTATAGAAAAAGAATTGCTCGCTATAGTATGGGCAGTAAAACATTTCAGACCTTATCTTTTCGGAAGACGTTTCAAAATACTAACGGACCATGGACCACTAGTATATCTGTTCTCACTAAAAGAACCTTCAAGTAGATTAACAAAATTTAGGTTAATATTAGAGGAATATAACTTTACTGTGGAGTATTCACCAGGCAAAGACAACTGCACTGCGGATGCACTAAGTAGAATACAACTAAAGTCAGAGGACTTACAGAATTTATTTGTGTGTGTCACAACAAGAGCACAAGCTAGAAACTCAAATTTAGAAGAAGAAAACCCAACAACTAGTAAATTAGAGAAAGAAAAAATCATAAGTGAACTTCTTAAACCGCCAGAAAAGGGGCTAAAAATAGTCGAGTTAAAAATATTAAATAGCTTCAAAGACAAAGATTTACAGTTTATTAAAAGGTACCAGAGTTATAAGTCCAAACCTTATTGTAGGATACATTCCAGGGAATAATTGTTTGATATTAAATAGGTCAAAGATAAGCACTATTACCCGATCAGCATCATTTGACAAAATGTTGTTGAGGGACGTGCAGAATATCAAAGAACCATTTTTAAATAATAAAAGGGAACCCAGAAAAAGCACTACTGCCCGATCGGCATCATTTGACAAAATGTTGTTGAGGGACGTGCAAAATAAAGGTGAACCATTATTAAATAATGAAGAGGAATCCAAGAATAGCACTATTGCTCGATCGGCATCATTTGACAAAATGTTGCTGAGGGACGTGCGTTCAATTTGCGGACCTCTATCAATTAAAGATATTTATATAACTAAAGAAGAGTTAGGTAAACTCTCAGACGGCCGTCGTAAAGAGAAATTATATATATTAAAGAAAAAGATAGAAGAATTATTCAAAGGAAATAAAATAAAAGTGCACATAATTGAAGATAAAATAAAAGTAACGGACCCTGGAAAACAAAAACTTATACTCAATGATTACCACATGTTACCGACAAGTGGACATGCCGGAATAAATCGCATGTTGCGGAATATTAAGAAAAAATATTTTTGGACAGGAATGCAAAACAATGTGACGACATACGTTAAGCACACAAACACATACAACCAAAAAATCAACCGATGACTATTACTACAACAGCAGAAACATGCTTTGACAAAATATACCTTGATTTAGTTGGACCTCTTGACGAGACGGAAGATGGGTCAAAATATATATTAACACTACAAGACGAACTTACGAAGTTTACAGAAGCCATTGCTTTACCAAATAAAGAAGCTAATACGGTAGCTAAAGGACTTGTAGAAGGCTTTATCCTAAAGTATGGAGTCCCTGCTACCATAGCATCTGACCAAGGTACAGAATTTATAAATAGAGTTTTCAAAGATCTATGTAAGTTATTAAAGATAGAACAATTGCAATCTACCGCTTATCACCATGAAAGCATTGGAGCACTAGAAAATTCTCATAAAGTTTTAGGAGCATACCTTAGGAGTTATGTAGAAGAAAAACATACAGATTGGAACAACTGGTTGCCATACTATGTTTTCTGTTACAACACTTCAGTACATTCAGAAACAGGATTCACCCCATTTGAATTAGTATTTGGAAGACAATGTAACTTGCCTTCAAATCTTACAAAGAAAGTTGAACCAGTGTACAACTACGAAGACTATGTGATAGACTTAAAACACAGACTACAAATTGCTCATAAGGATGCTAGGGATACTTTAATACAAAAGAAAATTTCTAGGAAAGATAGGTACGATTCTGATAGAAAAGCAAAAACTCATGATTACAACGTAGGTAGTTTAGTCTTGTTAAAAAACGAAAGCAGAAAGAAGTTAGATCCAATATATATAGGACCATATGAAGTCTTATCACAGGAAGGAGTAAATTGCGAAATTAAATATGAAAATAAAAAAATGATTGTTCACAAAAACAGATTGAAACCATTTTATATATATATGTTATTATTATTATAATTTGTAAACTTATGCAATTTGCGAAGTTCAGAAAGAAGATTTGAAAATAAAAACAAATAAAAACCATTTTATGTATGAATATTGTGTAATTTGTGAAATTGTGAAAGAAAATGTAGAAATAAAAAATTACTTTTATGGATGTTATTGTGTAATTTGTAAAATTATAAAAAAAAAAAAACATTAATAATAAGAAATTTATTAAATGTACGTTATTGTATAATTTGTAAAATTGTGAAATAAATGTAATTGATAAATAGGTTAAAACCATTTTAGACATATATATACTAGAATTGTAAATGAAAAAAAAAAAAAGGAAAGAGAAAGAGACATACATATTGCTTAATAATAATATAAAAATAATTGAAAAGTAATTCTAAGAATAGAATTAATATCACCTTGAACTAGTTATTATAAGAAACTATACTCAATGCATTGATCTAAGTATAGTAATCTAAAAAAAAAAAAGGTTTAGAAATACATAAAATTTAAAAAAAAAAAAAAAATAATATATATTGTAAGACATATTAAATAAAATAGAAACAAACGAATATATGTACCAAATACTGAATAACAAGCAATGAAAATGTAAATATCCCAAATGATATCAGACACTGACTTTCTTCTTCTTCTTTAGTCGTCTTCGGTACCACCCTCAACTTTGCAGTTAGTGCGAAAGAGGTTCGAGCGAAAGCAGTAAATGCTAAGCGATTGGTGCTGAAGTACAAGCGACTTCACAAAACACTAGATGAATAAATCCTTTAAAGAAGACCGGAAGAACACTAAATAATAAACCCGACCCTTCAAGGTAAAATATGGTCTGGTACGCTGACTGCGTTTGAAAATAGACATTGGTACAGGTTTTGGCATTTTCAGCGACTCAATTTTTCAGAATGGCTTGGTAGTCATTCTCGATATTCCCCCAGGCTGAGGTCTTGAGCGAGAGTAATAAGGTAATCGAACACAAAAAATAACCAAAACAATCTTCATCTTCTCAGACGGACAAGCTGCCCTAAAAGCATCGAGTTCACGTGTCGTAAGATCCAAACCAGTCCAGGAGACATTTAAGTTAATCTCCGAACTGACAAAGAAAAGCTCTGTTGTCTTACACCGAATGGTGTCCTCTCCCTGAGAAGAGGTAGGTTAGGTTAGGTTTTTGGTAGCAGGTCAAATACACTTTTTACCCTTTTCATCAGCACACAGCCAAAAAAATTGCCTTAAAACAATCAATTCTTGGAAAACTACTCCCATTGCAAGCTGTTGCAGTAAAAGTCCGTAAAAAAAATCAAAGTCCCTAAAAAAAAAAAAAATGTTCATCTGTAAAAAATAAAGAAACTCTCAGTCGTATTTATAAAATTTGCTTAGAATATCCTTAGACAACTGTCCAATTAGACGGTGTCTAAAGAGTTGGACAAGCCTTAGCCAATTTCGTATTTATAAATGCATTTCAACAGTTGTCTAAATAGCCCCTCAAACTGTCAACTTTGAACGAAAAACTAAATGGTGGCGATGATGCAGTACCATTTTTTGTGTTTTGATATACGAGTGCAACAACTAAATGGCTCTGAAAGAGTGTGGCGTAGCACTTGAACCAGACCAAAAAAGCAGCTGATTTGACTTTGAGTTACAGCTTTTCCAAGTCTCATAAAACGATGAAATTTGTGCAATTTATAAATTAAATTGTTGAAAGTAGTACTTTTGCACCTCAAACTATTTATTTTTTTCGATCTTAGAGCTCTCAAATGTGTTTTATAACATGTTCAACAAAATTGTTTTTTGCTGTAGCAAATGCCGATTTAGCCATAGTTTAGACAACCAATTTCGGTGTCTAAAGTTAGACGTTCCTTAGACAGCGATGAAAGTGTTTATAAATACGATTTGGAGTTGGACACTGTTCTAAGAGCTGTCCAAAGTTAGACATACTTTGGAATGTGATTATAAATACGACTGTCTATGTTTAACAGGCATTTTCTGAAAAAAAATTACCTCAAAGTCAAAACTTTGCTGGGGGAAGAAAATTTGAACGCCATTGAGAATTAAAAATCTGGCAACCTTAAGCCAATAGCCCAATTGAAATACAGTTTTAAAGATTATTTTTTCTACAAAAAATTAAATTTAAAATCAGGTCTCTACCATCAGTATTGACAGAGAAATCGAATTTAACTCGGGTCAGGGTACACCAAAGTTAACCTTTTTTAAATATTCAAAAAGTGATGTCAAAGTTGAGAAACAGACTTTACTGAAATCTTTAAAACAATTTTTTCTTAGAATATGACCAAGCATCACATCCCAAGGTATGTACCACGATCACGAATCACAGGACACCTTGTATATGAGAGTGTCTACACTGACACGCAAAAAACGACAGACATTTGAACTTGTAGCGGTGAGTGTCTCTCGTTGTCGCAATTAAAAATTGGTTTGCTATGGGAGAGTCTTGTCCTTTTAATAGCTCATTTAATAAACTGATTGAAATCAAGATTTTTTGGGAAAATTTGATAATAGTTCTTAATCAAAACCACGAGTGGTCGCAAACAGTTTTCAGTGCAAATAAACAATCATTAATAATAAGATTAGAGCAGAACAGTTCATTTTCAAAGCATTCATTGCAGATAATCCAATTGGTTTCAGTTCGGTTTGTCATAACAGTTTTGCAACTTCTTTCCCTAACTTCAAGCACATGGTTTTTGAGGAATCTAATCACATGAAATTATTTACATTCAATTTTAAATACGTTTTTGTATAATATGTGTAAAACACATTTATTTGCACAATGTATTTTTCATACTGTATCTCCTCAATAAAGTGGTATTACTTTAAAATAAAGTAGTTTTTTAGATAATTGGGTTATTAATTTATCAACTCCAACATAAAAAAAAAAACAAAAAAAAAAAAAAAAAGAATCAGGTTTCATAAGTAGCGGTAAAATTCACCAAAAAGAAAACGGCAAAATTATTGTTACATTGAAAAAAGCTGGCAAAATTATTTACACAGATGTACTTAACGGTTTCGGAAATGAATCGGTAGATAAGCGTGCTGACTGATCAATCCCGCAGGTTATTATTATGATTAGTTAAGTGTCACCTTTAATTCAAATAACTTTATTGGAATTTCAATAAAGACGCGGGCGGCGATTGTTGCAGAGTACAAAATCGGAGTTTCGGTTGGAAAACTTTCTACTAACTACCATTGCAGTCGAAGAACAGTTTATTATCAAATTGAGAAAGATAAAACGTGTGGAAGTCTAAAAAACCGAGTCGGGAGAGGCAAGAAAAGGGTTACTTCGAATAGGGAAGACACTCGAATTATTCGTTGAAAAGTGAAAAATGTGTTAAAGGAGTTAAACAAGGCTCGTGAGAACAATTTCAGCGAAAGAACATTGCGTAGAAAGTTAAAGGAAAACAAAATTAAAGCCTACGTCAGCCAGAAAAAGACCTACATTACACCAAGGAACAAGAGTGCAAGACTGCAATTCGTAAGGGAGCATATTAATAAGCCATCGGATTTTTGAAGGAGTGTACTTTGGACTGACAAGACTGCTTGTTCCTTGGATGGTACTTATGGGGAAAGTTTTTTTATTCCGATCCAAGAACAAAAGCCAAAAAACCCATTACGCAGCCCACTAGACATTCCAATGGAGGGAAAGTTATGATATGGGGGTGCAAATCATATAGTGGTGTGAGACCACTTGCAAGGTGCTCCGATCATATGACACAGTGTCATTATTTAGAGATACTAAATGATGTTGCACTGGTGGCAGGTTCTACATTCATCGGGACCAATTTCATACTTCAGCAAAATAATGCACCCATACACATCGCCTCGCCGGGAACATCAAAAAGTATCTATCGGAAGTAGGTCAAGAAACTTTGAAATGGCCTCCCCAAAGTCCTGACTTAAATGTAATCAAAAATGTTTGGCATCTTGTGAAATCCAAAATTCCACAAGACATAGGAAGATCTGCAGATGAAACGTGGAAATATTTTATGACAGCTTGGAGTACCATTCCTGCAGAGCAAATTCAACACTTAATAGATTCCGTTCCAAGACGCCTTGCAGAGGTTATTGCTCCAAAAGGAGGAAACACAAGCTATTAGGTAAAACTGTGGGAATGAAACTATTGCGATTTTATTAGAAATTTTCTTTTTTTTTGCTTTCAGAAGCGTTACTGGAAGAAAAATGCCCTTGTGCAATTAATTTTGCCACCTTTTTTTCATGTCACAATAATTTTGCCATTTTCTTTTTTGTGATTTTAACCGCTACTTACGAAACTTCATTCTTTATTTTTTTTTTACCACATCAAGCAGATGTTGGAGTAAATAAATTTACTAACCCATTTATGTTAACAAAAGTGATCTTCTTCAAAAAGAAGGCAGCGGAAGTGGCAGGAATGTCAACGAAAACTTTTTCACACTCGGTCTGAATGGTTGAACGTTAAATTAAACTTATCGGAATATTACTATTTATTGTAAGTAAACAGTGTCCCTTTCTCGAATTCAAGCTACTCATTATGAATGTGCTAAAATCAAAAAGTATCCATCTTGATGGTGCTGCACCCTTGCAAAAGTGCTTCTATCGAATACCCAATGAAGTTTAACGAAAGACGAGCTCATTGTGCTCTCAGCTCTACCCTTGAATTTATGAAAATTTTCATTTTATTTTTTCACGTCAAAACAAATATTCAAAACGTTTCGAAAAATTTTAATCAACACAAAATGTTTCTTGCACATTGCCGAATACCGAATTCCGATTCTTTGGAAAAACCTTGGCTTTTTGGGCACTCTATCCAACAATCACAGGTACTTACGAAAAAGATTAAACAAGTCTTGGAATACAGCGGTCGTATTTTGTTTCAATTTCAAACCAGCTCCGGCATTTCTTACAGTTCCTTACCTCGACCCACGTTGGGTGCCAATTGTTGCACTTCTTTCTCCGTCCGCACTTCTTTAATTCGGGGGTTATAATTAATTTTTCAATTCCTAATAAAACGAGCTAACTTTATGATGGAAACAAAACTTAAAAAGGTAATTAATTGCACAGCCGGCCGACGCGGCGTGCGAAAAGAATGGAAAATGACAGATGTAAGATTAAGTGTTGGAGAAAATGTAAGCGCATCCAGCAACAAATAGAATGCTGCCACCGCGACTAGATCAGCTGGGTGTGTTTGATAGGTAGGCCAGGTAAATGAGTTAATCGAAGGCTAATAAATGGGATTATAATAAAATTTGTAAAATAATCAATTTAAAGAACAGGGTGTCCTCAAAATTGTGGGCGCAAGAAAATTTTTGCAGGAGTAAATTTTCAAACCTTGATGCTGAAAAGTAATGGAAAGGAAATATCGACCAGAAAAGAAGAACAACGTAGAGTAAATAATAAAAGTAGAAATATGTGAATTCCCAATTTGAATTTAAAACAATTTTATTGTGTTGGGAAAACCTTGTCTAAGACGGTATTAAAAACCCAAATCTTTTCTAAATATTATAAATGGATGTATAAAAGTTGAAAATAGTTATAAGGAACGTAAAATGAAGCGGTATTAGTTACCAAGAAGGTCAGAGGGACCGTTGCAAAGCGATAAATAAAGGGGTACCGAAGATTGAACTGTTAAAGATAGTTCTCGAACAATTCCCAAGGTGGGTAGAAAATTAAAAGGGTCACGCGCCAGGCGATTTCCTGGATTATTCGACAGGTAAAAAGGGGCCACACACTTTTTCTTACAAAACACTTTCACCAGTAAAAAAAAAAACAAGTTTAACAATAATTTCACTATACTTTTCTTGATTTTCGATTCTCTCCTCCTAAGACTCCCTGATCACTCTTTTTCTCCTGTAGACGAATATCCTCTTATCCTTCGTTAAAAAGGACAACTCTTACTCGCTTCACTCCCTATTTTCTTTCAAGCTAAAATGCAAAACACTAAAATTCGCTAAAAAATAAATGACGTAAGATTTTTCTTATTATCTTATAAAAACTTATTTTCAAATCTCAATTACTCTCTCGATAATTTTTCACTCTTTCGTATTAACACCTTGATCGCTAGCCAAGAAGTGTCTCCCACTTGCATAGCTCTTTGTTTGGCCTCAACCCCGTTCTCATTCACACACACAATCGTACATTCAACCATTCACTTTCGTGGATTCAGTATCACGACATAAAGACGTTGTTGGTGGTGTACCATCGCTCAGCCACTACATGCATAGTTTTCGACAAGTTGTTGGTGTCGTCCAAAACTTGCCCTCTCTCTTACCATTCACCAAGTTCGAAAGTTCGACAAGTGGTTGGTGTCGTTCAACACTTGCCGATCTTGATGGGTGAGTCCAGAACCCTAGAACACCTAATATCACAACCTCCTTGAAAAACTAACGAATTATGCTGAAACTGAAAATAATTTATCGCTGAGCATTCTCTCAGTTACTTTTAATCGCGTGGAGAGCGAATCGAGTAAGCAATCAAAATTCAACCAATTATTCCTAATAAACATTTTCAACATTTTCTTTCGGGAGAACTATAGGCGGAGGAAATCTAAATTAACCGAAAATCCTTTGCAGATTCGGGGGAGGGGGGAAGAACTTTAAAATTTCAACCTTTGGGTACCTTGTTAAAGTTTAGGTTGGGCAGAAAACCATACTAATGCTTTCAAAGTGACGTAAATCGTTGGGTAGGAAATGATCATCTACCATTGATGTTTGTGCTAAGTGTTGTTGTGTTGCCTTGTTTGTTTTGTCAGGTTCAATTGAGCAATTTTAGTATCTTTCGTGAGACCACCCGTCTGCACGTTCATCAATGTCCGTTGGGGACCGCCTGTTCCTTTTCTGGTCTAGCTTTGACCAATTCCGTCAGCGACCTACGTTCGATGTCTTTGCAAAATGCTGGGTGAGTAAACCATAGGCTGATGGACCCTCGGTTGCCCCCTATTCTCTGTGCAGCTACACCCAAAAAAAAGAAGAGGTAAGGATACGCGAAAGGATCCTAAGGATACTTTTTGTATCGGTAAATTTTACCACGACAAATTTGTTTTGTTAGTTGCCATTAAGTTCAATGCTGGAGTGCGCTGGTTTATCCTAAGAAAAATGTTGCTCAAGTAAAATAAAGTACCAGCGAACACCCACCTGAAGTCATCCAGTATTCCGTCGAAAAAGATTACGGCCTATCTTGAGGCTGACTCCCAGGAAACTCACCTTGTTGTGACCAATTCTTCCATAATCCCATTTCCCATACGCTTACATCCAAAGTCAGTATAAGACGAATGGAAGCAACTTGTTTTTTATCTTTTATTTTTGAGGATATGGTAGGAAAATTGGTTTCTGTAGATTAAAATCTCTGATGAATATTTATGAAGGTAAGCAGATTCACAAATAACAAGAGAAGAAGAAACCCAAGCCAAAGCCAGTTCCAAACAATCAAGCAATCTGTGTAATATTATCTTTGACAAGTGAGAGCCTTACAGCTTCCAGGGCATTTGCCTTAATCCTTTAAATAAGGTTTCAAAAGACACATTCTCGTTTTTATTTTACGATCGCAGTAATAGTTTTTTCCTTACTCAATATTGCTTAATGTCTTCTTTAAGTTTCTCCCAATAAGCCAAACTGAATTAAAAGGAAATTCATCAACGTTTTTATGGAGGACCAGGTATTTTTCATTGGGTACGAAGCCAAAACTGTGACAATTTTCAATATTCTGTGCATCAATGTTATAATTGGCCCACAGAATCTGTTCCATTGCTTACACCGCAAAATTGCCAAACCCTCCCGTCATTTTCTTCCTCATTCGATTCAAAAAACCAATCATTTTGAATACATTTTCTAGCGTCCTGAAGCATAATCAAATTCAGTAAAGTTGTAACCAATAAAAGGCTATCTTCTACATTCTACAAAATATCATACAATGGAAGACACTTTGGCTTACATTGGCTCATAAAAAAACGAAAAAAAAAATACATACTTGTACGAAAAAAACCTTCACCTCAGGTTCCACATGCATGCTCCTTTCATCTGTGATTGCACTGTGACTCAAAAATGTAAGCACCAAAGATTAAAATCAAATTCCATTTAATGCTTAATACAATCTGCCAAGGTAACTTGAATAAATCCTTCCCATTTGAAATGCACCATCCGGTTTATGTGCGAAGTTATACTTGAAGAGCATTCTGCATTCCTTTGTGGGTTACCTTATTCCGTTTGGTTAAGCTTATAGTAGTAGCAAAAGATAAAAAAGAAAATAAATAAATACATAAGTCGAAATAAGAAGAAGCCATGTGCACTTGAGAAGTTGTATGGTAAATGAATTTGCCATTCGGGCTTAACAAAATGTGTACATTGAGAAATTTTGTTTCGGTTTCTTCTTAAACGAAAAAGCCACATCCCTTTTCCGGTTTCCTGTCACAAAATCTTTAGAAAAGGTCGCCTCTGGTTGTGTGTTTTTGGTGTAATTCTCTTTCCACCAATTCAGTGCGACTTGATATTATTTGTAGGTATGTTGGTGTGCTTTTGAGAAGATGTTCTTTGTAAAAGGAGTTTATTCATTTTTTTTTTTAAAGATGCCTAAGATGAAAGAAAGAGGCTAATTACAAGAACAAAGAATTAACCCACTGAGTGTTATTGTACCCTTATCAGAGTACGGCTTTTTAGTTCTTCAGAGAATTTGTGTCTCCGGATGAGAATAGCTCAGGAGGCTTTCACTTTAATTCACAAAATTTTATGAGACCAAAAATTAATTTTGGTTTTTCAAGCTTTTTGTTTTATTTATGGTTTTGAATTTTCGGTTAACTTACTAAATTAAGTGGGCATTACAGTTCGGGGTGAGCCTGAGTCTGAACTGCTTTTAATAAAGTCCACGCTTCCGTGCCGTAAAGCAGGACTCGGTGATCAAGGTCTTATACAAGGTTAATTGGCCTTTCTGGAGAGGGTTTTAACCCAAAGAAGAAAAGGTTGGCAAGAGTTATTCTCCGTTTGATCTCCGCACTGATATTGTTTTCCGTGTCTATAGCAGATCCTAAGTAGACGAAGTCCTGTATTACCTCGAAGTTATGCCTGGTTATTGTGACGTTTTGTCCAATTCGTCGATGTTCTGTGTCCTTGTTTGATGACAACATATACTTCGTTTTGCCCTCATTATCCATCAAACCCATTTTTGCCGCTTCTGTTTCGATACTTGCAAAAGCACCTATGACATCTCAACTCCTTCTTCCCATTACGTCAATATCGTCTGCGTAGACGAGTAATTGTACAGACTTTTGAAAAACTGTTCCTCTGGTGTTGACATTTGAGTTTTGTTCAATCTTTTCAAGTATGATGTTGGAGAAATCGCATGATAGCTTGTTGCCTTGCCTAAAGCCTTTTTCGACATCAAAGGTCTCGGTCTACCGACTTTGACGGAGCAGCTTGAATTCTCCAAAGTCATCCTGCATAGTCGTACGAGTTTTGCAGGGATGCCAAAACTAGACATGGCTCTGTACAGCTCGACTCTAATTGATAAAAGAGAGCCTTCAGGTGGCCATTATCAATGAGGAGAGTCTAGGCTAAGCGAAGAAGACTAGACTCGAGTGGAAATAAGGCTACTCGAGTGCATGACTGACGAGCTTCCCACGTCCTCAGGCGCGGTGCCTGATTTCGGACCCATTTCGACGTTAAAGGGTTTCAAAATTCTCACCTGTAATGACGAATATACCCTAAACTGGCTAAAAAATAAGATATCCGAAATGGCGGACTTTATAGAAGGTGCAACATTGAAAGTTGCATAAAAGAAAGACCTCCCCACCAGACCCAAAGTCCGAATAAACATTCCTGGACCGCGCTTGAAGAAGGAAACAATTGAGCTCTTCTTACGAAAACTCAACCCAAGTTTCCCAAGTGCTGACTGGGAAGTACTGGAGATGGAAGAGCCTACGAGCGCAGGCCAAGAAGTCTTAGTCATGCTCAATCATGAGTCAATGGCTATGCTTCCAGAAAGGGGATATAGACTGAATATTGGCCTAAACAAGGTTAAGGTGAGGTCGGCAACGGCTGCCAACTTGCAAAACAAAAATGATGGCAACAAAAAAGACAATGAAGGTGCTACAAATAAACCTGCAGCACAGTAAGTTGGCCTCTGCCACCTTGACCGCGTTGATGTCAAAAACTGACATCGACTTAGCCCTAATACAGGAGCCATGGATAAATCATGGCCGGATCTGCGGACTGAAATCCAAAGATCATTTCCTTTTCTTTAACAAAGGGCCTACAGAAGGTAACTATAGTACATGCATTTTATCAAAGACAAATTTAAATCTCTTCCTTCTAACCCCTCACAGTAGTAATGATCTGACAACAGTGAAGTGCGAGCGAGAAGGGGCGCCACCCCTAATCCTGGCCTCCGTTTACATGCCGGGCGATGCAACCTCCAACCCCCCGCCGGCAGCTGTTGCAGAATTGGTCGCCACAACTAAAAGAAATGGCTGGGACCTCCTCATGGGCTGTGATGCTAATGCCCATCACATACAGTGGGGTAGTACAGACACGAACGAAAGAGGTGAGTCACTTTTTGAATATATTATTGAGAACAACCTGATAATTATGAATAGAGGTAAAGAACCAACATTTATAACAAAGGTAAGAAAAGAAGTGTTAGACGTTACACTTTCCACCAACTCTGGTACGCTAGTAACCAGTAATTGGAGGGTCTCCAACAACGTAACCTTCTCTGACCACAGAATGATAACATTCGAAATAGAACACAAATCTGAAAACTTTATCCCTTATAGAAACCCTAGGAAAACTGACTGGGGTCTCTATAACCAAAAACTGGCCCTAACTCTCAGCCAGAACAACAATCAGCCTTTGCTTAACTGCTCAGCCATAGAGACACAGGTAAACAAGTTAACGTCAGACATAATCAATGCCTAAGAAAACTCATGCCCGTTATCCAAAGGGAAAGGTAGATCCAACCCCATATGGTGGACAAACGAACTATCGATCCTTAGAAGGAACTCTACGAGGCTCTTCAATAGAGCAAAATTTAGCAACCTTTCGGCTGACTGGGACCTATACAAGATCAGTAAAAATGAATACAAAAATAGAACTACCTATGCAAAAAGAGCAGCCTGGCGCAACTTCTGCTCAGATATTGAGTGCACAAATGACGCAGCAAGGCTAAGAAAGGTCATGTCCAAGGTCCAAAATACCCCTAGTTTTCTTAGAAGACCTGATAACACATGGACTGACTCATGCTCAGAAACCCTAGAGTCACTCATGAACACCCACTTTCCAGGGTGTTCTCAAATGACATCCCCAGAACGCGGAAACCCTAACGCTAACGTTATATCCAACAAAGGAAATCTATTAGTAGATAATAGGAAGGTAATGTGGGCCATTGACTCATTCTCAGCATACAAATCTGCAGGTCCGGACGGTATCATTCCAATGATGCTCCAAAGCCCTATAAAGACTTGATTGAGCCGATTCTAGTGCAAATATTCAGAGGTGGTCTAAACCTCACCTTTATTCCAACTAGTTGGAGGGAAGTTAAAGTCATATTTATTCCCAAAGCCGGTAAGCCCTCACACACTGAACCCAAAGATTTCAGACCAATAAGCCTATCCTCCTTTCTACTTAAGACTCTAGAAAGACTTATAGAAACGCATATCCGAACAAAACTGAATAACAATGTGATTTCCACAGCCCAACATGCATATAAAGGGCAAATCAGTGGAGACTGCACTTCATGAAGTAGTCGGAACCATTGAACAGTCAATCCAATATAAGGAGTACACGTTGGCTGCATTCCCCGATATAGAAGGGGCCTTCAACAACGTTGAATACAGTGCTATTCGCATGGCATTAAGTTCCATAAATATCGAGCCAACGCTATCAAACTGGATCGACTCCATGCTCCAAACGAGAATAGTAAAAGCAGTAATGGGTGCAAGTACCCTAAAAGTCAAAACTTGTAGAGGTACACCTCAAGGAGGAGTGTTATCCCCGCTACTCTGGCTCCTAGTAGTTAACCAAATCCTGGTTAAACTTGACAAGAGCGGAATAAAAGCAGTAGCCTATGCCGATGACATCGTCATCATGACTTCGGGAAAATTCACAACCACCCTTTGTGAACTTCTCCAGACAGCTCTAAACAAGCTCACCAGCTGGGCAAAAAACTGTGGGCTAAACGTCAACCCTACTAAAACAGAACTTGTTCTGTTTACGAGAAAACGTAACATTCCAGATATACTTCCTCCCTCCATTAATGGTATACCAATAAACTTATCTGGTACGGCAAAATATCTCGGAATTGTCCTTGATCGTAAACTTAACTGGAAAGAAAATTTAAAAGAAAGAGAAAGGAAAGCTCAAATCGCTTTCTACACTTGTAGTAGAATTTTTGGGAAAAAATGGGGACCTGGTCCCAAAACCATTCACTGGATGTATACATCCATAATAAGACCAATCCTCACATATGCCTGTCTAGTCTGGTGGCCATCATTAGAGAAGGCTTCAAACCTTAAGACCATGACCAAAATCCAAAGGCTTGCATGCATTGGCTCAACTAGTGCCATGAGAACAACACCAACTGCAGCTCTGGGAACCTTCCTGTCGCTAGCCCCCCTAGATCTTTTTACTAAGGAGATGGCGGCCAAAAGCGCACTGCGACTCAAACAATGCAACAATTGGAAAACAGGCATATCAGGCCATAGAACCATCATGAGCCATACAGAGATAGACATTCAAACAGACTATACCCCCCCGCATATTGACTTCAATCCAGTGGCCCTAACAGTCCTTCCGACAAGAGAAAGCTGGGAGGAAAACAGGGTTATAAAAGGAAATCACATTTCCGTCTTCACAGATGGTTCCAAAACGGACGAAGGGGTAGGGTCAGGTATCTTCTCAGACTACCCCACCATGAATAGATCAATAAAGCTTCCCGACTTCTGCAGTGTCTTTCAGGCAGAGGTGCTTGCAGTGTGCGAAGCCGCGAAGCACTTAGCTACGCAAAACCTGATCAACAAAAATATTGACTTCTTTATAGACAGTCAAGCGGCCATTAAAGCTATCTCATCCATTATCACAAAATCCAGACTAGTAGACAGCTGTCGCAGTAACATAAGACTGCTCAGCGAAACAAACACAGTTAATTTAACCTGGGTTCCAGGACATCGTGACATAATTGGTAATGAAATGGCGGATAAGCTGGCTAAAATCGGGTCAACACTCGAATCCAGCGAAACGAACACATCAGTTCTAAGGCCACTTGAGCAAGAAAAAAACAGAATCAAACACAATTTTCTAAAAACCGCCAATGACAGGTGGTCATCTTTAGAAACATGCCGAGTCTCCAGAAACCTTTGGCCAGATATTTCCAAGAAAAAAACTGAATTTCTACTCCAGCTAAGCAGACCTCGGCTCTCTCTGTTGATTGGCATTCTCACGGGACACAACTCGTTGGGTACCCACATGATGAGAATGGGCATTAGCACATCCGACTTATGTAGAGGATGCCAAGATGAGGAGGCAGAGGAGGGATCATTCCACTTCCTCTGTGAGTGTCCTAGCTTGGCCCACACTCGGAAAAAAACGCTCGGAGAATAATTTTTCGACGAACTGGGCGACATCTCAAATCTCCCACTGAGCAACGTCCTGGAATTTACTCAGGGCTCCAAATGGTTCAGTGGGAGTTCCCTACCACAATAACCATTTACCTTTCCAATCCTCCCGTTTCCTCATCCTCTGATTTCCCGGGGAGCACAATGGATCCTTGAGATCCGAGTGAGGTGTTGCCACTTGTCTATTGTGGACTTTTCTGATCTAAAACCACATTGATAAGGTCCTATTAAGTTGTTGACGTAGGATTTCTGTATTACAGCAGAGAGCAGACAAAATCTTATAAGCGACGTTAAGGAGGATTATTTTCCTCTATAATTGGCGCAATTGTGAGGTTCTCTCTTTTTTAGAATTTTTGGTTTAGTTGGAGTAAATTCACTTATACCTACGTTATCGAGGTTCATAACGACTTCTTACGCTGGTTGTGTTCTTAGTTTTTCTTCAGTCGTATGAGTCACATTTTTAATGGTATACAGAATTTTTCGATTTAATTGAATGTGTGTAGATTCAGATATCCAATATCGCCTAATGTTTCAATGATGGAAACATATCAGGAATCAACACTCTATATGTTGTTCATTTTTAGAAGCTGGCTACGTCTAGAAACATGATCTTCCTTTTGTTGTCTGCTCTCTGAAGCTTAAACGAATTTCGAACACATTCCAATCAAAAAATCAAAAATCAAAAAATCCTGCGCAAATCCGAAATCCTATTTGCCAAGTTCACACTGTACAATTAGTTGGACAGACTTCGTTTGATGGAAGTTGGATGGTCGAATGTAGTTAGCGTTCACACTTATCAAGCTTGTCGTCCAACTTTATGACACATACCTTTCCACTCCGTCTAACTTCTAAATTTTCAAAAATATTTGAAAACCATCCAAAAAGTTGGTCAAGCGGCCGTCTGAGGGTTCACACTATCAAGCATTGGTCGTTCAAGCCAAAGTCGGTCCAACTAATTGTACAGTGAGAACTCGGTTATTAACGCAACGCCCTCTGTCCACACGTGTGTACACTTCTTTGAACTTTATTACTGAACGCAACTTCAAATGTCAAATCAAGTTACTTGATAAAACCAAATTTAGATGTTGAACCAAAGTAATAAATATAAACAAGTTGGAAGGTGGCCACGGTTGCCAGTTTGGTCATTTATGTCCAAATTTGGTCATTATTTTTTCACTTGGTCACATGGTCACTTTTTATTTTTATTCTATTTGGTAATTTTTTCAAAGAAATGAACTAAGAGTAACACTTCAGTTTAAAGGTCCTTAAAATTTAAATGTAAACGATAGGTAGTTTTCTTATCGAATTATCTAAAAAGTACATCAATAAGTTCGTTCATTCAAGCCCAACGATTGCTCTGAGGTAGCCGCAATGTGTTCTTTTGAAAAACCTCAGTTTACCCTTAATACCCAGCTAGGTATTTCTTGAGTTCTGCGCTCGCCCTCAAGTAGAACTAGGATTTTGCCGGGGAGAATTCAGGTAGCAAACACTGATATCAAATGACACGTGCTTTTCTTCAAATGACCGGCATGTGTGGTGACTTCGTGAATAAATCTGTTTTACGAACTGAAAACCAAGGTTTTTAGGGATAGACATGATGCTGCACAGGTTGTTTCTGTCAATACTGTCGTAAGCATGTTTTTTTTCCAAGATCTCTCGTGTGCTGTACGAATTTGTTGACGTGGGGGGTTTTCAGACTTTCACAAAGACAAGACATCGCATCTGACGTTAAGGAAGAGTATTCCTCTATAGTAGTTGGTGCAATTGTAAGATTTTCCATTCATTGAACATACTTTCTTCCGACTAAATCATGCAGCTGGTGCACTCTCCTTTCAAGCTAATCACTAGCTTCCTTGAAAATTTCGGCGCATAGACCGTCTGGAAATCCAGTTTTATTTGATATAAGCCTACATATTGATAATCGTCTAAGTTGAGTCTGTATAACTAACTTTTCAAGATCCTCAGAGATGAATGCGGTTTTACATCAATGTTTGCTTGGTGGTATTTACGGGCTTGGTTCTTAGTTTTCCACCCTGGCATGATTTTTTAACTTTTGGTGCAAACTTTGAAACTCATACGTTCATGAAATTTCTATATTTCCTCAAACAAGCGCTTCTCATGTTGCTTTTTCCGTTTGAGAATTTGGTGTTCTACCCTTCTTTCTTCATCGGAATCAATCAAAGTTATGGTCATTTCAAACTACGTTTGATCACTTTTATTTTCAATTTTGGATACATATTTTTTTGGCAAGTGGCAACCGTGAAAAATTGCTTTGGTTTGCGAGCCGCTATAGAAAGTGGCTGGCAAGCAGTAATGTGTGACTCGAGCTTTACATTCAAAAAACCATGTGTTTCTGCCTTAAAAAATTTTCATTTTGTGTATTGTGCAAAAAAAAATGTGGAAATTTTGGAAAATAAAAATGTTGAAACATTTTTTTCTATTTCGTATGATTTTTTTGGTACTTTTTTTTTTTAAAAATGAAAAAAAAGTGTCGCAGAGAATTTTGTTCCGAAAATTCGATCTAACGCGGCCCTATACGATGAAGCATCTTTTACATTCGATTCTTTGAAAACCCAGTGATGTGTTGTGACCGACAACACCTCTTAGATTCCACTTTTTAAGATATGTAAAGTAGACTAATGAACACTTCGTGATCACGCATATTTATTCTTTTGTGTCCAAAACAATATTAAATTAAATATGTATCGCTAACGAAGCGAAAAGCTTTTTGGGAAAGAACCAATCGGTAAAAGTCTCAGAAGCTTCGTTCCTCACAGGTGTTAGAAAACACCTCTCATTTCAATTAAGGTTATATCTTTTGTTGGTAGAAAAAGGAGACGCTGCTTCTTTAACACCGACTACGAACCATATACCCTTTTCAAGAACGAGTTGCAACTGCAGCTATTTAATGGGAGACTACGATACTAAGATCTTAACGGAGCTATCAAAGATGAGGTTTAGCTTGCTATAGTGCGGTCATGTCTTCTAATTGAGTTTTTCGTATATTTTAGTAATTCCGCAAACAAGATCTTAACCGAAATCGAAATCTTTTAAGTTGCTTTTGAAATTACTGACTGTATCACAATTTGTTAACTCACACATTCGCAAAGCTGGAACCACTGCCACAATCTTAAAGTCGCTCTACATTAAATCTTAGGACGCAGTGGTTTTCGTGACAATAAAACAGTTCGAAAATGGTAGATGTCCTCGCGAGACTCTTTCGTGTTATTGCAGACCCAAATACCTTAAGGCACCCAGAATTCTTGACCATTCAACCGTTGAAGCGGTCCTCACAGTACGAAAAAGCATAAGTAGTTCCATACCTTCTACACGTCTTATAAAGGGAGTTTTAGACGGGTGGTTTTCAAACTGGCAATACTTTTTTCGAAGTTCGTCTTTTTTACAGCTGTTTACTTTATTTGTTTGGTTTGCCATAGTGGAAGAATTAAAGCCGCACTACCACTGAGCACTGCGTACGTTCGGTAAATTGTCTCGAGATGAAATCACTGTTGATGAATTTTACATAATTTAAAAAGAATACCTACATGATCGGGTGATCTAACACCGCTGGACTATTATTTGTGGTGCTATGTGAAGTTGCTATGTTGAAGTTGAGTGCAGATAAGCCCGAGACAATTGAAACCTTTGAGGAGAATATTCCGCGTTATTGCTGACACTCAACCTCGAATGCTCCAAAAAGTGACAGAATATTGCGCCTCTCGGGGGAACTAGTTCCAGCCAGCCACGATGTCCAAAACCGTTTTTAAAAACGTACCGGAAAAACGTCTTTCAAAACCCGAACAAGTTTCAAAAATTCGTGAGACGATAGTGAAACAGCTATAAACTCCAATTACTGACAGTAGAGTTACATGAAGCAATTTTTCGACGATTTATAACCGACTTTAGCTGATGATAAGACGACAATCATCTAAAAAGTTTCAAAATCGCGGCTATAGCTAGTCTGTTAGAAACCACCATTTACTCGATTGATAGAAAATATTTTTTGAGAATTCTTTTCATACATTCGTCCTCCTAATAAAAATATTGACTGGTGCCAGGATTCGACGTTGTACGAATAAATTAGTCGTTTTGCAAGTTGTTTGAGATTGACATAAAAAAAGGACCATGTCACTTAAAGTGAATCCACCAAATTACACCGAATCGATATCATTATTTCAACAACTTCTCTTTTTTTTCGTTTTCTAATCACATAATCATCTCAGATATTGGTTCAAAACATAAACTATCTTCCAATAACACGCTTCAGCTGACTAACCCACTCAAAACCCAAACAATGATAACTTAAATTTCAATAAGAACGCTTTGCAATGACCTAGACAAATTTTAAAAGCAAATTCTCATATCATGGAGATTCTATCTCTCTTAATAGCTAGTTACTGCTACTCTTTTGTAGTAAGCTTTTAATTAAATTTTGATCATATCACTCTTCACTTGAACTCAAAGCTCATACGTTCCACTCGCTTATCATATTTTCGCAAAGCATATTTTTTTGAAGGCCAATTTTGGGGTATAGATAACGTGTTCATTGTTGATATAAAAGCAATTCTATGCGTGAGTATTTAGTTTATAATCAACCTCTTTAGCAAACTGTGAGCTCGATAGCTTTTACTCAACTTCAATTATAGGAATGGGATTTTGTTCGTGTGTATTCTACCTCCTCGTGGCGGTGATATCTCTGGGATACATTTACTTCAAGCAACGCCTTTCGTACTGGAAACGTCGTGGAATTCCACATGACGAACCTGAGTTCCCGGTGGGCAATCTCAAAGGCCACCCGAAGACCAAACACATGAGAGACATTTCCAGGGAAAACTACCATAAGTTCAAAAGCACAGGTCCTTTTGGGGGTTTCTTCTTCTTCCTCAGCCCAGCAGTAGTTTTATACGATCTCGACTTGATTCGGGATGTTCTCATCAAAGACTTCAACAACTTCACCGACCGTGGGATGTTCCACAATGAAAAAGACGATCCACTGACAGCAAACTTATTGGGTTTGGATGGTGGAAAATGGAAGCAGTTGCGAAACAAACTATCACCGACCTTTACCTCGGGCAGAATGAAGTTCATGTTTCCAACAGTTGTGTCAGTTGGAGAAAAGCTAATGGAAAAATTTGGCCAAATGGCTGAGAAAGAGCCGATTATTGAAATGAAAGACATCCTTGCCCGTTTCACGGTTGATGTCATAGGAACCTGCGCTTTCGGCATCGACTGCAACAGCCTCAATGATCCAAATGCAGAGTTTCGACGTATGGGCGCGAATGCCTCTACACTCAAACGACATTCGAAAATGGTCAACGGATTTATTTTCAGTTTCCCACAGTTGGCCAGACAACTGCGGATGCGACAAATTCACGACGATATTCACGAGTTTTTCATTCGTGTTGTACGTGAAACTGTCGACTATCGCGAGAAGAACTCCATCAAACGAAATGACTTTTTGAATCTGCTGATCGAGCTGAAGAACACTCAAGGCGGCTTGACCATTGAGCAAATAGCAGCACAGACATTCATGTTCTTTTTGGCTGGTTTTGAGACTTCATCAACAACAATCGGCTTCACCTTGTTCGAGTTGGCCTTGAATCAGGATATCCAAGATAAGCTGAGGGAGGAAATAAACAGTTGCATTGAGAAGCACGACGGCCAGTTCAACTACGAATGCATGATGGAAATGCAGTACATGGAGAAAGTGGTCAAAGGTAAGTTTCAACCACAGAGACCATTAATTTGGAAAACTATATTAAATTGGTTTCTACTTCTTTAGAAACCCTTCGCAAATACCCTCTCGTGACGAACCTTGTCCGCAGGGCAATCGACGACTACCCGACTTCCAACCCAAAATACACAATCCCCAAAGGAACAATGGTGCTCATTCCAGCCGATGCTATTCATCACGATCCCGAGATCTATCCTGATCCGGAGAAGTACGATCCAGAGCGATTTAGTTCCGAGGAGACTCAAAAGCGTCATCCACTGACTTGGCTACCGTTCGGTGATGGACCACGACATTGTATTGGGCTGAGGTTTGGAAAAATGCAGACATACATCGGACTAACAATGTTGCTTAGGAATTACAAGTTCCACTTTTGCGATAAGACACCAAATCCATTGGTGATGAATAAGAAGCACACGCTGTTATGCAGCGAGGGGGGAATTTATCTGCGTGTGGAACGAATTTAATCAGCGACACATTTATCTGTTTGATAATATTTATCTCATAAACAAAATCAAAACTTTTTTTCGTAAACTTGACTGATTTTTTTTTTTAATCAAACTCAATCAGCTGTTATCACCATTAGTTTGATGTTTTTTTTTTCGTAAACAATGATGATAAAGCACTTTGCTGTGGTGGTTTCGGTGGAATCTTGATCGGTAACCTATTCGTTGTCGTAGTCATGTGAATCATGAGAATGACCAACATTTTCAAATACTTTCAGTTTCATTTTATGTTGTTGTTCTCATTTCACTGTAGTTTTGGTTGCGGATTGGAGCTTTTACTTAGGTGGGAAGAGCTTATTTGAATGATAAACAAAATCGGTTTCGGTTTGTTATTGTTATGATGTCATGATCACGTCCACACATGGCGCGTATTATGAAATCATTCTAATCAAAAGTCATGTCGGCGTCTGCTCGGGTACTGGAGGCGAACAATGTTTATTTACTTGGGAGCGTACGAGCGCAAAGTAATTGGCTTCAAGTTTTCGAATTGTAGGATTTGATTTGGCACCCAATTTCGTGGTTGAAAATAATTATACTTATTTGTTGGATTGGTTTGATTGGAAAGACTTTTTAAATAAATCGCAAGAAATGTAGGAGATGAATATGATGTATGATGATATTGCCTGTACATGTGCTCTTTCTTGAATAGAAAATAGATGACAAAATCTAGAATATTTAGAAGCCGACTAAGAAAAACAATCCGAAGCCTGCCGTAGCGAACGGTCAACGAGAACCTTCTGAAAATTAATAATTAATAGAAAACTTAGAGATAGCTTCTTGAGCAAGATTAACCGCGTTTTGACCGATGTAAGACACTTCTCCAGTTTTTCGAATGTCCTAAGCTTCCCAATGTTCATCGTTGACAAAGAACAGAAATGGTACAAATGACAGTGAAAATATTTTATTCATGTTAAACCCAAACAAATGCCGTGGTACGAGTACAACGTGACTTTGAATAATCACAAGATACTATCAATGCCTTTTCCTACAGGTTAGGTGGAAGTGGCTGTCAGCTAATGAGTATGTAAGTACATGCATTGTCTGACACACTTAGACCAGAAGGGTCCATTGTAATACGACAGAGATCAGCAAGTTAATCACTTACTACTCCCAAAAACACAATATGAGATTAACGAGTTGATCACCCATTAATCTGTCAATTCGGGACTTACCGGTTAATCACCTGCTAGTGGAACCACGCGGAACATTTAATGTATGTATTTTGAAAGACTTTAAGGGTCTATGTAAGCTAAGTCGCTAGTATCGTCGAAGAAGAATTCACCGAGATGAGTTTTCCTCCTATGAATGAAGTAATGCAGGGCATGAGTGAAGAAAGTGTAGAATGGTTTCTTCCACTTCTTCATCCATGCAGCTTCTGTACAAATCATTGGAATACACACCAAGTTTGGCGTTTCTTCCTATTAGACAGTGTCCCGTAAGAACACTAATGGTAGAACCTAGATACAGGCGGTTTAAGGCTTACAAACTCTTCGAGTGTTTTGAATCTACACACGGTAAAAATTTCCCAAAAGAATTGAACTACTCTCAGTAATTCATTGGAATTCCATTGAATACTTTCACCGAGTGAAACATAAGTTCATAATCCAATTATGGACTCATGTCCCTGGGACTTATATCAATGTGCCTTCGTCCTACTTGCACATCTACTTCAAGCAACAATTGGTTCTTTACACGAGCGCAACAACAACAGCACATAACCATTTCAACAACATTATAGACGGCGCCGACGATTGAGTTGAATTATGAATTCATCGACATGCACGTGCGCATTTTACACCCCATTCCATAAAGGATTAAGTCTAGTATTCATTTCCTCGTGAAATGAACATCTAAAGCCTCGGCCACGCAGTAAGCGGCAGAGCGGCTGAGCGGAAAAAAAAATTAAAACATATGAAATCACACAAGAGCGGCCACGCAATGAGCGAGCGGCGAAACAAAATTCTGAGCGGCTAAGCGGCGCCGCTCAGCAACCAAACCTGTTTTAATTTTTAGTAATGTTCTGAGCGGCAAAAAGTATTTTATATTTATATATATTATATTTAAATATATTTTAACTACTAATCGCTCAAAAGCAGTCGCTCACTGCCTGGCCATACGTCGCTTAGAGCTGCCGCTCAGCCGCTAGCCGCTCAGCCGCTTAGCCGCTCAGTCGCTTACTGCGTGGCCGAGGCCAAGCTGTGAAGAAAGTAAATTTTTGACATTTCTCGTTAGTTTCTTCACAAGTGTGTAGACGTTAGACGTTTAAGGGGAGGGGGGGAGGGGGGGGGGGGTAAGGTTGATTCGGCCGTAAAAAGACATATTCTTAATCTGAAATCAAAATGCATTCGTTAAAGGAGATGTTTCTCCAGGTAATGTCGAAGGGATTTTTTTTTTTTTGATTTTTCGATTTTTCGTAGCACTTGATAGACAAACATTCGATTTTCGCTATAAAAAAATCGACTAATTTGTTGTAATTAGTGATAATTAAAAAAAAACATCTCTGGATAATACCTGATGAATTATGAGAAGAAGTACAGTGCAAAATTTCAAAGCTATTGGTCCAGTAGATTTTGAGTTATCGTGCTCACTGACTTCAAATGACAAGTCTCAGAAAAACGGTTTGAAAAATGCAGAAGAGTTTGGTCGATTAGCGCTCATTGCACATGAAATTGAGTACACCATTCCTCGAATATAAATAACAAGACCGGAACAGGCCCGTTCATGAAGAAATTTATTCGGGGTTTAAAAATACTATAGCGCGCCGCGGTTTAAAACTCGGCATGGACGACGCTCAGATACTCATAACTTAGTCAATTTTACTCCAATCGACTTGAAATTTTTACATAACATTCTTGGGGTAGGTTATACCTATGCATTTTTAAAAATGCAAAAACAAATTTAATTTCAGGCCGGTGAAGTGGGGGCTCCAAAGAAATTGTGGTTGACATGTAAACAAACTAAAGAAATTTTTCGTTTGTAAAGATGTCGCCATGTTATTAATACTACGCCATTTTGATAATTTGTGATATTTTTCCTTTTTTGAATGCTTTTGTTTCAGTAACTCGTTTGGCCCGAATCATGTCAGCAGTTAGAGCACTTTTTTTGCACCTCCGAAGACCGCACATAACTCAGGCCCTTATTGCGAGTGTCGTCTAACATTCGATGCGACAAGGATCGAAAGCTTCGACAAATTATTTTCCTTTTGGTATTGCGTATCTCTATCGACAAGGAAGTAGTCATTAGCCGCGTTTTATTATTGATCTGATCCGGATCAGATCATGGGTTTATTAGCGTTACAACAACAAAGCGAAATCCTGCTTTTTAGTTGGATCTATTTTTGTGATCTAAAAATTAGTTCTTCTATTTCACACAAGAGGAGACTTTCCATTGAAACGTTGGTATCATTTCCAATATTTCCAATAACAACAGTATTGCCACATGACTTTGAAACTTCTTGCACTAATGTAATGTCAAATTCGTTTAATAATATTGAACTAGATGCTCTGACCCCGGTTGCAACATCTCAACATCCCCTTATCTTCCTTACCCCGTCACCCCAGCCGCAGCCTCTTCCCTTACAACAACAAACACACAAGCTATCACATGCAAAACAATCAAATTGCAACACGCATAGTTTAGAATTGGAGTATCATCAACAACAACAACAACAGCTGCAACAACCCCAACAGCAGCAGCAACAAAAGAAGCAACATCAACAACAGCAACAACAACAACAACAACAACAACAACAACAACAACAACAACAACAACAACAACAACAACAACAACAACAACAACAACAACAACAACAACAACAACAACAACAACAACAACAACAACAACAACAACAACAACAACAACAACAACAACAACAACAACAACAACAACAACAACAACAACAACAACAACAACAACAACAACAACAACAACAACAACAACAACAACAACAACAACAACAACAACAACAACAACAACAACAACAACAACAACAACAACAACAACAACAACAACAACAACAACAACAACAACAACAACAACAACAACAACAACAACAACAACAACAACAACAACAACAACAACAACAACAACAACAACAACAACAACAACAACAACAACAACAACAACAACAACAACAACAACAACAACAACAACAACAACAACAACAACAACAACAACAACAACAACAACAACAACAACAACAACAACAACAACAACAACAACAACAACAACAACAACAACAACAACAACAACAACAACAACAACAACAACAACAACAACAACAACAACAACAACAACAACAACAACAACAACAACAACAACAACAACAACAACAACAACAACAACAACAACAACAACAACAACAACAACAACAACAACAACAACAACAACAACAACAACAACAACAACAACAACAACAACAACAACAACAACAACAACAACAACAACAACAACAACAACAACAACAACAACAACAACAACAACAACAACAACAACAACAACAACAACAACAACAACAACAACAACAACAACAACAACAACAACAACAACAACAACAACAACAACAACAACAACAACAACAACAACAACAACAACAACAACAACAACAACAACAACAACAACAACAACAACAACAACAACAACAACAACAACAACAACAACAACAACAACAACAACAACAACAACAACAACAACAACAACAACAACAACAACAACAACAACAACAACAACAACAACAACAACAACAACAACAACAACAACAACAACAACAACAACAACAACAACAACAACAACAACAACAACAACAACAACAACAACAACAACAACAACAACAACAACAACAACAACAACAACAACAACAACAACAACAACAACAACAACAACAACAACAACAACAACAGCAACAGCAAAAAAAATCACGTCAACGTAATGTGTCTGCAAATTTAGAACCGAGAACACTACGCTCAGGCGCTATCAAAATCGCTGGAAGCAATACTGGTATTTGTGGATTGGACCACTGGACTCTCCAATAGCTTCCATTGCGGATGAGGGGTGCTCTAACCCGTTAGTTCCCAAACCGACATATACAGTTTTGCCACTTTCTATACCTAGAAGAGATGAACCATTGGCGCTACCAATAATGGATTCTCGCCCATGTGATCCTTCCTGCTCATTTGAAGCCGAAGCCAACAGTGGTCCACTAACTACTGCTACCATTCGAAGCTCAAATAAAAATTCACCTGCAAGCAACAATACCAACGAAACAGTATCCATTGCCACATCCATTGAATCAAGTGAAAGGATTTTAGCTCAACGCCATCGAAAAATTGTGGGAATCGACTCTTCGGATACGTCATTGCAAGTAGTACCAAGCATGAAGTGGTTACACTTGTCACGTTTCGCCATCAACACTTCTGAAGAATCAATAACTGCATATATGGCAAGTAGGCTTAAAATCTCTTCAACCTCCATAAAATGCAAAAAACTTCTGAAAAGAGATGCTGATACTAATGAACTTTCATTTTTGAACTTCAAAGTAGCCATTCCGGAGAATCTGTTGAAACAAGCTCTCAATCCCTCTGTTTGGCCTATGGGAGTAGAAGTTCGTGAATTTATTTTCACTCCAAAAAACCTGAACAGCCGGAAAATGCCATTGGGAACATAGAAAAAGTAGAACAACCTGCGCAAGAAAAATCATTTCTTTTATATTACCTTAACGCTGGTGGTCTAAGAACCAAACTTCATAGAATGCTTCTTTTTTCCTCGTCATCACTATATGATGTGATTGCTCTCACAGAAACTTGGCTTCGTGAGAACCATCACACAGCTGAAATGTTCAACAGTCAACAATACAACGTTTTTCGGAAAGATCGATGTCCTGATACAACTGGAAAGGACAGAGGTGGAGGTGTTATGATTGCAGTGCGATCATCGTTTTCATCCACTGAAGTTCCATTGCCATCAAAAGGTACAGATTTGCAGTACGATATTGATCAGCTAATTATTAAAGTAAATTTAAATGAAATTCATGATGTGTACATTGCTGTAAGTTATATACCACCAGAGAGTTCTGTCGAAATTTACAAACTTCACATTGATAATTGTTGCGAAGTATTAAAAAATTTGAAAGAAAACCAACATATTGTTATAGTTGGAGATTTTAACTTGCCATTTGTTAAGTGGGTTTTTGATGAAGACGATCTCTGCTTATTACCCTTCAATGTAAGGAATGATTGTGATAGTGAAGTTGTCGACAGATTGACAGCGTATGATCTTCAGCAAATAAATAGATTCCCTAATAACCTTGATCGTATTCTTGATTTGATTTTTATTGACAAAGAACTTTGCGCTGATGTTAATCTTCCCTCTAACTTGCTGTCAAAATCAGACCACCATGTAGCATTAGACATAAGTTTCAAATACTATATTTATTTTAAAGCTGCTGCTCAAGACATTAACACTTATGATTACACTAAAGGTGATTTTGTTTCCATGTCATATTTTCTTGTTTCTTTTGATTGGATGTCTGTCTTAAGCAACTCAGATCTTAATAATGCATACCTCAACTTCACAGATAAGCTTAAAGAGGCAGTCAATTTATTCATTCCGAAGACTATTAAGAATGTCTCTAACAAACCGCCGTGGTTCAATAGAGAACTGCTAAATCTAAATAATCGTAAAAATAGAGCATATAAATTGTATCGAAACTCTAACAATAGTTCTTCATTATATGAAAAATATTGCAGTGTTCAAAAGAGGTTTGATTTTCTAAATAATTTTTTGTACAAGCATCACATTTTTTGTATTGAAAGCAAACTGAAAAGCAATGCAAAATGTTTTTGGAATTACATTAACAGCAAAAAGAAATCGGTGGGCATTCCTAGCACTATGCATTTGTCGGGCATAACTTCATCCGACCTTCCAACAGTTTGCAATCTGTTTGCGCAGTTTTTTAGTTCAGTGTATGTTCCCCTAAATGATGCAACAGTGCTTGATAGAAATGGTTCTTCGAGTTTGATGGATATCGGCTTTTTAAATATTTCTATTGTTGAAGTGTTAGAAGAGTTGTGTGCATTGAACTTAGATAAGCAACCGGGCATGGATGGTTTTCCTCCTATACTTTTAAAAAATTGTGCGCAGGCTATTGCCCTGCCTCTAACTATGATTTTCAATCGTTCACTCGAGGCAGGCTCCTTTTTAGATTGTTGGAAGTGCTCATTTGTTACCCCTATTCACAAGGCTGGATCTAAGAACGAAGTAACAAACTATAGACCAATATGTAAAATATCAACAATCCCAAAACTGTTTGAAAAAATTATTTATAAAAAACTTGCTGCTTCACTAAAAAAATTAATTTCACCATATCAGCACGGTTTTGTTAGCGGCAGATCTACTACCACCAATCTTGCTATTTTTTCTAATTTTGTGCTAACGACTCTTGAAAGTGGTTCACAGTGCGATGTAGTTTACACAGACTTTTCGAAGGCTTTTGATAAAGTAGATCACGCCGTTCTTATTTGTAAGCTGCGAAGATATGGCTTTCACTCAAACATGTTGGAATGGCTCAGTTCGTATCTCAGTGGTCGAACTCAATATGTTCGTATAGACAAGTGCTTATCGCGTGCCATGAATGTAACATCCGGTGTTCCTCAAGGAAGCCATCTTGGGCCATTATTATTTCTGTTACTTGTTAATGATATTCCTAATGTTCTTGTTCAATCCCAATGTCTTATGTATGCTGATGATTTAAAAATTTACTGCACTGTTAATAGCATATGTGATTGTTTAAAATTGCAAAAAGACTTATTAAACTTATTTATGTGGTGTGAACAAAACAAATTGCAATTAAATATTTCAAAATGTCAAAGTTTAACTTTCTGTCGTCGTCAGTCTTGTGTAAATTTTATTTACTTTATAGGAAACGTGCCTCTTAGTAAAATTAGCGAAAAAAAAGATCTAGGAGTTGTATTTGACTCGATGCTTACATTTAATAGCCACATAGACTACATCGGAGCGAAAGCCAATTCTATGTTGGGATTTGTAATTCGAAATTCGAAAGAATTTAAAGATCCCTTCACTCTTAAATGTTTGTATTTTGCTTATGTAAGATCAGTCCTCGAATATTGCTGTGTTATATGGAATCCGATTTATGCAACACATTCAAACAGATTGGAGCGAATTCAAAAACGTTTCACTAGATACTTGTTCTATCTTTTGCGCTGGAATATTGTTAGACCTTCATACAATGCTCGCTGCCTGCTTTTTGGCCTACAAGACCTGGAAACACGTCGTAAATATTTTGATGTAATGTTTGTAAGAGATGTCTTAAATGATAAAATTGAATGCTGTTTTTTGCTTGATTTGATTGGTATCAATTGTCAATCATATTCTTTCAGATTCAATAATTTATTTTTTGTACCATATCATAGAACTAATTATGGTTTCAATGAACCTATTGCGCGTTGCTTAAGACAAGCAAACTCAGTATGTGATAATGCAGGTATTGATATTTTGAACTTTTCTTACAGTAGAAATATTTTTAAATCAAATTTGAAGTCTATTTTGCACTCTGGTGGTTAACTAGGTATATATATATAATCCATGTTTTGTATTGAATAGTCTGTAAGAATTTTGTAATTCTGATTGACTGAATTAAATAAATAAATAAATTATCTGTGCGAAATGAAATATATTTTAGATAGATACCGAGAAACTTCACATTTATTCATTTTTGTATAATACATGACATAATGAAAAAGTTTTACAAAACAAAACATATATTCGTGAAATTAATAAGAATTAGTGCAAAAAAATATATATTTGACAAAGTGGATGAATATCATTTTTCCCTAAAAAAAAGAACAAAAAATTAACCATTGAAAAAAAAGTTCTAAGGGCAACTCTGCAACTCTTTTGAAATGTCAGTTGAGAGAGCGAGTCTCTCACAGCTTCCAACTGGAAATATGATGATCTAAAGCTGTTTTATTATCAAGATCTGATCCGGATTGGATCATTGTGATAATAAAACGCGGCTATTGTGATTAAATCCTAAAATTGGAAATTTGAGTTAGTTTCAGTGATAGTCGAACGCAAAAATACAGACGATAACAACCGAATTCAAAATTCAAAGTATCGAACAATATGAATACGCAATACTGAATTTCATTTTCGACGTTCGACTATCGACAACCGTCGCGTCGTTTATCGACAGCCAAACGACACTCGCAATAAGGGCCTCAGTTATTTTTCAATGCTTTTGTGAAAATAAAATATACGTTCATGACCAAAAAAAACTTTCTATCGAGTACTTGCTTTTAAAAAAATTCACAAAAACAACTAATTTTGAACGGGTTACACTGGTATAGCCCCTTAAATTGAAATTAAACGGCTTAGATACCGGGTCGCAAAATCTGCTCTGCAAATCCTACGCTGTACCAATATGTAGAAATAAGGTGTAACACCAAATCAGATTAGAATTATTTTAACTGTGAAGGTAGATGCGGCTATAGTAGAGTGTTCATGTTTAAAAAATCAGCTGTGTCTCCGAAAATAATACGATTTTTGAAAAATCCTTTTAGAGAAATATTTTTGAGGGTCTTATCTATGAAAATATTTTTTTCAAATTTCTATACCAGAATGCCCCCTTAATAGCGAATGCATTCGAGATATCGGTTGATTCAATGAATAGAGAAAGAAAACATCGATGTTTTCCATGTATCGATGTTTAATGTACAATGAACATCGCCTAATGAATCGCCGTAAATCTATATACTAATCGGCAAGTGGTTTTTTTGTGGTACATTTTTACCCCACTTAACGATGACGCACCCGCATGAAGTATATATTTTCTGAAAGGTATTTAGCCATAGAATGGAAGAATATAAATTTTTTCCGGATCTGTTAACGTTTACCCGGTTAAATTATTAAATTAAAAATCGTGCAAAAAACAACAACAACACTGTGTTTTTTTTTTTACAATATCATAGTCAAGTGATTTTACGAACAGGTAGTGTGATGCTGAAAACGGAGAAGTGTGTGTGCGTTTATTCCGTCTCAGCTTTGGTATTGCCTTTCGCATACGTGAGCGTTTGGTCAATTGGAATTGGAAGTGGTGAATTTACGGCGACACTGAAAACGGAGAAGTGTGTGTGCGTTTATTTCGTCTCAGCTTTGGTATTGCCTTTCGCATACGTGAGCGTTTGGTCAATTGTTACATTTGAAGTAGTGAATTTACGGGGACGCTGAAAACGGAGAAGTGTGTGTGCGTTTATTCCGTCTCAGCTTAAGTGTGAATGCAAAACTGCTATTTTTTCTTTGAGCGTTTTCACTGTGTAGAAAGTGTAGTAGTTGAGTTCATCATTATAATAATAATGGTCGAATCTCGACCACAGGGCGAAACTAGTATTCATTATGCGACTTCATTAACATTAAATACGAAAAAATTTTGTAATTCTAGATCTATATATCTTCTTTTTACACAGGCCATACCGAAAGGATCAACTACTAATTTTGCAGGTGTGAGGATTTGAATACTCGTAAAAGCAACATTAATTGGTTTGCAGGTGGATGAGGCTCATCTTAAAACAAACACAAACTGAAATTTTGGTCATAGCTCTTGACTTCTCTGCAAAAATTCTGATGGGCTCGAGAATTGCTACATCTATAAGAGTCTCCGCAGGCTGCAGATTTTCAATCGATCGACAGTTTAAAATGACTCTTTATCAGTATGGAGATGTTCGGTAAAGCGCACACAGAGGTTCTAAGTAAGATACAACATGAATCGTCCCTTTCTTTCTGAGTAGTAATCTATTTCTTTGTTTCATAACAATAAATGAAGTACAGACAGTCGGCCACAAAAGATGGCCCTAGTTTGATAGGCTACCCAGCAACATTTTCCCACCACCATGTTTTTTAAAATTTTAGTAGTAGTTTGGGTCTATGGTTCCGTGGTGGAACAATGAACTACAGAAACTTCGCAGGGAAACCAGAAGTATTCTGAATAGGTCCCTCAAGACCAAATCAGATGTCGACTGGAACCTGTATCGATCTAAACAGAAGGACTTTAAAAGGTTAATTCGAAGATCAAAGAATGCCTCTTACAAAGAATTCTGTGAAAGTATAGAAACACTCAGTGAAACTAGTCGACTTACTAAAGCCCTTAAAAGGAGCAAGGTAAACAAACTAGAAACGCTCAGGAAATCAGATGGTTCCTATACCGAGTCCAAAGCAGAGACACTCAGTCTTATGCTGGAAACTCATTTTCCAGGAAACCAGATATCAATCGGACCACAGCAATCTATTTCCCTTAGATCAGGTGAATCCGATAAATCCACTCGACTTAGCTGGTACACGTCATCGTTAGTTGTTACCGACGAAGCCATCAAATATGCCGTGGCATCTTTTGACAGTTTCAAGTCACCTGGCACTGACGGTGTTTACCCAGCTATGTTGCAGGAAAGTATAAACCTTTTGCTTCCTACTTTGGAAAATATTTTCACTGGTAGTTTAGCCCTAGCGTATATACCAACTTAATGGCAGAGTGTTAGAGTTGCCTTCATACCAAAAATTGGTAAACAAGACTACTCACTCACCAAGAGACAATGGTTCTAACGTTCATGCCCAAGCATATGCAGACGACGTCGCCGTGCTCTCGGTTGGCTCCAGCCTCCAAGCTGTCTGCTCCCGAGCACAGGCTGCGCTTTGTATGATTGACACCTGGTGTGTTAGAAACGGTCTCTCCGTCAATCCTCTTAAAACCGAGGTTGTCCTCTTCACGAGACGTAGAAAATTGACTGGTCTGACCCATCTTACGCTTAAAGGCGTCAACATTCCCTTTTCAAATGAAGTCAAGCATCTTGGAGTAATCCTGGATAACAAACTTCTTTGGTCGAAACATGTCGAGTCTAAAACTACTAAAGCACTGTCAGTTTTCTGGCAATGTAAAGGAGCTTTTGGCAAGACATGGGGTCTTTCACCGAAAAGGGTCCTTTGGATCTATACGGCTATGATAAGACCAATCATCTCCTATGCGTCAGTTGTTTGGTGGAATAAGCTCTCGCGTGAATACGTTATTGCCTCGTTTGCCAAACTTCAAAGAACAATTTGTCTGGGTGTTACGGGGGCCTTCCCCAGCACACCGGGTGCTGCTCTCGACGCACTGTTGAACCTTCCTCCCCTTGTTACCTTCATCATGGGGTGTACTCTCAAGACCATTTCTCGTTTAAAACGATGTGGTCTCTGGCACAATTCGCACTGGAGCTTTGAGGAACTCGCAAGCAGCATATCTTTTGACCCACGTCTAATGGATATGCCGTCTGACACGATGATCCCAAGGCTCAAACTGCATCAAAATTACTCAGTCAGCTTTCCTTCGGTTCAGGACTGGTTCGCTCCAGAATCTGAGCCTGGAAAGAACTGTTATCGTATCTTCACAGATGGCTCCAAAACCGACGAGGGTTCTGGTGCTGGTGCCTTTGTTGAGTACGACGACATACGACTGCACTCGTCTTTGGGATCATACGCATCCGTTTTCCAAGCGGAGGCTTATGCTATCCTAATGGCCTTGAGCCACGTAACGAACAATGGATGGACGGGGAGAAGTATCTTTGTTTGCAGCGATAGCCAAGCTGTGCTTAAGGCCCTTCTCAACCCTCTAACCACTTCGAAAGTGATCCAGGAATGCAAGAGCTCTCTGAATGCGATCGGAAGATTAAATTCCTTGAGTCTCATTTGGGTTCCAGGCCATCACGGCATAACTGGAAATGAGATTGCCGATGAACTCGCTAGGCAGGGATCTCAGACAGCTTTCTCAGGACCTGAACCGTCGCCAGGTCTGCCAGCGTCCTCAGTGAGGACTTCAATCAACGATTGGATCTGTGAAGAGCACAACCGTAGATGGCATGCCTCCATTGGATGCAGACAAACCAAGCGTATGCTCCCCAACGTTAGTAAGAAGACTGCAACATTTTTGCTAGCTCGTAGCAGAAAAGACTGTAGGAAGCTTATTGGCGTTGCCAGCGGGCACTTCTCTTTTGCCAAGCATTTAAACGTGTTAGGCTTAAGTGATACCACACTCTGTGAATCTTGTGGAGAAGATGAGGACACCGCAGAGCACTTCCTCTGTGAATGTCCTGCTTTTTCTCGCATAAGGTTACAGATACTCGGCGCAGACATGGTGAGAGCTGGTAACTTAGGCTCCTTACCATGGCAGCGTCTTTTGGCTTTTCTACGAACATCTGGAAAGCTATAACAAATAGAAGGTTGCTATATGGTAGTACAATGGACCGGTATTTAGGTCTGAGTGCTCCAGCTGGTATTTTAAAAAAACCTCCAAAAAAAAAAAAAAAAAGTAGTTTGGTAGAGGTACAATGAGAGTTTGTGATGCCACTCGTCCCTGTATCCATGAATATAACTCCACCAATAAACCATCCATTCACTAGTTAGCTCAGCTCAGAAATACACATTAGGCGTTTTTTAATAAAAACCGCAATACAAATCAACTAAACTGATGCATCGCTTACTGGGAAAGGGAACAGGAGAGGAATCACTTCGTATTGGAATATAAAAGTGAATAATTCATTAAATGTTAGGATACGTTGACGTTAAGATGGAAATCAATTGCATTGTCGTAAACTTTTCGCGTGAATACAGAAACCGTTAGTTTCCCTAACAAAAGAACTTAAACGAACACCAACCACGAAAAATGGATTTTTAATTCTCATTTGACAAATTAGAAACTTATTATGAATTAGCTTCACTCAGTTGACACTAGATGCATCCCCAGCTGGTTAAAGTGTTTTCTTAGAAGATAAGTGTAAGCCGGTGAGCTAGGATAACAAAAGCTCGTCTATTGTCTACCTGTGGGGTGTCATTTACAGAGGAGTCAATTATGAGCTCTTGCCCATTAATTTTGCTCCGTTAAAGTCGTTTATTGAAAAAACTCATCATATTTGTCTGCCTGCGATATTGGCTAACTAAGTCGTGACTCTGAAGTTGCTCTTTTGGGACAATGGGCTCCCGGGATGTAGTGAGAGCCTGAACAGGGGCCAAGATGATCAGTTTTCTATCTGAAAAAAATATTCAACCTAACTCTTTAGTTATCGAACTTCAGCGTTTTCTGTTCATTAACTTCTTAACACAAATTTGATCAGTGATAGTTTTTTTTTGGATGACTCCATTTGATTTGAAATTACCAACCATTTCTAATCATTTCCAAGACATTTTTCAATGATCGATAGGGGCTCCCTTTACAAATAACAGAGTTATGTCATTCATCATAATAAGACCGCCACTTCTTTACGATAAAACACTACGACTTCTTTGTCATTTAACCTATTTTTATTTAATATTTAAATACGTTCCACATGCAAATAAATACCACCCACCGACGCCAGCGTTATACTGCTTGGGTCCATTTCCAGTGCAGTCGGTGTCTTCTCGCAGACGGAGAATTTATAATTCTTCACCAACAAAGCGAGTGCAATAGAAGATTGCATTCTTCCAAATCTTAATCCAATGCAATGTCTTGGCCCCTCACCAAAGGGCAGCCAGCTGCATGGGTGACGTTTCTGTACTTCCTCAGGACTAAACCGTTCCGGATCGAATTTTTCCGGATCTGGGTATATTTCAGGATCGTGATGAATAGCATCGACTGGTATCAGGCACGTCGTGTTCCCTGGTATAACGTATTTCGAGTTTGAAGTTTGGTAGTCCTTGACGGATTTTCGGACAAGGTTCGTGATGACAGGATACTTTCGAAGGGTTTCTAATAAACAAAAAGTAAGATTCCGTTCTTAAAACGCAATTTCGATGATGCAATAAGACTTACCTTTGAAGACCTTTTCCACATATTGCATCTCCATCAGACAGTCGTAGCTCAACTCCCCATCGTGTTTATCTAGTTGGTCATTTACATCAGCACGAAGCTTATCTTGCACTTCCTGATTCATTGCCAACTCATATAGAGCATGTCCCAAGGTAGTTGACGAGGTCTCAGAACCAGCCAAAAAGAAGATAAATGTCTGAGCAGTCAGTTGTTCGATTGAAAGGCCCTCTTCGGAGTTTCTCAACTCAAGTAGCAGGTTCATGAAATCATTGCGTTTGATGTTGTTCTTCTCGCGATATTCCACTGTTTCTCTGACCACTCGCAGGAAAAACTGCTCAACGACATCGGGAGTTTGCTTCATACGGAGCCTCTCTGCCAAGTTCGGGAAGCTTAAAATAAACAACTTGACTAAAATATTGTGCCGAGATAGCTTAAGGGCATTTACTCCCATACGACGGAACTCTGCAGTTGGGTCTTTCAAACTATTACACTCAATGCCGAAGGCACACGTTCCAATTACATCAACAGTGAATCTGCCTAAAATGTCCTTCACTTCTAAATTACAATCGTTTTTCGTACTCTCATCAACCGTTTCAACCAATCGTTCTGCAACCGAAATAACTGTTGGGAACATGTACTTCATGCGTCCTGAATTGAATGTTGGCGATAGTTTGGTTCGCATATCCTTCCATTTCGCTCCATCCAGATTCAATAAGTTAGTAGTAAGTGGATCATCTTTTTCATTGTGGAACAGTCCGCGATTGGTGAAGTTAGAAAAGTCTCTTATGAAGATGTTTTTGACCAAATCCAGGTCACAGATCAAAACAGCAGGTTTAAGGAAGAAGTGGAAACCGCCGAATGGTCCAACACTTTTGTATTTTTGGTAATGCTCGCGTGTGATTTCCCGCATGTGACGTGTGAGTGAAATATTTCCTAATGGAAAAGAAGGTTCATCGTATGGAATACCCCGTCGCTTCCAATACGTTTGTAAGTTTTTGACGAAGAAGTACAGTGCGGTTGCAAGGGTTGCAAGAATGCAAACGAAAACCGCCAGAAATCCCATTGTTTTTTTTTTTTTCTTTTTTGATAGTAAATAATATAATACACGCCTCTACTCTACAAAGACGAAAGATCGACTGCTGAACTTTGGAAGAGAATAAGCTTTTATAGTTTGTTCTTTCGATTGTGAGTGAGAGTTTGCTTATCTTCTTCTAGGCTTTTATAGAGCGACCATGATTATGCTTTTTAATGCTCAACACAATTTTGATTCCAAAAAGTTTACCAGAAATCATTGAACAGTCAAATTTTACAATCGTCCAAAGAGAAAGATCTCTTAGGTTGAAAAAATGACTTTGATATTTGAAAGCTTTGAAAATATTGTCATTGGATGAGTTTACTATTCTCTACGTTAAGGGAGGTCCCGATCGAACATTGTGATAGGTCTTGAGAAAAGCTCAAAAGTGTTGTAGATTTTTAAAACAAGCTCAGTCATTCAAAAAAATGGTGACATCAAAAAAAAACAAAGAGGATGTTATCGCCATAAGAAATCTTGTTGACGATAACATATTTCTTTGAAAGTTTTCTTTGACAAGAAATGAAAAGTTTTGTGATTCAGATCTTCATGTTTCTTGTTGATAGTTCAAAAACCAAGGAACCACCAATTCCAGTTCGATTGTTAGATTCGTAACTAGTGTATGGGTTCACTACTACAAGTTTGGTTCATTTTATCGATCAGTCGAAACAATTTGGCGTCTTTGGAACCGATAAAAATATAAAGCTTTTATAAGAGGCACTTTTTCCGTTAATTTAAACTTATTTGAATTGCAACGGAAAATTATTCACTATTCAAATTTCAAAGAAAGCCCAAAAACAGGCAACGTTAGATCTTTAAGCATTCGTGACTTTCTATCCACTTTGATATCGAAAATGCTAGAGGGTTCTAACCTGGACTATTCTACTAAGTTTTTATCAGTGTAAAAGTGGCGTTGCAGTGCAAAATGAAGTCAGTTCTCATTTTGATTTAAAGTGAAAAGGAATTTGAACTAAAGAAAAGTCATGCTGTGGTGCTAGAAGAGTAGAATGGTTACCATATGTGCCTGTTACAAGGAAAATTCATGGTTTGAATTCCAACAGAAAACAAAAATGTTTTCCACGGGTGGAACTTTGCGCATGGAATTGGTAAGACCTCCGATAGTAAATTTATTGTCATAAAAACGCTTTCTTTCGAAATCGTTAGAAAATTGAAAGCAACCTCCATTTCTCTTACAATGCATGGTAGTTAGAAAAACGTCAGGCCCCGGGGTGCTCCGCTCTTTTGCGCCACTTTATTTATTTTCTGTTGAAAAGGCTGTGCGTGTGGTTACCAAGAAGAAATAAAACGAATTCAATTCGTTGTTATGGCCAAGAATTCAGGTTAATCATAGGGATAATTGCGTCTTAAAAATGATTTCTAGACGTGAGGCCCATTTTCAACCGCTTTTTGCAGAATTTAGAGCCGTATGTCAGAAACAACATGCCGAATATTCTTTTCAAGACGTCAATCGTCACGGGCTTTTCTACGTAGCCAAGCGACTTAACGTTCAAAAAACAGTCCAGTGGTGTTAAATTGCCCGATCTTGGAGGTAACTCAAAGGTTCAAAACCAGAAATTATGTAAAAATCGGTGTCAACAGCGATTTCTTTTCGAGATAATTTACTTAACTGAGCATAAATCAAGAGATAGCTGTCAATAGAACCATTTCGGAAAATATTGCCATATTGAAAACCATACGTCTTAAAAAACACCCGTTACATGCGTAGTTGGATTTACAGTGTAAATAAAAGCCTAAGTGATAAATGCGGCAAAATAGTTTTATTTTTTGAATTTAGAAAAAACACGTGTATGGAAAAAACATAAGGCATAGAGTGCTAATTATGCATTTCGACGCGAATCGTATTCAATTGATTTACATCGAATTGTTCTGCTATCGAATTTAAGGGAAGTCGGAATTAATAGCTCAAGCATTCAAGAATCTAATGCTACTTTCTTCTCTTTATGTAGTGTAAATATTTCATTTTGGAACACAGCCTTCATCATTCTTTTGAACATACTCAATTTCCTAAATTATTTTTATAAAAATACAATCATTTAAAACTGAATGTATCTTTTTCAATATTTTAAAGAAAAAGTTTGTTTTTACAGAGTAATAATTCAACTTACATAGTTTTAGCTAAAAAAATTAATAGTCAAATTTCTTTAGCTTATCGGTAACACAACCCGTAAAAAATTATCAATGCAAATGACATTTTAAATTCGCCTTCGAATTCAAGAACAAGGCGAACATAAAACAAAAGAAACGAAATAGTTAACAATGATACCAAACCTCGATTTCACCACCAAAAACGATACGCCTCGAAATTGATAATCAGACCTCGGTATCTATTATTTAATTAAGTTTACGATCTCGTTTCTTTAAGTTAAAAGTTATTTATGCATATCAGCTATCTACAAAAAAATATTAAATAAAATTAAACTGCTTTAGAAGTTGTGTGTTCATATTTGTATAAAAGGCCAATAGATGGCGTATGGAAAGCAGGGAGGAAGTCATCTACAAAGATAAGGAGCGTTTAAAATAAAAGATTAGATGTTGTAACGTTAAGCATCAATTTACACAGCAATCTGTAGAGGCTAAGAATATAAAAATTAATGTAAAAATTAATAGCCAAATTTAAATCGTTAAAACTGTGTGAACCGCTTTTTCTCCTGGGGCATGTAATAAAAAACTACTAGCACTTGTATTACAAGTGCTAGTAGTTTTTTATGAGCTATGACAAGTGTAAAAAGTGGCTGCAACACAAAGATACAAGAATGTTTGTTCTTCTACAAGTCTACAAGTCAGTATATTCTACAGTACTTGTAGAAGATCAAGCAAACAACACAATGACCTCTTATAGAATACTTAAGGAATCAATTTCATAAGAGTTTCAACGCTTTTAATCTTCGTAAAGTAGTTGATAACAACTAAAAGGGACCAAATTTCTTTCTTTAAAACTGCATCTTTTATAAAGATACACCCTGTGGCCATAGTTATCTTGCAATACACAACCCCTAAATTATCTTCAAAATCATTTTAAAAAAGTGAGTAGAAAAATTTTCAACGATCTCTGAGGAAAAGCTACTAAATTATGTTTTAAATTAGTCCTGCAAAATGTATGAAAAACGTTTATTTAAGATATTTTAAAAAGTTTTTCGCTGCACCTGAAACAAAAACCACCTACAAAGAGCTAAATTGAGGTTATTAGGTGTTCTACAGATCAAATTAAGTGCTTGTTAAGTGCTGAGCAATTTCTTTGGATAGCTTTTAAAGAGCTTGTGTGTTGCTTGGACTATCATAATTCACTTGTATTACAAGTTGTTCCAGTTTCATGTTACACGCTCCTCCAAGTGGCTCTTGACTTTTAGACTTGTAGCTTTGTGTTACGGGCCCCTGACCTCCACTTCATCTAAAGTTGAAATTGTGAATAGAATTAAGTAAATAGATAAACGAGCATCGATTTCACTACTTTTTGGTAGTTTATTTATTTATTCCGTCTTAAAAGTTACAACACTCTATAGAGACAACAAATTTGGTTTTTATCAACATAAACATATTTTAAATATACAAAATTACAATAATTAATATAAAGTTATAACAATTTAACTACCTTATTTTTTATTTCGTTTCTATCAACATTGAAATCTATGGCGAAATCATACTCGTTGAAATCCAAACAAGCTTTAGTAATGGGATTATGCCTAGCATAGTTGGTACTATGGTAAGGAACACTTAGAAAATTCCCATTTCGGGGGCGCAAATATCGAGATGGTGCGTAAATATTAAACATAGATAACAAAACCGGGCAGTCAATTACACAATTCAATACATCGTAGGCGAAGAGAATAGAATTTAATTTTCTCCTTTGGGCAAGAGGTTTTAAGTCAATTAAAATACATCTCGTTTCATAGGATGGAACGTTCAAATAACCAAAGGCCATTTTTGTGAATCTCTTTTGAATTTTTTCAATACGGGAAATACTTGACTGAGTGTAGGGGTTCCATACAACGCTGCAATACTCTAAATGCAGCCTAACAAGACTGGTATATAAAGTTTTTAATGCGTAAGGGTCCTTAAATTTTTTAGAGTTACGAATAACAAAGCCTAACATTGAGTTTGCTTTCGAAATAACTTGGTCTATGTGATTTGAGAAACTTAATTTTGAGTCAAAAATTACTCCCAGATCCTTGTGACTATCAAGTTGTTGTAAAATATCGTTGTCGAGTTTATAACTAAATTTTAGAGGATTATGAATTCTGGAATAAGTAACTACACTACATTTTTTCTTATTTAAGTGTAAACCATTGGAATCACACAAGTTAGATAGATTGTTCAAATCTAACTGTAGTTTATTTGAATCATTTACTGAGTTTATGCAGCTGAAAATTTTTAAACCATCAGCAAATAAAAGACATTTAGAATATAAAAGATGCGATGGCAAGTCATTTATAAAAATAATGAAAAACAATGGGCCTAGGTGACTGCCTTGAGGAACGCCTGAAAAATTTATAATTTCTCGAGATAACACATCTCCAAGTTTTATAGTTACAGAGAATACACTTTTCAAATTTTTTTAAAGGTGACAGAAAATTTGGAATGCTTCAATCTCATCGATAAAATGCGGCCAAATTTTAGCGCATCAAGGTGAAAACTCGTTCGAATTGTTTTTTCGGTAATACCAAACCTGCATATTTTTTCAGTTGTCAAACCTCAATAAAAGAGAATGTTAAGTATTCGTCAGAATCGAGTGGGAGGAACGTTAGACAAAAAGTATAAAGCCAACCTTTTATGCAGTTAGCGATGAAAATTGAACGAACAGTTTCCTTAAAAGCACTTTCGCACACCTGAGTATAAGTTAGAGGAAAAACACGGCATCACATTCGAAGAAATCAGTGAAGAAGTTAAGTACTCCAAAAAGGTAAAGGTGCGCTCGGCCAGACGAAATACTATATGAGTTTTGGAAAAGTATCGATTCACGATTCTCATCTCCAAGCTCACAGGTACTGATAGTCTGCACAGGCAATAGAGGCAAAGCTATCTTGTACCAACGTACAAAGAAAAGGATGGTATCTGATAACCAAAGCGGGTTTGTCAAGGGTAAGTCAACAACAGATGCAATCCAAAGTGTAAGGAACAAAACGGAAAAACAGTCTGATTCCAAAAAAGATTTTCATGTTATGCTACTTGGCTTCCAAAAAGCATTCGATCGACAACCGCGAGATCTGCTTCGGGTGACTAAGGCTACGAGAAGTTCCGGAGGCCTATTTGCGAAGGATTGAGGATATGCATTGAAGAGCGGTGACGAGTGGTAAGACGTCCAGCTGGAGTCATCAAAGCATTTCAAGCCGCAGTTGGTGCACACCAAGAAAACGCCTAGAGACCTCTGCTCTACATTACAAATCTTGACTACCTGCTGGAAGAAAAAGTACACGAAAGTATGTCAATTATTTCCTGCTGACTATAGAGCCATCATAAGTGAGGACCCTACATCCGTGTAAGAAGCTCTGAACGTTTGGGCAAAAGTTTAAGGAGGTAGTGGATACCGTATTGTGTTAAAAGTAAGAGAATCTAAACAATAAAATCACTTGCTATTAGAACGGCGAGCCATAACGATTTGAGTTTTTACTTCCCCCCACCAGCGGTAAGGAGTTAATTCCAATAACTTAAATTGTCGATAAAACAATCGGAGATCTATGACCAATCGTAAATAAAATTGCGATGAAGACATGAATCATCGGATAAGCGGCGGCTGGATGAAGCGGCGGGAAATCTCCTCTGTCGTCTGTCTATTTATCGTCAAAAAGGCAGTCCACAAATGAATCCGACACATTGCGACCAGGAACAGGGAAAGATAGACCAAAACACAGCAACTGCACCAGCAGACACTAAATAACTCTAAACCGAAAGGCATTGAAAAAAATTAAAAGTCAAACTGGTGCGGTGCAGCGGTTTCTTAAAGTCTTCGATTTCGTATCAAAAAAAAAAAAAATTAAAAAAAGCACATTTTTCATTCAGTATATTTTCGTGTCCCTTTTTGTGCACTCTTTGCTGTGGTTAAAAAATAAACGCGAATTCTATTTTTCCTTGACTGTTTTTCATACAACTTTTTATAGCTTAGAACAGAAGCAAAGAAGCACTGTAAACTAACAGCTGTCATCTGCAATCTGTTGTCTGCAGAGAATTTTATTTTAACGCAGAACCAGCAGTAAAACTGTTATCTGTGCACTTCGTTGTTGAAAGCTTTTTCGGTGTTCTTTGTTTACCATTTAAAGCTCAATTTCATCTATGCGTAGTTCAAATGAAAACGCATACAACTCATAGCTTATTGAATTAAAATCTTCAGATTAATCAAGCTCCTTAACAAAAAAAAAAAAATGCTGTGGAAGACAATTTCTTTTACTTTATCACTTACATTTCCGAAGTGACTTTAGTTCGTTTCCATTATTCATTGGGATCGGTTTGGTTTGATGAGTTCTTAAAAATCACCATGGGCATATCAGACAGTCTTTTTTATATTCTTATAGCACTGATAACTGTGCTGGTGTTTTATATTAAACAACATTTTTCTTACTGGAAACGTCATGATATTCCACACGATCCACCGCACTTCCTTTACGGCAACCTAAAAAATATCGGCAAGACTCGTCATTTGCGCGACATAACAAAAGAGTACTATGAAAAATTTAAGAAAACTGGCCCTTTCGCTGGCATGTTCTTTTTCATTACCCCAGCAGTCATGATTTTGGACTTAGATTTAGTGAGAAATATTCTGATAAAGGATTTCCACAACTTCACCGACCGTGGGCTATTCCACAACGAGCGTGATGATCCTTTGACTGGACATTTGTTTTCAATAGATGCCCCCAAATGGAGATATCTACGAAACAAGTTAACTCCGACTTTTACCTCCGGCAAGATGAAGGCAATGTTTTCGACGGTGATAACAGTTGCAGACCAACTAATGACCACATTTGATCAAATATGTGAAAAAAATCCAGTTGTAGAGGTCAAAGACATCTTGGCCCGGTTTACTGTCGATGTTATTGGGACGTGTGCCTTTGGTCTTGACTGTAATAGTTTGACTGATCCAAATGCAGAGTTCCGCATCATGGGTTCAAGAGCATTTACTGACCCTCGTCACAGTAGACTTGTTGCAGGTTTCATGTTGAATTTTCCCAGATTGTCCCAAGTCTTGCGCATGCGACACATCAAAGACGATATCCACGAGTTTTACATGCGAGTTGTGCGAGAAACTGTTGAGTTTCGAGAGAAAAACTCAATCAAACGAAATGATTTTATGAATCTGCTGATTGAGTTGAAGAACACCGAAGGAGGTCTCACGATAGAAGAGATTGCTGCACAGTCGTTTGTGTTCTTTTTAGCTGGATTTGAGACATCGTCAACAACCATGGGATTCGCTCTATACGAATTGGCAAAGCATCAGGATATACAAGACAAGTTAAGGGCCGAAATCAACACTCATTTTGAAAAGCACGGCGGTGAGATGACATATGACTGCATGACTGAGATGCAGTACATGGAAATGGTCATGAAAGGTATTTAGGTTTTTTTAACTGTAGGAATAATTTTAAAACAAAATTTCTTAACAGAGACTTTGAGGAAATACTCAGTTGTCACGAACCTACAACGAAGAGCGAAAAATGCATACCCCACTTCCGATCCGAAGTACGTGATTCCAAAAGGAGCAACAATATTGATTCCAGCAGATGCCATTCATCGTGATCCAGATATCTATCCAGATCCAGAAACGTTCAATCCTGAACGCTTTAGTCCAGAAGAGATGATGAAACGACATCCGTTAACCTGGTTGCCATTCGGAGATGGACCTAGAAACTGCATTGGGCTGAGGTTTGGAAAGATGCAAACTTATATAGGGCTCAGTATGTTACTGAGACGTTACAAGTTCCTCTGTTGTGAACAGACACCAAAAAAGCTGGAAGTTGATGTAAAAAATACATTGTATGCTGCTAAAGGCGGTATGAACCTGCTTGTGGAACGTATATCTTGATAATTTCAACTTAATAAAGCTTTGCCGCAAAATGTGTTGCTTTTGATTGATTTGCATATAAAAAACATTATGGATGTGGGTTTACAGATACAACAGAAAAAATAAATCATTTTTTATATAATTATAGAAAAGGTAAAGAGCGCACAAACTTACAATCCACAAGACCTTTAGACTTTGATCATTCAGGTATTAGGGTTGAAGGTTTGTTTTCCTACATTCTAAATAGATAGTCGTACTGTATTATAAAGATAATGGGATCCCGTCGAAAACAAGAGTACGTTTGAGATAAGATAATTCTCTCGGGCGTCGTGATTGTGCAGATTTCTCTTCTTGTTTGGATTTGTTTATAACCCATTCGAATGCTTAGATAGCAAAGCATCTTTGGTGTCAACAATGACTTGTTGGAACTGAATAAAAAACTCTCAAGACATACAACACATAAAACGTCATGCGGTCAACAACTAACTCATTCCGAATATTGACGTCAACGATGACTTGCTGCAATTGCATGATAAAATATCAAGACACAACAAACAAGCAATGCGGTCGACAATTACGACTGAAGTTGATGGTGATAAGGTTGCCCCATGCTGGTGTAAGAACAGTTTGGTGTACTATTGGGGGATTCCTCCGTTCTCAATCGACATACAGAGACGAGAATCGTAGCATTCAAAAGCTAATGCAAATGTGACGTAATGTGATTGTGACATAAGGTAACACAACTTCATTCAACTTACAAAATAAAGAGATATAAGAGTAGCCTCTTTGAAAAGCGTAGGATTTGAGGACGAGTAAACAAAAGACATAACGTAATCATTTTTGTTCATTATAAATTTATAGCTAGGTTCAATTTTTAAATTGAATAAGTTTGATAGTTTCTGTTTCGCATCGAGTCTGTTTAAAACTAGCAGTTTTCGTGGCTTGGCTTGCATTATCTTCCGATACAGAAACTTATTTTGTCTAAAAATTCCAAGAATTGTTTGTCATGTCCTGCCCTACACCACTCTCGTAGTCTCGGCATTTGCATACATTTGTTTTGATTTTATCTTTTTTGTTATTAAGGCAGTGTGTGCAGGTATCGAGGCTGTGAGTTTCCTTGGCGGACAATCAATCAATGGGTGTAAATTTTCCGTTAGTGAACTGAAACAAGTTGGTTTCAAAGCATAACACCGCTAGTAGTTTGCTATGGTTTTCTTTCTGGAACTTGATGTTTCGACTTCTTTTTTCTGTTGGAAGTTTTTAAAATACCAGCTGGAGCACTCAGACCTAAATACCGGACCATTGTACTACCAGTTAGCAACCTTCTATTTGTTATAGCTTTCCAGATGTGCGGAGAAAAACCAAAAGACGCTGCCATGATAAGGAGCCTAAGTTACCAGCTCTCACCATGTCTGCGCCGAATATCTGTAACCTCATGTGAGAAAAAGCAGGACATTCCCAGAGGAAGTGCTCTGCGGTGTCCTAATCTTCTCCACAAGATTCACAGAGTGTGGTATCACTTAAGTATTACACATTTAAATGCTTGGCAAAAGAGAAGTGCCCGCTGGCAACACCAATATGCTTTCTACAGTCTTTTCTGCTACGAGCTAGCAAAAATGTTGCAGTTTTCTTACTAACGTTGGGGAGCATACGCTTGGTTTGTCTGCATCCAATGGAGGCACGCCATCTACAGTTGTGCTCTTCACAGATCCAATCGTTGATTGAAGCTCTCACTAAGGACGCTGGCAGACCAAGCGACGGTTCAGGTCCTGAGAAAGCTGTCTGGGATCCTTGCCTAGCAAGTACATTGGCGACCTCATTTACAGTTATGCCGTGATGGCCTGGAACCCAAATGAGACTCAAGGAATTAAGTCTTCCGACAGCATTCAGAGAGCTTTAGCACTCCAGGATCACTTTTTAAGTAATTAGAGGGTTGATAAGAGCCTTAAGCACAGCTTGGCTGTCGCTGCAAACAAAGATACTTCTCCCCGTCCATCCATTGTTCGCAACGTGGCTCAAGGCCATTTGAATAGCATCTGTCGTTCTCCACAAAGGCACCAGCACCAGAACCCTCGTCGATTTTGGAGCCATCTGTGAAGATACGATAACAGTTCTTTCCAGGCTCAGATTCTGGAGCGAACCAGTCCTGAACCGAAGGAAAGTTGACTGAGTAATTTTGACGCAGTTTGTGCCTTGGGATCATCGTGTCAGACGGCATATCCATTAGACGTGGGTCAAAAGATATGCTGCTTGCGAGTTCCTCAAAGTTCCAGTGCGAATTGTGCCAGAGACCACATCGTTTTAAACGAGAAATGGTCTTGAGAGTGCACCCCATGATGAAGGTATCAAGGGGAGGAAGGTTCAACAGTGCGTCGAGAGCAGCACCCGGTGTGCTAGGGAAGGCCCCCGTAACACCCAGACAAATTGTTCTTTGAAGTTTGGCAAACGAGGCAATAACGTATTTACGCGAGAGCTTATTCCACCAAACAACTGACGCATAGGAGATGATTGGTCTTATCATAGCCGTATAGATCCAAAGGACCCTTTTCGGTGAAAGACCCCATGTCTTGCCAAAAGCTCCTTTACATTGCCAGAAAACTGACAGTGCTTTAGTAGTTTTAGACTCGACATGTTTCGACCAAAGAAGTTTGTTATCCAGGATTACTCCAAGATGCTTGACTTCATTTGAAAAGGGGATGTTGACGCCTTTAAGCGTAAGATGGGTCAGACCAGTCAATTTTCTACGTCTCGTGAAGAGGACAACCTCGGTTTTAAGAGGATTGACGGAGAGACCGTTTCTAACACACCAGGTGTCAATCATATAAAGCGCAGCCTGTGCTCGGGAACAGACAGCTTGGAGGCTGGAGCCAACCGAGAGCACGGCGACGTCGTCTGCATATGCTTGGGCATGAACGTTAGAACCATTGAGCATTACAAGTAGAGAGTCGATCAACATGCACCACAGAAGAGGAGATAAAAAGCCACCTTGTGGACAGCATTTATTTACTCCCGTTGCAACATTTTGTCCACACTCCGCCTCAGCAATTACGGTTCTATTCACTAGCATTGCTTTAATCCACAACACTAATGACTCGTCCACACCGTGTTCTCTGGCAGCATTGCACATACCATCGAAACTAGCATTGTCAAAAGCACCTTCAATGTCGATGAAAATGCCTACCGCAAATTCTTTCCTGTCAAGCGCGCATTCAATCCTGCTAATAAGATTTTGAAATGCGGTCTCTGAGACAGAGGGTGTAATTGGAGTGAGGTTTTACGAATGTAAATCTCAACCATTCCTTTCTTACGCATGCGTACAGTGCGTTCCGAAGAAAATATTGCAGTCGTAGCGTCCAGTGTTAACGAGGATCGTGAAATTTCAATTCGTCGCCGTTCTCAGCAATTGGGTATGTGTTACTCAGACACATGAAAAATTTTACGTGTCGATTTGGTTTTGAAAGTCTATAAAACTCATAAAACTGTTGCAAAACAGTTCAAGCCGACCAAAACTCCTAGTTTTTGCTGAATAGGCCTTGGAGCAGCTCCATGAAAATCAGCTGTTTTATCGAAAAATTTTGTTTAGTGATAAGGCTCGATACGTAAATAAACAAAACTGTCGCATTTGGATTGATAAACAGCCACATACCGTACAAGAATTACCGATGCATCCCGAAAAACGACAGTGTGGTGTGGTTTATGGGCTGGTGGCATCGACGCGACGGTTCAGTTTTCATCAAAAACGAACGTGGAAGAAACGTTACCGGCAAACGATAACCAGCCATGTTAGGCTCCAGTTGGCTGAGTTGAGCTTGGTTGCCACGTGGTTTCGTCAAGAAAGTGCCACATGCCACACAGCTCAAGAAATAAAGGACATGTTGAAGGATGAATTTGGTGAGCAGCTTATCTCTTGAAATGTCCCTGTGAGTTGGCTGATAAAATCATGCAATTTAACGACTGTGGATTATTTCTTGTGGGGTTATGTAAAGTAGTTAGTCTATATGGACAAGTCGAACACGATTGAAGTCTTACAGAATAAAATAACACGCCAGTTATATGCATAGTTAAGGAAGTGTCATCGAGCCTCCACGTTTTGATGACAAGGACAAAAAAGCCGCGACGAGATTCTAGAGCAAGTTATTCGTGGGAACGGAAACAAAGTGGTCCCTTTTCTTTCTGCTACCAATAAAACTATTCACATTAGCGAATTTGGTATTAGCTAAGTTTTAAGTAAACAATAAAGTAAGTCATTACTTAAACACCAAAAAGATTGTTTATTCTTATTCCCGAAGATCAAACTAGGTTATACTGCATCCTTCGAAACTTAACTCGCGTAAATCGTGGAAAATGAAATCGTGGTCCGAAATGAACTATTTGAAACTGAGCCGCGGACAACATTTATATGAAATTTTCTATAAGACGTAAATAACAAGAGCCAATCCATCGATCCATAAAAAACTTTATGTTCTATTCTGCTGGGCTCTTCTCGAGCAGATGGAAAACCGCATTTGTCCAGGTCGTCCCTAAGAAAGGCGAATCTACCTCCCCTTCCAATTACCCCGTTCAATTACACAAACGTTGCTCCTTTCCATGGTCGTGGAAATGTTAATAAACCGTCAATTCATAAAATATCTTGAAAAAATTCCAGCTGCGAGGCCCAATTTTCGACCAATTTTTGCAGCATTGGGGTAATATGTCAGCAATAACGGGCCGAATATTCTCTTCAGAGGCGTCAATCGTCCGGGCGTAGACAAGCAACTCCACATAACAAATCTAAAAATCGCCCGATCTTGGAGGGTACTCACATATGTATCTACTTATAACTCGAAATTATGTAAAAATCGGTTTCAATTGTGATTTCGTAACGCGACAATTTACCGAAAGTACGCAGAGCGCAGTAATCGTTTGGCTATAATTCTAATAGCAAAACCAACCTAACCTAAACATAGATAGATAACAACAAGTTTAAAAAAAAAACACATTTTACTTCACTATTTCTATGTCTTCACTCATTTCCTACTGGACGCATTCATTACAAATACAAACAATAACAGTATAGAGTGTGCACCCAGAAATAGGCTATGAAAAAAAAAGTTCCAAATAGACTACTCCAGAGCCCGATATATTTTTGGGGTCATAGCTCTGGATGGTTCTAGAAATTTCACAATACAAGTTTTGTCATTGTATAACATTGTATTAACAGTCTCTTGGACCGGAGGACACCAACCAATGCGGTGGCGCGCAATCGCTTTTATACACAGAATGGTGAAACCAACAGCTTGGCCGGAGAAAACAGGTTCGCAACCAGTCCAAAAATCTACATGATTCTACTATGCTAAATATGTGCAGTGGTTTTGCTTATTCATGAGCCGTTTGGCATGGACAGTCAGTAGGTAGTAGTTAGCGATTTTTTCTGCGAAGATTGTATAAGTATAAGCTGTTTTGGGTGAGTTAAATGAATGAGTAGAGTGGCGCAACAGAGTGTGGGTTTAGCGTTTTTCTCTCAATCACACCTTCTGGAGGAATGGAAAGGACCTACAATTTTTTGCAGATTTGGAACGCCCAATAGAGAAAGCGGTTATCATGGCATAAGATTACTACCGAAGAAACAAATTCCTTGCAAAAGGCGATACCGATGTAAAAACATTTCTTCTTCGTTGATGTTTCTGTGATTTGAACCAACCTCGAACCTCCAACATAACAAGCAAACACGAAGGTTCAAGGTGTCAGCATAAAGTTTTCATTTCGGCATAGTCCACATTTGGAACACTATTGTGAAGCAGCTAGGTGGGATGTTTGTTATCCTTATTTCGAAATCGAGATGCTCTTGAAAAATCGTCTTAAAGAAAAAAAAAAAAGACCCATAGAATTTTATAACATTCTATTATTTGTGCCGTGAGTCATTTTGGAATGCAAAGAAACATGTCAATATCAAATTTTACTTAATCAGGAACTAACTTACTCTTCATCTAAAATTAAAGACAATAATCTCCTAACACTATCAGTATCAAAGTACATATTCCAATGACATTCGACAGTCAAAGTAAATAAAGACAAGAAAAAGTCGGATAATAGGTGACATGACAATAGATTAAAAGAACAATAAACATAAAATTCAGATTTTTTTTTATGATTCACAAAGTGTTTTTCTTTTAACGTCAAATCACGTCCTAAAAACTGACAAAATATTTACAAAACAATAAAACAAAAAACAACGAAATTATGAACACCCACTTTTGTAGCTAAATTTCGAAGGCAAAGATTTAGGGAACCTGAAACAAAAGACCAGCGAATTGAGAAGTTCTTGATTTTCTTGAGAGCCTTATGAAAACGTTGAATGGAAATTTGTTTAGCAAAACTAATAAAAATTGGAAACAAATTCTTTTACGTCGGTTGTGGAACGCATACTATTGTGTGGATTGTGAGTTGAAATTATTAAACCATGCGTAAACTAGCGTGGTCGATATGTGGAACACAACCGTACGATTTGTGGTTTCGATATCTTTTTATTTTTCAAATTTCCAGTTTAGTTATATTTTCACTTTTTGGTATTATGGTTGAAGTTAAATAATTAAAAATAAGGTAAAAGCAATACAAAACAGTCCATCTTCACATTTGAATACATTTTCATTTTGATTATAGGAAAAATGGAGGAAGATGGTTTGCTCAAGACAATTTCATTGGAAGAAGAGCAGGAAGATGGCCAGTCAAAGTACTTTCAAAGTTGTGAGAATTGACAGTCGTATTTATCAAAGCTGAATGGTGGCGTTAACGATTTATCGGTACAGTACAATTAATTCTGTGTTCCAAAATTGTGATTTTTCAGATTTTGAGGTCGAAGTGATAACCGCATGAGTTAGTACCTCACCGAAAGAAAGGGAAGATACAAGAACGATGCCACAGATACGTTTTCGAAGAAGAAAAAAAGTTTTTTTGAGTTCTGATGTGCGATTAAAAAATTCAACTGTAGGGCACCACAAATTAGCACTCAGCTCGACACAAGGACACTTCGGAACCACTTTCAATCAATATTAAACCCACAAAGTAGTATGCTGCCGTTTCACTAAAGCAGGAAGCATCAGAATGGTTTGAAACAAATATGGGAGTAAGACAGGGATGTACACTAAGCCCATATCTGTTTGCTTCGTACATCGATGACCTCATCGACTATTTACCTGGAGGAATAGAGACTGCAGGACATTTAATAAAACTTTTATTTGCAGACGATATGGTTCTATTTGCCTATTCACCAGAGTCCTTACAATTAATGATCAACCGTCTTGATTTGTATTGCCGATTATTGAATCTTACGGTTAACCTGACAAAATAAAATACTATGATTTTTAAGAAGGGAGCTGGTATAGAGTGCAAAAATGAAAAATGGCATCTCAACGGAAAGTCCATTGAAGTGGTGAAAACATATAAATATTTCGGGGTAACAATAGCTAGTAATCTCAGCATGGAACCTCATTTAATTTTAAAGAAAAGACTGATAAAAGCGAGAAGTGCCATATCGCCTTTCTTCTTTCCATTTCTGGCGTTACGAGTAGTGATCTTGAAGCGATCACAACTCTCCCACTTTTCTGCTTCACACTAGTGATCCGCCTGTGGGGTACGCCGCGTTGACCTCAGAAAGCGTCGGCAAGCCTCCCGGTTTTGGATTGTTTCATGTCTGAGGCCAACCAAATGCTGCTGTTTTTGCATTTGCTTGTACCAGGAGTGTTTTGGCCTGCCTTTCCTTTTTCGTCGCGAATTCGTTGAAACGTTGTACGATATTGCCTTTTGGACGGGGTTCTGCGGATCTCTCCTTTGAACATGACAATACCAACTGAGCCGATCGTGCTGAATTTTGTACAAGATGGTACTTTTGACATGAAGGCTTCCACGGATCTTAGTACTTCTAATTCGATCAAGCTTTGTTACTCCTGCTGTCATCCGAAGCATCTTCATTTCGGCTGCCGTCAATTTGCTCTCATACTTTTTGTACATTGTCCAACATTGTGAACCGTATGTCAGAGCTGGACGGACAACTGCTGTGTAGAGTCTTCCCTTCAGCTTAGGGGGCATTTTTCGATCACAGAAAATAGCGGAGTTTTCTCGCCACTTCATCCACCCTACGCTTACTCGATGATTGATGTCGTCATCACAAGTTGTTTCACTATTGATCATAGATCCCAGATATTTAAACTTTTCACACTTGGGAAGCACATTTCCATTCAAATAAATGTCTGGAATAGGCTTGTCTGGATCAGAAAAAGGGCAGCACAGGTATTCAGTCTTTTTAGCGCTAATACGGTACCCATTTCCTTCCAGAACATCAATCCAAACGTCAAGTGCTCGTTGCAGGGATGTAGGATCCTCGCTTATGATGGCTCCATCGTCAGCAAAGAATAATTGTTTTACTTTATTGTCCGTTACTTTTCCTTCGAGCAAATAATCCAGAACAGCAATAAAGAGCAGTGCCATATCGCCTACATGGAAAAAATGTTTTTCAAATCAATTGATTAACCACAGCGTAAAATTGCTTTAGCTTACCAAGCACAACACCAAACTATATGATCCATATTGAAACAGGACTATCACCGCTTCACATTAATAGACTTCCGAAAATAATTGCGAAGATGGTACTTGAAAGGTATACCCTCTGGTATAAGAAACTCGAAGAGCTAGCAACGTACAGCGGATTAGAAGGCAATTTGGCTTTTGGAAACGAAAGGATGTGGTTGTCAATCTTATTGCCAAATTAGATCATCAATACAGAGCGGATTACGTAAATATGGCTCCATAGTCGATACACCGAGCTACATACAGCATTTTAGAATAAGACGCGAGCTAATACGCCTTAATTATATCCCACACCGTCTCGATCTAATTTATTGTAGTCTTTGCAGTTTATCTGAGAGTTATACATTTCATTCATGGAAGATGCATCCTTAAAGAAATAAGAACATATTTTCTAGGAACTGACACAAAATCTAAGGAAGAAGTTATAGCCAAAACTGCGAAAGCGAGATTAAACAACTTTTTTACTTCTATAAAACAGCTATCAACTACCATAGTAAAATTATTACTGAAAGCTTTTAACTTTGTAAATATTTTTAAATTCAAGAATTGAATATAATGTATGTACATTAAAACAAACTTGTATAACTTGTTATTAAATGATTAATTTTATGTCAATCAGGCAGACGCAAAGCCATGCTTAAAGACTTTTGTAACTTAAATCTGTATTTAAAACAAGAAAGCAAACAATAAATCTAAATCTAATCTAATCTAATCTAAAGAGCTTTTACGTTTTTAGCACAGATTTTATTTAAGTACATTTTTAAACACGACGCGACATTCTTACTTTTCCATCTTTTGCCAAATAAAAAGGTTTTGCGGGTTTGATACACGTGACCGTGCTACATACAGTTGCCATAGGATTTTTTTCTAAACGAACACCTATAACTTTAAGCGTCTGACCGTTTTTTTACTAATACCTAATGCTGGTTTCAGAGGAAACTGCGCTTTCTTAAACTAAAATGGAAAATTTGTGGGAATAAAAGGAATACGGGGAATTTTTTTTTTTTTTTTTGTCAGGAGTAAATCTTCAAAAGACACTTAGTAGTATTCGATACCAAGTAGTGTGGGATTCTTACCCACTAAAAACTCCTCATAATCAGAACCAATCTACAACGATCGACAACAGATTTTTCTTTCTCAATAATATAATCGCTTTAGGGGAAGCTTAAACTTTTAATGCTTCCCATGACTTTTAGACCATTAGCTCGTGTGGCTTGGTTCTTCTTAATCTCCAAACATTGCCTCTCGTATTTAATACGGACTCCATTTCAGAGTTGATATGACTATGCAGTCGCTGATTGTGTGATACAGCATGTTTTCTTACAACTTCTGTAACCGTTTCTATTTGTAGGTCACGATGTAAATCGCTATTTCTTATATACCATGGTGCATTTACTATTCCACGAAGGACTTTGTTTTGGAACTTTTGGATGATTTCAGTATTTGTTTTCTTTGAACAGCCCCATAATTGGATTCCATAGGTCCAAACAGGTCTAAGTACTTGTTTATAAAGCATTATTTTATTTTCGACAGATAAGTCCGAATTTCTACCGAGTAACCAGTACATTTTTCTATATTTCAAGTTGAGCTCTTCCCTTTTCTTTTTGATATGCTCTTTCCATTTTAGCTTTGCATCCAAATTCATCCCAAGGTATTTGGCCATATTGGCGTAGGGTACAGCTTGATTGTTGATGAATATTTGAACGTAGCTTAACTTTTTATTTGTAAAGTTTATAAGTGCAAATTTAGCTTCATTGAGCTTGATACGCCATTTTTTGGTCCAATCACTAACGGTGTCGACGGCATTTTGCAATTTCTCAGCAGCCTTGACGACGCACTTACTGGATGCCAAAATTGCGGTATCATCCGCAAAAGTAGCCATAATGGTGTTGTTATCCACTGGAATATCCCTTGTATATAGCAAATACAGGGTAGGTCCTAGGACGCTTCCTTGTGGAACACCGGCTTGTATATTACATAGCTTTGAATATTCTTGATCATACCGTACTCTGAAGAGCCGGTTTGAGATATAAGATTTTAGTATTTCGTAGTACTGCCTGGGTAGGTCCCTTTGCAGTTTGTACGCTAGCCCCTCATGCCATACCTTGTCGAATGCTTGAGCAACATCTAAAAATATAGCCGAACATACTTGATTTTCTTCTAATGCTTTTTCAACTGCATCCGTTATTCTATGAACTTGGTCTATCGTGGAATGTTTATTTCTAAATCCAAACTGATGATTTGGGATTAGATTTCTTTCTTCTATGACTTTGCTTAGTCTTTTCAGTAGCAATTTTTCAAAGACTTTTGCCATTATTGGTATAAGCGATATTGGTCTGTAAGACGTCACTTCTGTTGGTGGCTTACCTTGCTTTGGTATAACAATTACTTCAGCAATTTTCCAATGATGTGGGACATATTGGGTCTTTAGGCATGCATTTATTATGAATTGGAGTTTTATGAAGGCTTTTGAAGGCATTTCTTTCATAACCTGAGCAGTTATTAGATCGTACCCAGGTGATTTTTTGTTCGATAGTTGATTTCGACACACACTTTTTATTTCTTTGAGTGTGACAATTGGTATGTCAACTTCATCGACTTTATCAATAAACTGTAAGCTGATTTCAGATGTATTTGCCGGGAATGGCTTAAAAACATTCGCAAGATGTTCTGCAAACAGGTTAGCTTTTTCTTTCGGATTTCCGATCCAATTCCCGTTTAGAGATTTAATTGGCGGGTTTTGTAACTGCGGTCTTTTCAGGCGCTTAGCTGCTTTCCAGAGCGAATAATCAGTTGAAGCATCAGTCGTTAAATTTTTCAGGAATCTACTTAATGAATCATTTTTGAATTCGTAGATTTGTTTTTTCAGTTCGTTGCTTAGCCGGTTAAACGCTGTTTTGTCGTCTGGAAATCTAGTATTTTGCCATTTTCTTCGAGCTCTTCTCTTCTCCAATATCAACTCCCTTATCTCGGCAGGGTATTTTGTTTCAGTTTGCTTCCTACTCGAGCAAGTTGGTGTACTTTCTTCTGCAGCTTGTTGAACATCGGCAATGAATTGTTCTACTTCAAGGTCGATTTGCTCTTTTGTTTCCATAGGGGATCTGAGATTTATATAGCTTTCAAGCTTTTCTCTGAATTTACTCCAGTTTGTTTTATTGTTTACTAGCTTAGGATTACTTTTTTCCATTATCTCCGATTCATTAAGTGATAAAATCACCGGTGTATGATCTGATGATAAGTCATAATTACCTTCGACTCTTATATGGTTTCGTTTGATACCTTTAACTATGAAAAAGTCAACAAGGTCTGGTATTTTACTTGAATCCGATGGCCAGTATGTTGGTGATCTGGATGAATAAAACTCACAATTGTATTTGAGGCATGCTTTGTAAAGCCTTCTGCCTTTTGTTGTTATAAGTCTGGATCCCCAATGGGTGTGCTTAGCATTAAAGTCACCACCAACAAGGAAGTTATGTCCTAGTACATTCAACAGTTCTGTATAATCATCTTCAGTCGGGGAACGCCTCGGTGGGCAGTATATTGATGCCAACTTGAAGTCTTTCTTTTTCATACCAATACTAATTATTGTTACTTGCATATTCTCGTTTGTAAACATAACTTCTTCATGGTGTTTTAAGTTCTTTTTTATGAGGATTGCCGATCCACCTCTAGCCTTATCAGCTGGATGAGGAGCGTGGTAGCAAATATAGTTTGATATTAAATCATCAAGAACCAGCCCACTTGAGAAATGAGTTTCGGACACCAGACAAATATCTATATGTTCGATGTCTAAGAAGATTTTTAATTCTGATAAATGGTGTAAAAGACCGTTTGCATTCCATGTTCCAATTTTTAGTGTTCTGTCCATCATTGTTTTTTAAGAGTGACTTCTTCACTTAGCCGTTTGATGTTCAAATCCTGATTGTCAATTCTTTTAAGAATAAGTTCAAGGATTTCTTTAATGGAAGTTTCTTCATTCTTCCGCACGTTTTTAACAATCTGTGAATAGGATTTTTTTTCGTCGCTTTTGCTTTTAACAGCTTCCTTCGGAAGTTCTTTCTTACTTTTATCTTCAGCTTCAGGAGTTCTTTTTGTGTTTGCTGGATTGCTGGGCTTTATTTCACCGGATGTCGTTTTGCTTTTGGATTTTTGAAATCTTTTAGCAACTGGACAGCCTCTGTAGCTTGCAGGGTGATTACCTTGACAGTTTACACATTTTGCTTTCTGTTCTTTGCTTGATGGACAGTTTTTAGTTGCATGTTTTCCTTCACACTTAACACAAGCAAACTCACGGTTGCAATATTTTTGGGTGTGGCCGAATGCTTGGCATCGTTTACATTGCGGAACAATTTTTGATTTTCGCAGTGGTTCAATTTTGACTTTTATGCCCAAGATTGATCGAATATTATAGACATTTTCAAGACTTTGTTTGCTGTCGAAAGATAGCGTGAATAAAGGCAGTGATCTCTTTATTATTATTGGTTCCCCAGCAGAGTTCTTAGTAGTCTCATTCTTAATAAGATTGACTGCATCAAGGGCTTGGAAGCCGGCTTGAACAAGGTCTTCTACTAATTCTTTTGGAGAACATGAGGAATGTAGACCTCTGGCTACTACCTTTATTGGTCTTGTGGATTTGTTTTCAAAGGAGTGCCACTGGATTTTATGTTTGCTTAGTTCCTCAGTGACCAGTCTATAGTCATCATCTTCCTCGACATTGACTTTCCAATTGTCTTTGTTATACGATGTATATTTGCAAGCTTTTTTAGTACATTTCTCAATCATTTTCTTAAGATCTCCAAAATTTGGGAATCCTGTGATCATAATTGGTGGTGGTACAGTTTTTCTGTTGCCTTTAGACAAAGACTTCTGTTTAGCATTGGCTAGCACATTATTTGCATTATTCTTTGTAGTACCCAAGTCTCTTTTATTTTCATTTTTCGAGGTTTGCTGGTTCTTTGTATGCAATTCGGGGCTACCTTCCGCTTTTCGTTTTTTAGCAGTGCGCTTATTTCTTTTTCTTTCAGTTTCAAATAAAAGTTCTTCTTCGTCAGTTTGATACACAGTAACAGTATCTTGTTGACTTGTCTGAACCGTAGACTTGTGTTCCTTGTCAAATAGGGACACCTTCTCTTCGAGTCTTTTTACTTGATCCTGAAGACTTTGAACTAAGGTTTCAAGTTTCTTTCTTGCTGCTATTTCCTTTTGCCATTCATCAAGGAATACGGGGAATGAAAACGTTTACTCCTGTTGCCATTCCAGTCAGTGTTAAAACTTTTATAGTGCCGTATCCCAGATGTGTAATTTGTAGCTCTGTACAATTCTAGATTTCACATTATTGGCACTCTGGAACACCAACTTGCAGCCTCAACTTTTTGGAAGGTACTCGTGATAATTCAAATATATTGAGAAACTTTATGGGATATGATATGACTTGCTCAGTGTCTACAATATTGTCTACGAATAGACATTCGACAACAAAATTAGCCCCTCGCGCAGTATATCTATTAACTTTTCAGTTTAACTAATAAAAAGTCACAAGTCATGGCCCTCGCAGAATTTTATTCAATTATGAAGTTCACATTGGTCGGTGTGTTCAAACTTCCTGCAAATAAAGCTACAATTTTCACAACCTACTTCTTTGTTACACCAATTTGTCGGTATTGACTTGTGATCGAATCGACCAATTGGTGTAACAGAGAAGGAGAACAAAAAAAAAAAAAGTCTGTATAATCCTCTTCAATGTAAACAAACCTTTTCAATGCGATCTGGCTGCGAAATGGTGCATGCTGCGTTCCGAAAAATTCGCTCTACAAATCGCAGCTGTGGAACGTATGTGGGACCACCAGGCTGCGTAGGAAACATATGCTTTATTTTGACTGCGATCAGAACGCAGAGCCTTTGCCGCATTGGTAACAAATACCACCGCGTCGACACCCACAAGAGACATAACACAACGATCAAAAAATGACAACAGCACGCAGTTGTGCATACAAACGGTCACCCATCTAACCACTGACAGCCCTCGACTTTAAGGCTTTAGACTTTGCAAGTAGAGTGATAAACTGTTGCTGTAATAAACAAAAAAAATATCCTTAAAATAATGCTCTTTTAACTTTTTGTATGAAGAGTTCTAATTCAAATATCTGTCAACTTACTACAAAAAAATCTTTGTCAGCAACAAATATTGTTTTGAAAATTTTATTTGTCAGTCGAAGGTCAAACCTCATAAGTCTTCACTCTTCACACTTCCCACTTACTAAGATGTATTTTAGTAAACATTTGACTCGAATACAGCAATTGAGTTGTTTTCACTTAACAAATTCAACATAAATCTGAATATTATTTTAAACACCCATACGTAAAGTTTGTAAAATCTGCACTTGTCTTGTTTTTACAGGAACACCCTATGAAATACTGCTTTGAAAAAATTACTCCTCTTCTATTTTTCGTAAACAAAGAAAAAATAACGAAACTCCCATAAAACAACAGACAAAGATAAGAAAAACTACAACTCATCGCCACGGTTGCCGTTGTCAAGAAAAAAAACCTACCAATCTTGTAAAAAAAACCTACCAACTCAATGAAAAACCTACCAAAGCTTCATTTGAGTTTATTTTTCGAAAAAAATATATAAACAACATAAAAAAACTTGTTTTCGCAGTAATTCATAATTATTTTTCATAACGCACACTAGTTTAAGTTTAAGGCACAGGCACAGTAGTTTTCAGCGGCTAAGCCTTTTGCTAACATTATACTGTTTATCACATTAAATCTCAATTTGTTTCTTAGTTTTCTTTTTATTAGGGACATATCAAAAAATTTTCTTTCTGCTGCTGTGTGAGGTAGGGTCAGTAAATTTAAAACGAAATTTGTTAAATTTTTATGTTTCGAAATGCCAAGAAAGTTTTCGACACTCTGATTGGTCAAAAGTGTCAGAAGTTTCAGTTGACATTTACATAGCTGACAGTAAGATTTTTCAATTTTTCAAACATACATAGATTTTCAAATGGAAAAAACAGTCTGAAAATTCTTAAGATAAGATTTAGTTGTCAAAACAGGGAAAACAACCTATATCACAATCGAACCTTACTCGGTATTCTTGGGTTAGTTTTTTGTTTTACTAGTTTTCGCTTACTTATTGAATTGAAATTGATTATTATTTATTGATGTGTTTTAACATTGAAAGTGAATTTATCAGGGCATATGACTTTAATTTTTTTCAACAAAAATTGAGTAAAACGAATTTAATGTTAATATTACTTTACAAAAATACTTGGAAATCGAATTCCTGAATTTCAAACTGGGAAATCTGTTTACTTTTACTGCTAACTATGTAGAATCGAAAGGTGAATCACAGTTCAGACGATTATCGTTCAATCGTCTATCGTATATTGCTTCGTCAAACGATTGTTTCATATAATCTTGCTTTCAGTGGTTGGTGGAAAGCTACTTTACTGTCGTCTAACCAATTTTGGCAGTTTTTTCAAGGTCTTAAAAACGTGTTAATGCCTTAAATTCAGACGATAGTCGTCTAAACAGTTACAGAATCGGCCACTGGTTACATTTGTGTACTTCTTTTGAGAAATTAATTAAAGATTATTTTATTTCTTGTAAAAGAGTTGTTGAGGATGTTTAAGTAAAAATTACCTACCAAATTGTATTGAAACCTACCAACCTACCAAAGCTGAAAAAACCTACCAATTTTGGTAGGATCCTACCAAAACGGCAACCGTGCTCATCGCGAGATTAGATTAGATCTTCTCTGAGCAGCAGACACACTCATCATTCTGCCGCTGTCTCGTAATGGAAATGGGTGTCGATTTGCACTCATAATTCAAAGACAATTCTATGCTGACTCGGTAGTAGTCTACCGAGCAAGGCCATTGGCGGTGGGTCTATTTGAGGGTCTTAAAGAATATGGACAGATGCTAGCGTTGGACACGAAATTCTTTTGTAAGCGATGTACAGCTAACTTTCAGTGAGTCACGTAAAAAGAATTTTATTGTTTTGTAAAATAAAAGTACAAATGTTTTGGCGCCAAAATTTAGGAATGAACATGGTCCAAGTAGATTCTATCAACCATTCATTTAAGGAAAGAACCGATGTGCAACTTTCTGCTAGAAATTTTTCTTGTCACTTCATCTGAGACGAGGTTATGTCCATAGCACAGCACTTTTTCTGGCAATCGGGTCTGCATTCATTTATGACACACAACTGACAGCTACCACTTCAACTGGCCATTGAAATCTCAATCAATCCCAAATTGTGTGGTTATTGTTCTCGGCATTTTTGATTGTAAGTTTTTATGGTCTGATCTTTGTGATCCCGTCCACCTCACATGGATCTAGATAGAACTGGGCCTACACCATCGACAAGAACTGAATAAATGAATTTTTCGTCTTCACTCTCCATAGAACTAACAAAGAATCCTCCCCATGATAACGTTTATGGGGTTGGACAGTTTAAGTAAACAAAGAAAACACAAATATTACACCGATCAATGGTAACATTTTCCCCAAAAAGTCTTTGGGCTTCTAAATGGCAATATTTTCATGGGGTAAGTAAGGCAACGGAATTCCATGACTTTATTAAGAGGGTCACAGTCAAAAGCAACCACGATCAGGTCAAGCGTTACTATAATGGGATCAGTAGCTGACAAGAATAAGCGTGTGCTTTGTTTTATGATATATGCTTTTTATTATTGCTGAGTTCAGGTAAACAAAACCAAATTGTAAGTTAGATTGCGATAGTAATTGTTGTTGTTATAAAAACTATTTGCTCTTTGTATCAAAACATTCGTTAATACAATACCTCATTTAGGAGGTATAGGGCTCATTTTTCAAGCCCTCGTGCGCTAAGGTATCTTAACTTAATTCCCATCCCATTCACTCTGAAGGTCAAAAGCCTTAAAACCAGCATTTACTCATTTACAAATTCAACTACAAAACTACTCATAGTTTGACGATCATTCATTCGATTCGGATCGTTGAACAAGTTCGCATCGCATTCGTATAACAATTCAATTCAACTTAAAAATGTTTGGAGTTTTTATCTATCTTCTCATCGGCCTGCTCTCGGTTCTGGTCTATTACATAAACCAACATCTCTCCTATTGGAAACGTCGAGGAATCCCTCACGATGCACCACATTTCATCGAAGGAAACCTAAAAGGCTTTAAAAAAACTCATAATATTCGGGATTTGGTTAAGGCAAATTATGACAAATATAAGAACACAGGACCTTTCGGTGGTTTTTACTTCTTTATGAACCGTGCAGTTGTTATCTACGACTTGGATCTAGCGAGAAATGTTCTGATAAAAGATTTTAACAACTTTACCGATCGTGGAATTTTTCATAACGAAAAAGATGATCCTCTCAGTGCGCACTTATTCGCCATGAGTAATCCCAAATGGAAACATCTACGTGCGAAACTGACACCAACTTTTAGCTCAGGTAAAATGAAGAGCATGTTTCCGACAGTGATGTCAGTGGCAGACAAATTTATGACAACATTTGATCAAATGGTAGACAAGGACCCAGTTGTAGACGTGAAGGATATTTTAGCACGATTCACCGTTGATGTCATTGGAACTTGTGCATTTGGCATTGACTGCAATAGTCTGAAAGACCCTAATACCGAGTTCCGTCTGATGGGTGCCAAAGCCTTTTCACAACCTCGTCATAACAGATTTGTCGATGGCTTACTCTTTAGCTTCCCGGACCTAGCTAGGACCTTACGAATGAGGCAAATCCATGAAGATGTCCACCAGTTCTATATGGGAGTTGTTCGAGAGACTGTTGAATACCGGGAGAAAAACTCCATCAAACGCAACGATTTCATGAACCTGCTCATTGATTTGAAGAACTCCGAAGAAGCTCTGACAATAGAAGAGATAGCAGCCCAATCGTTTGTGTTCTTTTTGGCTGGTTTCGAGACATCGTCAACCACAATGGGCTTCGCATTATTTGAGTTGGCCTTACATCAGGACATCCAAGACAAGCTGAGGACTGAAATTAATGAACAATTTGAGAAAAACGGAGGAACAATCACATACGACTCAATGGCTGAGATGCATTTAATGGAAAAGGTTATGAAGGGTAATTCATTTTAAGTAAACTAACAAAAAACAACAATAACGTTTCTTCCTCACAGAGACTCTGCGTAAATATTCAGTGGTAACGAACCTTGTTCGTAGTACCCTCAACGACTACCCGACATCCAATCCAAAATACACAATACCCAAGGGAACAATGGTTTTGATCCCAGTCGATTCCATTCATCGTGATCCGGAAATCTACCCTGATCCAGAGAAATTCGATCCGGAGCGCTTCAGTCCAGAAGAGATTAAGAAGCGTCATCCCATTACGTGGTTGCCATTCGGAGATGGACCAAGGAATTGTATTGGACTGAGGTTTGGAAAGATGCAAACATTCATAGGGCTGAGCATGTTACTGATGCGTTATAGAGTTCACTACTCAGAAAAAACACCAAATCCACTGGAAGTTGATGTGAATAGTTTCCTTTTTGCCGCCAAAGGTGGCATTTATTTACGATTGGAGCGCATTAAGGGTTGAAATAAATAAATTCATTGGGCGAAGCAATTACCACGCAATATTTTCACAAAGTAGTCAATGCAATTATCACTCAGCACTGCTATTATTTGCACCGGGAAGGCGGGAAACTTATTGAGTTGTTACGGTAAATTTTCCCGCAACAAAAACCATTCTTATGATTAGCTATTTTGATTTCGATATTTCCTTCTTTTCCTCGTCCCATCATTTCTCCGTTCTTTGCTCTCAGTAATGTGGTCGGAACATAGCTTTGAGCAAATGACAAAATAGGTGCGTGTCGTAATAAGGGGACAAGCTGAACTGATGTTGGCGTTTGGTGTGTCGAGCCAGAAGCCTCTGGAGACTCGCACACCATTTACTTAAATTGATTGTTATACTTCGTCAGTCACAAACATCATCATTCTTATCCATCATCTTTTACAAATATAAACATATACATCATTATCATCATTTACACATACTTACATTCATAAATACCATCATTCACGTATGTCATCTTTACACTCATCATCATTCACACACCTGGTTCCACACACAACACTATACACATACATACACATATCACAGATGTGAACAATCGAAATGGTGTGAACGTCATTCTTCGTCATGAGACACACTGTGCAGCATAGTGCTGCAAGTGTAAACACACAAAATCTAACGTTTTTTTTGGAAAGCCGAATCATAAGAATGAAACGTTAATAGTTTTCCCTTTTCCCCAAATCTGTGCAAAGAACCATACAAAGAACCACCGAATAGGGTAAAGTAGTTCATTTTAGTTTTGGTAGCTTTTCCTCCCTTTTTTCAATTTTCGAAAAGTTGTAACGTAGAGAATTTTATCCTTCCCCTGACTCAGTTGAATATATAGAAGAGTAACTGGGAAAATCCCCACAAATATTATTTTCAACTTTAAGGAACTTTCATTTGTCTTGACATAGTTTATGGGATGGGTCTGATCTCGACTCAAGAACTGGTTAAGTTTTGGGACAAACCCCCAGTAACTTTTTTAGTTCGGTGCGAATGGAAATTTGTTCGAGTGAAAGGTCTCGCTGGAATTCGACAACGGAGGTGCTTGTCAGCCATAAGGCTGCATGTGCTAGAGAACCGTGACCGAAAACCTCGAGACACGATTGGCTGATTGTATGGGTCGAGAAAGGACAAATTGACAAGATCAACCACTTCTTAGTTGACCTAGTCGATGACAAATGGTTTTTGATTTGAGATTTTAAAAGAAAAAAGTGAAAGTTGATAAAGTTGGAAATAATTTTGAAGATAAGTTATGAGTTTAGTTTGAAAATTTTTAGAAAAGTAGAGTCAGTGGAAGGAGAAATTGGAGAAGGAGAACCAGAAGAAATTGTCTGACAGACAAGAATATAGAAAATTTGAAAGAGGAAAGAATAACTGGATATAGAAAAAATATAAGAAGTGCGTTTTAGTTTTTTTCTTGTGAGTATTTTTAAAAGAAAGTGTGGTTTGATCTTTCCCATCGTAAATTCTCAATTAATGTGAGACACGCGACCCTTTTCAATTTCACAGCTACACATCGCTATTCAAAGAAGCTCATTGAGAACCTTCAAAATATTTGTATTTGTTTGATCAAATATAAATTTTGTTTCTCTTCAGGAAGCTGTGTGGAAATGAAAATGAAGGCTTTCTGAGCTCAGTATAATGTCCACAAGAATGAGCGAATTCCTAAACGTAAGCCTGCACAAATTATGCAAAGCAAGAAGTTCCTAAATGCCAACAAAAAAATCCCTTCAAAGTAGAATGTCCCAAAACGTAGTAGAATGCTTTTTTTCCGCAATTGTAAGTGAATTTGTGCAACTATCAATAAACACTTGCATACTTTTAATTGCAGATGTTATATGGAATTTTTTTTGCTTAGCATTAGACTTGCTTAGCAATGTGAAACTAGTTTCATGAAACTGGATTTCATCGTGTAATAACACTTGCGACACGGGATGACAGAACAAAGAAGAATTCGAAGTAGTTTCGTGCAAACAAATTTCACCGTATAATAGCAGTCATACCACTTTATGCATCAAACCAATAGTCTATCCAACTAATTGAACACTGTGAACTACGCTAATAAAAAAATACTAAACGTCAAATGAAAATAAACTCACCTCACACATACTCTCCTAAATTTTTGACGCCATTTTTTTTCAGCTCGCACGTCCCAAGTAACATTTCTGGAGCTGCAAGTTTTAAATATGCTTTAGAAAAGCTTTAAAAGAGTGAAGTCCGTGGCTACTGCTCTATATTGAACTTTGTTACAGCTTCTGGCAATTTTTAGTTTATTTAATGCTCTAAATGTGTGTCTTACAACATCTCCAAGCTCTTAAACCTTATAAAGCTAGTTGCTCTATAAATATGCTTTATTACAACCTTTACCGCAACACTCCACGAGCCTAATGCTCTAAATGTGTGCCTTACAACATCTCCAAGCTCTTAAACCTTATAAGGCTAGTTGCTCTATATTATGTTATTATATTATTATGTTATGCTGCTCTAGAAAGACAACAGTGTAGCACTATAGGCTGTATAGTAGCTCTAAATGAGATGTTTTTGTGGCGTCATTAAAATGGTGGTTTTGGTAATGACTACCAATTTTCATACCAATTTCTCCATACAATTTTTTTTGATTTTGTTTTTATTTATTACTAAAACTTAAATATTTCTAAGGCGCGTTGTAAATTTTCGAAGTGCAACATCTATGTTTGTGATGAAAATAGAGTGGCACATGAAATCATTACTCAGCATTGTCTTTATCGTGTTATTTAATTAATATTTCACCGTCACGATAATATGTTTCATAGTTTTTTCTATTCATTAGTTCGAACATTTTCTCTCTCAAGATTTATGAGTGTATGTTCGAAAAGGTACTTATTGCAAAGTTCTAATACCAGCAAACAATTTTCATTGTCTTTATTAGTATTATTATTTTTTCACTCACACTTAAGTAAACCTTTTTTGTATTTTTCATTTTACAGCAAAATGTGATACAACTAGCATTTGATAAATCTTTAATAGAGCAGAGTGCTCTAAATCAAAACGATAATGCCATTTTGTTGCTATTGTAGAGCATACAGCCATTCTAGCATCATATTAAGAGCCCTATTCGTGCACTACAATACCACGAAAGTAGCTTTTAAGCAGCTCTAGAATGGTGATAACGCTTGCAGTAATGCTACTGCAGACTACAATTGCTATACAAGAAGCGATATAGAGCTAATTCTAGCTCTCAAAGTCGAAAAAAATGCTCTTAATAAGTGTTATATCAGCTCTAGAAGCGCTTGCAGAGCAACATGAATTTAATTCAGCCATTTAACCCAGCTTTTTAAGCGCTGCAAGAGCTAATATAGAGCTAAAATTGTTACTTGGGGTATTCACAGACAGATGATGTGAATGCGATTACAAAAACAACAATGTAAACAAATGGAAAAAGTGCGCAAAAGAAAAACAAAGGTTTGCCCTCTAGTTAATTGCTCCTCTCTGTGACTCATTATGAGTTGACCACAGAGGAGATGCAACCAGAGGTCAAATCACATACACACCACGGCATCTGTCCTCAACTCAAACTGACTTCACAAACGCTACTTTATTTTCGGATTTCAAAACCATACGACAGAAAAGGTAATTGACACGACTTAAGTGCCATCATCCATAGAGAAATTTTTTTTTACTTTTCTCGTAGCCCTGATTAAACGGCATAATTTACTTTTTCTGAGTCTTGATAATCGTTCAACTAAAGGTGTGCGTTGTGCGAAATCAATCGCTGGAATCAGAACAGAGTTGCCAGTTCTTAAGATTCATTTTTTAATATTTCCAAGTATCGCGCCGAAAGAAAAGCAGAATGTGCATGACTATGGGTCATTTGTTAAAACATGAGAAAGTTCTCAGAGTGAGAACTGACGATTTTTAACTCGCATATGAAATCGATCGAGCAGTGTTAAATTCCGACTCAGTTTTTCATACAATAAACAAGCTCGCCCTCTACAGTTTTCAGTCGGTGGATATGGGAATGTTCTCAAAGCTCTTCGTATAAGCTAGTTTAAACTGTTACCGTAACAGTGCGGTAGGTCAAAATAGAAGAAGAAAAAAAGAATGTTTTCCGAAAGTGACAATTTAAAATTTAAATATAAACAGTAATTTTGGTAAACTTAGTGAATCTTTAGTTAAGAAACCTAAAGAATACAGAGTTTTACTGGATAAGTCTCAAGTATCAAAGCCAAAAACAAGATGCTATGATGAAAATCAAAGGATGAGGGTTAAAAATACTGCAAGTAGGCTGAAAAATAAAAATTGTTTTGAGAATGTAAAAAAGTGCTCATTTTTGTGGATGGATGACTTAATTTCTGAAGAATTTGAAACCTCGATGGGAGTTAAACAGGGATCTATACTCAGCGCTTTACACTTTCATATAATGATAAATAGACTTGACGTGTACTCAAGGAGTTGGAATTTAACAGTCAATTCGATGAAATCCAAAATAATGGTGTTTAGAGATGCAGGCGATCGGTACCAGGGTTGCCACCTTTAGGAAAAAAAATCGGGACGATCAGGCATGCATCAGAGACGTTCGGAGTTTGGTCCAATGAAAATATGACCCATGTGACATGTGAGACAGTCTAAGGAAAATGAAACTTTATTTTTTTTTTTAAACTTTATTGCACAAAATTTAGTACAATGGGAGAACTTCAGTTTGAGTTTTTATTTGTTTTATTTTATATAATTAATTTTTCCATACGTATTTCTTATTGTTACGAGCCGCTTTTAATATTTCTACATCATTTTTGTATTTATTTATGAAGTCTGAACAAGACATTTGTATGTTCAAAGAAATTAGCAATTCTGCTCTTATCAAATTTACCGAGCAACGATTTCTGACATTAGACCATTTCATAGTCATAAGTGAAAATACGCGCTCAACGTACGCATTTGAAGGAGGTATGCTCAAAGCACGAGATACGACACTAAATAATGCGTTAAACTTCTGCTCCTTTGCGACTTTAAATATTTGCACCCATTTTTTATCAACGCTTCGCTTTTGCTCGATCTGTGGTAGTATATTCTTCACCACACTGAAGTCTTCAAATTACTCGTCCGTAAAAAATCCTTCTTCGGAATCGAATCCCATAATTGAAGCAGCCTCACAAAGTTCTGTAAAATTTAAATTCCCATCAAGGTTCCAACTTTTTCAGGTTGTTCGATTCATGGAAATCAAAGCGGGTTTGAAGATAATCCAGTGCATTTTGGTAAAATTCTTTGAAATCTGATGTACACTGTTCATAAACTGTTTTTTCTGCACGGTGTCGGGCAATACACAAATAAGATCCATAAAAATTTTCATTCAATCTTGTCTTTAGGCTTTCTGCCACATCTGCCAAAATTTTGAATAGTTGGGTCGAACAAGTTGACATATTTTGCAACACCAAACTTGCCTTCTCAAACACTGTGCAAATATTGGCACAAAAACTTAAATACAAAAACGTCTTGCCGAACATAAAATATACGATTCTACGTCTCTCTGTTTTTATACAAAGCAATGTCTTTATGACTTTTGGGCATTCATCACCTATGGATATAAAGTAAGACATGATGGCTGGATAACATAAAAAAAGAAATATTTTGATAACTTGTCTAGTGATTTAAATGTTATATGTGATTTTTTCGCCGATTATTTTAGTTCTGTCTATCTGCCATCTTCTTCCTGTGAACCTCCTGTTTTCTTCCCTTCCAACGTTATTGATGTTGGTAGCATCGAATTAAGTGTTTCTGAAGTTTTGGAAGCCTTAATTGGTCTTGATATAAACAAAAGTGCTGGGCCTGATAACATCGCCCCTATTGCATTGAAAAATTGTTCGATTTCATTGGCCTTGCCGCTCTGTTTGATTTTCAATAAATCCCTTAAAAGTGGCCAGTTTTTGGATTGCTGAAAAGTTTCATTTATAACTCCTATTCACAAGTCAGGATCGAAGCAAAACGTGATCAACTATAGACCAATCTGCAAATTATCAGTCATTCCCAAAATGTTTGAAATGCTAATTTGCAAAAAATTTAGCTTCTTTGTTAAAGGTATAGTGTCCGAGTTTCAGCATGGTTTTGTGTCAGGGAGATCTACTGCTACTAACCTTACAATGTTATGCGATTCTGACATTAATGGGTTTTGAAAATAGTTTCCAAACTGACATTATTTTTACGGATTTTGCTAAGGCATTCGATAGAGTCAACCATAGTATACTAATTTTTAAACTTTCAAAACTAGGCTTTCATTCAAGCTTTATAAAATGGATTTCTGCCTATTTAGATAAAAGAATAGATTAGGTAATCATAGGTCAAGAATGATAAATGTGACCTCTGGAGTACCTCAAGAAAGTCATATTGGTCCCTTGCTGTTTATCCTCTTCATTAATGATATTCCAGTTGGTTTTAATTATTCGAGTTACCTCTTGTATGCCGATGATGTCAAAATTTTCCGAATCATAAAATCTTCCTCAGACTGAATCCTTCTTCAAAAAGATATTCAAAATTTGGCTGAGTGGTGTGAACATAACCAATTGTTTCTAAATGTGGCAAAATGTCAGAGTTTCACGTGCTTTAGGACGAAATCTCCTATTATCTTTGACTACAGTATCAATAACATGATGTTAGAAAGAGTCACTGTCAAAAAAGATTTGGGAGTTATTTTGGATGAAAAACTTACGTTTACAAAGCATATTGATTATATAGTAAATAAAGCCAATGGGATGTTAGGGTTCATAAGGAGGAACTCTAATGATTTTTCAGATCCATATGCCCTTAAATCACTATATATATAACTCTAGTAAGATCAGTGCTGGAATATTGTAGTACAGTTTGGAATCCTTATTATAATGTACACTTGTTAAGAATAGAAAGGGTTCAAAAGAGTTTCACAAGGTTCGCTTTCCATAAACTTAATTGGGATATCAAAGTACCATCATACGTTTCTAGATGCTTGCTAATAGATATTCAAACGCTTGAGCTAAGAAGAAAGTATTTTGCAATAATGTTTATAAAAGATGTAATTAGCAATAGAATAAACTGTTCTCTCTTATTACAAAAAATAAATTTTTTTTTCTAAACTAAACCTTCAAAATCTTTTGTATTGCAGTACCCAATGAAATCCATCTTGTTGTTACGTGTTTGCAAATCTCAGTCCATTCCAGTTCCGCAAATGTTACAAATTAATTTAAATTTTCCCTCCTTAACGCAGAAGATGAGAAGTGGCTGTAAATTTTCAATATGACAGTTTCCACATCAAGGTTTAATTTGTTCCTATCATGCTTGAATGTATTATTCAAAACGTGAGCTAGACATCCTGCTTTCATAATATTTACATTTTTATCCTTTAGCGTTATTGTTATCTGCACTAAATGCCGAAACATATGCTACATCCAAATCAAATTTTGAAAGCGTGTTTAAAATAGCATCGCTTATGGCATCAGCTGTTTCAAATGGACATTCAAAAAAATCTAGTAATCGTGTTTGACACCCGTCTTCACGTGAAAAATGTTGAATGCAAATAGGATACATTTTACGGTTTCCTTTACTAGACGTATCCGTAGCGACACTGAAATAAACCTTACGAGATTTATCAGGACTACAAGTTTTGAGAGCTGTGACTGCAATTTCTTCAGCTTTAGGACAGAGTACTTCTTCAACTAAACTTTCAAATCAAAGCTTGTTTCTTGCTGTCGCGAAGAGCTAAGGGTTCTTGGCACGCAGCATAACGTTAGACTCTGCTGGGTTCCCGGTCATAGTGGTATACCGGGAAACGAAAAAGCGGACGAACTAGCGAGAAAAGGATCAACACTTGACCCTTCTCTCATTGATAAATCGATCAGGATTCCACCCTGTGAAATGAAACAGATCATTGGTAACAAAATAATACGAAAATCCAATGAAAGATGGGAATGCCTAGACTCCTGTGTTACCTCCAGGAAACTATGGCCGAAATATGATAAGAAAGAATCTGGAAAGCTGCTATCATTGAATAGATCTTCACTGCGAATGCTTGTCAGTATCATAACTGGACATAACCTACTAGGTTATCACAAAAAGAAAATGGGTCTTTGCACCGATGATCTATGCAGAGGATGCAATGACGAAGACGAACACGAAGACACAAGTCACTTCCTTTGTCAATGCCCAGCACTCTGTCATACTAGGAAAAAATTTCTAGGAAATTACTTTTTAAATGAACTAGAAGAATTATCAGACGCTCCAAAAAGCAGCCTGTTAAACTTCACCAAGGCCACAAAATGGTTAAATACCGAACAGACATAAAATCATAGGTTTCTAGGACGTTACAATACGTCAGGGTATCACAATGGATCTACATTGATCTAAGTGTGACGGAATTAAGATCAACCGTCAGCCCATTTTACCTAACCTAACCTAACCTCAACTAAACTTTCAGATTTTGTCCGGCCACAAGAATTTTTTTTTGCGATAACTGAATCGGGTAATATTTGAGGAAGCAATTTCATACCGCTTTTTGATAATCTTGTGAAACCAATACGTGTAACACGCTCTATTGTTAAATCAAAGCCTCTGCCTACTGGACAAAACAAAAACAACAAACAATTAAATATTTCTAACAACACTACTTCTCCTCGCTTTCTTTGTTCTCCTTTACCTAAACTAACTCTCTCTCCATCATCTGCATCGAAATCTAGTGCGAACAACAAAAAAAATATTACAAAAAAAAAAACCGGTTTCCTCGTCTAAGCATAACACGAAATCAATATGCAATTCTAACTCTTCCATGCAGAGTAAAGATTTTGCTTTAAATGTGCAAGCATCGACTTCGATTGGAAATGTGGTGACTCCAGCTGATCAAATTGGTGCATCATCTCTGTTCGCTGGTTCTGATAGAACTGATGAAAGCTTATTGCTAAATACAATTTCGGATACTGGAAATAACGTAGGGGTTCTTGTTGCTGTAAATGATGAATGTGATGTTGTTGCTGCTGCCGTCGACGCTGATTCTGCTGCTGTTGCTGTGGGACATTGTGATGGTAAAACTGGAGGTGTAAACAATGAAAGTGTAGCTGTTTTGCCTTTGGTTAGAATGGGTGTTAGTGATGATGACATTCATAATACAGGTGTCGTTAATGTTGCTACAGGTACCGCGATCAGCAAGGGTACCTTCTCCAAAGACCAAAACCAAAAGAAAATTCTAAATGGTCATCGTTCCTCTAAAGCAATGTTTGGAACTGCTGCTTATGTTGAAGGTGAAATTACATTGCAGTCTGTTCCTCAACTGCGTTTTTTTGCATCTATCTCGATTGGACAGCAATGTAACTGAAGAAAATGTCATGGATTATGCCGCAGTCAAATTAAATGTTCCCAAAAGTTCATTGCGTTGTGTGAAGCTAGTTAAAAAAGACACCGATTCTACTACATTTCGCTATGTCAATTTTAAACTAGGAATTCCTGCTGATGTTTTTGAAAAGGCTTTTCAACCAACAATTTGGCCTATGCACGTTCAAATCAAAAAATTTGTAAATTTTCCAAAGAAGGACCACAATTCCGAGGTGAAATAAACAGGCCATCATCATCTCCGTCGCAACTACGTGTTTACTTTCATAATGCTAGCGGTATAAGAACAAAATCTCGTCAATTATTCACTTCGTCATCAATTCATGAGTTCGATGTCATAATCATTGTGGAAACTTCATACTTCATACCAAATTTTCCGGAAAGACCGACCACCATCAACAGGCAAGGAGCGCGGTGGAGGTGTGCTGATTGCTGTAAGCTCAAAATTCAGAGGCCATCAATGTAAATTATCTAATGATTCAGATGAAGTCGATCAGATTTGTGTCTGTGTCAGTTCTAAAGAATTTTGTTCTAAGGATTTTTATTTCATTGCTAGTTATATTACACCACGTAGTCCAATAGAATTATATACTCTTCACATTTCAAATATCTTTTCTATAGTTAATGAATTGACAACAGAACAGTTTCCATGTATATTGGGCGACTTCAATCTTGGTAAGATCGATTGGTGTTTTTTAGAACACGAACAAAAGTTATTTCCATTTAACGCAAATAGCGAAATTGAAAGTTTAGTTGTCGATTCATTAACTGCTATTGATCTCTTGCAAATTAACAACATTAACAACTCTCTGGATAGAATTCTTGATCTTGTTTTTATCCATAATGATTTAAAATATTATATAGAAGCTGTTGAATTCCCATTAACAAATAACTCTATTCACCATATTGCATTGGAGGTTAATCTTGAATTTTATGAATATGCAAATGTTTCACCTATCGAAGAAAAAACATTAAATTTTATGAAAGCTGACTTCATTGCATTAAATAACTTTTATAATACATTTGATTGGGAAAGTATATTTCAAAATGGTTCCCTTACAGACATGTGCACAAGGTTTAAAAATATTCTTTTCGAAGCTATAGAACTATTCGTCCCAATTTCTAAAAAAAAAAAAGAGAACATTTAAGCTACCATGGCATAATAGCAGATTAAAGAATTTGAAAAATGCCAAAAACAAAGCCTTCAAGCGTTTTAAATTTACGGGGCTGATTGGAGATAGAACTCGGTTTCTTCAACTCAGAAAAGAATTTGATTTTCTTAATTGCTTTTTGTAGGTACAAGCAATATATAAGTGCAACTGAATCAAAAATAAAAGCAAATAGTAAATCATTCTGGATTTTTATAAATTCAAAGCGTAACAATTTATCTCAGTTTCCACAGTCAATGGAATATGAAAATGAAAAATCTAATGAGTTACAGTCTTCTTGTCATCTTTTTGCAGATTTTTTTGAATCATCATATAATACAGACTCAATCGAAGGTCTAAGTTCTATGTATTCAAAGTTTGAACCTTGTATTAATTTTATGCTTCCTCAGATATCTGAAGATGAAGTTTTCGATGCCTTATGTAAAATAGATGTTACTAAAAAAGCAGGCTACGATTCAATTCCGCCCCTTCTCTTATCAAGATGTTCCTCATCTATTTGTTTTCCTCTCACTCTCCTCTACAATAAATCTCTTTCGTCAGGAGAGTTGGTAGATGAATGGAAAGCATCATATATTAATCCTATCTTTAAGAGTGGTTCCAAGCAGTTAATTAAAAATTATAGGCCTATTTCGAAAATTTCAGCTATACCAAAACAAAACCGATAAATTCTATTGCTCTGTAAAACAACTCCTATCAGCGGGTCAGCACGGTTTCATAAAAGGCCGCTCCACGGCTACAAATCTTTGTGTTTTCACTAACTTTTGCTTAAATGAAATGGAAAAAGGGTACCAAGTCGATGTACTCTATACAGATTTTATTAAAGCATTCGACCGAGTCCATCACGATTTACTTCTTCATAAGCTGAAAATGTTGGGTTGTGATGATCGTTTTATTATATGGCTAAAGTCATACCTATCCAATAGAAGACAAATTGTCAATATTGATGGGCTTTACTCCAAACCAATTAAAGTTGGCTCAGGTCTTCCTCAGGGAAGCCATTTAGGTCCATTGCTCTTCCTCCTTTTTATCAATGATTTACCATTGACCTTCTGTAAGTCCATTTGTCTAATGTATGCCGACGATGTTAAAATTTGTTATTCTATCAGATCGATAAATGGTTGTTCTACTTTTCAAATGGAGATCGATCTTTTTCTAGGCTGGTGCAAGTACAATCACCTAGAATTGAATTTTTCCAAATGTAAGATTTTTAGTGCAACTAGATCATTAAACACTATCAATTATACATATAAATTCAATCAAAACATATTATTAAGAGTTGAAGTGGTAAAGGATCTTGGTGTGCTCGTAGATTCAAAGTTAGATTTTCGGCACCATTTCGATTTTATTATCTCTAAAGGTAACTCAATGCTTGATTTTTTAAGACGTAATTCAAAAGATTTTAAAGATGCTTACACTCTTAAAACCTTATATAATTCCTTAGTACTTCCGCATCTTGAATACTGTTCTTTAGTTTGGTGCCCATTTTATGCTAATGCGATACAAAGAATTGAACGAATTCAGAAAAGATTTACAAGATTTGCACTTCGAAATTTGAATTGGATAGGTGATTTGCCGAACTATTCGTCAAGATGTGCACTAATTGATTTAACCCTTTACCGCATACGAAGCCAAATATGGCTTTAGCTTTTTGTATCCTTTTTTCTGTTCTCTGTCACATGGAAAAGATCGAAATACAACACGATCCTCTTCTTTGTATTTCTATGAACACTTAACAGTAGTTTTTTTGTGTGTGCGACAGCAAAGAAGTATGCATTTCGTGATCAAAGGTCAGCCGGTCGGTCCGGTGTATTGAAAACGGAAGTGTAGAATATATTAATATTTTGAGTGTTAGTTATTGCTATTGCTTGGTAAGTAAAGTGAAATCAAAAATATATTTTTGATTAAGTGTCAAATTGCGCATGCAATGAACCAATTTTTTTTTTGAAAAAAATGATTAGGCTGGTCTTGGGAGAGCAAAAGGTACGGAAGCCATATTTGGCTTCGTATGCAGTAAGGGGTTGCAAGGGGTTTGTTGATTTTTAATTTTTTTTTGGTTGGGAGATTTGGAGCCCGAATTTGCAGGTTCATTTATTCAAAAATGTACTCTTACCACTGGGTACCGTGAGGCTCAACAAAGTTCCAAATTCAAAAATGCCGATTGAAGAGCTGAAAAAAGGAGGATGTAGAAGCATGGTTGAAAAACCGGCCACAATTGATGGAGTCAAATTGAGCTTGGTTCCTTGGTTTGACAACAAAGTTGTAAGCATGATGTCACCGTATGTGGCAGCGAACTAATTGTAGAAAGACGCCGTTATTTTAGAAAGGATAAGCAATACAGAAATATTTCCGCTCCTAAATCTGTCGAGGTTTACAACAAGTAGGTACATGGGCGGTGTCGATTTGTTAGATTCGATGCTTGGACTACACCGTATTCCTTTCTGATCCAAGAAATGGTACAAAGAATATTTTTTTATGTGATAGACTTATGTATAGTGAGTGCATGGATCATCTGACGACGTTGGGAACGACTTCCACTTACCGCTTTTTGATTTCAAACTCGCTGTTGCGGAGAACTTATGCAAGGCTGATAAGATGGCTTTGAAAAGACGCGACCGACCATGCAGCTCACTTAGTCTTGCAAGTTGCTACTTTTGAGACTATTGGAACTCCAACATCAAGTCGAACTACTATAACCATTACAACACCGACAACCACCCTGAAAAGACAGCATCTTGCAAGGCATCAAGACTTTCCTCTTTCTTCGGTACGTTGTGATAACTATGGTCATTTGACACAAATTAAAAAAAATCGTCAAATTTGCCAAAATAATTGTAATGGACGTTCGATTACAATTTGTCAAAAATGTGGAGTTGCTCTATATTATAATGAAATAAGAAATTGCTTTTCTCAGTTCAGATCTTTGAAATAATACTTAAGTTATTTTCAATACAATAAATTATTTTGTTTTGTTTTCAAATGAAAAGTTTTTATCTTTTGTTATTTTTTTCATAACCTTCTTGCAATGAATTGTTTTGCTATGTTTTTGAATTGAAAATATTTATTTCTTACTATTTTCTTGAATTCTTCTCGTAAAGTGAATAAATAAAATTTGTAAGATTTCTAACACCTTACTGCATACGAAGCCAAATTTGGCTTTTGTTCTTATTTTTTAAACAAATTAACTTTTTTGTGTTTTTTTAATGCAGAATGTTTTCAAACAGCACTAAGAACCCATAAAAAAAGTTTTTTATTTTTTTTGACCGCTGAAATTAATTCATGCGGTAAAGGGTTAAAAACGCTTGAAGTTAGAAGAAATGCTCAATGTATAATTTTTATTAAAGATATTCTCTCCAATAAAATAGATTCCATCGATTTATTGAGTTTAATTACGTTCTATGTTCCGGAAAGAATACTTCGAAACAGGAATTTACTTTTTTATACACCTAGTCATAGAACTAACTATGGTTTAAATGAGCCCATCTCGCGGTCTTTAGCATTGTACAACTCCGTATGCAATGAAGTCGACATTGTAATGAATAGAGATCAATTTAAACGAAAAGTCTTAGAGTTGCTAAGTCTTAACTTGTAAACTCATGAATGTATGTATGCAAATACCAGAAAAATCTAATTATTTATGTAAATATTATCAGAGTATTGTTAATAATATAAATGTATTAAAGTAGTCAGCAGATTTAATCCATTGATGAAATAAATAAATAAATAAATAAATAAATATCGCGTGACTGTGTTGGGTACCCGTGAATGAATTGTTTGAACCTATCGCATATTGTCAAAAATCGGGACGAAATCGATAGGCCGTCGGGACGCGGGACAATTTCGTCGAAATCGGGACGTGTGGTAACGCTGGTCGGTACTGTAAACTGAAAAGTGGAAGTCAAACGGTGAACATTGTACGTAAAGACAAGTATTTTGGAATGCTAATATCATCGAACTTGAATCTAGAAGAGAAATTGGTAGATGCTAAATGAGGTGTATCATCGCGATATGGGAACGCTGCATTAGACATAATTGCTTGTCAGAGCTCATGTGTGCAAAAGCACTTCACTCTTCACACTTCCCACTTACTTAGATGTATTTTAGTAAACATTTGATTTGAATACAGCAATGGAGATGTTCTCGTTCATAAAAAAAACGAAACTCCCATAAAACAACAGACAAAGATAAGAAAAACTACAACTCATTGCGAGATTAGATTAGATCTTCTCTGAGCAGCAGACACTCTCAATATTCTGCCGTTGTCTCGTAATGTAATCGGTCTTGGTCTTGATTTGCGCTCAAAATTCAAAGACAATTCTATGATGACTCGGTAGTAGTCTACCGAGCAAGGTCTTAAAGAATATGGACAGATGCTAGCGTTGGACACGAAATTCTTTTGTACAGTTAACTTTCAGTGAGTCACGTACGAATATTTTAATGTTTTGTAAAATAAAAGTACGGCGCCACAATTTCGGAATGAAAAAGATCCAAGTAGATTCTATCAACCACTCATTTAAGGATATGCAACTTTCTGCTAGAAATTTTTCATGTCACTTGTCATATGTCACTCGGAGACGAGGTTATAGTTTCTATTTGCTCTACATACAACTCCCAACAATCCTCCCCATGATAGAGCTTATGGGATTGGAAAGTTGGAAAGAAAGCAAACAAAAAAAAACATAAATACTACACTGATGGCAACATAATCCCAAAAAAGTCTTTGGGCTTCTAAATGGCAACTTTTTGATGGGGTAAGTAAAGCCGCGTAATCCCATCACTCTATTAAGACGGTCACAATCAAAAGTAGCCACGATCAGGTGAAGCGTTACTATAATGGGATCACTTGTTGACAAGCATGTGCTTTATTTTATGATATGCTTTTCGTTACTGCTGAGTTCAGGTAAACAAAACCAAGTAGTAAGTTAGATTACCAAAATAATTGTGGCTGTCTATATCAAAACATTCATTAATACAATACCTCAGTTAGGAATACTCATTTTTCACTCCCCTTTGCGCTAGCCCCTTGTCTACACATTGGCTTTGATCTGTTAGGTATTTTAACTTAATTCCCGTGCAATTTGAAGGTCAAAAGCTCTCCAACCAGCATTTACTCATTTACAAATTCAACCACAACTCAAGTTTAGTAATTGACTATCATTCATTCGATTCGGATCGTTGAACAAGTTCGCATCGCATTCGCAAAACAATTCAATTCAACTTTAAAATGTTTGGAGTTTTTATCTATCTTCTCATCGGCCTGCTCTCGGTTCTGGTCTATTACATAAACCAACATCTCTCTTATTGGAAACGTCGAGGAATCCCTCACGATGCGCCACATTTCATCGAAGGAAACTTAAAAGGCTTCAAAAAAACTCATCACATGCGGGACTTGATTAAGAAAAATTATGACAAATATAAGAACACAGGACCTTTCGGTGGTTTTTACTTCTTTATGAACCGTGCAGTTGTTGTCTACGACTTGGATCTGGTGAAAGATGTTCTGATAAAAGATTTTAACAACTTTACCGATCGTGGAATTTTTCATAACGAAAAAGATGATCCTCTCAGTGCGCACTTATTCGCCATGAGTAATCCCAAATGGAAACATTTACGTGCCAAACTGACACCAACTTTTAGCTCAGGTAAAATGAAGGGCATGTTTCCGACAGTTGTGTCAGTGGCAGACAAACTTATGACAACATTTGATCAAATGGTAGACAAGGACCCAGTTCTAGAGGTCAAGGACATTTTAGCACGATTCACCGTGGACGTCATTGGAACTTGTGCGTTTGGCATTGACTGCAATAGTCTGAAAGACCCTAATGCCGAATTCCGTCAAATGGGTGCCAAAGCCTTTTCACAACCTCGTCATAACAGATTTGTCGATGGCTTACTCTTTAGCTTCCCGGACCTAGCTAGGACATTGCGAATGAGGCAAATCCATGAAGATGTCCACCAGTTCTATATGGGAGTCGTTCGAGAGACTGTCGAGTACCGGGAGAAAAACTCCATCAAACGCAACGATTTCATGAACCTGCTCATTGATTTGAAAAACTCTGAAGAAGCTCTGACAATTGAAGAGATAGCAGCCCAATCGTTTGTGTTCTTTTTGGCTGGTTTCGAGACATCGTCAACCACAATGGGCTTCGCATTATTTGAGTTGGCCTTACATCAGGACATCCAAGACAAGCTGAGGACTGAAATTAATGAACAATTTGAGAAAAACGGAGGAACAATCACATACGACTCAATGGCTGAGATGCATTTAATGGAAAAGGTTATGAAGGGTAATTCATTTTAAGTTTGTTTCATAACACAAAAAAAAAATTAGTAATGTTCCTCCCTCACAGAGACTCTGCGTAAATATTCAGTGGCAACGAACCTTGTTCGTAGTACCCTCAACGACTACCCGACATCCAATCCAAAATACACAATACCCAAAGGAACAATGGTTTTGATCCCAGTCGATGCCATTCATCGCGATCCGGAAATCTATCCTGATCCAGAGAAATTCGACCCGGAGCGCTTCAGTCCAGAAGAGATTAAGAAACGTCATCCCATTACGTGGTTGCCATTCGGAGATGGACCAAGGAATTGTATTGGACTTAGGTTTGGAAAGATGCAAACATTCATAGGGCTGAGTATGCTACTGAGGCGTTATAGAGTTCACTACTCAGAAAAAACACCAAATCCACTGGAAGTTGATGTAAAAAGTTTCATTTTTGCAGCCAAAGGTGGCATCTATTTACGATTGGAGCGCATTTAATGGTTGTCATAAATAAATTCATTGTGCAAAGCAATTATCCCGCATTATTTTTACAAAGTAGTCAATGCAATTTTCACTCAGCACTGTTATTATCTGCACCGGGAAACTTATTGAGTGGGTAATTATAATTACTCGTATGCCTTAGGTTGAGTTTTATGCCGATCATTTCAGCTCATGTGTTGTACAAAGTCATTGTGAATTGCCATGGTGAAAACCGGTATGACCAGAAACACTTGATCGCTATGAAGGTTGTAGAATCAAAACAGTAATTAATGTTTTGTTTATGCTTCTGACTCATCATGAGTTGACTAAAATTTGGAAAACATGTAAATGACGTGGTAAGACTTGAGTGCGTGATTAGATTGATGGTCTGGGTATTCTATTCATCGTGGAACATACATTTCTTTACATATCGCTGTGAATAAAAAACCGTTGTCGCCACTAAACCACTTCTCGACTTCTATGATCTTTTAGATGCAGGAAATGAGGCAAGCCACTGTTAATGTGGATGCATTTCCATACGAAAGAAAAGGTAATTGACACGACTTAAGTGCCATCATCATCCATAGAGAAATGTTTTTCGACCTTTCTCGTACCCCTGATTAAATGACACAATTTACTTTTTTCTGAGTCTTGATAATCATTCAACTGGAGGTGTGTGTAAATAAAGTTGCCAGTTCTTAAGACTCGTGTTTTATAATTCCAAGTACCGTGCCGAAAGAAAAGCAGAAGAAGAAAAAAGAATCTAAAAGTGGGTCATATGTTAAAAGATGAGAAAAATCTCAGAGAAAGAACTGACGACTTTTAACTCGCGTGTGAAATCGATCGAGCAGAGTTGAATTCGGACTCAGTTTCTCATACAAAAAACGAGCTCGCTCTCTACAGTTTTCACTCGGTGGATATGAGAATGTTCTCAAAGCTCTTCGTATAAGCTATGTAGTTTAAACTGTTACCGTAACAGGGCGGTAGGTCAGAATAGAAGAAAAAAATGTCTTTCGAAAGTGACAATGTTAATTCAAATGTAAACTGTAAATTTAAAAAACTTAGTGAATTTTTAGTAAATAGAAAAACTTAAACAATACAAAGCTTCATTGGATAAGTCTCAGTTACCAATATCAAAAGCAAAATAAAAATGCTATGACGAAAAGGTGCCGTGACATTGTGCCAAGCGACATTATGCCAAATGTAAAAATTTGGCACAATGACGCTTTTGCAAAGTGGCACTACGCCGAACATTATCGTTTGGTATAATCATAGGGCCAAATAGAACTTACTTGTTCGAGACTGTACAGGTACACACATTCGTTTGGTAGCAAGGTACTTGGTTTTTTATCATCTGTGTTTGAAGTTCTTTGCGGCATGACCAAAGGGGTTATCGGCTTCATGACACCTACGAAACTCCCACGCTTATCATTCGTAGCGTGAAAGTCTTATGTATTAAAATGATTTTTATTTGTTTTTGAGCATAATAGTATGAAATTCGCCTGTGTGTTTATTTTCATTTATCTACAAGCAATTTTACAGCTAAAAGTTATAGCACTCCAAGAATAAATCATTAAAATATAAATAAGTTCAATAAATCAGTCTTGAATTAACTTCGACTAAGGATTGAAGTGGTACCCGTGGCGTTATTGTTAGCATGTCCTCCTGCTAACCCAGAGGTTCGAGGTTCGAACCCCAGCAGAGGCAAAAATGTTTTTCCACGGGTATCGCCTTTCGCGAGGAATTGGCAAGTCCTCCGTTAGAAAATTAATTACCATGAAAAGCGCTTTCTCAATTAGCCATTCGGAACCGGCAGAAAATTGTAGGCCACCCTATTTATTTATTTTAAGGATTGAAAAATCTATTTCTGAAGGCACTTCATTGAAATCAGTTATACATCTTGATAGCGTTTCATTACATCCATAAATTGTTTTATGCACTTTTTGAAATAGGAAAATCCTTGTTCTCGTGAACCTGGAAGGTACAAGAATAGGTAATAGAGCAAGGAAAGGAGTGTTGGACACTTTATGTGGTAGCATAGTAAGTCTCTTATGAGCATTACGCCATGCATTTTTCTTCTTGATTCTAATGATATAATTCCAAGCATAGGCACCTAGCTTTGTAATCAGGACAAAAACCTCAGCTCATTTTGTTGAAAACGTATTTTGTAAATCTTCTTTGAACCGATTCTGCCCTTGTTGCACCTTTTTCTTCCACCAGATCTATACTTAATATTTTATAATCTTTTAAGTTCCTTTCAATTTAGGATGATCACGAATGTTCTTGAAAACCGCGCACTAGTAAAATAAAAATAATATACGATTCCTAGCAAATTAAAAGAAAAGTAAATTGCACGACCGATGTGCACCGCGGGAAATTTTCGGCCGCTCAGCTGGGGGTGCGTTCGGTGGAAAAGTTTTTATTAATTGAGGTAGGTAAGTAGGTATTATTTTATTGGATAGAAATTAAGTGGGTGGGTGGATGATATCAAAATTCTCGTTAGTACGTTAGAGCTATAACGAAAACTTAGTGGGCGCCAGAAAAATTTTTTTATTAAAAAGGAATTTTCAAACCTTTGCTGAAAAGTAAAGAAAAGGAAAATACGACGCAGGTATATGAACGAATTTGAGTGGAAAAAGAAAGACAACGTTTGAATGGAATGAAATGAAATCTTTAATGTTCAATTTATGTTGTTGGGAAAACCTTAAGAGATTAGAATTAAAAACCCAAATCTTTTCGAAAATATAATTATAATCGTTTTTAAAAGAGAAAAAGAGTAAAAGAAAGTAAACAGTAGTTTCGCCAAAGGCAAAGGAAGCAAGAAAAGCCAGTTATCGTGCTGTCTTGAAAATACCGTATGGCAATGAAAAAAAGGTCGCAAGTCTCTCAAAATACGGGAAATTAGCCGCACAAAAGACAACCTGATATTATTGCACAATTGAAGCAAAATTCAACAACTTTCCAACTCACAAATCACGCACAATTTACACAACAGATTTCACCGTACCTACTTATCTTCAAAATCAACCAATTGTTCCTCCTTGCACTTCTGTGTCCTCTGACACTTCCTTATTATTTTCTTGTGGGAAATTCCGTCGCTGGCCCGTTCTGCCACAACCCTTTATCCACACCCGAAATTAGGAAGGTAAAATTCTACAAGAACTCACTTAATCAAACAAGTTACAAAACTTGCAACTTGGAACTTTTAATTAAATTTAAAATTATCAACCAATATGGCCGTTCGCAAAAATCTCTGCAATCGCTTTATCGCCTTTTCTGACAAAACCTCTCTGTTAGATAGCCAACAATGAAGTGACTTCCTCAACTCTCTTATCAAGCTGTCTCATGTTCGTCGATTTGTTCTGGCCGTTCATTCAGCCACAGTGGGTTCCCTTACGGATATTTAGCACCAATCAGCGTTTTGCGTGAGAGGACTACCGTTTTATTTGGAATACCCTACTGTCTCTCAATATTCCCCTTAGCCACCAAATTTCCACGATCTTGGGAAATTATGGTCGGCTTACAGCTGACGGAAGAGTTCAGTGGCTTTTTTTTTGTAGCGAAAGCGATAAATCGATGTCTTGCACCATTCTGTGCAGCAAAAAGGTAAACTACATCGGTGGTCGGAAAAGTTATGTGCAGAACGGGTCTGCAAACAATTTTTCTAGTAACGACCGACGTAGCAAAATGTTTCCAAGAGAAGGAGGAAAAATTGGTAACGCGTATTTTTACAATCTAGGTCTGGTGGACTTTTGTTCAGATTTTTAACAGGGGAAGACTGACAAATAACGTGGTTTTCTTGCAACAAAATTTAAGTGGCGATTAGTAAAATTAAAGTTAAAGTCAAAAGTTGGGCACTCGGTCATTGAAAAGTGTATTCGTTGGGTACTTTGCCATTGATGTTTTTGTGGTGATTGACTCATGTATCAGTGTTATTGTATGCGGGTGATGACTGATTTGTGTGTATGTTGTTATATATGTATGATGGGTGATTTGTGTTGGATGAATGGTTTGTTTGCCTCAGTGTAAGGATGCGTGTATGTGTGATGACTCTTTGTGTATGAATATAGGTTTGTGTATGTGGTGTTTAATCTTATGTGTTTAGTGTAGGTTTGTGTGTGGGTTAGTTGAGACAGACTCCTTCTATCTTTACGCAATATTCATACACACTGTTGCGTGCGAGTCTCCAGCCAACCTGCTGGCTCGACACGATTGATGACAATCCAGGTGGAAAGATGGGGAAGGTATCAGGAGTCAGGAAGTGAAGAGGAAGGGTAAAGAGTTTTACAGAACCATCCGTTCTGTTCGCAAGTGGTTGGTTGCTTTTGCAGGGTTCTCTGTGAGTAAGCCACTGGTTGATGGGACCATGGCTGCCCTCAACTCACCCAGAACCATGCAGTTTTTGATGGTTTTTGTTGCGGTAAATTTTGCCGTAACACCCTGTCAGAATTAACTTTAAACGCGGGACTCCAGATTACATCAGCGTATTCCAAAAGCGATCTGACAAGAGATGTATACAAAGATAATAAAACATAAGGATCCCGAAAGTCTTTGCCATTTCGTTTTATAAATCCAACTAACGAGTTAGCTTTTGGTACTAAGAAATTAATGTGGTTTTTAAAATTTAGTGAGGAATCAAGAATAACACCTAGGTCCTTAATGCTTGAAACACGATCTAAGACATAAGATTCAATTGTGTAATTGAACTGAATACTGGTACATTTTTGAGTAAGAATAAGTAAGAGTAGCTTGAAATTGTCCGCATACAACAAATGCAGATATAATGTCATTGATAAAAATTATGAAGAACAATGAACCGAGGTGGCTACCATGTCGCGGTACAGCTCATACAGCTCGTTGTTGTATCTTCTTCTCCACACATTGTCTTCGCATACGGGACCAAAGATCATTCGGAGAATTTTTCTTTCGAAACGACCAAGAGTTTCCTCATCCGCTTTCGATAAGGTCCATGCTTCCGCGCCGTACAGCAGGACTGGGATGATCAAGGTCTTATACAAGGTCACCTTGGTTTTTCTAGAGAGGGTTTTGTTTCTCAATTGCCTTCTTAACCCAAAGAAGCAACGGTTGGCAAGTGTTATTCTCCGTTTGATCTCCGCACTGATGTTGTTGTCCGTGTCTACAGCGGATCCTAGGTAGACGAAGTCCTGTTCTACTTCGAAGTTATGTCTGTCTATTGTGACGTTTTGTCCAATTCGTCGATGTTCTGTGTCCTTGTTTGATGACAGTATATACTTCGTTTTGCCCTCATTAACCATCAAACCCATTTTTGCCGCTTCTGTTTCAATACTCGCAAAAGCACCTATGACATCACGCTTTTTTCTTCCCATTACGTCAATATCGTCTGCATAGACATTTGAAAGATTGTTCCTCTGGTGTTGACGTTTGAGTTTCATACAATCTTTTCAAGTATGATGTTGAAGAAATCGCATGACAGTTTGTCGCCTTGCCTAAAACCTTTTTCGACATCAAAGGTCTCGGTGAGTTCTTTACCGACCTCGACGGAGCAGCGTGAATTCTCCAAAGTCATCCTGCATAGTCGTACGAGTTTTGCAGGGATGCCGAAACTAGACATGGCTCTGTACAGCTCGTCTCTGTAAATACTGTCATACGCGGCCTTGAAATCGATAAAAAGATGGTGAATATCGATATTACGTTCTCGGGTTTTTTCCAAGATCTGTCGTAATGTGAAAATTTGGTCTATTGTGAACTTCTCTGGTCTAAAACCACATTGATAAGGACCTATCAAGTTGTTGACGTGGGGTTTCAGACGTTCACATATTACAGCAGACTAGATCTTATAAGCGACGTTAATGAGGCTTATCCCTCTGTAATTGGCGCAATTGTGAGGGTCTTCCTTCTTTAGGATCGGGCATTGGATACTGAGGTTCCATTCATTGGGCATGCTTTCTTCCGACCATATCATGCAGATCAGCTGGTGCATACTCCTTTCCAACTAGTCTCCAGCTGCCTTGAAAAGTTCGGCATCAAGGGCATCTGCACCTGCAGTCTTATTTGATTTAAGTTCGCTTACCATATGCTTAACTTCTTTTAGTTCGGTAGGACGGCATTCTTGATCATTGTCCAAGTTGAATGGGGCAATCTTCCTGACAGCGGAATTTGTGTCCTCATCGCCGTTAAGCAGTCTGCAGAAATGTCCTCAGTAGCGACTGTGACTCTATAACTATGTTTCCCTGCTGGTCTTTACAGGCTTGAGTTCGGGGTTTGCCACCCTGGCAGGATCTTTTTACCTTTTGGTAAAACTTCCGAATCTCGTTCCTGTCATGGCACCTCTTTATTTCCTCAAACGAGCGCTTCTCATGCTGCTTCTTTTTCTTTTTGAGAAGTCGGTGTTCTTCCCTTCTTTTCTCCTTGTAGATCTCGTTATACTGATCGTATGCAGCCCTTGTTCGTTGTTGCATCAGCATTTGTCGTGCTTTTTGATTGGCTGCATTTGCCTGCCTGCATTCTTCATCGAACCATGGGTTTCGTTTTGGTGGCCGAGTGAAACCCAGAACCTCAGAGGCAGCGGTTCTGATGGCTTCTTGGCATTGCTGCCACTGGTCTTCAATGTTTAATGCTGGCGGCATGGGATTCAAGGATAATTGAAGGGACACTCGATTGGAAAAGGCATTGGCAATCAAATAATTTAACAAATACAGAAATTTAAACTCAAGTTGACTGACATTACGTTAAAATGAAAGATTTTAATATTGAAAACAATTTTTTGATGAAGAAACCACTTCCAGAGAGGTTTTGTCATTCGACAGTTTAGTGTCAACTGTTCCTCTGGGTTTTGTTGTTGGAAACCAGTGAGCAATACACTGCTGAAATGTTCTGTGTGTCCTGTTTTCGGTTCATGTTGTTTTTGTTGTTGATGATGGAAGACAGCACTGGCTCTTCATGCTGTAGAAACAGGACATGTTCCAGATTTTAAAAGAGTGGAAATTCTTGAAACGGCGAGACATGCATCAAAACGTTACACTCTCGAGACGCTGCATATCATCAACAACAAAAACAACATGTTGAGAATCGTTAGGGGTGTTACAGCTCTCCATGCCTTGTCAATTATTAAAATTGCTGTCAGAACCGTGATATTCGCAGTTAGCCGCTTGTCAAGAGATTCTAAAACGATCTTAACAATTTCTTTGCGATAGAACGTCTTAAAATTATGGATAATCCCTTGATCCAATGGTTGCAATTTGGAAGTTGTATTCGGCGGAAAGAAGTAGAGTTCAACGTTGAACAATGTAGGAGGACTATTGTGTACAGTAAAATTGTCTAAAAATAGTAAAATTTTCCGCTTTTGTCGCTTCATGTCCCCATTAACTGTTAAAAGCCAATTGTTAAAAAGTTCTGTCGTCATCCAAGCTTTTTTGCTAGCACGATAGTCAGTGGGAAACGATTTCACTCCTTTGGAACATCGCGGTTTCATTGCTTTTCCTATCACTAAGGGTTTAAGTTTTTCGGACCCGTCCATATTTACTGCAAGTAAAACTGTCAACCTTTCTTTACTATGTTTTCCCCCGTGACATTTTTCATCTTTAAAAGTAAGTGTCTTGTCCGGTAAGCATTTGAAAAATAGGCCAGTTTCATCAGTATTAAAAACGTCTCGGGCATCATGGTCTTCAATTTACATTGCCAATCTAAGCAAACTGCATTATCAACACTTCCACTTTCTCCACAAACTTTTTTGAACACAACTCCATTTCTCTTTTTGAAATTCGTAAGCCACCCTTCACTTGCCACAAAGTTTTCGATACTTAGAGTAGACGCGAGCTCTTTTGCTTTTTCCTTCAACAAGTTCCCGCTAATAGACACTTTTTGTCCTCTACACTGTCTTAGCCAAATGACCAGGCTTTCTTCCAGACGAGGAAACTCACCTTTAGTAGCCCTTTTCCGTACTCCAGCAGATTGAGTAGAATTAACTTTCTCCTTATTCTTTATTATGGTTGAGAGAGTACTCAGAGGAATCTTAAATTCTTTTGCCACATCAAGTTTCTTCGCACCTTCCTCTACTTTTTGGATCAACTTCTTCTTTTCTGAAATTGTCAAACATTTATACTTTCTAGGACTCATAATACACAAACTTTTGATCTGCCACCAACGAAAATCTAAAAGCAACTGAAACTAACGAATTTGTGCGGACAAGTGCGTTAAACTAGATACTTAGATACTTGGAAGCATTCTCTGATAACTCCTCTGCATAAAGCTGGGTCTAAAGCACTTATAGAAAATTATAGACCTATTGCGAAGCTTCAGTTGATTCCCAAAGTATTCGAGGCAATTGTGAAGACTAAACTTTACAATTTAGTTCGTAACTATATTTCCGATTTCCAACATGGGTTTGTAAGCGGTAGATCAACAGCAACTAATTTGTCTTTGTTCACCAATTATTGTTTGTGTGCTTTAGAAAACCGTTCGCAAGTTGATGTTATTTACACCGATTTTGCAAAGGCTTTTGATCGAGTACAACACAATGTTCTCGAACTACTCGGATTTCATTCTGCTCTCCTAAATTGGATTGAAAGTTATTTGGTTGGACGAAAACAGTATGTGTGCATTGGTGAAGTATTATCAAATGAAATACAAAATTTTTCCGGTGTACCTCAAGGAAGTCACCTCGGGCCGCTCCTATTTAATCTATTTATCAATGATCTACCAGATGATTTGTCTCACTCAATGTGTCTTTTGTATGCCGATGATGTTAAAATTTTCAACCTTGTAAGGTCTCCATTAGACTCAAGTAAAATTCAGCTTGATCTTAATAATTTAGTTGAATCGTGCAAATTAAATGGGCTTTTTTTAAACAACAGTAAGTGCAGTGTTGTTACTTTTTCAAAACTTGTTGACTCAATCTGTTTTGATTACATAATTGAAGATCACTCCTTACAGAGACTTGTAACCCAAAAAGATCTTGGAGTCATTTTTGACGCCAAAATGACTTTTTCGCTACATATAGACCATGCTATTTCAAAAGCAAACTCCATGTTGGGTTTTATAATAAGAAACTCGAAGTCTTTTGAAGATCCGTATACTTTAAAAACCCTTTATGTATCTCTAGTTAGACCTCTGTTGGAGTACTGCTGCATTATATGGAATCCTTACACTCAATCAAATATCAATCGAATTGAGAAAGTGCAGCAAAGATTTACTAAGTTCGCTTTACGTAAGATTTTTAGAAACTCAACTGTTCCTCCTTATGAGACCCGATGTGTTTTAATCGATTTGAAACCTCTGGCAATGAGAAGAAAATTATACTTTGTACTCTTTGCTTTCGATGTCCTTAACTGTAATATAGATTGTTCGATGCTTCTTTCAATGTTCAAATTATACGCGTCTTCTCGTAGTCTGCGACCAAGAGATGAAATTTTTTTATATGTTCCGCATCATATTAGAAGTTATGCAAAACATAATCCAATCACTGAGTCTTTTATTGCTTTCAATGAGTTTTGTTTTATGATTGATTTTAATAAAAGTAGGTTAGATATTAAGAAAGCAATACTTAATGTGATATAACACTACGTACAATATATAATAATGTATAAACGATATTTTAATTTAGTGTAGTCTGTATAAAGTCTTGTAACTTGATTGGCGAAATAAATAAATAAACTAATCATTACAAAAACAAAGGCTCGTGAACGTTGATACAAGTTTGAACTTGTCGCAAAATGTACTTATGTACATTACAATCATTCGACCTCTTTCTCTCTGCAACTTCGAATTGTCGAGTGTTGGACGCCGATGAGTTCGTATTACCGCGTCGTTTTATTATATAGCGATGATTTTTTCGTTCGAATTACCAAGTGTATAAAAATGTATTGATTTAGTTCGAAATATCAAGTGATTTTGTACGGAACTCGTAATAACTTTGAATTATCGAGAGGTAATGTATTATATGTATACAATAACTATTATTTTTTTTTTTTATGAAATATTTTTAGCTAATAAGTGATTGATTTCACTATTTCGGACATAGGTATACAGCATTTTCTTAAACTTTGTGCTTGAAATAATTACTCGAACTGGCAATGGTATCGAATTCCACAATCTAACAGCATGAACGAAAAATAGACGCTGACTATTTAAGAATTTAAACTGAGGAGGATTTATATGTCGCGTTCGAGTTGAGTTTGCAGAAGTTATTTTCTCAAATAGATAAGGTGGTTGACGTTTATGAATAATATTTCGAAGAAATAATCAGTTTCTAATATTGATGTGCTGCCTTAGGGAACACCCTGTAACATTAGATGAGAATTTCGATATATATGATCAAACTTACGTAGTCCATATATGAACCACACTGCAGAGTTAAACGCAAGCTCTAACTTTCTAAAAGAAACTGAGTCGGGGTTGCTATAAATAAAAATAAGCTACGAACTAGATGCAACTTAGTAGCAACTGGAATAACACCTGAAGATATGTAAAGCTGGCGTAGCCCACCATATATACGTCTAACCATTGTATATGAAACATATAGTAACGCCATGAACACTCCCGATGCTATAGCCACCTACCTGCTCGATTAGGGACTTCTCTTTTGAATCGGAAAGAAAGTTAAGTGTAGAAACCTACATTGTATTTATAATACCCAAGTGTACAACCAAAATAAATTTAGAGAGAACCGCAAAGTTCGTTAATCGAGCAAGTAGGTGGTTATAGCATCGTTAGTGGTCATGGTGTTACTATAGGTTTCATATACAATGGCAATACCTAGGTTGTTTACTTCATCAACATAAGATATAATTGTACGATTTAAGAAAAAAGCAGATACATTTGAAATATCTATATTCACTTTAGAAATAATAATCGCTTTGGATTTTTTAGGATTTAACTGTAATTTGTTGTGGCAAGCTCAGGCAAAGATACGCTCCAAATCGTCATTCATTCTTGTTTCTTGCAACACAATCATCCAAGAGACTCAAAGGCCTAAAGGTCGATTGATACATTATGACAAACATCGGGCAGACCATTAATGAATAAAGAGAAGAGCAAGGGACCTAATATAGATCCTTGAGGAACTCCAGACAAAACTTTTAAAACTAAAGAGGTGCCAGTGTCAGTATGCACTTGTTGAAACCTATTCGTTAGGTAGTTAGAAACTAAGAGTAACGCATTTTTACCAAAGTAGAACTTGTGTTTTTGAGTTTTGCTTTTATAAAGTCAAGCAAGCAAAGAAATGACAAATTGTTTTTATCGTACTCAATTCGCAGCTCATCTAGTACTTTTACAACAGCAGTTGTACAGCTATGATTTTTCCGAAAACCGGACTGGCATGATACAAGCAAGTTATTGTGACTTATATGCTCATTGATCTGCTTCTGCATTAAAATTTCAAAAACTTTAGACAGACAAGGTAAAATACTTATTGGGCTAAAGTTTTCTTGGAATGACTTTAGCATACTTCCACATTGTTGGAAACTCAGATTTCATAATACAACAGTTGATTATGTGAGTAAAAGTGTAATAGATGTGAGGCAAAATCATTTTAATAAATTTTAAGAAAACGCCATCACAACCTACCGCATTCGATTTCACATCGTTAATTGCTCTCACTATCTCATATTCGGTAACATGGTGAAATTCAAAGAATCTATTATTGAAACCATCATTTTCAATAGATGTAAGCATATTCCGATTAAACTCATCACTAACTTCGGGTGCGTTGATATTTCTACAAAGAAAGAAATAATTTAGTTGATTTGGTTCTAAATCACATTTAAATGATGTTTTCTCAATTACTCCTAGAGATTTGAGATTTCTCCAGATCAGAGAACTATTCTGGTTGGGCTGAAGTTTTTTTGAAAAGAAACTTAGCTTAGCTTTTTTCACCTCTGCACTAACTTTATTTCTTAGATTTGAATATACATGCCAATTGATTTTACTCCGACTACGACGCCATCTGTTATATGACTTATCACGAATCTTTATAAGATGTTCAATTTGTTGAGTGAACCATGGTACTCTTGAATCCTTAACTCTTTTTAATCTTAGTGGAACGTGACTGTTAAATAGGTCCTGAACAAGAGATTGAAAAATTTCTATCTTTTGGTCATATTCAGGGACGTTAAAACACAGAGACAATGGGATAGCTGCTGCAGCTTGAGACTCTTTGTGGCCAAATACCTATCAGAGAATATAAATTTCATGCGGGTACGTCATCGTTTATTCATTCGCCTATTAATATATAGATATAAGGTTTTGGAGCATGATTAGGTTTTGGTGTTATTTTCGGGTTATCAGGTTTATTTCGAAGATGGGTCTCTTGTTGAGGTGTCAATAAGTGAAAGATGCATATTATCCAATTGGATCCCAGTTCCGGATTATTCAAACATCTAAGTGTATTAAGATGGCATACAAATCTTGAACCGCCTTGGCGCCATTGAGATGCACTTGGTAAAGTTAATCGAATAACGCAACTGGAAGAAGGAGCGTACCCAATTAACGTGGGGCGTATTCACTACCATCTTCGTAGCTCCATGGTTTGATGAAATCAGCAAATTATCAAGTGAATTCGGTTCTCCGTCACTTCCAACTTTCCGAACATTTACATCGACCCTAGGTACACAACGGATATAGCCTGGTTCTTGGTGCAAACTCCGTTTTCTCTATTACAGCAAAAATGCAAGCACTTGTAATACAAGTCAACTATGACAAGTGTAAAAAATATCTTAAGCATAAAATTACAAATTAACTTCCTCTTCTACAAATGCAATCGACATAGTACTCTTGCCTTGTAGACTTGTACCTTCTTGTTACAGGCCCCAGATTTCCTAACTTGTAACTAGAAGCATCTTTCCTTTTACGATTGATGCTCCTCCAGTCTTCTTCTTGTATCTTTGTTGTTTGTTCGTTGGCTTGGTATCACAAGCTCGTCCTTTTCTCTTCAAACTTTTTTATGAGTAACTTTTGTTTTAATTCAAAGTTACGCATCCAAATGAAACTCAAAACATTAACGCAAATTGTGTTTCATTTGTACTTCTGCTTACTGTCGAGTTAATAATTTTTTGTTATTTTGGTGTGCAGGTATGCTTGAACCACTTGTTGGGAACATCTACGGACATTTTCGTTAGGATTTTAATAAAATTTCTGTTAATTCCCTCCACCTGTCTGTTTCCTCGAGTAACACATAGCCACCAAGGAATGTTTTTCATCGGTGATGTCTCTTACTGGGGCACCAAATGTTTTGCTTTACATTAGCTTAGCATTGCTCTAACAACTACTCCTGCACCAGAAGACTGGTGGCGGGAAAAGTCTACGTGAACTTGGGAAAAGTGTCGACCATTACTAATAATTATGACATAACACTTCCTTCTTCCCACTACGTTAATATCGTCTGCGTAGGCAAGTAATTGCACAGACTTTTGAAAGATTGTTCCTCTGGTGTTGACGTTTGAGTTTCTTACCATCTTTTCAAGTATGATGTTGAAGAAATCGCATGACAGTTTGTCACCTTGCTTAAAGCCTTTTCCGACATTAAAGGTCTCGGTTCTCTACCGACCTTGACGAAGCAGCGTCCGGCATCCTGTAAAGTCGTACGAGTTTTGCAGGGATGCCGAAACTAGACATGATATTATATTCTCGCGTTTTTTCCAAGATCTGCCGTAATGTGAAAATTTGGTCTATTGTGAACTTCTCTGGTCTAAAACAACATTGATAAAGACCCATCAAGTTGTTGACGTGGGGTTTTAGACGTTCACATATTACAGCAGACAAGATCTTATAGGCGACGTTAAGGAGGCTTATCCCACTATAATTGGAGCAATTGTGAGGGTCTCCCTTCCTTAGGTAAAATAAAAGTACAAATATTTTAGCGTCACTATTTAGGAATGAATAAGGTCCAAGTATATTTTGTTTTGGCGCAATATTTTAGGAATGAACATGATCCAAAGAGATTCTATCAACCATTCATTTACGGAATAAAAACGATAAGTAACTTTCTGCTAGAAATTTTCCTTGTCGCTTCTGTTTGATATTTGAGACGAGGTTATCTAATTTAGCAAAGCACTTTTCCTGGATTCTATTCGCTCTACATACAACTCCCAACAATCCTCCCCATGGTAATATTTATGGGGTTGGATATTACACCGATGCCGATGGTAACATTTTCCCTATAAATCTCTTAAATGGCAACTTTTTATGGGGTAAGTAAAGCCACGGAATCCCATCACTCAATCAAAAGCAGCCCCGATCACGTCAAGCGTTACTATAATGAGATCACTCGTTGACAAGCATGTGTTTATTTTATGAAATTGAATAATTGTTGCTGTCTCTTTCAAAACATTCAATAATGCAATACCTCAATTAGGAATGATCGTTTTGCATTACCCCTTGCCCTAACACCTAGTCACCACATTGCACTTCATTCCCATGCACTTTGAAGGTCAAAAGCTCTCCAACCAGCATTTACTCATTTACAAATTCAACCACAACTCAGGTTTAGTAATTGATGATCATTCATTCGTTTCGGACCGTTGAACAAGCTCGCATCGCATTCGTAAAACAATTCAATTCAACTTAAAAATGTTTGGAGTTTTTATCTATCTTCTCATCGGCCTACTCTCGGTGCTGGTCTATTACATAAGCCAACATCTCTCTTATTGGAAACGTCGAGGAATCCCTCACGATGCGCCACATTTCATCGAAGGAAACTTAAAAGGCTTCAAAAAAACTCATCACATGCGGGACTTGATTAAGAAAAATTATGACAAATATAAGAACACTGGACCATTTGGTGGTTTTTATTTCTTTATGAACCGTGCAGTTGTTGTCTACGACTTGGATCTGGTGAAAGATGTTCTGATAAAAGATTTTAACAACTTTACCGATCGTGGAATTTTTCATAACGAAAAAGATGATCCTCTTAGTGCGCACTTATTCGCCATGAGTAATCCCAAATGGAAACATCTACGTGCCAAGCTGACACCAACTTTTAGCTCAGGTAAAATGAAGGGCATGTTTCCAACAGTGGTGTCAGTTGCAGACAATTTTGTGACAACATTAGATCAATCGGTGGACAAGGATCCAGTTGTAGAGGTTAAGGATATTTTAGCACGATTCACCGTGGACGTCATTGGAACTTGTGCGTTTGGCATTGACTGCAATAGTCTGAAAGACCCTAATACCGAATTCCGTCAAATGGGTGCCAAAGCCTTTACACAAACTCGTCATAACAATTTTGTCGATGGTTTACTCTTCAGCTTTCCGGACCTAGCTAGGACCTTACGAATGAGGCAAATCCATGAAGATGTCCACCAGTTCTATATGGGAGTTGTTCGAGAGACTGTCGAGTACCGGGAGAAAAACTCCATCAAACGCAACGATTTCATGAACCTGCTCATTGATTTGAAGAACTCTGAAGAAGGTCTGACAATAGAAGAGATAGCAGCCCAATCGTTTGTGTTCTTTTTGGCTGGTTTCGAGTCATCGTCAACAACAATGGGTTTCGCATTATTTGAGTTGGCCTTACATCAGGACATTCAAGACAAATTGAGGATTGAAATCAATCAGCAATTTGAGAAAAATGGAGGAAAAATCACTTACGACTCAATGGCTGAGATGCATTTAATGGAAAAGGTTATGAAGGGTAATTCATTTTAAGTTTTTTTTAATAACAAAAAAAAAAATAAATAACTTTCCTTCCTCACAGAGACTCTACGTAAACATTCAGTGGTAACGACCCTTGTTCGTAATACCATCAACGACTACCCGACATCCAATCCAAAATACACAATACCTAAGGGAACAATGGTTTTGATCCCAGTCGATTCCATTCATCGTGATCCGGAAATCTACCCTGATCCAGAGAAATTCGATCCGGAGCGCTTCAGTCCAGAAGAGATTAAGAAGCGTCATCCCATTACGTGGTTGCCATTCGGAGATGGACCAAGGAATTGTATTGGACTTAGGTTTGGAAAGATGCAAACATTTATAGGGCTGAGCATGTTACTGAGGCGTTACAAAGTTCACTTCTCAGAAAAAACACAAAATCCACTGGAAGCTGATGTAAAAAGTTTAACTTTTGCCGCCAAAGGTGGCATCTATTTACGATTGGAGCGCATTTAAAGGTTGTCATAAATAAATTCATTGTGCAAAGCAATTACAACGCAATATTTTAAATTTTTACAATTTTTACTCAGCACTGTTATTATCTGCACCGGGAAGGCGGGAAACTTTTTGAGTGGATATAATTATAATTACTCGTATGCCTTAGGTTGAGTTTTATGCCGATCATTTGAGTTCATGTGTTGTAAAAATTAATTGTGAATTGGGATGGTGATAACCGGTATGACCAGAAACACTTGATCGCTATGAAGGTTGTAGAATCAAAGTTTATGCTTCCGACTCATCATGAGTTGACTAAAATGTAGAAAACATGTAAATGGCGTGAAAAGTCTTAAGTGGGTGATTATTGAATGAAACTGATGGTCAGGGTATTTGATTCAAACAAGAATGCGGAACAAACATTTCGTTACATTATCGCGGTGAATAAAAACCGTTGTTGTTTACGTCTTCTCTTTGTTGACATAACCCCCACCAAATTTTGAAGTTCTGGCTATTTCTTCGTAGGAATTTCCAGTCATCCATTCCCAGACAACTAATGCTGGTGGCTTCATCAACCAGTAGCCAGTTGGTTTTTCAAACTAGAATGAATTTTCTTTCTGCTGCCAAAGTTAGCATATACATATTTGAGGGTTTGAGCGATTTTATTATTTAAATAATTAATTTGACTGTGAGAAGCGTTAACCACGTAAAATTTTCAAATTGTGAGATAACCGATGCAATTATCGTACGGCACTGTTATTATTTACGCCAGCAAACTTAATGAACGGATAATTATGGTATGCCATGAGACATACCTAGTCTAAGTTTTTTGCTGAGCTCTCGAGCTGTGGACGGTCAGTGTCAATAATTGTCATGGTGATAGCCAGTTAGACCAGAAACACATAATCAGTTTGGAGGTTGTTAAAATCAAAACAATAATAAATGTTTGTCTATCTGACTCATCATGACTTGACTGAAATTGAGAAAACATTTAAATGACGTGTATATGATTGAAGCACAACCTTGTGACATAGTAAACTTGTTGGATATTTAAATAATTTATGAATGTGTAACATTCATTTAAGACATAACCTATGACGCTGCGAATAAAGAGAGAAATGAGGTGTCATGAAACACCTGCTAAGGACGAATCCTTAACAAGAAACTCCAACAGCGGAGAATAGCTTTTCAATTGGGGTTTTTACGCGCGGTGAGAGTAAAATAAAAAAAACGCTTCTGCGGTCAGCAAAAATTGTTTGTTTCTATTCGTACGTACACGATACTCTAAAAAAACTGATGGGATTTTTACTCGTGAATACTTTTGTTTGATTTATTAGTCTAAGTAATGTCTCAGCGCTATAAGAAACGCGTTATTTCACTTCCATCAATTTCAACGGTGAGTGCAAAGGGCCGAAGAAAAAATAGATCAACACTATAATGCTCTGCGAGTAATGACTGACTGCCCGAACCTCAGTGGTCTACCAGAACTTTTGGGAATGTCTCAGCGGATGAATTAGACTTACAGAATCAATGGTGGAATTCAGCAGTCAAAGAACAGAAACCCCTGAATGAGCTACTGAGACATATTTGGTTTAAAGGTCTTTCAGGGTCCCTCAATACTAGGACAGGGTATTGAAGCAGAGATGGTGGCGGATGACCTCCTGACGCGCCAACGACAGCTCTCACACCCCTGCAGCAAGGTACTGCTTCTAGATTACCCGGCCCTTTATGTCAAGGAGATACCAAAAGTACCTGGCCCTGATTGTGCGTGGGGCTAACTACCCAACCACGTACAAACAACATGTTCCCGAAACAACCAGCAGCCTCGGATAACGATAATGATTTCAAAGTTGACGTTCCAAGCAAATGTAAATAAGACAAAGACCTCCGGATCTGCACGTGGAACGTAAGATCTCTAAAAGGATTACGTAAAGCCGGAGAACTAGCGGACGCCCTAGACTACTTTAAAGCAGAGATAACCGCCATCCAAGAAGTGCGATGGAATGGGCCGGGCATAAAGAAGATGAAAAACTGCAACACCTACAATCGCGACTGCTACAGACAACAGAAACAGCGCTTGTTTGGGTGCACATTTGTCCTTTGAGGTAGACTCGGGGATAAGGTTATTAGCCAGAATCCAGTTAATGAGCGTATAATGACCATCCGCGTGCGAACGAACGCTGTGAAGAGAAGTCGGAAAGCTACAGTCGCAAAAGATTGCCAATGCCTTTTCCAATCGAGTATTTTTCCAACTATCCTTTAGTCTTACGCTGCCAGAATCAAGCATTGAAGACCAGTGGCCAACAAGCCATCAGAACCGCTGCCGGATTTCACTCGGCCCCTTAAAGAAACCCATGGTTCGATGAAGAATGCAGGCAGTCAAATGCAGCCAGACAAAAAGCACGACAAATGCGAAAGCGAACAAGGGTTGCTTACGATCAGTATAACGAGATTTACAAGGAGAGCAAAGGGGAAGAACATCGAATTCTTAAAAAGAAAAAGAAGTATGAGAAGCGCTCGTTTGAGGAAATTGAAAGGTGCCAGATATAGATATGTTGAGCTTCTGAGTAGACGTGTTTCTGTTTCTGGTGACTTCATAATCATTTTTTTCTGATCAATATAGTATTTCAACTCGTAAGATAGTGTCTCTTACTTCGCAGAAACTACTTTTTATTCAACTAAATTGTTTTTATGCATAAAAGTGTTATTTTTTTTCATATAATTAAAGAAAAACATCAAAACTTTTTTCTTTGTTTCAAATTACATTTAAGTGCTTTAAGTGTATTTCCCCTTGATCTCTCTACCAACACCAAGTAAAGTGACATAATTACACTAAAAAAAAAAAAAAAAAAAAAAAAAAACCCCATTTACTGCTCCCACCAACACTTTCATTTTAATTCGTAATCGCGTTTAACACCCACACACTATAACCCATGACACCTAATCCGCCGAAAAAGCCCCTTTTACGAAATAAAAAAGCTGATCTCACTCTCAACTCGCCAAAAAGTTCTTCATCTTCCCCTCTTAAAACACCTTCCACTAAAACCATGGATAACAAGGATAAAACATGGATGGATGTAAAACTTCGCGAGCAAAGTGAATTTATTGTAAAACTACTATCGAAAAAAGTTGACGAGTCTGAAATTAGAATAACCGAACAGATTGGCCGCGAAATTAAAGAAATCAAGAACAGCATAAACGACATGAATAATCGCGTTGTTAATTTAGAATCCTTAAACAATGTAACGAAAACTGATGTTGCCTCCCTTAAAACCGAAGTAAACAACCTTAAAATATCAATAGGAAAAGTAAGTTCTGAATGCGCGATCACTAAAACTTCATTAGCCGAAAAAACCGAAGAGCTCACAAGTGTATACGTCAACTCCGAACACATTACCGACGAAATAAACAAATTAAAACAATCTTTGAACACTCATGAAAATCGTATGGTTGCTAAAGACGCATTTATGTTTGGCATTCCGTACTTGCCCAACGAAAACTTAAAATCTATTTTTAATTTAATATGCAACACAATTAATATTAAGCCACCCACTCTCTGCAATATTTTCCGCACTCGTCCTAAACAAAATTCACCCAACTCCGCGATAATGATCAAATTTATGTCAGCGTACGATAAGAATTACGTTTTAACTTCTATCGCTAATTACAAGAAAATTAATAACAAACCACTTTGCCTTAAAGACATTCACCTTGCTATCGATAATAGTCTTAATTCAACTTCATCTGCCATTCAAATACGCGAGAGCTTATCACAACAAAACAAACATATTTTACAAAGGGCACTTGAATTAAAAAAAAGAAAACAATTATCAACTGTATTCACTGCAAGAGGAATGGTTTACATTAAACGTCAAAAAGAAGACACAGCTGTACTTGTTGACTGCATCGAGGGACTCGAGGATGTTACCAGACCAGAAGTTTAATTTAATTTTATTTCAATTTTATTTCAATTTTTCTTTTTATACCAATTATTTAAATTCATTCTTTCTTTGTATCTTTTTCTTTCTTTTTTCCCTTTAATTTTTTCTCTTTCTTTTCTTTCTTTTCTTTTACTGAAATCAAATTGTTATTTGTTATCTGCTTTTTTCATTTAGGATTGCGTATAGATATACTCTTTATTAGTTTTCAAAAGATTATCATTTTAAACATTTGTAAAACCTTTTTTATTGAATACATATCTAAATTAATCTTCTTTATTTCGTTAATTTCTTCTTCTTTTTTTTCTGCTGGTTCTAAGGTCTCTTTCTTTCACTTTTGGTTTTTTTTTTTTTGTTTTTTTTTCTTCTCTTTTTTGTCTCAGGTATGACGACTAGTTTGCGTTCGATGGTAAGAATCCTGAGCAAACAGAAATGTGGGCTCAGGGTTTGTCATATCAACGCGCAAAGCTTGCTTCCGAAAATTGATGAATTTCGTGATACCTTTGTAAAATCAGATGTGGATGTAATTTGTGTTACTGAAACATGGCTGAAGGATGACTTAAGTGATGAGATTTGTTGTTTAGAAGGTTACCGCGTATTTCGTTTTAATAGACTGGATCGTGTTGGGGGAGGTGTGGCAATTTATGTTAAGGTGAACATTAAATGCAATTTGAAACTGTTATCTGATGTAGGTAGCAGTATTGAATACGTTTTTGTTGAGATTTTTGGCAAAGAAGATAACTTACTCTTAGGTGCAATCTACAGACCAAACAGGTACATAGACTTCTCACCCCTGTTCACTCTTTTAGAAGAAATCTCTGTAAGTGCACCTAACATTGTTTTATGTGGAGACTTAAATTGCAACCTATTGAACCCCAATATTCTTTCAATGAACATGTTAACGTTTAACCTCAGACCTGTTAATACAAGCACTCCAACTCATTTCTCTGGAGGAGATTGCACTTTGTTAGACTTGTTTCTAGTTAGTGATATGGACGACGTTGTTTTATATGATCAGCTATCTGCCCCTGCTTTTTCTAAGCATGATCTAATTTTTTTAACGTTGAATTTTAGCTTCGATTACTCAGCTAAACGAATATCATACTATGACTATCATAATATCAATATTCAACGTTTAGAAGAGCATGCAAGAGGTACTAATTGGGACAATATTTTTTATATGCAGTCATCGAATGAGCAGTTGGAGTTTTTAACTCAAAATATAAAAGTTCTTTTTGAAACATATGTTCCCCAAAAGATCAAAACTCTTAAGTGTACTTATAAACCATGGTTTACGCAAAACATACGACTCCTGATGCAACAACGAGATGAGGCTTACTGTACCTGGAAACGTTATAGATTGACGGAGCTGAGGCAAGCTTTCTGTTTACTACGCAATAGAGTTGTAGCCGAAATACGAAAAGAAAAATATAAAATTTTATCTCACCAGCTTAGTACCTCCTTAAATGGAAAAAAACTGTGGAATAACCTACGCAAAACGGGAATTGGCAAGTCAAGAAACGTGAATACAGCAGATGTCGATGGTAATACCCTGAATAAAACTTTTGTTTCTCAGCAATCAGCAATGGTCCCATCCTCAAATATAGGTAACATACTGCTCACTGACCAGTCAGATCTTTCAGGTTTTGAGTTTCATGCTGTAGATAGCGCTGATGTTGTTGAAAGTTTACTTTCTATCAAATCTAATGCTGTTGGGTTGGATGACATCCACCCAAAATTTATTTGCATTATCTTGCCAATTATACTGCCCTATCTTACTTTTGTGTTTAATACTATTCTGATGTCAGGTATATACCCGGAACTATGGAAGAAAGCTAAAATTATTCCAATTCCTAAAAATGCAAAAGCTGTCGAATTTCGTCCCATCGCTATCTTACCGTATTTGTCGAAAGTTTTTGAACGGATTTTACAGAAGCAAATCAATATTTATCTTTCGGCTAACTCGATGCTTACCCCGAAGCAATCTGGCTTTCGTAAAAAACATAGCTGTATTACCGCTCTTTTAAATGTAACTGAAGACATCAGGAGAGCGTTGGATAGAGATGACGTCACGTTTTTGGTTCTGCTTGATTTCTCGAAGGCCTTCGACACTGTCAATCACGTCAATTTATGCCAAAAACTTATACACAAGTTTAATTTCTCATCAAGTGCCACTAAGCTTATTTATTCTTACTTGACTGATCGAAAGCAGGCAGTAAAAGTTGGTGACAGTCTGTCCAATTTTCTCCCGAATGTTACAGGTGTTCCGCAGGGTTCTATACTAGGTCCACTTCTGTTTTCAATTTTCGTTAACGAACTTCCATCTTTGTTTGAACATTGCTCTTCTCATATGTATGCAGATGACGTCCAATTGTACTTTAGCTGCCCTCTTGGGCTCATTGAGGATGGAGCTTACTGTGTAAACAATGACCTTGATAAGATCCAAAACTGGTCTGTACTAAATGGTCTTTTCCTGAACCCGAAAAAATCCAAATGTATCGTCATTTCAAGAAAAAGTCTTGATCTTGAATATTTTCCCCCGATTGAACTGAAAAATGAGCCCATAGATTATGTAGAAACTTCAAGGAATCTCGGAGTGGTTTTTAACCGCTTTTTAACATGGGATAACCATATAAACGTACTCGTTGGGAAAGTCTATGGGGTACTTCGTACTCTATGGGCTACTCAGACTTATACACCACCTAAAACCCGTTTACTACTAGCAAAGACTCTAGTAATTCCAATTTTAACATACGGCTGCGAAATTTACTGCAATTGCAACTATGTAAGTAAGCGAAAACTCAACGTCGCCTTTAACAATATCGTACGTTACGTCTTTGGCCTGCGTAGATACGCTAGATTAACAGGCCTATCTGAAATGTTGTTGGGTATGCCTTTAGATAACTATCTTGAGTTTCGAAGTTTAATTTTGCTCTCTGACATATTGATTACACACCAACCGCAGTACTGTTTTGAAAAAATTACAACCGCGACTTCGGTAAGATCTCGTCAATTGATTAATCCTCTCCGTTCATGTTTAACATCTGAGCGTCAATTTTTTGTTAATTCCGTCCGCCTATGGAACTTGTTACCGCGCTATATTAAAGAAACCCAAAACGCAACCAGAATCAAAAAGACCTTATTGAATCACTTTCGAACAAATATATAAATGAAATCTTCAACCATAATTATTTATAATTGGAATTTGCTTCATTTTATTTTTCTTTCCCTTTCTTCATCTTCTCCTTCTTATTCTTTTCTTTTTCTTCTTCTTCCTTTTCTTCTTTTTCTTCTTTTTCTCCTTTTATATTCTTCTTTTTAATTTTTGATCTCTATCTGCAAAATTAGCTTAGGACTAGCTTATAAGATATTGTATCTTACAGTTGTTAAGCATTCATGAAAATAAACAAACAAACAAATAAACAAACATGACAGGAACGAGACTCGGAAGTCTTACCAAAAGGTAAAAAGATCCTGCCAGTGTGGCAAGCCCCGAACTCTGATCAGTAAAGATCAGCAAGGAAACATAGTCATAGAGTCAACGGTGATGAAGACACGAACTCCACTGTCAGGCAGATTACCCCATTCAGCTTGGACGATGATAAAGGATGCCGTCCCCCCGACCTAGAAAAAGTTAAGCTTGCAAACTTATATCAAATAAGACTGCAGGTGCAGATGGCCTGGGTGCCGAACCTTTTCAAGGCAATTGGTGACCAGTTGGAAAGGAGTATGCACCAGTAGTGGGAAGAGAGTATGCCCGATGAACGGAACCTCAGTATCGTATGCCCGATCTTAAAGAAGGCAGACTTGGAAAAAATCTGAGAATATAATAGTGTTTGAAGACCTTTTCATACAGGATCCAAGCTGTTTGGAAGATATCATTGATTTGCACTGCAAAGAAAGTAAATTATCTAAGGGATGTTTTTTTTAGAGGTATAGAACTTCAAATTGAAATAAAACACAAGAAAATCGTTTTAATGTCCATCAATTTGGCTTTTGGAATTTTATGCCATTAATGTTTAAATATAATTTAGGGCATGTGGCCGCCGGGGCTGGCTCGAATAAAGCCAAGTCTAGAGGTCCAATTTTCTTTAACCACTTTTTCGAGCATTTGAGACCGTATGTCGGCAATAACGCCACGAATGTTAGCTTCCAAGCCCCCTTACTTCTCTGGTTTGTTGACGTAGACGAGCGACTTCACATATCCCCAAAGAAAATATTCCAATGGTTGCAAGTCACACATCTTGGTGGCCAATTGACAAGCTCATTCCTTGAAATTCTGGGCTCACCGAATGGTTCTTTCAATAAATCGATTGTGACTTGCGCTGTGTCCTGTGTGTGATGTAGCGCCGTCTTGTTGAAACCACATCTCATCCATATTCATGCCATCGAATTCGGGAACAAAATAGTTGGTTATCATGGATTTACACCGTTCTCCATTGACCGTTCGCTGACTCGCCAAGCATCATTTCGAAAGAAGTATGGGCAAATGACTACACCAGCATCACCAGCACCATATATCACACCAAACAGTCAGTTTTTGTGGATGTAATGGCGTGTCAAGGTACTCATGTGGATTCTCTTCATTCCAAATGTGGCAATTTTGCTTGTTGACGTAACCATTCAACCAAAAATGAGCCTCATCAATAAGCAAAGATCTTTGAGCAAAATCTTCCATGAAGTTGATGAACAGAGCTCTAATTGCTGTGTACGGTGGCGTATCAATTCATTCGGGTCCTCTTCAACACTTTGCTCAACAGCGGCAATTGTTTCTTTTGTGCGCACTGTTCGACGTCTCTGCGGATCCGTATTATTACATAAAGTAAACGTAGTGTGAAAACGATCCATGGTTAAACGAATTAATTCCTCTGATGGAGGATGGATGGAGCTTGCGGTAATCTTCGCGAATTGAACCATTGTTTTCGAAATAAATTTGCACAACTTGCAAGCGTTGTTCTTTTGTAAACCTGTACATGATGAAATGAAAAACCAAACTGAACACAAATGACATTTGGGTTGGCCTATTTGACCAAAAGATGTCAGTTTTATCCTTATTCAAAAAACCAACTTTAAAAACACCCGATAGAATGCTTTCGAAAAGCTTAAGGTCATAAGAACGTTTAGCTATGGGTCTATAGTTAGAAGTTTGGTTTTTGAGACCCTTTTATGGATAGGTGAAATAACTGATGCTTTGATCTAGAACTGAGTTTTATGAGCAAAAGACAGTTTAAAGTAAATAGCGAAAAAAATACGATTGGAAGATTGACTTTCGTAGTGAAGAGAAGGAGGGAAACCATCATTTTTCTTTTTATCGTTGATAAACTTATAAAACTTATTTTGGCTCCGAAATTAGATTTGCTTGTAAATGTAAAGTGATTGAAAATGGTTTCTTTGAATACATTTTATTGATTATTGATTATTGAAATTTACTCCAGAGCTTATTTCTCTTGTATCCCTCGCGTAGTTTCTGATTCTACCAAGGAGGAGATGTTGAGTAGGACTTTTCACGCGAAAGGGGAACGTAAAAATTTATGCAGTGCAGCAATCTCTCGTAAAACAGACAAATTGCTTCATTCGTTGAATGATTTTTAAAGTTGAGTGAGGTATTAAAGAAGTTTTCATTGATTTTCTTGAAGTTAACCTTGCGAAGGTTTAGATAGAAGAAAAGGTAAGGTTATTGAAGAGAGAGAGAGAGAGGTCAATAATAGATAATGGGGATGAGGTTTCTGAGACAGATGAGATAAAGATCGAGTTGCCGGCCGACACTGTTAAAGAAATGAGGTAGACGGATGATGGCAACACGTCTTATTTCTGTGTGATGGTACCACACTAGTATCGTGTACTAAAAAAGAGCTTCAGAACTTCAGAAGAGTCATTTGAAGAAAAAATAATCATGTGCCTCTCTTCTGTAACTATCGCCTAGATAAAATCAAACACGCTCCCCTGCGATACTATACCTGTCAGATAATGCGATGCATATCTAATCTACTTACCTATTACCTTACTGTCTACACCCAGATAGCGCAAATACTTTAAAAACACTTCAAACAAACTCATTTATTTGCAAGTCAGACAACAACGTAACAATCTAACCAGATATATAGACAATCCAAAGTAAGCAACATAACCGATAACTCGTCTCCCAATCAAACTCTTAATTCAAACACGTTCCACACGCAGATAGATACCACCTTTAGCCGAACGTAAATCATTCTGAAAATCAAGTCTCAGTGGATTTGGTGTTTTTTCGCAAAAAGAGAACTTGTAGTTCCTCAATAAAATACTAAGTCCAATGAATGTTTGCATCTTTCCGAATCTCAAGCCAATACAATTCCTCGGTCCATCTCCGAATGGCAGCCAAGTGATGGGATGACGTTTCGTAGTCTCTTCCGGACTGAATCGCTCCGGAACGAATTTCTCTGGATCAGCATAGATTTCCGGATCGCTATGAATGGCATCGACTGGAATGATGACCATTGTTCCCTTGGGAATCACATACTTTGGATTCGAAGTTTGGTAGTTATCAACAGCACTGCGGATTAGATTTGGCACAACAGAGTGTTTGCGAAGGGTTTCTAAAAAAAAAAAACTCATCAATTCCGGTTCCAAATAAAAACATAATTGCAGACTTGACTTACCTTTCATGACCATATCCATGTAGTGCATCTCAGCCATGGAATCGTATGTGAAGAATTTCCCTCCATTTTTCTCATACTGAGCATTAATTTCCGCCCTCAACTTGTCTTGGACATCCTGATTTTGAGCCAACTCATAAAGTGCAAAACCCATGGTTGTTGATGAAGTCTCAAAACCAGCCAAAAAGAACACAAACGCTTGGGCTGCAACCTCTTCCAAAGTCAGACCGTCTTCATTGTTTTTCAGCTCAATCAACAGATTCATAAAATCGTTGCGTTTGATTGAGTTTTTCTCACGAAATTCGACAGTATCTCGAACAACACGCATATAAAATTGATGAATGTCTTCATGAATTTGGCGCATTCTCAGCATTCGGGCTAACTTCGGGAAACTGAATATAAATCCATTGAGGAACTTATTGTGGCGTAACATTACAAAAGCTTTTTGACCCATTACTCGAAACTCGGCATCCGGATCATTGAGACTATTGCATTCAAGTCCAAATGCACACGTTCCAATAACATCGACAGTGAACCGAGCCAAAATTTCTTTCATTTCTACAATTGGACTGGTTGCTGCAAGTTTGTTAAACTCTGTTAAAAGATGATCTCCAATGTCAACGATTGTAGGATACATTCCCTTCATTTTGCCCGAAGTAAATGTCGGTGACATCTTACTGCGTAGACTTTTCCATTTCGGTCCATCCAAGGCAAATAGATGGCCAGTCAACGGATCATCCCGTTCATTGTAAAATATTCCACGATCGGCAAAGGTTGTAAAGTCTTTGATGAGAACATTTCTTTTGCTTTGACAGTCGTTCAGCAACAGCTATCGTGTGTAGACGTGTTGACGACTTTAGCTGTGGTATATTTACAAGTGGAGTGCGATTTGAAAGTTTAAATTCAGTGAATTTTCAATAAGGCAGTAGCCGAACGCGTAGCGGAGTAGGTTCCCAGTGTGGAGGAACGTGGGTTCAATTCCCAGCCGCGCCCTGATATTTTTATTCTGGCTTTGAGGCAAATAGCTCTAATTAAGGAGAAAATCCGGAAAGAAGCCGAGAAAAAAGCGACAGAGTCGTTTCTGATGGACCATAGCGGTCCATCAACATCAGATAAAGTGTTGGATGAAAATCCAACACTAAAAACAACAACAACAAGTAAAACAGCGGCAACAACCGCAATGGAAATTGCGGTGCCAGCAACAGCAGCAACAGCAGCAACAACAACTGCAAAGAAGAGGCGGCGCCTAAAAGCAAAGCCAAATTTGATTTCCCGTAAGCTAAAGACAAAGGGAGCTGATAAGGAGGTCGACGACGAAGGGATGTCGACAAGCAGCGAGAATGTCGTGAGTTTAAACTCAACGTACGAATACGAGTCCAACGGTGGCGAGGGCCGTTACACCGGTAGTGGAAACTCGTTCGCAGCATTGGCAGACGAAGGCGACGGTGTGGACGAGGATAATGTTAACAATGTAGATAACAATGTAGAAGACAAGAGACTTCGTACGATATCTACAATATTGGAAAAATTGTACAAGGAAATCGAAGAGATTAAAGAAAGACAGATGGCCCGCAGACTAGCAGAAAGCGAGGCAAAAAAACAACAACTGCAACCGAACAACAAACAGCAACAGCCAACAACAACAAAGGCAAATGCAAAAACAGCTCCCGTGCAGCAACAAGGCACAACAGCTAATAAAATAGCTGGGGAGCAAAACCAAAGAAAGAAAACTGCTACCCAAGAGCAGCAACGGGGGACCGCGGCTACAAAAGCCGCGCCATCGAAGCAGCCAGGGGAGACGGTGCCAAAGCAGCAGCAGCAGCAGAGACAACAACAACAACAGCCAGCACAACAACAGCAGCAGCAAAGAAAGACAGCTACTAAGAGCAGGGTGCCCCCCATCAGCACCCACAGAATGGATCTGAAAGCAACATTAAACCTATGTAAGTCCGCCATAGGCGATAATTTTGTTATTAAGCGTTTAGGACAAGATCGACATGCGATCCAATGTGAAAACATTGGTGACCACAAGATCGTTCGGGCGTTGTTGCAAACAACAACCACCGAACATTTCACTTTTACTCCCAAAGAGGAGAAGCCCAAAAGTATGCTTTTGAAAGGGGTAGAGCCTACCTCTGACCCAGAGGAGCTCTTAGCGGAACTCCGCAGGTTGGCGAGCGACGATCTCGAGTTTATCGGGGTCAAGTCGTTCACCACGGCGAAGGCTAGACGGGAGAGGCGGCTATTGCCGATGTTCCTCGTCACCCTATCTCCCAGTAGCCGTCTGGAGAGTCTAAGGAAAATCTCCGTCCTGGACTACCAGATGGTAAGATGGGAAAAAATAAACAGGCACGGAGACATTTTACAATGTCTTCGTTGCCAACGGTTCGGGCACGCCGCATTCAACTGCCAAATGCAGTCGAGGTGCGTTAAGTGTGGAGAGAACCACAAAGAAAAAGAGTGCAAGCTCGGTGAGGAAAGGGTCGAAGATAAGACCCAATTGAAATGTGTTCTCTGTGGTGGAGATGGACACCCTGCTAACTATCGGGGATGTCCTCGATACCAAGTTATTAAAAAATCATTAAAAGCTGCTCCAACAGTAACCAAGGACGAGGGAAGGCATACAGCCAGACCGATTCCAAGGGCCGTCGTTCCCCAAGTCTCCTACGCCCAAATGGCGGGTGGAGCTGGGAAAACGGTACAACCTCCCCAGAAAGAGGCCGCACAGCCATCTGTGTCAAAGGCAGCTACTGGGGAGTCAGAGGTGATGGTAGCTCTGCGTGTCATTCAGGCACAAATGAGTGAACTATCACGACAAATAAGTGAGCAGGCGCGTAGGGTCGATTTGATCTACCGTGCAGTGCCTTCGCTTGCGCAATTTTTGGGTTAACGGGTGCGCTGCCGGAGAGGCCTTTCAAGATCCTAGCCGTAAATGTGAATTCGCTAGTTAGGGTAGAACGACGAGCCAACTTCTCTGAGTTGTTAAAAGACCAACGTCCTGATGTATGTATGGTTAGCGAAACTAGGCTAAACCAGCATCACAATTTGACGAATAATAATTACAATATCGTAAGGAGGGACCGACCCAACTCGACTTTCGCGGGTGGGGTTGCGATCTTCATACGTAAGGGCATTGCTCATAAGGTAATATATAGTGGTGAAGTACGCCGATTCCAGTTGCTTGAAGCGTGTATCGTATGCACACCTCTCCAACAAGGGAGGCGCTTGTATGTGGTCGCGATCTATGCGCCGGAGGCTTCTCAAAATTCATGTTTTATAACAGAGCTTGAAACACTTTTTCGATGTCTGAATCTGAACTCAGAAGAAAACTATTTCCTTTTGGCCGGTGATTACAATGCTAAACGATTGGGGAAATCAATTAGCCAATCCAAGGGGGACCCTATTCAATTGGCTGGGGCTCCACAGAATTGAGTGTAAAGTCGATCTGCTGGCTACTGACAGGCCTTCATATCCTCGAAGTGGCTCTTATTTGGATCTATTGCTTTTAGACTCAACTAAGAGCAATGCCCTTACGTATGAAGATCGCAACCCCACCCGCGAAAGTCGAGTTGGGTCGGTCCCTCCTTACGATATTGTAATTATTATTCGTCAAATTGTGATGCTGGTTTAGCCTAGTTTCGCTAACCATACATACATCAGGACGTTGGTCTTTTAACAACTCAGAGAAGTTGGCTCGTCGTTCTACCCTAACTGACCGACGACATTCTTCGACGGACGAAAAATTGTTTGACGACGGTTGAGTACGACAGTGACCACTGTGGACTTGCCGCCGTCATACTGCTTCCGAACAACCTTGTGGAACTGGAGGAGTACGTGCCAACGCACTCTTACAACTACGGTAAGACACGTTGGCCGCGCTTTTCCGGTGCCGTCTCAAGGGAACTTCGTTCGAACGGTATTGCGCCACCATGCAACAGGAATCTGTAGAACGTTGAGATCGATGGGTACCTGCAACGTATGGAGGATGCAATCCGTAGTACAATGGACAGGACAATTCCTAAATATAGGCAACTTGACTCGACGAACATGTACAGAAACGCGACAATAGACGCACTTTACAAACAAAAAAGTAGACTCCTGTCAAGACTCAATCTCTTGCACAGGAGGTTTACTGACCGACACGATTTGGAGATTAGAACTCTGAAGTCACAGATCAAAAATCTCCAACAGTTAATAAAAGAAAATTACAGAATATCTATATCTCTTTTCTGGAACAACAAAATTCGGGCTGTACAGTCCAACAACCCGAGTATGTTTCCGGAAATAAATAAAATTTTTAGGAGAAAAGATCAAAATGACCTTCAGGGTATTAAACTCCAAAGGACGACAGAGAACAGAAACTTACTTATGACAATAGGGATAGATCCGGATGAGGCCATCTTGGATGATGACCACTTTATAGTGGAAGATGCTCAAGAGAAGGTAGAGACGGTGGGTGCTGTTTTCGAGCGAGTATATAAGGTGAATGAGTGCATTCGCCCGAATTACGACCTTGAGAATAGAGCCTTCGTTGGACACTTCTATCTTAGAGACGAGATCTCGCATTGGCGATCCGAGAATCCTGGTTTCACTAGGTTCAATGACGACCGACTTGCAAATGCAGTCATCGCCCAGCGAAACGGGGATAACACCCTGTTCGTTTCTAAGATGGACCTCTTGGACATCTTTCACAAAATAAAGAAAAAGAAGTCAGCAGGAGTCGACGGCATACCCAATGTTGTGCTGCGAAACCTCCCTTCGGAAGCGGTGGACATATACACCACGTTGTTCAACAATGCGCTGAATAATGCATATTATCCAGTGCGTTGGAAGACGGCAGTGGTCCATCCTCTCCTTAAAAAAGGTAAGGATGGTTCCAATCCAGCAAATCTCCGGTCAATTAGTCTTCTTCCGACAGATTGGCGGTTCCGTTAATCTACCACGTCTGCCGTAAGTCCGTAGAACGACGGCTCCTTTACAGCCATGACGTCGCCGCAGTAGGCGGAGAAGTTGAAGAGCTCCTCCGGTACAGTAGGGCGGTTTCAGATCGCGATCGACGGGACGTTATCAAAACGTCGAATATGTTCTGGTGGTTGTCTGAAGAACATAGGAAAAATGTTACGGATAGCGAGTCGCCTATGGCTGGCTTACAAAGGTTTAGTGTGTAAGACTTAGGGTATAGGGGGTAGGCATAGTGGCAACCAAAAAAAAAAATAAAAACCAAAAAAAAAAAAAATTATAAAAATTAAAGCGGCGTCGAAAATCAAAAAAAAAAAAATTGTAAAAAATAAAAATCAAAAAAAAAAACGTAAAAATGACTGTGCGTCCCCAAAACTCAAAAAAAATAGAAAAAATATAAAATCCCAAAAAAAAAATTATAAAACACAAAAAACAAAAAAAAATAATATATATATATAAAAAGCTACTATGGCTGCTCTAGTTTTAAGTAGTTTTAATTAGTCTAAGTAGTTTTAAGAAAAACATAAAAAAGGATCTAAAAAGCTAAGTTTTTTAAAAATTTTCTTAGCTCTAATACTAGTTATAGTTAGAAATAGATATTAGATCATTAGGCCGAAAGGCATTAGAAATAAGTTATTGTATAATTTAGAGTACCCGCCTAGGGTCAGTAAGTTAATTAAGGTATTATGTAAGCTAGTTTAAACATTTTTGTTAGCATGTAAGTAGATTTAAGTGATATACAATAAAAATGAATTTAAAACTGAAAACTAAGAGCTTTGACTGTGAATCCGAATAACTCAGGTTCAAATCCGGTACTTCCCAAAAAAAAATTTTTTTTTTTTTCTTTCTATCTTTTTTTATTTTCTTCTGTTTTCTTTTTGATTTATTTAAAACTTTTTTAATAAGAAAATGAATTGCGCAGCAGAAAAGTGCATTGATAGCTCCAACAACAACCCCCTTTTTGCCTGCTTTGGCCCATGTGGCAAAGCATTCCATGCAAAATGTGTTGGTTCTACGAGTGCTTTCATTGAAAAGTTACTGCATCGAAAATCGCTTTTTGGTACTGCAGCAACTGTAGAAAAATTTCTCTTTCTCAATTGGCCTTTAAGTTAGAATCATTTAAAAATGATATAACTAAAATTTCAAAGGGTATTAATGAACTTTCGAGTTGTTTTAATATAGCAGTTGCTAATGTCAACTCATTCTCTAGCGCCCAGTACTCGGTAGATATTTCTACCTCCACTGATGACTTTAACTTTCAACTTCCTCCTAATCCTTCCACTTCCTACCAATCTGTAAAATCGAGTAAGGGCTTGAAAAGAAAACAGGACAGCGTGTCCTCTGTAAGTGTTGGTACGAAACGAAGTGGTTTGCGAAGTAATGTAGCTACACCTCTTAACTCAAATGTGACTGAAATACTCAACTTAAGCTCCTCTGTTCAGCCTAATCCAATTGAGACTTATAATTCAAACACGACTGAAATAGTCACTTTAAGCTCTCCAAACTCACCTAATCCAATCGAATCTGTCGCCCCTATGATTTCGAACAATGAGGCTAGATTAATATCTGATCATGATAGACCCCCACGGTTTGTGGAATCAGTGCCTAAACCAAAGACTATATTTATATCTCGTCTCAAATCAGATACTACTCCAGAAGACATAATTTTCCACCTTAAAACTAATAAATGCATCACAAACGATTCGTTTGTTAGGTGTAATAAAATAAGTAAGCCTAACAACTATGTGGCTTCTTTTAAGATTATTGTTTCTCCAACGCTTCCCACCTGTGTTTAACGATTGGGTACTTTCTTATCTGTCTATGAGATCTTACCAAGTAAAGTTTCGTGATATCCTTTCCAACCCTTTTAATGCTGGCTCAGGTGTACCTCAGGGAAGTCATCTAGGACCTCTTCTATTTATTTTAGCTATCAATGATGTTGTGTCTTGCATTTCCTTCAGTGAAATATTAATATTTGCTGATGATATGAAAATTTTTAAAAAGATAACTGGTTCGCTTGATCGCTCTCATCTCCAATCCGATATTAATCATTTTGCTGTTTGGTGTTTTAAAAACGGGCTCAACCTAAACCCCAACAAATGCCAAAGCATGACTTTCTCTAAAAGGAAGGAGCCTAGCAACCCAAGTTTTTCTATTTCCAATAATATTTTGAGTCAAATGAAATGTTTTAAGGATCTTGGCGTAAACTTCAGTTTTAATATGGACTTTACTCAACATGTCAACTACATCGTTAGTAAGGCCAATAGTATGCTTGGTTTTATGAAAAGATGGTCAAAAGAGTTTCAAGACCCGTATGTTACCCTTGCTCTATACAATTGTTTAGTACGACCTCATCTAGAGTATGCTTCTCAAGTGTGGTCCCCTTTTTATGAAATACACAACTCAAGAATTGAATCAGTACAACATAAATTCATAAGATTCGCTCTTAAAGGGCTTCCGTGGGTAAACCCTTATGATTTACCACCATATGAGCACAGAATCCAATTATTACATTTGCAACTTCTTTCTCAAAGGCGTACCATTAATGATCTGGTGTTTTTTCATCAACTTATCACCGGTCATATCGATGCACCTGAGTTACTTTCTTGTGTTCAATTCAACTTTCGAGGTGAATCTTACCACCTGCGCAACTTAGTTTTGATATACTGCCCTTACCATAGAACGAGTTATGGCATGAATGAGCCATTGACTCGTATGGGTAGTCTTTTTAATCTTAATTCGTGTTTAATTGATTTTAACTTAAGTAAATCTAGTTTAAAAAATTTGTTAAAAACCAGTGCTCCACTTTCTTAAGTTTAGTTTGCATGTTTCAATTATTTTTAGTTTATGTTTGTTAATTGTATCACATTTTGTATGTCTTGTTTGTTTTAATAGTGTACTTTATTTAAGATAATTTTGTAATTTATGTTTGTAATTTTTTTCTATTATGTTTTTTTTTTGTTTTTTCTTACTATCCTTACGTTCTCTATGTGCTGGTGTTGGTGTTATACTAACTAACTACTAACACTTGCATTCATGATGAAGAGCGTATAAAAGTGTGTACATATGAACTTGTTCTAAGCTCAGTACTACTTAGTCTCTGAAATGCAAAAAAAAAAAGAAGACATAACTACGAAGTGCTATAGGACTTCGTCTACCTGGGATCCGCTATAGACACGGAAAACAACATCATCAGATCAGACGGAGAATAACTCTTGCCAACCGTTGCTTCATTGCGTTAAGAAGGTTATTGAGAAACAAAACCCTCTCCAGAAAAACCAAGGTTACCCTGTATAAGACCTTGATTATCCCAGTCCTGCTTTACGGCGCGGTAGCATGGACCTTATCGAAAGCGGATGAGGAAACCCTTGGTCGTTTCGAAAGAAAAATTCTCCGAATGATCTTTGGTCCGGTATGCGAAGACAATGTGTGGAGAAGAAGATACAACAACGAGCTGTATGAGCTGTACCGCGACATGAGCATAGCCATCAGAGGAGTACGCATCGCGAGGTTACGATGGTTGGCCATGTAGAGCGGATGGACCCAAACGCTCCGGCTCGACGGGTTTTCGAAAGCACATTGCAGGGATATCGCGGAATGGGAGGACCTCGTCTTAGGTGGCGCGAGTGGAAGAAGACCTTAACCGACTTAGAGTGCAAAACTGGAGAGAGCTCGCCCGAATGGAAGTCATTACAATAAGATGTTGGTTAAGGCCCAGGTTCAAACCGAACTTTAATGCTCACCTAAGTGAGTAAGTAAGTTTTCGAGCATTTGAGGCCGTATGTCAGCAATAACGCCACGAATGTTGGTTTCCAAGCCCCCGAATGTTTCTGGTTTGTTGAAGTAAACGAGCGACTTCACATACCATAAAGAAAATAATCCAATGGTGTCAAATCACACGATCTTGGTGGCCATTTGACAGGTCCATTTCGCGAAATTTTGCGCTCATCGAATGTTTTCTTCGATAAATCGATTGTAACGTGCGCTGTGTGGCATGTAGCGACGTCTTATTGGAACCACATCTCATCCCTATTCTTGCCATCCAATTCGGGAACAAAATAGTCGGTTGTCATAGCCCTATACCGGTCTCCATTAACGGCAACTGGCTCGCCAGCATCATTTCGGACGAAGTATGGCCCAATGACTCCGCCAGCCGATAGAGCACATCAAACAGTCTGTTTTAGTGGATGTAATGGCGTCTCAAGGTACTCATGCAGTTTCTCTTCACTCCAAATGCGGCAATTGGGTTGTTAACGTAAAAATGAGCCAAAAATTAGCCTCATCACTGAACAAAATTTTGCGATGAAAATCAACATCGAGATCAATCTCATTTTCCACCCATACACCGAAATCACGACGCATTGTATGGTCTCTCAATTCTTGCACAAGTCGGAGTATGTCGTAAGTCAAGATCTTTGCGCAAAATCTTCCATAAAGTTTATGGACGAAGCTCCAATTGCTGTGCACGGTGGCAATATTTTCTTCGGTGCGCACTGTTCGACGTCTCTGCGGATGTGTATTATCACATAAAGTAAACGTAGTGCCAAAACGATCCATGGTAAACCGAATTAATTGCTCTGATGGACGATTATGTCGACCATAAGGTGGGCGGAGCTTGCGGTAAACTTCGCGAACTGAACCATTATTTTTGAAATAAATTTGCACAACTTGCAAGCGTTCTTCTTTTGTCAACATGTTTATGATGAAATGGCAAACCAAACTGAACACAAATGACATTTGAGTTGGCCTATTTGACCACAAGATGTCAGTTTTATCCTTATTCAAAAAACCAACTTTAAAAACACCCGATAGAATGCTTTCGAAAAGCTTTGGGACATAAGAAAGTTTATAGCTATAGGTCTATAGTAAGAAGTTTGGTTTTAGAGACCCTTGTTTTTATGGATAGGTGAAATAACGGATACTATCCATAAGGCCGGAAAAACTCCACTTGAAAGGGATAGTTTGAACAGGTTAGTGATGGGAAGGGCTAAACTGTTGCAACATTTTTTGAGAAAAGTGCCAATTATGCCATTTGGACCAGGATTATACTCGTCTTTGAGTTTGAGAGGCCCATTAAGAGCCGTTAACTGATTAAAGCTTAAATTAGAAGGGCTGGTCTAGAACTGAGGTTTTTTGAGCAAAAGACAATTTAAAGTAACTAGAGCGAAAAAAATTGCGATTGTTGTTCGTTCGTTGGAAAATTGACTTTCGTAGTGAAGAGAAGGAGGGAAACCATCATTTTTCTTTTTGTCGTTGATAAACTTAAAAAACTTATTTTGGCTCCGAAATTAGATTTGCTTGAGCGGTGGATGTAAAGTGATTGTAAAGAGTTTTATTGAATTCATTTTATTGATTTAAGGTTATCAGAGTATAATCAAAAACTAAAGGGGAGCGAAGAAATTTACTCCAGAGAGCTTATTTCTCTTGTAGCCCACCTCGCGTAGCTTATGACTGTACCAAAAGGAGGAGATGTTGAGTAGGACTTTTCACGCGAAAGGCGAACGTAAAAAATTATGCAGTGCAGCAATATCTCGTAAAACAGACAAATTGCTTCATTCATTGAATGATTTTTAACGTTGAGTGAAGTATTGAAGAGGTTTGCATCGATTTTCTTGAAGTTTGCTTTGCGAAGGTTTAACGAATACGTACTTGGGTTAGGTAGAAGAAAAGGTAAGGTTATAAAAAAAGTGAGAGTGAGAGGTGGGTGAAAATTGTCAATAGTACTTAATCGGGATGAGCTTTCTGAGACAGATGGCCTACACTGTTAAACAAATAATGTAGACGGATGATGGCTACACGTCTTCCTTCTGTGTGATGGTACCACACTAGTCTCGTGTACTAAAAAAGAGCAAAAACACTTTGTGTTTTACTTCAGAAGATTAATAGTTACAGAACAGGGGCAGTTCTGTAACTATCGCCTCGATAAAACGATAAACGGTGGAAAATGGAACGAAATTCTAAGATTTTTGTAAGATTTCGTTTCGGTTCTCACTGTTTCTCGATCGATGTTATCGATGCGATAGTTACAGAACAGAGGCACAGGTCATAGATTTTAAGTTAAAGCACTCGGAGAAACCCTCTTGAGTTTCCAAAGCAAAGTTATACATACAGTTGATTGCATAAACTTGAACTTTCAAGATATGACGTAGCACTGTCTTTGCAGATACCAATTGGATAATCTCAGACTCGATTAGTCTCTAAAGCTTTCGTTCAATTAGGCAAACATTTTCTAATCACAGACTATTAGTAGATTTCCATTAAAATTTTTCAATTATTTCTTATCGTCGGCAGATAAGAAACAATTTATAAAACACGCTCCCCTGCGATACTATACCTGTCTGATGAAGCGATTCATATCTAATCCACATAACTACTACGTTACTGCACGTCTACACCCAAATAGCGCAAATACTTTAAAAACACTTCAAACTTGGCGCGTTTATTTCCAACAACAACAGTCTTACAAGATAGAGACAATTGAAAATAAGCAAGATTACTGATAACTCATCTCCCAACCAAACTTTTAACTCAAATACGTTCCACACGAAGATAGATACCACCTTTAACCGCAAGCAAATCATTTTGAAAATCAAGTCTCAGTGGATTTGGTGTTTTTTCGCAAAAAGAGAACTTGTAGTTCCTCAATAAAATACTAAGTCCAATGAATGTTTGCATCTTTCCGAATCTCAAGCCAATACAATTCCTCGGTCCATCTCCAAATGGTAGCCAAGTGATGGGATGACGTTTCTTAGTCTCTTCCGGACTGAATCGCTCCGGAACGAATTTCTCTGGATCAGGATAGATTTCCGGATCGTGATGAATGCCATCGACTGGAATAATGACCATTGTTCCCTTGGGAATCACATACTTTGGATTCGAAGTTTGATAGTCATCAACAGCGCTGCGGAATAGTTGTGGCACAACAGAGTGTTTGCGAAGGGTTTCTGAAAAACTTCATCAATTCCGATTCCAACTAAAAACATAATTCCAGACTTGACTTACCTTTCATGACCATATCCATGTAGTGCATCTCAGCCATGGAGTCGTATGTGAAGAATTTTCCTTCATTTTTCTCATACTGAGCATTGATTTCGGCCCTCAACTTCTCTTGGACGTCCTGATTTTGGGCCAACTCATAAAGTGCAAAGCCCATCGTTGTTGATGAAGTCTCAAAACCAGCCAAAAAGAACACAAACGCTTGGGCTGCAACCTCTTCCAAAGTCAGACCGTCTTCATTGTTTTTCAGCTCAATCAACAGATTCATAAAATCGTTGCGTTTGATTGAATTTTTCTCACGGAATTCCACAGTGTCTCGAACAACTCGCATATAAAATTGATGAATGTCTTCATGAATTTGGCGCATTCGCAGCATTCGGGCTAACTTCGGAAAACTGAATATGAATCCATTGATTAGCTTATTGTGACGCAATAGAATAAAGGCATTTTGACCCATCACTCGAAACTCGGCATTCGGATCATTGAGACTATTACATTCAAGTCCAAATGCACATGTTCCAATAACATCGACAGTGAACCGAGCCAAAATTTCTTTCATTTCCACAATTGGACTGGCTTCTGCCATTTTGTTAAACTCTGTTAAAAGATGATCTCCAATGTCAACGATTGTAGGATACATTCCCTTCATTTTGCCCGAAGTAAATGTCGGTGACATCTTACTGCGTAGAGTTTTCCATTTGGGTCCATCCAAGGCAAATAGATGGCCAGTCAACGGATCATCCCGTTCATTGGAAAATATTCCACGATCGGCAAAGGTTGTAAAGTCTTTGATGAGGACATTCCGCACTAGATCCAAGTCAGATATGACCACAGCAGGACTCATAAAGAAAAAGAAACCACCAAACGGACCAGTCTTCTTATACTTGAAGTAATTCTCGTTGAAGAAATCCCCAAAAAAACGGCTCTTGTAGCCTTTCATGTTGCCATTAGGAAAATTTGGGGGATCATGAGGAATTCCCCGATTTTTCCAATATGAAAGACGCTGTTTGATGAAATACACCAACACTGACACCAGCGCAATCAGCAGATAAAGTACACTACTTGATATCATTATGTTTATAAATTATAAATTTTTCAATAGAATTTTTGGTTTTGTGAATGTCGAACCGATCACGACGAATGAACCAACATAACTAAATCCAAAAAGAATGAAAATCATGGTGCTGGTGGTAACTTCATTTGGACTTGCGTAGGCCTACATGTTATCTCTCTAGCATTGAAATTCACCAAGTCATGCACACTTCACTGGCTTTGAATGGAAGCTTTAGATGTGTGCTTTTAAGATGTATGTTCAAGAGCTTTCAAAGACTTCGATAATAGTTGACGAGTCGGTAAAATAACTGTTTACAACTTAGCCAATGTCAAGATCGTTAATAATTTTCTATGCGCAAAAGAAACTAGTTTCTTATTTTTCTTATCAAACTTTATTATTAGGTACAAATGAGACATCAGATTCGTTGTAAGCTCCTCTGGATTGGTCATGAGACAAACCTTTACATAACATGACAGTAATTAGACCTCACGCAATGATTTCATGTGCCTGATGATGATAATTGAGTTGAAGAGTTTCAAAAATAGTCTGACGATGATGAAAAAGAGTATGTAGCACTACACTTTGTGATCTTTCAGGGACGGATTCGCTCATTTTTACTCTGGCATTAGATCAGTAGAGTAGATGTTTGAAAGGAGTCAATATGATGACTGTGAGAGAAACACTAAATAAACAAGTTGTGATGATTACGTAAGGCTTCAAATTCAGGGAGTATTTGAAGCGAGGTGCTACAAATTTTAAAAACTCCTATAGGTAAGTTACTCGGTGGTCGGTGGTGACAAACATTTATTACACTGCCGTTGATAGTTAAATAACAATACTTCCATATTTTGTTTGTTTCAGTTTAACCATCAACGGAAATGTTTTCGATGACTTTGCATATTTGAATTGTTTTTTATGGACGATTGTTGATTATTTTTGATTACTTAATCAAACGCTGAAGTTTTGGAATCAATTTCACCAAGTGAAGTGTTTTTACGCCTTTGTGTTATCTGTCAAGAAATGGTATAAAGTTGTAGACAGGCATGAAAGTGTGTTCTCATAATCTTTTGCTAAGGGCACTGTCGCACCTGGTTCGAAAAATCGTGAATTGGATTTAAACGAAATTTTGTATACATAATTAATAAATATTTGAACAATATTTTGTAATTTTCCCCACCACAAAACATTCATTACAACTGAACTTACATGTAAATAATATAACGACTGAGCAGCAATCGCTTTTAATTGACTTTTATACCAAAAACGAATATAATCAAATTTGTAGTTTAAAAAATAATTTTTCAAACGTTCTTGATCTTGTGTTTACTAATGTTTGCGATAACTTTGTTTTAGAAGAGACTTCATTTATCGTTTTAAACAAAACCAGTGTTTTCCACAAGTCATTCAAAATTAGCTTTTTCTATAGCGATAAGACGAGAAGAAATTATTCTTTGATTTCAAAAACGCTGATTATCATCAAATCAACTTACATTTTAATAACATTGAATGGTTTAGTGAACCCTCTACAGTAAATGAAAAGGCGTGTTAAGTTGTGTAAAGTTTTAAATTCTGTTTGTGAAAATTTTGTTCCTAAAAAGATTATCACTTCTTCTAAAGCCCCTCCCTGGTATGATAAAGTGTTAATTAACTTAAAAAATCGTAAAAATAAAGCTCATCGTAAATGGACAGCTTCGGGCAATTCTCCTGATTACGAAACTTTTCAGAGTTATGACGCTGAATTCAAATCGTATGACAAAATATGTTATGACCGATACGTGGTTGAATCAGGATCCCCTACTAAAAAGAATCCTCGCCACTTTTATCAATTCATTAACAATAAACGTAACGTAACTAACTTCCCTTCTACGATATACTCTGGAAGTAGTGTTTGCTCGGAAACATCTGATACATGTGAACTTTTTGCTTCTTTTTTTGAATCTGTGTATTCAAATCTAATCACTTTTGAGAGCAATGATTTTAATTACATTACGGATCACTATGTTAGCCAAAGCCCTGTTTCAATCACTATGGACGACCTTATCCATAACCTTAGAACCATCGATGTTAACAAAGGTAGTGGTCCCGATGGCATTCCTCCTTTGTTTTTAAATAAGACCGCTGAAACTATTTCGAAGCCTTTGCTTCAACTTTTCAACCAATCCCTGTCTAAAGGGATATTTCTTAACATGTGGCGTAACTAGTTTCTAACGCCAATATTTAAGAACGGAGACAGTTCCAACATCAAAAATTATCGAGGTATTGCAATCCTGTCAGCTATTCCCAAATTGTTTGAGAAACTGGTAACTGACAAGCTGAAAGTGGAGCTGATTTCAGTTTTAAGCGAGCATCAACATGGCTTTCTTAAAGGTAGATCTACAACTACCAATTTAGCAGATTATACCTCATTCATTCATTTAGAAATGGAAAAAGGAAACCAGGTTGATGCTATCTATACTGACTTCAGCAAAGCTTTCGACAAGGTTGATCTCAATCTGCTTATTTTTAAAATTAAAAAATAAGGCATTCATGACACCTTATTATTGTGGATCCAATCGTTTTTGTCGCAAAGGACGAAGTGTGTCAAGTTTTGTGATGTCTTGTCACGTTAAATTAATGTAACTTCTAGTGTACCCCAAGGTAGCCATCTTGGCCCACTTTTATTTCTCTCTTTTATAAATGACTTGACCTTACTGTTTGAAGGTTGTAGATTTTTAATGTATGCCGACGATCTAAAGTTGTTTCATACAGTTAACAATATTGCCGACACGCAATTATTTCAGCAATGTTTAATCAGCCTAGTAAAGTGGTGTAAACCTAACGGAATGATGTTAAATCTGGAGAAAAGCAATATAATTTCTTTTTTAAGAAAAACATGTGCAATAAATTTTGACTACTCCATAGACGGACAAAAGTTAGTAAAAATTGACGTAGTAAAAGACTTAGGAGTTTTAATTGACAGAAAACTAACTTTTAAACATCATATTGATAAAGTTCATTCCAAGAGTATAGCTATGCTTGGTTTCGTTAAGCGAAGATCCAAGGAATTTAGTGATCCCTATCACTAAAGTATTGTTCATTGGTACGGTCACTGTTAGAGTACTGTAGTGTAATATGGTATCCGTTGTATGCTGTTGATATAAAGAAACTTGAATCTGTCCAAAAGCAATTTTTGTTGTTCGCATTGAGAGGTCTAGGATGGAACCCCGACAATTTTGTCTTACCTCGTTATTCACATCGACTAAATCTCATTAATATGTGCAGCATTTTTTTTTTTTTTTTTATAATTAACGCGCACATCAAGGGGTTATGACTACCCTTATAATGCCATTAAACACAGTGCGAGTATTTAGGAAAATAGGAGAGGATTTGAAAGGAGACATCGATGCACGTTGCTTTTGAACCTTTGTGAATCGTAATGCAAGGGAAACACAGAGCCAGGTAGAGCATTCCACATTCGGGTGGTGCGACTAAAATATGAATCTCTATACTTGACTGTACGCCCGAAGTTGGGCTCAAGGCAGAACTGATGAGCATTCCTAGCGAGGCGGGTGTTGCGGCTAAATTGTTTCAAGGGAGGAATGCAGCTGGCTATTTCACTAGAGCACTGTTTGTGGAAAAAGCGATAAAAGAGAGAGAGACAGGTGACGTTTCGACGATGTCCAAGAGAATCAATCGATTCTACGATTGAACTATCACCTATCGATTTTAACGCTCTATTTTGAACCCTATCAAGTAGGCGCAAAGATGTTTGAGAAGCACCTGACCAGATATGAGAGTTATACTCCAGTTTTGGGCGGATGAAGGCCTTATAAATTGTAGCCAGATCAGAAGGGGTGAAGAACTTCCTGCATCGTCTTAAGAAACCTAAGCATTTAGCAGCGTTTTTGGCGACTTCAAATATGTGGTCATTCCAACGAAGATCATCGTTTACACACATACCAAGTACTGACAGCTTTTCGGTTTCTTCGATGCAGGTACCATTCATGGATAATGGCAATGGGGGAATGTTAAGCTTCAACGACAAGAGACAGCATTGAGTTTTCGAAGCATTGAATTCTACTCGGTTCATAAGACCCCATGCAACAATGCTGTCAAGGTCAGAATTCAATGAGCTTATCATACGCAACCGTTCCAGTTCCACATCCGAAGAGCAGGGACGTGAATTTGGAAACGAATATGAAAAGCTGAGGGTCGAGTCGTCAGCAAAACAGTTAAGCGGATTAGAAGTTTCAGACAAGAGATCATTAATGAAAATGAGGAAGAGAGTCGGAGACAAAACGGAGCCCTGGGGCACACCAGCATTTATTAAGTGGGTATCAGACTTGAAGCCATCCAACACAACTTGTATTGAACGGTCGGAAAGGTAATTTCTAATCCAACAAAGAAGAGACTCATCGATACCAAAAGCACGCATTTTCGATAAAAGAGCCTGATGCCAAACTCTATCAAATGCTTTAGAAATATCAAGCGCAATAATCTTACTTTCTCCAAAACAATGTAAAGATTGGTTCCACTTTTCGGTGAGATAAGCCATCAAATCACCAGTGGACCGTTTGCTACGAAAGCCGTACTGACGGTCATTAAGAAGCTTTCGTTCTTCAAGATATTTCATAAGTTGACGGTTTATCAACGTTTCCATGACCTTGGAAAGAAGGGACGTAAGTGCAATTGGACGGTAATTGGAAGGGGAGGAAGATTCGCCTTTTTTAGGGACCGGCTGGACAAATGCAGTTTTCCATCTGCTCGGAAAAATCCCAGCAGAATAGGAAAGATGGAAAAGTTTACGCAGTGGTTTTGCCAGCGTAGAAGAACACCTCTTCAGAATAACGGCGGGGATACCATCTGGACCAGCGGATTTATGTATGTTGAGATCTTTAAGGACTCTCGCAACCGAGCGAGTTCGAAAAAATATCTGCTTCATCAAAGAATTTGCAGACTCGAGCTCAGGTGGAGCCAATATGCTATGAGGAAGTGTCGAGTTGGCAGCAAATTGAGCTGCCAGCGAATTGGCTTTGTCGATGGAGCTGACATACGGAGAGTCAGCGTTGGGACCGATGACGTGGTCGAGTTCTTAATGTTCTTCACAAAAGACCAAAAGTTTTTACTTCCTTTTGGACACAATAGTATTTTTTGCCTTACTTTTTGGTCATGTAAAAACTTAGCCCTTTGTATCTGAGCATTACAGCTATTTCTGGCCCGTTTGAACAAATTTCGGTTTTCTACAGTAGGGTTATCTTTAAATTTACGAAAACTACTTTCTCGATCCCTAATCGCCTCTTTACAGCTTGAATCAAACCACGAATTCTCTTTGGGGATGATGCTTTTTTTTCTGTGAGGAACAAAATTTCTCATGCCGTTGAGAATTACGTTAGATATCATATCAGCTGATGCATCAACGTTTCCGTCGAGAAAGCACAATGACCAATTAAAATTTCGAAAGAAATTATTCAGGCCGTCCAAATTGGCTTTCTCGTATTGCCACACAGTTCTTTTAGGGACTTTATCTTTTTTTACCGTGACGGAAAGCGAAAAATCTACCGATATGACACAATGGTCCGATTTGCCTAAAGGAGATGATACTACAACCCTGTATTTTTCGGGATGAGAAGTGAGAAATAAGTCAAGAGTGTTGGCCGCATGGCCTTCAATATCTGGAACCCGAGTGGGCTCATCAACAAGTTGAGTTAATTCGTTAAACTCAGCGAAGATCTCAACATATTTTCCTTCGGGTGTTGTCTGGCCAGAATGTCGAAGCCAACCAGAATTGTGTACATTGAAATCGCCCGCAATTGCGATTTCAGTGTGAGGATAAAGGGAGACAATTCTTATTATGGATTCAGATAGCGCATCAAACTCGTTAGAGGTTGAATTGCTATCTAAATTGGGGCTTCTATAAATAAAACAATAATGAATGATTTGCTTACGGACGGTGAATTTTAACCACATGAAATTAAAGTTCGTATTAGAACATAGGCCGTATTGTGGTAGAAGTTGGTAAGCAATATCATGTCTAACAAATACGGCGAGGCCATGGGAGGAAAAGAATAGTGGCACTAAGCTATATCCAGGCAGGTTGAATTCTGAGGGATCAGAACCAACACCCACCTGTGTTTCACTTAGTGCCAAAACAGCTGGCCTGCATTTTGCAGTGTGAGCGTACACAGCAAAGAAATTCGATCGCAACCCCCTAATGTTGCTAAAATCGACCCGAAATCTACCCGACATTACAATTCACAAAAACACATAAAACAAAATATCAACCGTAGACGCTAACTAAGTCGAATCAACAAGTGTATATGTATATCCTATTAGAAAACAAAATCAAATTACTAGCGGTGTTGCAGTCACTGGGACTGCGAGAGTGATGTGGGGGAGGAGACGATGGACAGGTAACGCACTTAGTGTTTGGGCTATTGAGTAGTACATGGGCTTTTTTTTTTTACACTTTCACAGCACTGATTATAATTGCACTCGATTTTATTTTCGCGGCGCGGCTGGAGAGATTTGCAATATTGTTGGTTGTTTAAGTTGGATTTTTTTTTTTTTTTTTTAATTTTGAGTTTTTGGGTGTTTGGAGGTGGAACAGGTCGCGAATTATTCGGGCACTAAGCGCGGTGCGTGTGGCTACGGTGAATAGCTGATCAACACTCGACTTGTAAATCGTAGAGAGTTGTCCGAAGCTTTATTTGCGTTCGATCTTTTAAATGAAAATATTAACTCACCATTTTTGTGTTCCAAAATATCTGTACGACATACCAAATTTTTAAAGGAGAGCAACTCAAAGACTAATTATGCTTCTCATGAATGTGTCAACAGATGTTCAAAAACATTTAACAAATATTTTGACTTGTTCAATGTAAATATAAATAGGGAAAACTTCCGGAGAAAAAACCTAAGTAGAATGATGTTTGAAGACTCTTCTTGACTTTCTTTTGTGTATTTTTGTACTAAATCAAACTTTCATAAATAATTAACTACATAAACAATGTCCAATTTATATAGCAAATCCGTTTTATCAA